>BSBK01002247.1:672500-1285015 GCA_027943335.1 Chamaecyparis obtusa | reverse complement strand
TATATATGGAATATGGTTGAATGATACTATCATGGATGATATGTATTTAATTTTAAATGATCTTAATGGATGCAAAGAATGATTAACTACTTAATGCAATGCACTTAATGGATTGATATTTAAGAATGCACCTTAAATGAGATGAATGCAATCTAATGATTTTAATGAACTTTTAATGGATGCCATCTAATAATAATGCAACTTAATGAAATGCAAATGGATGCAATCTAACGATAATGCAACTTAATGAAATGTAGATGGATGCAATCTAATGATAATGCAACTTAATGAAATGTAGATGGATGAAATCTAATGATAATGCAACTTGATTCAAATGTTGGATGCATTTAAATGTATGCATGATTTAATGAAGATGATTTAATACAACTTAACCAATGCAAGTGAACTAATGAAATGTACTTTGTTTTTTGTTTTTTTTTAATTTCCAACACACTCAATCTAATATAGTTGTTTTTGATAATCCTTTGATTTTTTATTCGAGTACACCCCTTTTTCTTTTCCTCTTGAAAATTAAGATAAGAAAGGCAAAACAATATATAATGCATTTAATCTAAGATGTATGCAACTAACTATCATTTTTCAAAATTTGGAGCTTATAATCATCATTGAGCATTTTTGGAACCATCACTAGTTCAACTATGATGATATTAATACTTTTTGCACCTCTTTATTTGCTTTCCCATCTCTCTTCGATATGACTATCACTGATTGAAGCCAATCATGAGAGTGCGAATACCAATTTTATCAGATTCTATGTTGCAAGTGGATTTTGGTATTATGATATTGAAGATCAAAATAGGCAAGGTATCCTTTTGCGTAAACAAGCATAAATCTCAGTTTTATCCTATGTACAAGTCCTCGATGATTCTTTGATGATCACATCCTTAGACAAATATTACATGATTTAAAAACTTTGATTTTAAGACAGTCATTCAGAAATCAACAAAAATATCATCCTTTCATCATAGCTTTTCTTGTCTAAAACTTTCATCAATTCGCTAGAAAGACATGATTTCATCAATTTAGTCAACACTTAGAAAAATTTCTTGCAATGTTTTTCAAATCCATATTTCAAGTGTAGTTCCATCCATTTCATACTTTTAATCTTGATAAAGATAAGGTCATGTAAGATCTTGAATCAAATTTTGTGTTTGGTTCAAATTGGATTAGAATGTAGATTTGATTAAGTGTTCCTCTTTCGAATTTGATGAATTGATTCCATGATTGAATAAAGCTTGCTTTGATGAATCCTTTCTCCTTTTGAGTAGATTGGCCCCACTTTGAGATAATTTTATTTGTGGGACTTAGGACAATTTGCAGATTGGGTGATCAAAATCTCAAGGTACTTACAAATGCAACTGTGGGGTTTTATTATGCAATATATACAAATGCTAGCGAATGCAATATTTACAAGGTGACCTTCTAGGCATGTGATTGATTTGGACTTTCAATGGTGCCTGTTTACCAGGTTTTCACCAATTGAATAGATCTTGCTCTTTTTTCTATTTTTAAATCTTTTCTCTTTTTTTGCTACCAAGGCGCCTATTTGCTAGGTTTTCACCAAGGAACTTTTTCTCTTTTTTCTCTTTTTTTAAATTTTTCTTCTTTTTAAATTTTTTTTTGCCATATCATCGAGGTGCCTATTTGCTAGGTTCTCACCAAGACAACATATTTTTTAGGATTGTATATGAATGTTTTTGGTATTTCTTCATGCTCAATTTTCCACTATTTTTTTATCTTTTTTGCTTTTCAATTTGTTTGTTCTTTTCTAATTTTCAATGTTTTTGGTATTTTCAAGATCTCTTTTGACTATGTACAATAAATATGATGCCTTCCATCTGATACTCTTTATACTCTTTCATCTACCTCATGTATAGAATCTCTTTAGATGTATGCTATTAATAGGTTCTTGTAGCTGTTCTCCATCACAATTTGCTAATTTGTAGGTGTCGGTCCCAAAAGAAGAAGTAATGATAAAAGGTCCTAACTAGTTTGCTTCCCATTTTCCTTTCTTTTTTCTTTCTGCTTGATTTTTGGGATTCTCTCACAAAACTAGGTCACCTATTTGAAATGTTCTTGACTTGATGTGCTTGTTATAAGTCCTTGACATTCTATTTTGGTATACCTTCAAATGATCAAATGCTTGTTTCTGTTTCTCATTTAGGAGTTCTAGTTCTTACAGCCTAGAAACTCTATAGTCTTCCTCACTTATCAAACCATGAAGAGATACCCTTAAGGATGGAAGTTCTACCTCCAAAGGAAAAACTGCTTCTGTTCCAAAGACTAAGGAAAAAGGTGTAGCTCATGTTGGCATTCTTATACTTTTTCTATAAGCCCATAAGGTTGGGTTTATTTTGATGTACCAATCTCCACCTGAATTGTCCACCATTCTCTTCAATATCTTCAAGATGTTTTTATTTGTTGCCTCAGCTTGTCCATTACCTTGAGGGTAATAGATGGATGAAGAATGATGAATCATGTGGAACTTTGTGCATAATTCCTTTAAGTCTTTATTTTTTAAATGATTTTCATTATCCGTTATGATAGCATGAGGCATGCCATATCTACAAATGATGTGATTTAGGATAAACAAAGATATCTTCTTTCCCATTACAGTTGATAAAGGTACAACTTCCACCCACTTGGTAAAGTACTCCATTGCCATGATGATGAATTTATGACCATTCGAGGATAATGGATAAATCATGCCTATTAAATCTAGACCCCATTGATAGAATGACCAAGTTGTTGTCATTAGATGAAGCTCTTGTGTAGGCACATGTATCAAGTTTCCATGAAATTGACACTTTCTACAAGTTTTGGCAAAGTTACAAGCATCTTTCTCCATCATAGGCCAAAAATATCCTATCCTAAGAAGTTTCTTAGCTAGGGTTAATCCACTCAAATGTGATCCACAAATTCTTTCATGGATTTAGGCTATGTTTGATTCCTCTTCTTTTAGACATCTAAGGAGCATTCCGTCTAAACTCTTGCAATACATTGTTTCAAAAATTACAGTATATCGGGCGGCTTGGAAAATGAAGCTTTTCTTTTGATTCCTAGTTTGGTCTATGGGAATAATTTGATCTTTTAAGTAAGTGTAAATATTTCCATACCAAGGTGATTCATGTGTAGTTAGCAAGAAAATGGTATAAGGTTGGGTAGGGTCAAACGCGGGTTGATCCACTTCTTCTACCAGTAATTCATATCTGGCACTCTGATCAAGCATTTGTAGAAGCAAAGCCAAAGTTTCCATTGCATCTGCTACTTTGTTCTTTTCTCTTGGCACTTGCTCAAATGTAATAAGTATGAAGTACTTCTTAATATTTTTCACCATGTTTTTGTAGGGTACCAATTTGTCATCTTTTTTTTGATATTCTTCATTAACTTGATTAATGACTAATTTTGAATCTCCATAAACCTTTAGTTCTATCACTTTCCATTCTAGTGCCAACTTGATTCCAATGACCAAGGCTTCATATTCTGCTATATTATTGGTGCATGGAAATAAGAATTTATAGGACTTAGGAGTAGTAGATCCTTGAGGAGTGATTAGAAGTATGCCTTCTCCTGACCCATGTTGAGTGTATGAACCATCAACATATAGTTGCCATGTTTTTGTCTCGACATTCACAATCTCTGAATCCAGGAATTCCACTTGGATGGGATAATCATCTTGAAGTGGTGCTTCTACTAACTGGTCAGCAATGACTTTCCCTTTGATTGATTTTCTATCAACATATTCAATGTCGAATTCACTTAACACCATAACCCACTTTGCTAGCCTTCCATTTAATGTTGTTTTACTAAGTAGATACTTCAAAGGATCAATTTTGGTAATGAGCCTTATCTTGTGGGCTAGCATATAATG
This sequence comes from Chamaecyparis obtusa, assembly GCA_027943335.1. Taxonomy (NCBI): domain Eukaryota; kingdom Viridiplantae; phylum Streptophyta; class Pinopsida; order Cupressales; family Cupressaceae; genus Chamaecyparis; species Chamaecyparis obtusa. Next base: position 1,281,123 of record BSBK01002247.1, on the reverse strand, counting down.
GCATAATTTTTGTGAAGAAAAAACCATGGCCAAGCATGCCCTTTCCATGAATGTATAGTTCAAGTCATATTTGACTAGAGTCCTACTTATGTAGTAAATTGCCTTTTCTTTGCCTGTTTCATCTTCTTGTGCTAAAAGTGCCCCTAATGAATTTTCTGTTGCTAAAATATATAGGATTAAGGGCTTACCTCTAATAGGTGACATCAATATTGGTGGGTTCATGAGGTATTTCTTCAATAGATTAAAGGCTTTTTCACACTTTTCATCCCATTATTATATCTTTATACAAAAGTTGGGTGAAATTATGGCACTTTTCAGCTAATTGGGAGATAAATCTCCTAATGGATTGTATCCTTCCTTGTAGAGATCTCATTTGGATAATGTTTTTAGGTGCTTCAATCTCCATAATGGCCTTAACTTTAGCAGGATCCACCTCTACTCCCTTTGCAAATACAATGTAGCCTAGTAGTTTGCCGGATTGGACTCCAAATGCACATTTTTTTGGATTAAGCCTTACTTTGAATTGATCTAACCTTTCAAAAAAAATTTCTAGAATAGGTAAGTGCTCTTTTCTTGAGTGAGATTTGGCTAATATTTCATCCACATAATCCTCCATGAACTTATGCATCATATCATGAAATATTGTGGTCATCGCTCGTTGATAGGTCGCTCTAGCATTCTTCAAACCAAAAGGCATGACATTCTAGCAAAAATTACCCCATGCACATGTAAAAGATGTCTTATCTTGGTCTTCTAGTGCTATATTTATCTGGTTATATCCGCTAAATCCATCCATGAGTGAGAACATAAAGTGTCCTACTGTTAGGTCCATAATGGCATCTATACTTGGAAGTGGGAAGTCATCTTTAGGACATGCCAAGTTCAAGTTTCTAAAATCTATGCAGATTTTGATGGATTTATCTGCTTTTGATACTGGTACTATATTTGAGATCCATTGTGCATAATCAATGGCCCTTATGAATCCCACTTTCAATAATTTTTCTAATTCCACTTTGACAAGTAGTGTTATATGTGGATGCATTTTCCTTAGCTTTTGCTTAATAGGTTTGGCTCCTTCCTTGATATTTAGATGATGCATTATCAGATTTGGATCTAATCATGGAATATCATCATAAGACCATGCAAATTTAACTTGTTTTTCCTTAAAGAACTTGATGAATTCTGTTCTTTCTTCGCTAGATAGGGATGCCACTAGGTGGATGATCTTCAGCTCAGTTTCTGATCCAATATTTATCTTTTTTGTAGGCTCAATTAGGATTGGAGATCTTTCTTCATAATGTTTTGGTAGAGCATCCAAACTCCCTTCCTTAGGTGAGTCAATTGGGTTTTCACCTTTGGAAACATCCTTTATTTCTTTGTTTCTTTCTTTTTGATCTAATGTTTCCATAACGTGGTTTTCAACACTTGATTCTTTTCCTTTTTTTTTTTCTTTTTTTCCCGGATTGAAATTTTGGATGCTCCCCTTGATCAATTCTTCCTGATATTCCATGATAGAAGAGGTTTCAACCATGTTAAGGTATTGGGACACCACATTGTCATTCAAGAAGGTTGGGAGAGTAATTGGCTCGATGAAATTCCATTCAATTAGTTCTGGGTGTATGAGAGTTAATGGGTCAATACTTGGGTTTGTTTCAATGGGGTTTAAGGCTAATATCTTGTTATATGGTTCATACATTGTATTGTTCAAGTATAAGACATGGGCCTCTTCTAAATTTTCTAAAGAAGTAGGATCAAAGTCCTCCTCACTAGACTCCTCTAAGGTTTCCGTTGGATAAAATTCATGTGGATTGAACCTAGCATTTGATTCCTCCATAGTAGGTCTCCATGAAGGTACATAGGGTTCTCCTACCCATTGATTTGTCTCTATTTCTATGCTTGGCACATCATTTAGAACCACTTGGTTTGAACTAGATGCTTGATTTGGACTTGATTATGCTATTTGTTCTTTATCCTTGGTAGAGGTGTAGGTATGAATGACATCAATATCCTTATCATGGCATGACTCATCAGATAATGTATCCCATTCCCACTCATTAGAATCTTCATCACTATGAGATTCTAATTGCAATATTTGACCATGGAGTTTTGGATAGTGTTTTTGAGTGTACCCTTCTTCAAGACACCCTAATCCTATTTTCTCCTTGCTATCTCGCCATGTACTTTATATTGGTTCAACAAGTCCTTCATTCCTTATGCCCAAAGTTCCTTGACCTCTGTACCCCATCTTTTGCATGATTTGAAACCCTTTCCCATATTGATGTGTGGGAATGCTAGGGTTTTGGATGTGTTTGACATGTGCACTTGTTTCTTCATCCTTGTAGAGCTAATTTTGGATCTTGTTATCATTCTCATCCATGAATGATGAAGTAATAGCTCTTACAAAATGATCATTATATTTTTGGGGTAGATTTGATGGTCTTCCATAGGACTTAGGAGATAAGGGTAAGTCCATCATGGATAGGGAGTATTCACCTACTCCTTTTTGCTTGATTTTGCATTACTTATCAAAATTATTCATCATTTGATCCATTTTCTGATAATGGTCCTCTTTGGTATATACTTGAATAGCTTTGGTTTGGTCTTCTTTTGATTCTTAAATAATATTATCCTTACTAACCTTCTCTTTTCCTTTAGTCGATGTAGTTAGGTTAGTGAGTTTTGGTGTGTCTTCAATAACAATTTCCTTTTCCATCTTTTCTTTTCCCTTCAATAATGGGATGTCTTTAGAACTTTTCCCTTGCTCCATTTGATGAGGTATAGACCCTTCTACATTGTGTGGGACTAAAGAGTCATTGATAGGCTTGATGTTGTTAAGAAATTGGAAAGGGTTTAGGTCCCCACTTACCATTATCTCCTGCCCTAGATAAGGAAATTTTAGGCATTGATGATAAGTAGAAGGAACGGCTTGCATTTTGTGGATCCACGACCTTCCTAATAAGATATTGTAAGTCAAATTTAGATCTAACACTTGGCATATGGTCTCTTTTTTCATGGGACCAACTCTTATGGGTAGCACTATGAATCCTTTTGAAGCTCTTTCTTCATCATCGAAGGCTTTAATGGTTATATTTTTCTTAGGGTCAATGGCCTCCTTAGAAAATCCTAGGGCCTTCACTAGGCTAAGAGTACAAATGTTTAGGCTGGCTCCTCCATCTATAAGGACTGTTTTCACCCTATGCTTATGAATCAAGACTTTTATGTGCAAAGGCATATTTTGAGGGTGATTAAGGGACATGTCATCTTGCTCAGAAAATGATAAGCAATGAGGTGCAATGAGGTGTCCCACCATATTTTGAAATTTTTCTACCTCCAAATTTAGAGGCACATTGGTTTCCAATAAGGCTTTCTCCAAAATGTCTTTATGAGTAGGTGACAATTTGAGTAACTCAAGAATAGAAATATGAGCAAGAGTTCTTTGTAGCTGATCAACCGAGTTGTATTGTTTTGATGATGAGGTTGAAGCTTGGTTTGATAACACAATTTTAGGAGCATTTGTAGGTAGAATTATTTTCAATGCTTGCCCCCTAGTAATGACATTTGATGATGTTTCTCTTAATTTCTTCTTTACTACTACAACATTTATGGTATGGTCCTCTTTACTTAAAGTATTGATCATGTTGTCATAGGTATGAGCAAAGTTTACCTTCTCATTACCTCTTTTCTGATTTTGATTAGCATTAGATGACTCACCCTTTTCGTGGTTCAAAAAGGGGTTCTTGAAGGCCATGTGATCCTCATTGTTTTGAGGCCCTTAAATTTTGATAGTTCCATCATCTATTAGATCTTGCACTAAGTGTTTCAACCTCATGCATTCATTTGTTTTATGACCTCTATTTCGATGATATTCACAATGATGAGAACCATTCCACCAATTAGGTTTAACTTGAGGTTCAAAATCTCTTAAATCAGGTAATGTGATGATCTTGTTAGCAACCAAAGTTCTTAATGTGTTCTCCAAAGTTCACCTAGATAGGTGAATTTTCTTTTGTTAATAGTGGAGTAAAAGGGTTTGGGCTTATTCCCATTAGCATTATTATAAGGATTATTAGCATTGTTGTTCGAATTGTTGGAATTGTTATTGGAATTATTGGAATTTTTGGGAGCTTTGTTTTATTTATTAACATTATTTGAATAATTGGCTCCATATGGTAGGGTAAAAGGGGTTGCCTTCAAATTGTGGGCCTCCACAACTCTATCATTCACAAGATTTTTGTTATTATTATTTAGCCATAACTTAGGCTTATCATTGTGATTGTTGGCCCCTTGATTATTGACATATTTAGGCACATAATTATTATTGTTTTTGTTTTTTTTATTGGATTTGTTATCTTTAAATAATTTTATTTCACCTCTCTTAACCAATACATCCTCAATCTTGATCCCATTTTCAATAATTTTTTCAAATGTTGGGGGACATTGGAGTTGTAATCGATAATTCATTTCCATGGCCAAATTATTTGTGAATATTTCCATCTTTTCCTTCTCGGGGATACTTCATGGATACCTTGCGAAAATGGTCCTTCACCTTTGTAGGAATCCTAAGAAGGATTCTCCATCTTTCTGTTTGGTATCACACAATTTGAGCATTGTGATTTCATGCTCAACATTATAAGAATAGTGGGTCACAAACTTGGAGGCTAATTCCTCAAAGGTTTTTATTCCTTGGGGTAGCTTTGAAAACCACTCCATGGTAGGACCTCCTAAGCTTCTAGGAAAGAGTCTCATTGGATATGTATCATTGTTCATGAACTCAATGCTTAAGGCACAAAAATCCATTAAGTGATCCTGTGGGTCTGTTTTACCCATGTACTTGTCATACTTAGGAAAAATGGTATTAAAGGGAAAGGGTGCCATAACTAATCTTTTGTCAAATGGGAAGGGACACAAAGATTCAATAGAAAAGGCCTTAGGTTCGGCCACCTTTTTCATTGTATCAATTTTCTCTTGGAAGGTTTTCAATTGTCTAGTCATAGCCTTCATGGGGTCATCTTGTTCTTGATCTTTCTTAAGTTTTTCTATATCGTAATCATGGGGAAGCTTTACTCCCCTTTAGGCTAGGTTTAGGAAAAATTTCTCCCTATCCTTATCTTTCAACTTCTCCATAACCTCTAATAATTCATGATCTTGGGCTGCTCTCTCAACTTTTTCTTCAAGTGTTTCTTTAGGATTATGATTGGCATTGTTGATGTTATGGTTGTTTCCTCCATGGTGGTAATTATTAAACATGGAATTTCTATCCATTTCTTGAAGTCTTTCTTCGAATAAGTTTGGAAAAATATCATCTTGATTAGGACCTTTGAAAAGACTTTGGTACTCAACTTCTTGCCCTTCGTTTGCAACAAGAGTGCTATCTCCTTGTAAAGATACCCTATATGTGTGGGACCACATGGAAACTGACATCCAACAAGGGTTTGATTTGAAGTGATCCTTGATTTGATAATTGTTGATTTTAATTGAAGAGATTAAAAATGTAAGATGAACTTTCAATGGATATCTCTCTCACTTTTTTATGTATTTCAAACACAACACTCACACATACACTTGTTTTTTTTTACCCACTAATACAAAATGTTTGATTTGGAAGTACGTTATCATGGGTTTTGCACAAAAAGAAACTTCAAGAACCTACCTAGCTCAAGATTGGTTCGTAAACATGGCTCTAAAAAGGTGTTCTTGCTATTTTATCAAGGATTTAATATGGATTCCATTCAAAATGGATCCTAAACTTTCATCCCCCAAGTATGTTAAGGGGCTTCCCACCACCGGTATATCAGAGTTTTGTGCAATCCATGAGGACTACTCGAGGAAGTTCAAAAATTTAGTATCCTTTTGTCACAAACCCCGTTAAGGATGTATATGTTTTATTTTATAGTGGGTTGGATTCTTGCAGCAAAAGCAAGTGTATCCCACTTTGAGCTTTTCCTCTCACTGGCCTCGTTAAGGCAATTTCTCAGGAGCTAAGCCCACTAATGTTCTAGCATATTCATGTAAAGCAAGGAAATGGAGTTAAGAAAAAGTTTTTGGGAATTTGGTTCACCAAAAGGTGAAGAGCATATCCCTAACTTTTCCTTAATTTCCCAAATACAATAAAGACAATTCAATTACTAGCCCACTAAGCTAGAGAGAATTGAGTATTTCTACTCTCTTCTACAAACAAGGGGCTTTGATTTTATGTGCTTGATTTCCTCAACCTTACTTCTTAATTAAAAATTTCAACACCTTTGTCATTTTGATTCACTAGAAGAAGTGAAGAGCATAGGCCTAAAGATAGGTTGTTTTGTAATTACTAGATTCTCAAAAGCACCAATGCCACAATTTAAGGGAAAATATTCACCAGTTTGAGGCTTACCTTTCCTTGTAGCTAACAAAAGTTAGGGGCATTTTTGAGTTGTTTCCGTGACTTAATGTTGACCTTGGCTATAGTTTCTTTCCCATGTGCTTTTCCACCAGAAAGTTAGTCAACAAAAACAACCACAATGAAGGAAACCATAAACAAAATTGAAGAAGAAAAGTTTGAATTGAATCTAAGGCCTTATTTGCAAATTTCAAGAAAAACTTGAATTAAGGTGAGAAAATCCAATTAAGTGATACAAACTTAGTTTTATATGCTTCTACAACTTTAAGGTAGTTCTTATAAACCTGATTTTCCTCCTCTTGTGAATCCTTAAGAACCGATTTGATGTGAACAAAGTTCTCCTTCTTGATTTTGTTAGTCAAAGCCTTCCCTTCTTGGTTGAATCTTCTCTCTAGTTTCTTCACTTTTCTATGATTAGACATCCTACAGAGTCATACAAATCATTTTACCATAGTCAAATAGTGAAAATTAATAGTTTATGCAAAAGCGCTTCTGTAATGCTTAAAAGTGCTACTAATCTGATTAAAAGCGCTATTTCAACTCTGTCAGTAAACTCAAAAGTGCACAAATAACTAATAAAGGCACTGCAGAATCTATCAAAGGTGATAAAAATGAAGTAAAAGCACTTAGTAAATTAGCAGAAGCACTCAGGAGTCAGGGAATAAGTGCTATAGATCCGTGCAAAGGCGTTGTAAGAATGATAGACAAATAATAGAAGAATTGAAAGCATCATCGATCATTGCAAAGGTGCACAAATTTGTCATGAAAGCACTGAAACAGTGTTGGAAAGCATTGTTTAAACATGCAAAAGCATTGTTTGAGCTCTCAAAAGCATTGTTTCCTGAAAAACCTGAGAGTTAAACATGCACAAATTTGATAAAAATAAAATAATTCTAAGCGTTTAGTAAAGTGAAGCATCCTACCCCATGGTGGGTGCCATTTTGTGTACAAGGAAATGTACCTTCATAGAATTAGTATTGACAATAAATGAAATAGAAACTAAATAAACCACAATATAGAAACTATTTAGCAAATGAAAGATCAATTGAGCATCCTATGGCTCTCTATCTAAGAGTGTTAATGTGAAGCTCTCAGCAAGATACCATTAATGATAGTCCTAGAATGAGAAATGATAAAGATTAAGCTAAAGCTAACAATTAGTTCAAATTGAAATGCTAAATTTCTCTTAAAATGCCTTTCTAGCTATAAAATGCGAGAGGTTCTATGCAATTCTCAGATGTGTGGTTATGAATTATGAGGATTTTGGTCTTCCTTTTATAGATTTATGCAAGGGTAGGGGGTGTAGTTGTGTTGATCATGATTAAGCTTGAGTTGAGTCTTTGGTTCCACCCTTTGAAGACAATGCAAATTTTGTGTCCTCAAAGCTTGGGACAAGAAAACAAGATCAATGGACAAGATTCTCTTTCACTTTGAGAAATTGAGATTGAATTTGGCTTGATCCATGTGAATGCACTTTCTCAAATCCTATTGGTTGATTGAATTTCCTCCCTTTTTGGTTGTTGAGAGAAATTAGGATTTATTAAATGATTTAAATTGATTTATTTAGCGATGTACCCCTTGAATGGGTTGAATTTGATTTAATTCAAAACTATACAATTAATAGAATTAATTGCACTTTGATTTGATTTCACTTGATTAAAATGCTCTTGATTTTGATTTATCTTGAATTAAGACTTGATTTTAATTTTGATTGGCTAATTATTCATTGTGATTCAATTGATTCAATCTTGTTCTTGATTTTCTTTGATTTTCCTTGATTTTTTACTTAATTATCTTTGTCCATTTTTAGGTGATTATAGTACCTTTACTTCTGCAATCTCTTTTCATGTGTCCAACTTTGTTGCATCCAAAGCATCTACCTCTGAAAGGTCTAATCTGTTCTTTAGGTTCTTCATGAGTAGTTCTTTCCCCATTCTTCACTTCATTTTCTTCTTCATTGGTCTTAGAACATTTTGTTTCATTGAATCCAACTCCAGTCATGTCTCCTTTAGGTTTTTGTCTTGCTCTTTGCTCATTAATTTTATCGCTGCTCATGTGCAACTTCTCAATGTGCAATTTGGATTGAGTGAGTTCTCCTTTAATGATATGATTGTACTTCTCCAATTCTTGACATTTATTCTTGTAGTGCTCAAGTTAAGTCTTCATTTTTCCTATCTACTCATTTGCTTCTTTTAGTGACTCTTCAACTTTGTTTCTTGCATCCTTTTCATGTTGAATCTCTTTAATCATCAAAAGATTGATTTGCTCCTTTTCTTGCTCCAGCTTCTTCACTTGATCTAATGTGTCTTTGTCTGAATCTTGTTGGATATTGTCCATAAGATCATGTTTCTGATTTTTTGAAGTTTCAAGTTGTTCCTTTAGTTTCCCAATGAAACCTTCTGCTCTTCTCAATTTGAATTTTAGTATACCATTCTCAGCCTTCTCTTTGTCCAGATCTTCAAGTGCTACTTCAAAGTTCTCTTGAAAACTTTCTCAATCCATTATGATCTCCCTTCAGTTGTTAAGCTTTCTCTCCAAGGGCCGATAGCTTTGACACCAATTGTTAGGATTAGGTAATACTAAGAGGGGTGTGAATTAGTATTACTGCACTTTAATTTAAAATTCAACCAATTAAAAATAAACCAAAACAATGTTGAAATGAAAAGAACATATAAGCACAACACATAACTCATGACACCATAATTTGTTCTTGAGGAAACCCTAGCCAAGGGAAAACCCCGGTGGGGATGGTACCCACAACTATGCACTAAAATATTATATCCCTGTTAGGAGATCTAGCCCTATTAGGAGCTGATTATTACATAGTACATTTCCTTGTTAGAGGAATACAAAACCCTATTAGGGGATATAAAAACATCTAGTTAAAGGTGGTGAGAAAACAACTCTTATAATCAAAACTATATCAAAAGATTTCTCAAAAATGAATAATACAATAACTTTCCTTGCTTAGATAGTTCCAGTTGTAGCTCTATCATATATTGATCCCACATCTTCTCTCTTCTCTTATATTTTCATCATCATCATTATCATATCCATTGTCTCATTCATTCCCATCGCTTCCACAAAACACACTATACTTATACACAATCTGCCATCTAGTCAGTTTCACAAATACCATACAAAACATAATAATAAATTATGTAAATGATAAACATAGACTCAACGATCTTATAATACCAAAGAGTCAGCAATATACTATATCTATCTGACTTAGCACATTACCATATTAACTATTCTTTCCTTAATCTTTGCAACTATTCGTGTGCCCTGTTACACTAATTCTTTGTCTTCACATACCTTCAGATCACTGTATCTTATGTATCTAATCACCAAAACACATGTGAACTTAACTGAATCATATACATATCCCAAGATACCTTCTATTAACTTCGTAAACCATAATACATTTTATAATGTCATCGCTGACCAAAACTGTCCCATAGTACACTGATGTCCTGATTCTATACTTAGTCATTTTCATGACTGTGACTCCAATATCAAAACTCTTTGCATGCGATCACTTTAGCATAAGTGTTTCCATGAATGAAAACCCTCAAGTGATCCCTTAGTTCCCCAAAACACCACTTTCCAACAAGATAAACTTAGGGAGTAACTAAAAATGTAGAAACAACTACTAAAAGCAAATGGGTCCTGACAATAAAGGCCTGATCAAGTACCCAAGTACAAAGGAGAGTCTCTATAAAACAATGACATAGAGAAAACCACATGGGAAAATCTATACTCCAAAAAGAGACAAAGACTAGTGAAGGACTGACGAAGCCTCCAAAATGAGAGAATGTTCTAGAAAATAGGAACAAAGAATGAACATGAAGAACACCACAGAAGAAAGATGTTGCAAACATTGTCAAAGAAAAACTATTGATCAGAAGAACCTCCACTAAAATAGAACATGACTAGGTAGAGAAGACTGTAATTTGCATGAATTCCCTCAAATGAAACTACTTGAATCAGAAGACAAACAAAGACAAACAACTTAAGTTGAAGATACAAATGGCATAAAACACCAAATCCTGAAGATTTGATCAATCAAAGATGGAAGGTTTCATTAAAAAATAGGAATGAAAGTGTCCATATAGTATTAAATGATCCATATCCCCAAAATGCATAGGTACCCAGCCACTACATCAACCTAGTACATAGGAAAAAATACTTAATACATAGCTCACTTCAACGAACCAAGTAATTTTAAGAAGCACTAGTAGAACCCCCCCCCCCCCCCCCCATAATGCTAACAAGGTAGAGGTGGTAGGTACACTAAAATGAATGGCCAATAAGAACTGCATCATGAAGAACCAGGAACAATGAAGTTGTAGAGAATGTAAAAATACATATAAGGACTACATCATGAGGCTAATGTCATAGAAGGAACACTTACTTGACAAAGGTAGATAGAAAACAAAGGAAAACATCAAACCCCCCATGATACTTTATAATGGAGTTCGAGTAGAAATGACACAAAGATGTGCAAGGTCCCAAGTATGTAGTAGAATGACACTTTATCTCAGTGCATTTGCAAAAAAGAAATATTTATAAAAGATGTCTACAATTCTCAAGAAAGACAAAAGTCTATAGAAACATGAATAACAGCCAAATATGATGTTAGGAATGGGAACACTAAGAGGGGGGGGGGTGAATCAGTGTTCACTATATTTTAAATTTTTACTTTAATCTTTATGCTAAAATTAAATTCTTAAGTATTGAATTTAAACATTCACATAAATATGAAACATGAAATCACCACATGAGACCAATATGGTTATGGGGAAACCCAAATAGGTAAAAACCCCAGCGGGACTTGATACCCACTAATATTCTGCACTAGTATTTTGTGATCCTTGTTAGAAGATCCTTTACCCTGTTAGGAGTAGCTTTACAATGCTTTAAGTACAGTAGACCTTGTTAAGGGTCAGACCCTGTTAGGAGTCTTTTACAATGATCCTTGTTAGGGGAGTGGACTCACTATCCTAGAGCTCACTGCTCAAAAGGTGAAGGCTACAATCTTCTGATTCAGATACACACTATATCTGCAGGTGAACTGTTCACTATGACACTGCTTGTTAGATCAGTTCCTTTGGTGCGATGATGATTTGACCTCTAGAAAATCTCTAATACATCTTATGCTAACTTTTCATACCTCTGATCTACTTATCACAACTCTATTACAACTTCCATACCGAAAACAATGGGCACACCTTATATTTGTGCGCTCATACAAATTATACAATTAGGTTGGCCCTATAACTAATTACAAACAATGCTTCCAAATGAATTGGCTTAAGCATGCTTACAATTATACATATAAACATGTCAGAAACCTAAATACAATGGGCACATGGCCTTTACAACATTAAATTATAATCGCAAACTAAAATGCTAACTGTCGGCTCCATGCTCTGTTCTCTGCTGGCATACACTAGCTGTGCAACTTCAACTGACTGTAACTTTCACATCTTTTCATATCTTCTTATGTGCTCATTGACTAAGCATAAGTATACTCTAAAAAACTTAACTTCTAAGGCGCATACCATAATTCATCCATACACACATACGCTGGTGCTCTGAGCTGCAGGAACTCTGTACACTGTCCAGTCTTCAACACTTAACTGAATTCTAATCTTTACACTAAGTGCGTTGACTCCAAACTACTATATGACTTTGTTGCCATAATAAAAACACTATATCAAGTCATATACTTTAGTATAGACAACTTTCCAACAATCTCCCCCTTTGTCATTGATGGGAACAAAGGAATATGGCCAAGTTGTTATCTATCCCTTAACACAAAAACTTGTCTACTTTTGTCTTTTATACCTTTTTATACATAATCTTATATCTCCCTATACATATATATACTCCATATTCTATACACAACTCCCCCTTTGACATTAGTGACAAAGGTGCATCAAAAAACTGTATCTATACATACTCATTGAGGGAAAACATCCGGATATGCAATCTTGAGGTTTTGGATCTCCTTCTTCCAAAAGGTTATTAGAGAGTTAACTATTTGGAGATGGGTGCATAATGCATATTGAAGCTTATCCATCTTCTCCAAGTCACTGATGGGACCATGATCATAATTTACCATGGTGGCATCAATCTCCTTTATATTCTAATTTAGGATGTCTAAAGAGGGCGCAAGACCATTCCTCAACTGAGTTTGTCTGGACCTTATCCTTGTTATCTCTATTTCTTCCTTCTCAATTTTTTCTAACTATCCTTTGTAGACATTGTTGCACATGTTCACATCAGTGGATGTGTCTGACACTGAATTCTTTACCTGCTCAATCATTGCTTCTTCTTCTTTTATCTTTTTGAAATGAGCATCGGTGAACTTATCTTGATCCATGCATGCTACAATGATCCTTCTTCCTTCATCAGTAAATTATTTCAAGGATGCTTGACCAGACTTAAGGGAATTAAAGTCTAGTGCAAATTTTCTCATCAACTCATTTAGTCTCTTCTTTAAGTACTTCTCTTCTGCTACTATGGACGCAGATTCTTCTAGGCTAAAAAAATTGCTTTTGAACTGTGAGAGGACTGAACTCACATCATCGACCGAATGTACTTTTAACACTTTCTTATCCTCTCGCAGAAAATTGTTCAAAATATTCACTGATTCTATCAGGAGATGATTCCTCATAACTTGTTTCCCCTTTGCCTTCTCCATAGCTAGGATGCTAAACTTAATCAGGTCTTCTTCTTTCTAGGAGTCTAAACTGCTTGTGTTAGGTGTCAAACTTGACAACAATGCTGAGGAGGGAGTGATGGGAGTGCTATCCATCACTTCTTGTTTTACCTTTACAAGATCAATAGATGTATATTCTTCTTTATTTTCTATCTCTTCTTCTTCTTCTTTCTTATCAGATACATCTTCCATGAGCACTTCTTCTTGCTGAGTTGGAGGTGTATTGTTGCATAAGATTTCAGCTTCTTCAGTACTAACAAATGCTTCCTCAAACTTGTCCAAATCCTTATCAGTAGCTGCCATGGCTATCTCCACATTATCTATGATAACAGTGCTGCCTTCATGTGATCTTGAGATGGGCGTAGACTTTTCTACCTCTGTTTGAGTTTTTGCTATGGGCGCTGAGTCCTGAGGACTTGCCACTGGTACATTGAAAGTCTCTACTTCTTTGTCTTGCTTACTAGGTGCATGAGTGATGGGCACAATAGGGGGTTTTATATTTTGTTCCAATAACACCTTTTCAAAGGCCTTCTCTATTTCCTTTGTTATCAGCTCATAGTCTTTGTTCATAATATGAAGAGTCCTCATCTTTGTCCTTAAGTGTGGCTTTGCCAAATTTAATATCAGTGCCACTTATTCTTTAGAACATACTGGCAGAGTATCTTCTAATACTTTTTCTCTGATCCTTAGACCTTCTTCATTTGCTTGTCTATTTAGGTTTTCTAAAATATCACATAATTTATCTGGAATGGAGGTTTTCAATTCAAGAACTATATTCTTCAACTTTATCATATGTTTGACAATCATACCATGAATTTCTAATTTGTCAATCTCACTGTATGTGTCATAATACTTCTCTACTTGATCAATTCTACCCTCATCAACAATTCTTGCATTCAAAACTTTAAGGCTTGGTTTGAATCCTTCCTTAGGAGGCACTTGAATGATTTTCTTTCTCCTTAGTGCTTGCAAGGATGGATGACTAGTGCTAGCTTCTTTCTTCCTCTTGATTATAGGCTTATTCTCTGGAGGAGTGGTAAGATCAATAGTATCTATGGGTGTAGAAGGAGTATTATCTTCTTTACCCTTTTGACTATCATCTAATTTAGTTTTCATCTTCTTCAACTTAGGATCTTCTTGTTCTTTGTCTGCTATTGCGCCTTTCAATTCTAAGGCAATCTTTTCATCCCTTGCTTTATCAAGGTCTTCTTGAGACACACCATGTATTCTCAAGATCTCAGAAGTGACCTTTGCAACCTTTCTTTTAGTTGCTGCACTGTTAAGTTTTGCATCAACTTCTCTGGTTGTTTCCTCATAGGTTTCCCACCTAGGTTCATTAGGAACTTTGGGGGCTATCAGAAGTACCTGTGCATATGCTTCAAGGACTTGTTCTTCTACCTCATAGCCAAGTGGATGAATCCACTTAGTTTTTGGTTCAACAACTCCCGTACATGTAGTATCAGTCTCCACCATAAAGCATATTGTATCCTTGTATTTCTCTACAATGCTTTCTGGAATCCTATACCTCATCTGCATCTTACCTCTAAAGGTCTTCAATTCCAATGTGATGTAATCTCTTAGTGTTCTTTCTATGGATGCTTTGTTGGATATCTGAGGCATGGTTGGAATGGACTTGTCCAAATGCAAATCTAAAACTCTTCCAACTATATGAAGGTACATATAGATGATTAGGGACCCAAACTTGAATATCTTTGTTTTGTCATGTTTGATAGCTGTGATGTTATCTATCAATTGTGCATGCAAGATCTCACACAAGATGAATTCTCCATCTTCCTTTACTAGTCTGATGGTAGCTAGAATAGTGCCCACAGACACACTATTCACCCTGCTGGTGTGATGAAATCTATAATCCAGTATCATTGACATCAATTTGATGTCAGCTTGCTCAATCAGCTCAATAGTCATGTCACACCTATCGCTCCTTGACTTACATACTTGTTCTACCATTTTCCTTACATCCTTACCCACTGGAAGGATGGGGCTTGTCCTAAAAAGGCCTATCATCTTATGTATCAGATCACTTGTGATTCTTACTGGAACATCTCCAATCCAAAATAGATCATCATGGATTCTGCTCAATAAGATCTTTATCCATTCTATCTCATAGAATTCATATGTCATAGCATACTCAACAATAGGGTGATCATTCCATTTGGTGTATTCATCCATGAATGTTTTATCTTGTTTCAACATGGTATCCATGTGCACCCTTAACCTATCTAGTCCAACAGGTTCTTTCTTACAGTAGATGTAATCCCTTATGTCTTCCACATGCATGACGCCCATAGGCATGCGGGAGAAAGCTCCCTCTAAATCATCTAGGGTGGATTTAAATGGATGCCTCTTGAAAACATATCTTTTCTTCTCAACAACATCATAAACAATGGGAGTGGCCATGACTTACTTGTTAATCATGTTCCAACTGAACTTAGAGATAATCTGACGGCTTCCGAATAGGCGCAACGAGCTAGGGTTTCTACAACCGAACAAATGCACTGATAACTGCATAAAATATCTGATGGATCAATCACCAAGACTTCACAAAAATTTCCAAGGCTCTTTCTTCTCTCTATCACTCTGAATTTGAATGCAATGAGAAATCAAATGACTTCTATGTACTTTAAAAGTGAAAAATCTTCCATTAATGCATGTTGTGTAAACCAGGCTATCACTTCAAAATTTAAAACTTGATCTTTGCTAACAATCAGCATGTGCGCTCTTGCACAAAGGTTCCTAAACACTCCAAAAGCTTAAGTCCAAAGGTGCATACTCTGAGGATGAGTATACCAGCCGCGCAGGGGTCTAGAGCTAAATTAGCTCCTCTTATGACCCCGAGGGCCATTCAAGAAGATGTAGAGGGTGTGTCCACTAGGGATGCATCCAATACATTCTCATCAGCCGTGTCCTTTTTCTCTGACCAAATTATGCTTGCATCATCTAAGGCTTTCACAAACTTGACTTCTGCTTCAAGATCCAATACTAGTTCTTTGACCTTTTTAGGGCTTTCCTAACCTTGCATCCTTGATTTATAGAATCTTGAGATATGTCTAGCCTTGTTACAAGAGTAACAAATGACTGGAGGTCTATTATTCCTTAGCACATTGACATGAGTCACCATTCTACATGTTTTGGCTGAGTGACCATTATAGTTACATATCTGGCATGTAACATTCTGAGAACTTCTTACATTTGTCTGATTCTGATTTCTTTGATCTTGTTGAATCCTGTTCTTCTTACTAGTCTTGCAATTCATAGCTCTATGACCAAATCTATTGCAAGAATAACAGTAGCCATTAAAGGTCTTACCTCTATACAGTTCCTTGCAATGTGTCCATACTTGTTACATGCAAAATAGGTGTGTTCTACTTGCTTGCGTTCATTCTTAGGAGGACCACCATTGTCTTTGGTTTGATCTTTAGTCTTCTCATCATTAGTAGAGTTCTTTTGTGAATCCTTTCTTGCTCGCATATTGTCAATCTGATTTTGTGCTTCATTGTATCCAATACAGCTAGTGTCTCCTATTAGCTATTTTTCTTGTATCCCTCAACTCTAAAATAGAAATATGAAAACCAGACTTGGGGATCTTTGTCTAGTTACACAATTCCACTTGTTCATACAAACTGAGGGGCAAGAAAAGACTAATTAATGAGGATTTTATCCTCCTTCTACTTTGAGTTCCACACACTTAGGTGGGTACACCTAAAAAAAGCTAAAATTTGCATACATATAACTCACTAGCTAAAACCCTTTATGTAGATGTGACTGTGGATAGTTCTCAGACTTATAAAATATGGGAGTTCCAATCTCAACCAATCTTATATAGGATCCCACCTATATGATCTGCTAAGAACCAGGGAAATGGTCAAGGTAACAATAAGGATAGACTCCTTCTTCTCTTTGAGCTTTGAGCTCAGGCAGGCTAACCTAATGATTCACTCTTCAAGGAATCATTAACAATACTTGTATTCAGGAAACATAAGACATAAACATGAATGCTCTCAAACATGAAATTAAAGATGGATTTGAATTTTAAAGTTTGGTGATGAAAACTACAAAGCAAACTAGGACCAATGCCTTATTCATTGGGCAACAGAGTCATACAAACATACATTTGCAAAAAACCTTAATCCCAAACTCAAAGAAACCAAGTGAAATGTCTTACAAATCACTTCTCTCACTCCAATTCTTGGACACCAAATTCATATACAAACCTATAACTCTCAGAATTTGAAATCAAGACTTAATCTCTCCTTGAAAGAAACTCAAATTCAAACCCACATATACCTTATAACTAGTATACTGACATGCCTCACAAATCAATACACAATAATTAACATCATGCGTACAAAGAGATCAAAGGAGAACTGAATAGGTATTCCATCATTTTCTTTAAAATTTATCTGTAACTATACATTTGCAAAATAAAGAAACACAAAAAAATAAGATCCAAAGGCCTGGAAGCTCCCCTGCAGCATGAATTTCAACCCCTTGTTACAATGGAGAGAAAACCAGATATAGGAGAATGGAATTCACCTACACCTATCAATCCTCAAAAATATCTGCAACTAATTCCACCTTTACAAACCTTTTTCCCTCCAAATTTGTAACCTCTTTCTGCAATCATTTCTCAAATTGATCTGATCTTGATTCTTGTCCTCAGAATTTGAACCCAAACTGCTCATATAGACATCACTGAAACTGAAATACTCATCACCATCAGATTCCTCATTTCGAGACCTTTCCGATGACATATAACACTTGCATATTCTGACAAAAAATGAGTTTCTGGGACATTAATCCATGAACAGGCCATGGCATTTAAATTTATGAAATATTTCTCATATAGTTCAAACTATATCATTTTCTCAAATTCTTTGAAATCTGGCAATTTTATATCATTTTTTGCATCTTCCACAAAAGGGACCAGGAAGTGCCACTTGTCAACACTTGATTGGGTGCTCGAACAAACCATAGCTTAACCATCCTATTTGGAGAACTAGTGACCATGTGCATTCTCGAAATCTCCAAATGATCCAACTAACTACAGTTAACTCTGGCGACTAGGTGAATAACTCTATTCTCCAATTCTCAGAATCTAGCCTTGACCTCGGGTTACTTCCAGCAACCTGGCGACTAGGCATTCTCACAATCACGGAATGAAATCACCTAACCGCCAGCTACTCGGAGATCTCACGATTGAAGGCTCGCCGAATTGCGGAATGGTTAGGACCTAACCACTAGGATCTGGTGACTTGGTGACTAGCGGTTAACTAACCGCCCACTGAGTCGTGCGGTTATCGGCTAACTGCTGGCTCCATTCCGTGAATACATGATAGCTTGCCATGTGTCACTTTGTCCAGTCATCACCTCCATCGCTCTGCAAAAAATTTTCTGGGCCCACCGGCATGGAAACCAAGGTGACCACATAGGCCTATGCAAGCATAGGCTACTCCATTTGATCTACCTTCATTTCTGAGTGTTCTTGGTTATAAACACTCCAAAGTTCTTTTTCGACATGCATGTCGGATATTGTTTATAGAAGTTTTTAAATGTCCATTTAAAATTTTGGCAAATGCCCTGTTGGCACATGCCCCAAGGTGGGCCCACAAGGCTGAGGTGACCACTACCCTTTCCACGCTATATTTACCTTCTAATTGGGTGGCAGTTTATTTAAATCTTACTAGAATCCCACACACAGTGCATGTGGGATAAACCCATGCACATTTCCTTTGCGTCAATCAAAACTTGCATTAAAACTTCTTGCTGTGCAATGCATGAGCCCCTCTAAATTCATGTATACCTCCTTCAAATATGTTGTTGGCAACTCATTAATCATCTGTGCTAGAAAAGGACTAGACGTTATACGACTAACAAATACTCTAGGCTTAGAATGGTGTATTCTAAGTGTTTTTGTGAGCATTCCTAAAATTCACAAGGACATCATCATAAATCTTTTACATAAAATCTATTTCCATTTGGCATAAATAGTAGCAAAGGAGCTCTTAGCTTTGGTAAAAAATTTGTGATACACCTCCACACACTCTAATCTCACTAAAATCTTGGTGTTGCATGTCTTCAGCTTCAGAGACATTTTTGGGGATGTCACCTATTGCAACATTGTGGCCTATAACAGAGAAAATAGTGTTACTTATTTTCATTATTGACGTGCCACTCTAGCACAATTCATGCGCTGGTGTTGGATTGGCAACCAATCCCCTCACCAAATGCTTAGCTCACCCCTAAGCAATTTTGCTTGAGCTACTAGTTTTGTATATTGCTCACACACCAGTCTCTTTTGAAATCTCACACACTGCGTGAGTCCTGCATCACGGGCATACCACCCTTCACGCAGACAATTCTCAAATGGCTAATGTGTGAGCCCTCTTGCATAAGGTAGGCCCCAATTCATCCCTAGCGTGAGCCATTAGCAAACTAGCAGCCCCTTCAAAATGTGCCCTGCTAGCAAACGTGCCCAGTCACGCCCTCATGTGCAAGTCCACTTCATTCAAACCTCACACTAGCTGTGGTATGATTTGTGAAGGCTTTCAATAGTCCCCCTTTTATCACAGAGGCACCTTCATTTTTTCTTATGCAAGGATCCACACAGTATATGTGTTGGCTCTTGCGTGAGCAACCCTCGCACTAGACTAGCTCAAGTCTCTATCCTACATTTGCGCTGGCAGTCTTCGTATGATGCATGAATATTTTGTATTTGCTTGGGCTCCTCAACATACTCGCGTAGCAAAGAATCCCTCTATCCTTGCATTGTGTGAGGCTTCTCTTAATGCCAACAACCACTGGTTTTTTGTGTAAGATCCCATCTTGGCACGTGAATCCCTACCTTATCACGAGAATTAGCCTCCCTCTTCATAGTGCATGACTTCCTTATCAATGTGTGAGTCACCCTCCATTAGTGTTCACCGCTAGCTACTTCGATTTCACAAGTTTTCGACATGTTTCATGTGCCAATGGGATCACAAGTTTGATGCAAGTCCCTATTGTCAATGCATAGGTTGATTTGGGATCATGCCTAAGACCCTCAAAACCTGGTGCGCACTCACCATGCCTCTAGCTCATAGTCCAAAGACCTGTAAGTGCATCCTTATATGCTTCCCTTTGGTGGATATATTTCCCATTTTATTGGTGCGCCCAGCCTTAGGAAAAGGTGCGTGTGGTAAACGGTGTGCATAGTAAACACAACCCTCTTCACTTAAGAATCAGACCTCCATGTGACAGAATTATAGGACAAAGTTAGAGGTCTAAAATGACATCTCTTCAAGATATTCTAAATATTCTGAATTATCATACATTTGATGCCTTTGTAGTGCTTTTAACTCATTATAATTTATATCCTTTATCAACCATCCCCTAGTAACTGGGCTCATATAATCTTCCTTTAATATTTCCCTCATCTTCACATTTTTTCCACATTTTACTGAACTTGGTGTCAGTTCCTCATTAGGAATGTACATCTCAAGAACACCATGGCCTTCCATCATATTCTAATGCCACTTTCCTTCATCCAATCATGCACACTTTTAATCTATATGAGCTACAAAAATATTTCCTTCAATGGCATAATTTGTCTCTACATTGTATCATGGACTAGAGCGTGCCTTTTCTTATAATAAGTTTGCACATGTTATTTTATACCTTCATATTAACCTTGGGTTGTACGTGTTTCCCATGTTCTTGTGTTTGTCTACAAGTGTTAAGATAAATATGCACTCAACCATGTACTCATGCATCTTCCATCTTGTTTTAGCTAAAGCATTTAAATGTTGGTAAAGCATGCATGCCTCATTAGTCCTTTGTACTGGAAGGCATAGCTTCTCCATATTATCCTTTACCCCTCTATTCAAACATAATGCAATCATTTGAATGAAATCAAGACAAAGCCACACCAATTTGTCATCACATAGTTCTCTTTGTAAAATTGATTAATAACACTAACTGGCTCCTGAAAGGAGCTTTAAAAACTGACTGAACGACCTGACAAGAGAGTGTCATCGAGCACACATGCTTAATTCCAACATTATAACATGCCGGCCAAAGGAGAACCTCCCAGAAAATTTGAGCCACAAGTTATTAATGATCAAACAGGGTCACCTAGAAACCAATCCCGTCCGCACTGCCAGAATCACTAAAGTTGCCTCCGGAACTGGCTTTGAAAACTGACCCATTGAAACTTTCAGGAATTGGAATTTGGGTCATTTATTTAGTTTCATACAGAGAGTATAAATCCATAATTAGGGCTCATGATGAATAACAAGGCGCATTTGGCAATCAGGCAAAGATAGGCTCTTCAAAATTGCAAACTGGGAAAAATAGTAAAACATTGATTTGTGCATACAAAATGACCCTGGGAAAGTATGCTAAAAGATTCATCAAGACTTCTAACTTGACATACTTGTAGTAATTTCATAGTAGAACACAATGGTACAACTCGTTCAGGCTCATTAGTCACGGATCAAAAGTTACAACATCATGGACAGGGGTAGGGATCAATCTGCACATTTCACAACTTGAAAAACAACGGAAGTTGTATTTGGAATCACATTTGCAAACTAAGCCAACGGATTCGTCATGACCTCAAAATTGAAACATTGGAAGTATTTGACCCCTGGAGTATGATGCAAAAGGAATTTTCTCAATAGGGTCAACTGGGTCAAAGATATGACTAGTCAAACAGGCCCTTCCAAAAATTTGAACAATTACATAAATGCATGACAACAACTGACTACCAACTTTGAGGGGTTCGAAACCTAATCGAACGGATTCAAAATGACTTGAAAATTGGAACATAGGTTCTTTGATATGTATACTAAACATCCTCAAAGTGGTGGGTCATGAAACATCTCTGGACGCAAGATATTCAAAGACAAACTGGGCTACTGTACTCTATTTGACACGGGCAGAATTGTGCAATTTGACACTTGCTAAAAATGGGACTTCACCAAATGATACAGGATGATAAAACAGCATCATAAAATGCATGCACATACTCAATGGAGTGTACTAAACACCTGGAACACCTCATAGGCTACAAAATGACAGTCGGGTACATATGCATGAAGATCATTTATAGGAGCTAAAAACTTTAAAAGTTTAACATGGTACTCAGAACCGATGTTGCATTTTTAGTCCCAATAGTGGCTTTGACTGTGAATGCGTGCCCCATGCGGGCATGTAGAGAACCACAAAATCTCATGGAAGAAGCAGACAATCCAAAGAGAGAAATTAGCTTGACATTTTTCTTTCACTTCTCAAAATTTCAAACAAAGAACCCCTTTCTTACTTCAAAATTTGGAAACCCTTTATTGAAAGCAGGGACAACACACAACTGAAGGGAAAGAAAACAATCATACAAACACACTATTTACAAAGGCCCAAAGCCCCAAAACTGAAATCAATCTTTACCTCTGTCAAATAAATGATTTTCATCTCCATATAACGGAGGTAAACTGAGATTACATGTTTCATCCAGCCGGTGAAAAACATTATGATTAATCTTCAGCATATCACATAGAACTTGATCACTAAACTCACCATTATCTAGCAAAGGAGAGCCATCAGGATGCCCTGGATACTGATCATTTTGAGATGTAAAAACATCACACTCTTCATTGTCATTGTCATGCTGAAAATTGAAACATTCCAACTCCACATCATGGCTGGAAACATTAACACTCTGATCATTAGTTTGCAAGAAAAAATAAAACACTTCCATCTCATCACTTTGCAAACTAATATAAAACTTCTTGAAACAAATTTCTGATTGCATAAATTCGGGAACATCTTGTTGACCACAAACTACATTAGCATCATTTGGAAGGGAACAAGCTCTGTCAGCGCGTGACTCATGAGTCATTTGCAAATTTGAGAACAAACTTTCAGATTTACCATATTCTTTAGCATCAAGATGTAAATCAGAACTACAGTCAACAAGCTCATGCAAATCTGAACACTCACTAGCACATTCATCATTGTATTCATAAAAAATAACATTATCAAAATCATAACAATGAAATGCACTATCACATTGCTGATTTAAAATAGGAGAAGAGACATCAACATATGTTTCACTCATCATGCCATCATCTGAATCACTTTCATCAAAACTTATATTTACTAGGCATGGAATTCTGGAAACAAACTTAGTACCATACCTCTGAAAATCAGCATCCAAGAGACTTCAAATCTGCTCACAACTTAGCAAGCACTGAACATCACATTCTATCTCTTCATTCTCACTACTAATCCTACAAATCTCTTCTCCATCTGAAACAGGGACTGAATCTACTTGTCTCAGATTACCTTGTGTGAAGTAACTACTGCAGGAACTATCATCTACATTATAATCATATTTTTCAAGCTCACACAAAACATTACCAAACTGAAACAAGGGATCATTGACATCATGCTGAGAAAAGGGGAAATCTACAAGCTCAAGGAAATCACTATCAACTAAAGATTCATTTTCCCCTCCTTGACACTCATAAATTTTATCATCAACACAATAACTAGCATTATTAACATCACATAACTCAACATCCTCAAATGAATAAGACTCACCATGATTGAATTCAACATTTTTAAAAGAGTTTATCCATTCCTTAAGATTTTTTAGTGCTTCATTTTTTAAGGATGCGGTCCAACTGATTGATTCAGGCATTGAAAGTTCTAGGAACATCTCAGCATACTGGGATTCATGAAAATCTAAATCCATAGGAAGCTCACTACATGCAATAAGAAACTTCTTGTAATAAGACAATGTAGACTCTTCATTTCTTTCTCCTATTGCACATCTTAACACTAGTATACAATTATGTTGAATTCTTTGATTTATTGAATGAAGTTCAACATTATAAATTTCTAGATCTGACTGAGAACTTTCAGATCTAGAAACACTCTCTTGATCTATCATAGTTGGAAAATCCATTCTAACACACCGACAAAACACTACAACTTATTCTCATGACAGTATTTCTATCTAATTTCATGCAACCACTGAGTTCATTAAACATCAACATATTTCTGATACACTTTAGCAACTGAATCTTCTATCCAGAAATATGGCAAGAATGTTCAAACTAATTTCCCTTTTCTTAGTGACTGATTCACCTATTTAGGGACTAATTTTGTACTTTGATAAAAGATTACCTGGAAGTGTTGTTGCTGGTGTAAAATACTAATCTGAAGCCTTCCTCAAATCAACTTTCAAATCTTTGTAGAGCCACCACCTCTTTGCAGAGGACCAATCTAGAGCCAGCTGAGAATCTTTATCTCACACCTAGACCCTCTTTATCAACAAACAAAAAACTTCACAGGATGCATTGTTTGTCAGGATCACAAAATTCATTACAACTTCATATTACAAAACACTAATCAAACAGAGACTCAGAGTCGCCACTCACATTTAGTGAGATAATATAATAATTTTTTGAAAAGAATAGACTCTATAACCAAATTGGACCAGACCCTGGGATGATTCAACAAAGCAAAGAATTAGACATCTTAAAATTGTTGTCATTTATCTTGTCCCCATCGGAGTCACCAATTTCTTAGCTATTTTTCTTGTATCCCTCAACTCTAAAAGAGAAATATGAAAACTAGACCTGGGGATCTTTGTCTAGTTACATAATTCCACTTGTTCATACAAACTGAGGGGCAAGAAAAGACTAATTAATGAGGATTTTATCCTCCTTCTGCTTCAAGTTCCACACACTCAGGAGGGTACACCTAAAACAAGCTAAAATTTGCATACATATAACTCACTAGCTAAAACCCTTTATGCAGATGTGACCATGGATAGTTCTCAGACTTATAAAACATGGGAGTTCCAATCTCAACCAATCTTATACAGGATCCCACCTATATGATCTGCTAAGAACTAGGGAAATGGTCAATGTAACAATAAGGATAAACTCCTTCTCTTTGAGCTTTAAGCTCAGGCAGGCTAACCTAATGATTCACTCTTTAAGGAATCATTAACAATACTTGTATTCAAGAAACACAAGACATAAACATGAATGCTCTCAAACATGAAATTAAAGATGGATTTGAATTTTAAAGGTTGATGATGAAAACTACAAAGAAAACCAAGACCAGTGCCTTGTTCATTGGGAAACAAAGTCATACAAACATACATTCACAGAAAAATTTAATCCCAAACTCAAAGAAACCAAGTGAAACGTCTTACAAATCACTTTTCTCACTCTAGTTACTGGACATCAAATTCATATACAAACCTATAACTCTCAGAATTTGAAATCAAGACTTAATCTCTCCTTGAAAGAAACTCAAATTCAAACCCACGGATACCTTATAACTGGTATACTGACATGCCTTACAAATCAATACACAAGAATTAAGATCATGCATACAAAGACATCAAATGAGAACTGAATAGGGATTCCATCATTTTCATTAAAATTTATCTATAACTATACATTTGCAAAACAAAGAAACATAGAAAAATAAGATCCAAAGGCCTGGAAGCTCCCCTGCAACATGAATTTCAACCCCTTGTTACAATGGAGAGAAAACCAGATATAGGAGAATGGAATTCACCTACACCTATCAGTCCTCAAAAATATCTGCAACTGATTCCACCTTTACAAACCTTTTTCCCTCCAAATTTGCAACCTCTTTCAGCAATCATTTCTCAAATTGATCTGATACTGATTCTTGTCCTCAGAATTCAAACCCAAATTTCTCATACACACATCACTCAAACTGAAAATACTCATCACCATCAGATTCCTTGTTCCGAGACCTTTCCAGTGACATATAACATTAGCATATTCTGACAAAAAATGAGTTTCTGGGACATTAATCCGTGAACAGGCCATGGCATTTAAATTTATGAAATATTTCTCATATAGTCCGGACTATATCTTTTTCTCAAATTCTTTGAAATCTGGCAATTTTATATCATTTTCTGCATCTTCCATAGAAGGGACCAGGAAGCACCACTTGTCAACATCTGATTGGCTACTCAGACAAACCATAGCTTAACCATCCTATTTGGAGAACTGGTGACCATGTGCATTCTTAGAATCTCCAAATAATCTGACTAACTACAGTTAACTCTGGTGACTAGGCGAATAACTCTATTCTCCAATTCTCAGAATCCAGCCTTGACCTCGGGTTACTTCCAGCGACCTGGCGACTAGGCGTTCTCACAATTATGGAATGAAATCACCTAACCGCCAGCTACTCGGACATCTCATGACTGAAGGTTTGCTGAATCATGGAATGGTTAGGACCTAACTGCCAAGATCTAGTGACCTGGCGACTAGCGGTTAACTAACTGCCCACTGAGTCGCGTGGTTATCGGCTAATTGCTGGCTCCATTCCGTGAATACGTGACAGCTCACCACATGTCACTTTGTCCAATCATCACCTCCATCACTCTGCAAAATTTTGTTTGGGCCCACCGGCATGGAAACTGAGGTGACCACATAGGCCTAGGCAAGCATAGCCTCCTCCATTTGATCTACCTTCATTTATGAGTGTTCTTGGTTATAAACACTCCAAAGTTCTTTTTCAACATGCATGTGGGATATTGTTTATAGAAGTTTTTAAATGTCCATTTAAAATTTTGGCAAATGCCTTGCCAACACATGCCCCAAGGTGGGCCCACAAGGCTGAGGTGACCACTAGCCTTTCCACGCTGTATTTACCTTCTTATTGGGTGACAGTTTATTTAAATCTTACTAGAATTCCACACACAGTGCATGTGGGATAAACCCATGCACATTTCCTTTGCATCAATCAAAACTTGCATTAAAAATTCTTGCTGTGTGATGCATGAGCCCATCTAAATTGATGTATACCTCCTTCAAATATGTCACTGGCAACTGATTAATCATTTGTGCTAGAAAAGGACTAGACGTTATACAACCAGCAAATACTCTAGGCTTAGAATGGTGTTTTCTAAGTGTTTTTGCGAGCATTCCTAAAATTTACAAGGACATCATCATAAATCTTTTATATAAAATTTGTTTCCATTTGGCATAAACAGTAGAAAAGGAGCTCTTAGCTTCAATAAACAATTTTTGATACACCTCCACACACTCCAATCTCACGAAAATCTTGGTGTTGCATGTCTTTAGCTTCAGAGACTTTTGAGGGAATGTCACCTATTGCAACACTATGGCCTATAATAGAGCAGATGATGTTACTTATTTTGATTATTGACATGCCACTCCAGCATGATTCATGTGCTAGTGTTGGATTGGCGACCAATCCGCTCACCAAATGTGCAGCTCACCCCTTAGCAATTTTGCATGAGCTGCTAGTTTTGTATATTGCTCATGCAAAAGTCTCTTTTGAAATCTCACGCACTACGTGAGTCCTCCATCACAGGCATGCCACCCTTCATGTAGGCAATTCTCAAATCGCTAATGTGTGAGCCCTCTTGCACAAGTCAAGCCCCAATTCATCCCTAGCGTGAGCCATTAGCAAACTGGCAACCCCTTCAAAACCTACCCTGCTAGCAAACGTGCCCAGTCACGCCCTCATGTGCAAGTCCACTTCATTCAAACCTTGCGCTGGCTGTGGTATGATTTGTGAAGGCTTTCAATAGTCCCCCTTTTATCACACAGGCGCCTTCATTTTTTCTTATGCGAGGCTCCACATAGTAAATGTGTTAGCTCTTGCGTGAGCAGCCCTCACACTAGACTAGCTCAAGTCTCTATCCTGCATTTGCGCTGGCAGTCTTCATATGATGCATGAATATTTTGTATTTACTTGGGCTCCTCAACATACTCACACACCAAAGAATCCCTCTATCCTTGCATTGCATGAGGCTTCTCTTAATGCCGACAACCACTGGTTTTTTGTGTAAGATCCCATCTTGGCACGTGAATCCCTACCTTATCACGAGAATTAGGCTCCCTCTTCATAGTGCATGACCTCGTTATCAATGTGTGAGTCACCCTCCATTAGTGTTCACCGCTGGCTGCTTTGATTTCACAAGTTTTCCACATGTTTCATGTGCCAATGGGATCACAAGTTTGATGCAAGTCCCTATTGTGAATGCGCAGGTTCATTTGGGATCATGCCTAATCCCCTCAAAACCTGGTGCGCACTCACCATGCCTCTAGCTCATAGTCCAAAGACCTGTAAGTGCATCCTTATATGCTTTCCCTTTGGTGGATATATTTCCCATTTTATTGGTGCGCACAGCCTTAGAAAAAGGTGTGTGTGGTAAATAGTATGCATAGTAAACACAACCCTCTTCACTTAAGATTCAAACCTCCATGTGACAGAATTATAGGACAAAGTTAGAGGTCTGAAATGGCATCTCTTCAAGATATTCTAAATATTCTGAATTATCATACATTTGATTCCTTTGTAGTGCTTTTAACTCATTATAATTTATATCCTTTATCAACCATCCCCTAGTAACTGGGCTCATATAATCTTCCTTTAATATTTCCCTCATCTTCACATTTTTTTCTCATTTTACTGAACTTGGTGTTGGTTTCTCATTAGGAATGTCCATCTCAAGAACACCATGGACTTCCATCATATTCTAATGCCACTTTCCTTCATCCAATCATGCACACTTTTAATCTATATGAGCCACAAAAATATTTCCTTCAATGGCATAATTTGTCTCTACATTGTATCTTGGACTAGAGCATGCCTTTTCTTATAATAAGTTTTCACATGTTATTGTATACCTTCATATTAACCTTGGGTTGTACGTGTGTCCCATGTTCTTGTGATTTTATGCAAGTGTTAAGATAAATATGCACTTAACCATGTACTCATGCATCTTCCATCTTGTTTTAGCTAAAGCATTTAAATGTTGGTAAAGCATGCATGCCTCATTAGTCCTTTGTACTGGAAGGCATAGCTTCTCCATATTCTCCTTTACCCCTATATTCAAACATAATGCAATCATTTGAATGAAATCAAGACAAAGCCACACCGATTTGTCATCACATAGTTCTCTTTGTAAAATTGATTAATAACACTAACTGGCTCCTAAAAGCGGCTTTAAAAACTGATTGAATGACCTGACAAGAGAGCGCCATCGAGCACACATCCTAAATTCCAACATTATAACACGCCGGCCAAAGGAGAACCTCCCAAAAAATTTGAGCCACAAGTTATTAATGATCAAACAGGGTCACCTGGAAACCAATCATGTCTGCACTGCCAGAATCACTAAAGTTG
The DNA here is from genome assembly GCA_027943335.1 of Chamaecyparis obtusa. NCBI lineage: Eukaryota > Viridiplantae > Streptophyta > Pinopsida > Cupressales > Cupressaceae > Chamaecyparis > Chamaecyparis obtusa. The sequence goes on along the minus strand of BSBK01002247.1, from coordinate 1,251,802 downwards.
CCTCAGGAACTGGCTTTGAAAACTGGCCCATTAAAAACTTTCAGGAATTGGAATCAGGGGCATTTATTCTATGTCATATAGAAAGTATAAATCTATAATTAGGGATCATGATGAATAACATGGCACATTTGGCAATCAGGTAAAGATAGGCTCTTCAAAATTGCGAACTGGGAAAAATAGTAAAACATTGATTTGTGCATACAGAATGACCCTGGGAAAGTATGCTAATAGATTCATTAAGACTTCTAACTTGACATAATTGTATTACTTTCATAGTAGAACATAGTGGTAAAACTCATTCGGGCTCATTAATCACAGATCAAAAGTTACAAGATCATGAACAGGGGTATGGATCAATCTACACATTTCACAACTTGAAAAACAACGAAAGTTGTATTTGGAATCGCATTTGCAAACTGAGCCAACAGATTCATCATGACCTCAAAATTGAAACATTGGAAGTATTTGACCCCTGGAGTATGATGCAAAAGGAATTTTCTCAATAGGGTCAACTGGGTCAAAGATATGACTGGTCAAACAGGCCCTTCCAGAAATTTGAACAATTACATAAATGCATGACAACAACTGACTACCAACTTTGAGGGGTTCGAAACCTAATTGAACGGATTCAAAATGTCTTGAAAATTGGAACATAGGTTCTTTGATATGTATACTAAACATCCTCAAAGTGGTGGGTCATGAAACATTTCTGGATGCAAGATATTCAAAGACAAACTGGGCTACTATACTCTGTTTGACACTTATGTAGAATTGTGCAATTTAACACTTGCTCAAAATGGGACTTCACCAAATGATACAGGATGATAAAACAACATCATAGAATGCATGCACATACTGAATGGAGTGTACTAAACACCTAGAACACCTCACAGGATTCAAAATGACAGTCGGGTACATATGCATGAAGATCATTTATAGGAGCTAAAAACTTTAAAAGTTTAACATGGTACTCAAAACCGATGTTGCATTTTTAGTCCCAACATCTCCTTTGATTCTTCTTGCATACAACTGAGATTCAACCAAATCAGCACTGGTGTGTAATTTGTCAATATGATCCTTTGTCTTTTTCAATTCAGATTCCAATCTTTCTTTGATATTATTTAGCCCCAAGATTTCTAAGTTAGCTTCCCTTAGTTCTTCATTGAGTTGAAGGTTCTCCTTGACTTGTTCATTGTAGACATCTTGATTGTTCACCAGTTTGTCATCAAATTCTTCAAGCTAACTTAATAAGGATGCATTTTCTTTACTCAACTTCTTGACTTTTTCTTCAATCTCACTGTTAGAGCATCCTTTCAAATCCTTTCTTAGTCTTTTGATAACTAATTGAGCATCACTACTTTTTCTTTTAGTTCTTCAATTTCTCTTTCTGAATTGTCTAGGTCTTCAAGAGTGGCTTCAAGATTTTTCCTTAGATGTTTCATATCTACTTTTTCCATGATCTCCTCAAGTGGTTAAACTTCTTTACTAAGGACCAGTGCTCTGATACCAATTGTTAGGAATGGGAACACTGAGAGGGGGGGGTGAATCAGTGTTCACTGTATTTTAACTTTTTACTTTAATCTTTATACTGAACTTAAATGCTTAAGTACTAAATTTAAACATTCACATAAACATGAAACATGAAATCAACACACGACACCAATATGGTTATGTGGAAACCCAAATAGGTAAAAACCCCGGTGGGACTTGATACCCACTAATATTTTGCACTAGTGTTTTGTGATCCTTGTTATAAGATCATTTACCCTGTTAGGAGTATCTTTACAATGCTTTAAGTATAGTAGACCTTGTTAAGGGTCGGACCATATTAAGAGTCTTTTACAATGATCCTTGTTAGGGGAGTGGACTCACTATCCTAGATCTCATTGCTCAAAAGGTGAAGGCTACAACCTTATGATTCAGATACACACTATATCTATAGGTGAACTATTCACTGTGACACTGCTTGTCAAATTAGTTCCTTTGGTGCGCTGATGCTTTGACCTCTAGAAAAGCTCTAATACATCTTATGCTGACTTTTCATACCTTTTCTCTACTTATCACAACTCTATTACAACTTCCATACCAAATACAATGGGTGCACCTTATATTTATGCTCTCATACAAATTATACAATTAGGTCAACCCTATAACTAATTACAAACAATGCTTCCAAATGAATTGGCTTAAGCATGCTTAAAATTATACATATAAACATGCCGAAAAACTAAATACAATGGGTGCATGGCCTTTACAACATTAAATTATAATCACAAACCAAAATGTTAACTATCGGCTCCATGCTCTGTTCTCTGCTGGCATACACTAGCTGTGCAACTTCAACTGACTGTAACTTTCACATCTTTGCATATCTACTTATGTGCTCATAGACTAAGCATAAGTATACTCTAAAAAACTTAACTTCTAGGGTGCATACCATAATTCATCCATACACACGTGCCCTGGTGCTCTGAGCTGCAGGAACTCTGTACACTATCTAGTCTTCAACACTTAACTAAATTCTAATCTTTACACTAAGTGCGCTGACTCCAAACTTCTATATGACTTTTTTTCCATAATGAAAACACTATATCAAGTCATATACTTTAGTATAGACAACTCTCCAACATATGAGTCATCTCATATAAGAAAAATGATCTCAGGACTTGAAACATCCAAGATATTCACCAAAGTGCATAAGTACAAAATAATGAATAAAATGTATCTGGAGTAGAATCTAGAATTAAGACTCATAGCATTGGAAATTTCATAGACCAAGATTTCCAATAATACCTCATTTGCCAAAAAAATAAGTCTAGATGTGCAAAATATGGCTCTCGAAGTGTAAAAAGGAACTTCCGACTTTTACAACAAAAAAACCATCAAATTTTTTTTTTTAGAAATTCTAACCTCCAGATCTAGATAGAGCTCAGAAATCTCAACAAAATCTCATTTGCCCAATTTCGACACTGTATGATCAAGATATGAGCAAAAAACCAACATGTGCTCTAGAAGGGCCCATAAGGGTGCATGCAATTCTGATGATGCAATGCTAACATCAGTAGTCCCTAGGCATAAATTTTGATGGCTGAATGACCATCACTACAAAAAAACACCAGGCCTAGGGGCTAAAAAACTTTGGCACCTAGTCGTATAGTGACCAGGGGTCTAGAAAAAGGTGGGGGTTAGGGCTTAGCCCTTGGTCACCCACATGACCGACGCAAAGGGAGGCAGGGCCACTGGCAGTGACTGTCGGCGGTGACTGCAGTGGTTCCATTGGTGATGCTTTTAGGTAGTGACCATGATGATTCCATTGGTGGTGGCCATTGAGTGGTCCCTTACCAAAAATTTAATGTCTCTTCCTCAGAATGCATGCCTAGGGTCGCATGACCTTGAGGCAAAATTATTTTTTCCTCAGAGATCAACTTTGGCCAAAATGGACATGATTTATATGGAAATAGGGGTTTTGGGGTTCTCTTAGCTCAAAAATGAGATCTGTTTGAGCTCAAAGTGACCAGAAATAGAGGTCACCCTAGATCCAACACAAAACTTTTTAAAAATCATAGATCTGATGAACAAAGCCGAATCTCTCATGAAGAGAACAAGGGCATAGAGATCTGAAGCTTTGATACCATATTGGAATTGATGAGAAAATCAACCCATAATTCCTAAGATTCACCTGCATGCAAACACCTATCACAGAAAGAGAGAAGAAAAAACTATAGAGTTATGAACTCGATGATCCATGAAAGAGGAATCATATTGATGTGCAAAAGAAACAATTGAAATACAATGTAATGAATGAATTGTTACAAGAGAGATCAATCCTTATACAAGGAGATCAAAAACCTAAAGGACAAACCTAGGTTGCATGATAATAATTAATAAAAAAATTAATTATTATATGCCTAAAGTTTAGCTTAAGTAAAGAAAGAGATAATAAGTGACTTAACAATTAAATAAATATGATTTAATTAATAAGAAAAATAACTTATTACTCTAACAACCCCCCTTAAGATAAACTTAGGGAGTGACTAAAAATGTAGAAACAACTACTGAAAGCAAATGGGTCCTGACAACAGAGGCCTGATTAGGTACCTAAGTACAAAGGAGAGTCTCTATAAAACAAAGAAATAGTGAAAACCACATTGGAAAATCTCTACTCCAAAAAGAGACAAAGACTAGTAAAGGACTGAAGAAGCCTCCAAAATGAGAGAATGTTCAAGAAAATATGAACAAAGAATGAACATGAAGAACACCAGTGAAGCAAAAAGTTGCAAACACTGTCAAGGAATAACTGCTGATCTAAAAAACCTCCACTAAAATAGAACATGACTAGGTAGAGAAGACTATAATTTGCATGAGTTCCCTCAAATTACACTACTTGAATCAAGAGGAAAACAAAGGAAAACAACTGAACTCGAAGATATAGATGGCATAAAACACCAAAGCCTAAAGAGATGATCAATCAAAGATGGAAGGTTTCCTTAAAAAATATGAATGAAAGAGTGTCCATATGGTAAATGATCCATATCACCAAAATGCATAGGTGCCTAGCCACTGCATTCACCTAGTACATAGGAAAAAATACTGAATACATAGCTCACTCCAATGAACCAAGGAAGTATAAGAAGAAACTGTAAAAAACCCCCCTATAATGTTGACAAGGGAGAGGTGATAGGTACACTGAAAAGGATGACCAATAAGAACTACATCATGAAGAACCAAGAACATCAAAGTTGCAAAGAAAGTACAAAATAAAGACTATATCATGAGGCTAATGTCATAGAAGGAACACTTGACAAAGGTAGATGGAAAACATCAAACCCCCCATGACACTTTATAATGGAGTGTGAGTACAAAAGGCACAAAGTTGTGCAAGATCCCAAACATGCAATAGAATGACACTTTATCTTAGTGTGTTTTCAAAAAAGAAATGTTTAAAAAAGATGTCTACAATTTTCAAGAAAGACAAAAAATTTTAGAAACATGAATAATGGCCAAATATGAGTCATCCCATACAAGGAAAATGATCCCAGGACCTGAAACATGCAAGATATTCACCAGAGTGCATAAATACAAAAAAATAATAAAATGTACCTAGAGTAGAATCTACAATTAAGACTCATAGAATTGGAAATTTCATAGAACAATCTTTTCCAATGATACCTCATTTTCCAAAAAATGAGTCCGAATGTGCAAGATATGGCTCCCGGAGTGCAAAAAAGAACTTCCAGCTTTGACAACAAAAAAAACCATCAAAAAAGAAAAATCATAAATTCTAACCTCTTCATCTTGATAGAGCTCAAAAAGAGATTTGTGACAATATCTCATTTGCCCAATTTTGACGCCATATGCACAAGATGCAAGCAAAGAACCATTAGGTACTCCGGAAGGACCCTTAAAGGTGCATGCAAGTCTGTTGATGTAGTACTGATGTCAGTAGTCCATAGTCAAAGTTTGACAGTGGAATGGTCGTCATCGCAAAAAAAATACCAAGCTTGGGGGCTAAAAAACTTTGGCCCCTAGTCATCTAGCGATGAGGGGGCTGGTGGAAGGTGGGGGTTGGGGCTTTGCCCTTGGTCACCCACGTGATTGACGCAAAGGGTGGTGAGGCTACTAGTGTTGATCATGATGGTTCTATTGGTGGTGCTACTAGGTGGTGACTACAGTGGTTCCATTGGTGGTGGTTGAACCAAAAAATTCAATGTCTCTACCTTGGTATGTGTGCCTAGGGTCGTACAACCTTGAGGCAAATTGTTTTTCCCTCAAAGGTCAACTTTGGCCAAAATAGATATGCTTTATATGGAAATAGGGGTTTTTGGGAGCTCTAAGCTAATTAATGAGGTCCATTTGAGCTCAAAGTGACCAGAAACAAAGGTCCCCCTAGATCCAACACAAAGCCTTCTAAAAATCATAGATCTAACGAACAAGGTTGAATCTCTCATGAAGAGAAAAGGGGCATAAAGATATGTAGCTTTGATACCATATTGGAGTTGAAGAAAAAATAAACCCATAGCTCCCAAGAATCACTTGCATGCAAACACTTGTCAGAGAAAGGTAGAAGCAAACAACTATGGAGGTCTGAACTTGTTGTTGCATATAGCCATGATTAGATAAATTCATATTATAATCAATTAGAGAAATTCATACATATTTTTTATTAGACTAAAGAAGAATATATATATATATATATATAATGATCATTATTATTATCATTATATATATAATGATAATAATAATGATTATTACACACACACACACATATATATATATACATTATTTTCTTTATGATTGAATCAATTCAATGAAGATGAGTATTGAATATTAATTGATATTGGAATGGTATCAACTCAATTACTAATGAATTGATATTCAAATCCAATAACCATGAATCGGTATTAAACCCGATAAACATTGGTAATGAATTGGTATCACCCAATATGTATTGAAGTGGTGTCATGTTTCAAATACAATGTGTTATCATCAGATGTGACTGTGAGTCACGCCTATAATAGGTGTGACTCCTCAAGGAGTCACATCTATCATAGACATAACCATTCACTCCAGCTTGAATAAATATTGATCGGTCTATTCAGTATTAGCACCATAATCAATAAGTGCAAACTATTGTGAACAACAATATAGTTTTGGATATAATTTCTCATTGCAAGATAAACATAGTAAAATACAAGTGATTGCATTAGTTTTAGACTCCTGCAAATAAACATCAGCACTGTCAGAATCATTAGATATATATAATCAAAATTGCATATAAAATTAAATTGAAGTTTGAATAATAAGTTTCCTTTGAATTAACATGGTATCAGAGCTTTGATAAAGGAAGATCCAAGAAGCTCTCAAACTTGATATATTCAATATCAATTATTATATATCACATTTCTATGGAAAGCACTATCAGATTTGAGGATAGACTTGAAGGAGGAAATAATTTCTCATCATGGAAATTTTGAATTAGAATGATTCTAAAAGAAAATAAAGTCGAGTCTTTCATAAAGGAGGAGAAATAAAAGTCAGAGAATGATCCTGAAATATCCATTTGAATTGAAGGAAATGAAAAGGCTATGAAGATCATAGTTGATATTGTTAGAGACCATATAGTGCCAATCCTGACAAAATATGAGACTTCCTACCAGATGTTTAAATCACTCAAAAGTACGTATGAAATAAACAATGCCAGCATAAATCTAGCCCTAAAAGGGGAAATTATCCATATAAGTATGAATAAAGGAGATTCCATTAATGCATACTTTATGAGAGTATCCACTCTAAGGGATGAATTGATAACACTTGGATATGTAATTTAGAGAAAATAACTGGCTCTCATTGCACTCGATGGCCTACCAAACACTTGGAAATTTTTTGTTCAAGGCATTAGTACAAGGTCTAAATATCCCAACTTCTATCGACTAAGGTTTGATTGTCTTCAGGAAGAGTCAAGACAAAACAAGAAAGGGATCAAAAAAAATAACATAGATGAGGATCTACATGTGTTAAATGTAAACTCACACAAGAGAGGAAAGAAGAAACACTTTAAGAAGAGGAAGGACCATCATGAAAAGGGTATTGTTGGAAACTACAATTGAAACAATTGTTATATTATCATTGATGCCAAACCTTAACTAGTAAGATAGTTTCTATCTAGTAGAGTACCATATCTTTTGACTAATGAAGAGGATTTGAAAAGAGGAGATAACAAGATGACCTAATGAAAGGTTGAGTTATGTGATACTTCAATGGGTACTTGATTAGTTGGCACATTGACAAGGTAATGTGTTGTTTAGCTTTAACACTAAGTGCAGAATAAAGACTGGAAGCATAGGCTTAACTGAGAAAAAGTGAATAAATTTAGTTTAAGCCAAGTGATGCTAGTGTCAACCGAGCACCAGTATAAGCTGAGAAAATTTAGTGTCGACTGAGCATCAGTAATTGCTAAGCAACAGATAATTAACCAAGTGAAGACATTATTTGCCGAGCAGGAAATTTTTAGCAATGACTGAGATATCCAGTGATGACCGAGGAGATGAACACAGTATTGACCGAGTGTTAGTAATTTATAGTTTGTGAAAGAATTGAGAATCCCATCCAACACAGTTGAATTCTTGGGATATGTAAAACATGTTGAAATTATTAATGAATGATATGGAGCATTTAATGCATGGTAAACCATTTTCTTATGGATTCAAGGAGAATTTTGAAGATTTATCTAGAAGGAAAAAGAGGAGAATAAAATTATGGAAGGATTTGATGAATTTGACTTAAGCCTAAGATCTATGGAAGAGATTAAGCGGCAAAAGATTAATCTACCTGATCAAGGAGGTATAAGGATGACCTAATTGTGGGTAATGGAGAGAGTGGAAAAGGTTGATGTTATTGATAGATGAATCTAAGCAGAAGGCTAAGGTGAAGTTGTGAAGAGCTAAATAGAATTGAGGTGATTTCTTGAAGAGAATTCCGAGCAGATCAAAGATGGAGATGGAAATGAAGGTCAGTTAGTAAATTAGCATATGAGCGCATTGGAACTATATTTGCAAAGTGAGTTGTATATTTCATATGATAACCTATTTTTACTTTCTAACCATTGTATCAGTCAAAAACCTTTAATCAAGGTTGACCTAATGGTCATTTTGTAAACCCTTTAATCAAGGTGACATTCTAATGAAATGTTCTTAAGTCCTCTAACCAGGCCACTCTTAATAGTGTGATTAAATCCTTTAACAGGGTCACACCTAATAGTGTGTGTTTTAAACCTTTAATAGGGTTGGCTTCTCATAGAGCTCGCTTCAGAAGAGTGAAAAAATTAGTAGCATGTTACTGGTGGTTTTTCCCAAATTGGTTTTCCACATTAAATCCTGGTGTTATACTTGTGTGAATGTTGTTTGATGTGAATATTGTTGAGAATTTTATAATCTACAAGTTGATTACTTTTGGACAGTGGATTGCAAGTTTTATGTTACTGATATATTATGTAGAGACCTAGTGAATTTTTTATTAGATCTAAGTTTGTTGAAAAGATAGAAAGTTGAATTAGTACATCTAGACCTAAGGATAATTGATTAACCCCCCCCCCCCCCTCTCATTTATTCTAAAATCATTCTAACAATTTCTATCAGAGTTGTTGGTGCTTGTAAGAAGAAAAGTTTAAAGGTACTTAAAGCTAATGATCAAGATGTACAAAAAGGAGGTACCAAAATTGAACAAGGAGAACTTCCCTGCATGGAAGAGTTTGATAAAATTACACCTAGCTAGTATTGGTGATTCGATGAAACACTGTGTGTAAAATGACTATGTACCACCTGCTACACCTATGATAGTCAAGGAGATAAAAGAAAAATAAGAACACAATTAGGCAATGTTGGAGATTGCATCTGCCCTAACCTATCCTGAATTTGAAGACATCAAGAACTGTACTAATGCAAAGAAAATGTGCGACACACTAGTAGCTATCTATGGTGGGGAAAAAAATGTACTGAGATCCAAATCTGAAAGTTTGAGAGGTAAGTTTGATGAAATAAAAATGCAAGAATGTGAAAACATTGCTCAATATTATGGCAGAATTAAGGAGGTAGTAAATGCTATTAGAGTAGCTAATGGAAATATTGATGATGAAATTGTTATTAGTAAAGTGTTGACAACCTTGTTCCTATCTATGCCATTAGAGTGTCTACAATACAAGAATCAAGATGTAATCTTGGTAATGTCCTAACTTTGGAAAGCTTACCACTTTTGAGTTGCCCAATTTTGATGATTTCACTATTCACAACATTGAATCTACATTCAAGTCTCAAATGGTTCTTCATAAGCCCAAGAAAGGAAAAGAAAGATGTGTTAATAGTGACAATAACATAGACAGTGATAGTGATACTTTTGATGATGATCTTGAGGCACTTATGGCTAGAAGGCTACCGAGAGGAAAAGGAAAATTCAAAGGTAAACTTCCTATAATCTATTTTTCATGTAATAAAGTTGGCCATATTGCAGCAAGATGCCCTAATAGGATTGACAAGGATGAAAGAAGGGAAAGAAAGTACAAAGACAAAATAAATGACAAAGATCATAGAAGGTACAGAGACTACAAAGACAAAGGTAAGAAATCTTGTTATATTGTAAAAGAGGAAATTGACAGTGAAACTAGTGAATCTGATGATTGTGACATAGAAGTTGTTTATGTTGCTATAAAAGATGATTCTGATGAAGATGATAGAACTGCACTTATTTCATATGTGATTAAAGGTGATAAATGTATTATTGATAGTAGTTTCTCACATCACATGACTGGTGATAAAATTAAGTTTGAAACCCTAAATCATTACAAAGGTAAAAGTGTTAAGTTTGGTAATGATGCACCATGTCCTCTAAAAGGAAAAGGATCAATAAGATTAACTGATATGATCAGATGTGATAATACTTATTGGGTTGAAGGTCTTAACTATAATTTGATGAATGTTGCACAATTGAATAGTCCTAGTTACCGAGTTGAATTTCATCACAAGAAAGCTAAAATATTTGATGTCACTGGTGAACTAATTGGAAGTGGAGAATAGATAGGAGGTAATTTGTTCTATCTAGACCTATCTAAACAAACATGTTTGTTTACACAATTTTATGATGTATGGTTATGGCATAAGAGGTTGTATCATGTGAACTTTGACAATTTGGTAAATATTAGTAAGATGAAGAAAGTTATAGGTTTTTCAATGTAGACACCTAAAAATCTATTAGAAAATAAAAATGTTTTTATTTTTTGAAAACCTCTGATGACATCATCATTTATTAATTAATTTATTTATTTTTATGCCATTAAATCCTCCTATTTTAATTAAACATCTTTAATTAAAGAATCCCTTCCAAAAATGTTTAAATCTCATTTAAACATTATTCCCCTATTTATAAATTATTAAATGATAAATTGACCAAAAAAACTTTAAATAAATAAAATATTTATTTAAATCCTAAAACCTTGGAAATATCCTAGAAACCCCTAACCTCTTCTAGAATTTCCTAATCTCACTTTAATCTTAATTAAAAAGTGATACCTACATTTCTTAAGCCTAAACCCTCAACCTTTGACTTTGGATCAAAACCCCTCATAAATGTTTCTTACATCCTCATTAATGACTCTTACAAGTCATTAATGAAGCTCATGTCTCCTCTTACGCTTTGGTCTCCCTTGCACACTTCCCTAGTGTTGCTCACACATGTGTGAGAAACCTTGACCATGATAATCCTTCCTATTTATTAAATTCATTTGATAAATAAAGTCATCAACCAACCCCTTTTAATAAATTTAACATTTATTTAAATCCTAAAATCTTAGATATTCTCTAGAAAACCCTAGAACCTCTAGACTCTTCTAGAAAATCCTAAATTTGACCTTTGAGCCATTCAACCTTTGAAAGTCAATCCTTATCCCTTTGACTCAACCCCTAACCAAACCCCAAACTCTACCCCAAACCTTTATCCAAGTCCTTCCTCAAATCCTATAAATACCCTCCTCTTCCAAGAGCAATTCACCAACTCACATAATCATACTAAGTAGAGTTATAATGTTAGATTCTTGCTAGATCATAAGCTTTTTAGTATATTTGTTAGATTTCATATTTTTTTCTAAATCATCATAGAATAGCTTAAAGGAATGAATCTTAGTTTCATTTATTCTTTTATAATCATTTATGTATCATACCAAATCATCCCTAGAATGCATTAGAAACAAGCTCCAAGTTCTTAGAGAGCACACCCACATCCCTCATAATTAGAGAAAATCAAACAATGCTTGAAGCATTCATTTTGGCTCAATATGAGGTGGCTTTGTTTTTTGTGTTTATGCTTTGAATTGATATAATGTTTAGATTAGTCTAACATTTTCTTGTTTATGCCTTTTAAGACAGATACAGATAAACCATAGTCTACATTCTGGCACGTCCGGTGGGACCCACTTCACAGGTTCTTTGCTAACATTCTAATGGGGTTTGGAGTGTTTTGCTATTTTTTCCAGCTTGTAGGTTGAGGGAGCATTTAGAATTCTTCTTATTCTTCTTCTTCTTCTTGTGGGATCTTGGCTTATTTTCTAGAAGAAAACCATAAAGAGGCACTCTCATGAAAACCTTTGTAACTTTTGCATACGAGCTCCATTTTTGACGATTCAAAATAGAAAGATGGTTCAGAGGTCTATCCAAATCTGTAGACAAATTTACCATATTCTGTCCCAAAAATTAGGAAAAGTTAGTGGGATCATGAATTAATGATAATTAAAAAAAAAATAGAATTAACATACTTTGTCTAAATAGTTAAAATGAACCTCAAAATCACTCTGGAATGCCTAGAAAGCTAAAATAAACCAATAAAATCCAAATCAGCTCAAGTAATTCCTAAGTAGTCCTAAAAAACTCAAGCACACTTCTAAAAATTTTTCATTTGGCTAAAAAGAACCATCATGCTTTTTAAATCTAGGTGTTTTGAGCTTCATGCAAACTAGGAACACTTCAAACTTTGAGAGCTTAAAACAAACCACAAAATTTCATATCATCTCTATTTTTGTTCCTAAAAATCTATCTTAAATCATTCTAAAAGGAATTCTCAAAATCAGTCTTGGAATTATTAAAAGTGAGGTTCATTTGCATTATCTTTAAAATATCTTTCAAAATCTCATGCAAATTAGAAACAAAGTCTACAAATATTTCCTACACACTTTCATATTTGGTTCCTAAAGAGTCCTAAATTTTTCAGTCCTAAAGCTTTGATCTTGATGAAAACTAATGTCATGTTGAAAAATTTTCAAAGTTTCCAAAGTTTTCATGCATAAAGATCAATCTAGGAATCTCATTTTGGGCATAAAAAAATGCAATCTAGCACACAAAATCTTGAATGAAACTAAGAAAATGAACCAAAGTCCAAAGAAGTCATTTTTATTTTGAGTCCAAATAAAAACACACTCTTGAGTGACTTAAAGGTAAAAGAAAAGAATCTATATTCCCTCCTTTTTCAAAGTTTCATTCAAAAGTTCTTAAGAACACACAAACTCAATCTTGAATGCCCAAGCAAAGAAACTGCAATCGCTTGAAGTTCTTGTTTTCAAAAGGGAAAGAAAAAATAAAAGCCTTAAACACTTGTGTTTGGAAAATTTCAAATTCAATCACTTAATCAATTTGGGAAAGAACCTTTGTTTGTTGTGCTTTCTAGGAGTCTTCAAAATTCTACAAAATCCTTGTTAATCTAAGTGACGTAAAACACTTGAACTCAGACAAGTTCACTTGTTTTACTTCTAGAGAGGCCTTTCTGGAGAGAAAAGTGCTTCCTCTTTGGAGAACGACCTCAAACCAGTACCTTCCCCAACCAATATAGAAATAAAGTGTTGAGTAAAATCTCACTTACATCCCCTCAAGCTCAGGTGATGCGTGTTGATGGTAGCCCAGGGTAGGTGAATAATCCCTACAATTTTAGCATGGTCAACTAGGCTCTTAAGTGAGTCACGCACGTACAAACTGATTGGGAGGACTCTATGGAATAACTACAAACTTGATAAAATAGAAGCTATCCTATCTACACCTGAAGGTATCAGAATCCTTGTGCAAGGACCAATCAAAGGGGTTTACTGGATCACCTTAAGATACTCACCATATGTATACCCTTTTAGGGGGTATCAAGTTATGGGCAAGGATTTTGATACCCGCCTCCCTTTAGGTAGATCTTGTTGAAGTGATTTGCATAGTCAAAAACTTAGTGAAAATACTTGTTGGAATATACACCTTTCAAAGCTTTCTTTCAGATTCAGTGGCTAAATCATTGCTTGTATCCCACAAGGTTTCTTTGTGCCTTGTTAGGATTTTTTTTGAAGGGTATCTATCATCAAGTTAGTCCTTTGCCATCAAGACATCATAAAGTTGGACCAAAAGATTTCAAAACAAAACCTTGCAAAAGATTCCCTTCAAAATCAGACACCCAAAGCCCTGTTTCAAAGAAAATTACCAGAATCTTTCCAAGCTATGTCATATTTGACCCAACATAAAAAGGCTAAACTTCCTAGATCCCCAATCTATCAAGAGAAGAAAGTTACAGAGAGAAATCTCAAAGACCACCAACATTCCATTAAGGAAATCCAAGTAGAAGAGAAAAATCAAGAGAGACGGGAAGACATTGAGTATAACGCAAGAGTGAAATAGTTTACATACTAATTCTAGGTTAATCATTGCTACATCAATCTAGAGAGAGAAGACTAGCTAGGTCCATCACATATCCATTCTTCCTTTGGAATCCAAAATCCTATCTCGACAGTCCTTCATCCTAGCTCATCCTAGTTTCATCCTTGCATCATCACCAATCCTTAGTTGCATCCTAAAATCATTCTTAGTTGCATCATTGCATTATTTATCATCTTCCTAGTTTCATCATATCTCATCTTTTTCAAATACATCTAGATCATCCTCTTAGAAATAGCATCATTCCATCATCCTTCACCATCCTTCCATCAGCAATCCACAATCAGAATCCCAAATCCTCAATCCAAATCCAACATCCACTATCCAAGTCAAGACCCACCATCCTTGCATCAAATCCAGTGATCCAAATCCAAAAACACTTAGTGTTCAAAACCTTTGAGTTTTTTTCAATCCCTATCCTAAATCAGAAATCACCCCCTTTGACAGAGCATTGTCTAGAGGAAATCTAACTTGTCCTTGCACAACCTATCATCTCAAGCAAGAGATTGGCTTTCATTGATAAGAATCTAGTTGACCAAATTCTACCACTAATCCTCCATCGGGAAAACAATAGCTCATTTTTTGACACTTGGTAATCTTCCACTAGCATCCCACCAATCATCCACCAATCTTGATCCAAATTAGAGCATCCCACCAAAACCTTCATCATCGCCAAGCATTTCACCAATCTTCCACCATCTCCCACCAATCTTCTACCATCCTTAAATCCAAATCAGAGCATCTCACCAATCCTTCAAACATTTTCACCATCCCTAGAGTTGATCCAAATCCTTGCATTGCATTCTTAAAATCCACCATCCTTAGAAGTCTCTTAGACTTGCATCCATAATTCTATAGTCTTTTAGGAGCATCTTGCATCCATCTAACATCTGCATCATTAGATCTCCACTCCATTCTTGTTGATACAAGATCTAGAAAATGAAGGAACATGGATCCTTATCAAATCACAAGCTCATCTAATCCCAACATTTCTACCAGCGTGATGGTAGCTTACGATCCCCAGATCCAAAAAACTAGCAATGTATGGGATGATCCTAATATCCCCTCAGCTTCTTTTGTGATAGAAACATTCATGAATCATCTAGGGAATGCACAAATAGTTTGTACACTCACTGCTCAGAATGAACCAAACATGTTGGCTAACTTCACACAAGAGGGTACTCCCATTCCACCATATCTCCAACCTTGCATTCCCATCAACACCATTCGAATCCCAGTAGAAGCATACACCCCCATCATCCAACAAATCCCTTATCCACTTTTTCACATATCACAAATAGCTTCACCCATCCCTCCTCTTTTGCAAAGCAATTTCACAAGCCCTACAATGCAAGCAACACAATCCACTCCATTTCCTCTCATAGGCACACCATCATCTTCCACAAATATTTCAAACCATCATTCCTACCCAAAGATTTTCAAAAACCAAACACCACCTCCCATGCAAGCCTTTGCACAAGTAATTCCTCCACCTTCCATGGGCCAAGTAACACAATTGTTTCAAGGGGCAACGCAATCATTTCCCCTTTCTACCAATAAGCCTCTAGTTCTATACCACCATTCCTAGGGGCAACACAATCATCCTTCCCATTCACCCCACAAGATTCTACACCCATGTCATCATTTCTAGGGGCAACACAATCATTTTCCTCCTTCTCCTAGAAAGCTTCCACATCAGCACCACCTTTCTCATGGGGAACGCAAGCATCTTCGTTCATGCCCTAAAAAAAAATTTACCCAAGCACAAGCCCAACAAGCTGCATTCACAATAGGTATTCCTTCCATGGGGTTTTCAAATCCACCATTCATGTCCCAAACTCCCATCACATCTACCTTCCCAGCATCCTCTACATCACAGTTCCCACTGTGTACTGGTTCTCAATGGTGCCTCACTAAAGAAGAAATGTTAGCTTTCAGAATACTAACACACTTCTCTGCATCCATACTAGCAAACCAACAAGCCACCTTCTCCCAAGCAGCACAACAAAAACAAGCACAACCTCCACTAGCTTCATCCTTTCCATCATACACTAACTTTCTATCCATTCCACCCTTCGCATCTCATGTGATTCCACCACCCCAATAGTAGAGTTCTTCCCATCTCGCGAGCTACCTTTCCCAACCACCTCCTACTTTCAGCTTCCCTACATTAGTTCCACCCCTAATCAATGCAATAATGCATCTATCCTACATCAACCAAGCACAAAGCCAAGTGAAGTGAGGGCCATCTTATCAGCAAGTTGCATCATTCTACCAGGCTCCTCTACAACAAAAATACTTCCTCACACAAAAACAAACCCCTATCATTCCCTAGCAACAACAAGCTTCATCTTATCTAGCACAAAAACAACATCCCATCATCCCCCAATAGTAAGTAGTTCCATAGCCTCCACTGCAATACACCCCCACACCTCATTAGCAGAAATATCCTCCCCAATAATCATCACCCCAAAATCCATTACAATCCGCCTATCTTGTTGGGCAATTTACATATCCCACTCCACAATATCCACCTCAAAATCACCCTTATTCACCAACACCACTAGATCCTTTCCAAATGGGAGTACCCACTCCAATGCTGATCAATGCTGAGTGGGAAGAAATGAGGAATGCTCTTAAGGATCTCAAAGTTGGCACATAAAATAAGACCTTCAAGTTTGAAGAGGTGTTTCCCTATCCGTTTGATTGACCAATCACAACTGTTCCTTTTCCTAATCACTTTGAGACACCAAAGTTTGATAAATATTGAGGGAAAGGAGACCCTGTAAATCACATCAAAGAGTTCTATATGATATGTCAATAAGTGGCTTACAATGATAATTACCTTTTGCGCCTATTCCCCAAAAGCTTGGGAGGAACTGTTGTTGAGTGGTTTTACAAGATACCATGTGGGACCATCACAACTTTTGCCACACTCTCTGAGAAGTTTATTTCCCAATATGCCCATAATGTCGAGAATGAGTTGACCTTGCTAGACCTTTGCAACTCAAAATAGAAAGAAGGAGAAAGCCTAGCAAACTACTTGCAATGATGGCAGAATCTCACTACCAAGTTATCACACCAACCACCTGAAAAGCAACTAACCAAGATCTTCATCAATAACCTACATCCCAAATTGTCCCACTTAATGAGGATGAACTATATCCAAATGTATCAAGATATCAAAGGCAAGGGGATAGATATTGAAAGAGGTCTCCTAGATGAAGGAACAATCTAGCATCACAAAGACAATTCCCACAACAAATATAGAAATGACGAACCTCGTTACTAGAATCATAATAAAAATATTGTTACTAATGGGGCCATTGACACCAAGCATGTCCAAATTGTTGTGGTCGGTCCTACACCTATTCCTACATATCAACAACAACCTCAAACTCATCAGGAACCTATGCAGCAATATCAGCCTCAAAACAATTAGCAACACTATCAACAACAAGAACCTTAAGGCAACCCAACCAACCAGGCTAATGCCATCTCTACTACTCCCAATTAGAATAGGCATCGAGCCCAAACTAACCAAAAGAGAATCTTCACACCCCTTGGTGAACCTCTGGATGTTATCTTTCATCGAATGGCCAAAGCCAACCTAATCACGTACCCACCAACCCAATAGTTTGATGATACAACTCCCAAGCCTAACTAGTATAAATATCATGAGTACTATGATTATCATTGTGTCAAAGGACACACTGCCCTAAGGTGCATGAAGCTAAAATACTACATCCAAGATCTCATTGATCAAAAGGAGATCCAAGTAGATACACCTACACAAGCCTCGCCTAATGCCAATTTGTAGATATATCTGAACACATTCCCACAACACAATGATGGGAAGAACTAAGCCAATACCAATCCTCCTCCCTAGAACCAAGGCAAAGGAAAAAAAGGAGATCATGTTGACCACAAAGACTACACTACTACTTATATCAATTACAACAAATTTTTTGGATGTATAACCCAAGTCGAGCCCATAGTCAATGTCATCCACATCAAAGGAATAGATAGTCAGTGTGTTGTTACCACCTGTAGAGGCTGAATAACTATCGCTGGTGCACATCTAAGGCCAACACAAAATGCATAATATAACCTCATAGAACATCTTTGGAATACACCAGGCCAAATCTCCATCCTCGACCTTCTCCGTAATTCACCCCTCCATCAAGAAATCCTTGACTGATCCCTTCACGAAGGACATGTCCCCATAGACATTAACACCATCCAGTTTGAGAACCTTGAGGGAAATCTATCCACATCCTATGCTCTATCCTTCAAGCCATCTGACATACCAGCCGTTGCACTTGACCATAATCTCCCTCTCTGCATCGTCATTATGGTCAGAGATTTTTCCATCAAAAGGGTCATGATAGATAATGGCTCAACCCTAAACTTTTGTACTTTGAAATCCATTCAGTAGATAGTATTTACAGAGGTTGACATATCACATGAATTCATCACCATCAAGGCATACGACAACTTGGAGCATACCTCTGAAGGTACTATTCTTTTTCCTATCCAGTTAGGCCCAGCAATGCAAGATACCATTTTCCATGTTGTCGATCTTGACCTACCATTCAACATCCTCCTCGGCCAACCATGGATCCATTCCATCAAGGTTGTACCATCTACTTACGATCAGTGCATCAAATTTATGCATCAAGGCATTGAGGTTACCATCCATGTAGACCCCCAACCCTTTGCATACTACCATGCGATGGAAGCATCATTCCACTCATTGTCCTAGAACTGACATTGGCACTTCTATCGCCAATTCTTCATGATCCCATTATGATCCAAAGACTATGCTCACCTCCACTCTCTCTTCTGTCAAGATCAACAACCAAGGATTTGGTGAATATACCATGAATGATGCATTTGCAGTAGGGACCCTCCCACTTGATCCACATACACAAGGGCTCTTGAATCACCAAAGCAAGCCCGCTGAAGCCAAGCATGAAATCAAGGAGATGGGACCAATGACTTTTGTCTCCCATGGCAACATAAATAGTCAAGAGATGGACCTTGACATCAATAGTTGGTTGTACAGAGATCCCCCACCACCTAACACTCATCTTCTTGGTTACTTAAAAGACAAGTATCCCCAATCACACAAGTATGCCACTGAACAATGGAAATATCAAGGTGATAGTCTAGGACCACAAGAAGGAGGAAGCAAAGACCCCATCACAGCATCAAAGAATCCACAACATCAAGGTCTTGGATTTAGTACCCCTCACCTGCGTATACAAGAGCCCAGTACCGCAACTAGGGGCACCAACATGACCAACGTTCCCTTCTTGAATAGCTAGGATGACCTCATAGAGATCAAAGACATCCCTAAAGAAGAAGAAAATAAATCATATGATGACATATTCACTGATGATACCCTCCTATGCACTTCTATTCTCCAACAACTTTCCATTAACCTCGTAGAACTACCCCTCATCCACCCCGAACTCATAGATTGGGATCAACCAAACATATCAATGAGTTCCAAAGCACAGAAGCACTCCTAGAATTCATGAGGGCATTAGGCCAACAAGCAGACCAAGATTTAGGATCAAATCACATCTGTAAGCTCGACCCTAAAGGATATTTTGGGGAGGAGGCAAGCTTTAGTTGCAAAATTGAAAAAGAAAAAGAAAAGAATGAGTCCTTATGTGAAAACTCTTCTGGGGTGCATTCAGACTTAAAAAAAGATAAAACAAAGGGAGCATCTTCTAGTGAAAACCTCTATGAGGTGCTAGAAGATGGAGACTTTCCTCTTCCTCCTATCCAGGATTACAGACCTGAGTAGTCACCTATCATCATTGAGGAAACCAAACCAGTCAACTTGGGCATAGAAGAATGTCCAAGAATCACCTACATTGCAACATTTCTAATAGAAGGTGAAGAAATGGCTCTCATTGCACTTCTCTGAGAATCCATTATAAACTTTGCATGGTCATATGCGCATATGCTTTGGCTTGATCCAAATCTTGGTGTGCACAATCTTGGAGTGGATTCTAATGTCAAGCCATTCAAGCAGAAGCTAAGAAAAATGCATCCAAAAGTGGCCTTGTTAGTAAAATCAGAGCTTGAGAAACTTCTCCAAGAAAAGATTATCAGAGCTATAGATTACTCAGATTGGATCTCCAACATGGTCCCAGTCCCAAAGCCTTCAGGTGACATCAAAATATGCATAGATTTCAAGGATCCAAATAAAGCATGTCCAAAGGATGATTTCCCACTACTCAACATAGACATGGTCATAGATCTTATAGCGGGCCATGAGATGTTGTCACTCATGGATGGATTCTCAAGATATAACCAAATCCGAATAGCAAAAGACGATCAGCATAAAATAACATTCACCCCACCATGGGGTACCTTCTGTTACAACATGATGCCATTTGGGCTCAAGAATGCAAGAGCCACATATCAAAGAGCAATGACAACAATCTTCCACAACAAGATCCATAAGATCCTGGAAGACTATGTGGACAAAATTCTTGCAAAATCTAAAACATGAGGAGAACACCTAAACATTCTTGAGAGTGTGTTTGATCATCTAGATCATTATGTCTTGAAGTTGAATCCAAAGAAGTGTGTCTTTGGTGTAACATCTAGAAAGTTGTTAGGCTTTATAGTCTCATAGCGTGGCATAGAGATCGATCCTAAAAAGGTCAAAGCTATAACAGAAATGCCTCCACAAAGAACACTCAAATAGCTCAAGATTCTACAAGGAAATCTCCAATCAGTGCGTCAATTTATCTCTCAGCTAGCAGACAAGTGCCAACCATTCACGCATCTGCTTCACAAAGACACAAGCTTCAAATGGGATCCCATCTATTAGAAAAGATTTGACAAGCTCAAGGAATATCTAGCTAACTCTCCCATCCTTGTACAACTAGTTTCAGGATGCCCTCTCATACTCTACATCTTGGTGACCACTATGGCACTGGGGGCACTCTTAGCATAGCATGATGATGATAACAAAGAGAGAGCCATTTATTATATTAGTTGAACTCTAGCTGGCTATGAACTCAATTATTCACTAATGGAGAAGGCATGCCTTGTAGTGGTCTTCGCCACTCAAAAGCTTAGACATTACATGCTCAGCCACAAAATCAAGCTCATCTCAAAGGTAGACCCACTCAAGTATTTGTTATCAAGGACAACTCTCATAGGCCGTATGGAAAAATGGGTCATGCTACTCAGTAAGATTGACATCTAGTACATAGATCAGAAAGCAATCAAAGGGAAAGTAATTGTCGATCAGCTAGCAGAAAGACCTTTGGTGGAT
Source organism: Chamaecyparis obtusa (assembly GCA_027943335.1). Classification (NCBI taxonomy): domain Eukaryota; kingdom Viridiplantae; phylum Streptophyta; class Pinopsida; order Cupressales; family Cupressaceae; genus Chamaecyparis; species Chamaecyparis obtusa. The sequence goes on along the minus strand of BSBK01002247.1, from coordinate 1,230,280 downwards.
TCTTATCCACTAATCATGGAATTCCTTGATGAGCACCTATGTATGATTGCAGAACAGCCCATGTGGAAACTTTACTTTGCTGGCTCCTACACATCACATGGATCAGGCGTAGGAATCCTATTCGTCACACCTCAAGGTGACTATATTCCAAAATTATTCAAATTAGGATTCCCATGTACTAATAATATTGTAGAATATGAGGCACTCATCTCAGGCCTCAAAACAACTATTCAGTGGAGCATAATAGAACTACACATGTTTGGAGATTCATAGCTGATTATCAAGAAAGTCCTAGATGAATTTCAAACAAAGGACAACAAGTTTCTACCCTACAAAGAACTAGTGGATAGACTGAAAGAGCATTTCTTAAATCTACAATTAACGTAGATACCAAGGCTTCAGAACAAAGTGGCTGATGTAATGGAAACCATTGGATCCTTATTAGAAATTCCACATGACTCATCGCAATGAGAATTCTTAGTTGAGCAGCCACACACGCTTGCTTATGAGAACACCAATGTAGAAATGGTGTGTGTCTTGGTTGGTCCTCAGTCCCCATGGTACCATGACATCTATGCATATCTAAAGAATAGTATCATATCTCCCCATCTCACCAATAGCCAATGTCAAAACTTAATTAATAGAGCTTCCCACTACACTCTTGTAGCCAACACCCTTTACCATCGTGGATATCACAATATCCTCTCTAGGTGTTTAGATTCAAATGAGGCCATCCTAGCTTTACAAGAGGTCCACACTGGAATTTTTGGTGCCCATACAAGTGGCATGGTTTTAGCAAAGCAGTTGCTTTGAGTCAGGTATTATTGGCCAACCATGGAACATGACGCTTGTGAATTTTTTAGGAAATGTCTACCATGTCAACAACATGAAAATTTGATTCATGCACCAGCACAAGACTTGCAGCCCATTGCACCACCTTGGCCATTTTCATGTTGGGGCTTTGACCTCTTCAGCTTAATTACTCCCCTTTCCTTAGATGGACATAAGTACATAATAAATGCCACAGAGTACTTCACCAAATGGGTTGAAGCAATTTCGCTCACCCTTACTACTGGCATCCAAATATCCAAGTTCATCCTTTACCACATCCTCTTCTACTTTGGTATACCATCTACCATCTTCAAAGACCATGGTACACCTTTTGAAAACCAGCATGTGGATGATCTGTGTGCCAGACTCCACATCCATCATCATTTCTCTAGTCCATATTGTTGGTAATCTAGCTGAGTTAGATATCTAGATGTTTTCATTATGGAAACATATGATCTATATGAAGACCACATATGACAAAGAGCAGTTATGACAAAGGGCAGAGAAAAATTGTCTAAGTGTAAGCAGTAATTTTCCCAGTCTAACCAGACATAGTTTTGATTGGCGACGTTGATAGAAGTAAGTTCAGTTCTTGTGCACTTGAACATGGATACTATGATGTATAATGAAGACTCACCTGAGAGCACAAGTCTGTATGACATGTACAAAAGAAGTTATTGTAGTATTACAGGAATAGAGTTGAAGCTGACAAGATAAAGAAAGAAGACATAATTAGTAAATAGTTAAGGGATTATTTTTTTTATCAAAATAATAACTTAATCATATAAAGGGATGACATCCTAGATGTTAAACCTTTGGCAAAATTAGTTAATATGTATTTTGTAAAGTGCTTTATTTTTTTTAAAGCTGACTGTAAAAGTTATTATTCGTAATAACTTGTATAAATGTAAGACATATGTAATGCGAAGAAAAAAAAAGAGAACATATGTATGCGAAAGATATTGATGCGAAGTTGTAAAGTGTGAAAGTCAAGCAAGTAAACTTTGTATGTGCAAGAAAAGTAGTAAAGGTTGTATACCTTACCCTTTTTGTAATAAAAAATCATTGTACATTACATGTTTGGGCAGTGGGCTCATCTTGTAATCATTTTTATTTGTACTACCAACTCTTAGCAGGGTTGAGGCTTCTAACAAGGCCTAGAGTCCCTTAATTAGGACTGAGATATTATATGTATGTAAAAGACTCCTAGCAGGGTCAACATCCTTAACAAGATACTTTTGATTAGTGGATTGTTATGGGTATCATCCCCACCAAGGTTTTTCCTTGGCTAGGGTTTCCTTAAGAACAAATAATGTGTTATGGGTTCATTTGCTTTATTGCTATGCATGTTATTTAGTTTACTCTATTTTGCAAGTATCAAGTTAATCTATTATATCCATAATTGGGAAAAAGTAAAAGTTTCTAGAATATTGATTCACCCCCCCTCTCAATATTCCCTATTTCTAACAATTGGTATCAGAGCTTAGTTACTTTGAAAAGAATCATTCAGAAAAAGCCTAGCAGCTTGAGTAAGATCTCTATGGATATGGATCGGCTATAGAAGAATCTTGAAGAAGCTCTTGAACATATTGATATACTTACTAAAGAAAGAGATACTCTAAAAGGAAAATATGATGATGCAAAGAACCTCATTGAGAAGCCGAAAAAGAAACTGGAAGAACTGAAATTAGAAAAGGATTCTACAATTCAAATTGAAGATTGTGATGAAAATATGGAAAAAGAAAATGAGATCCTTAAACATGAATTAAAGATAGTAAATTTGAAATTGAGTTTGAAAGATGGAAACTGCAAGAAAGAAGAAAATCTAAAATCTAAGAATGAAGATCTGAAATCAAAATTTTGTAAAGTGACATCTAAACTTGAGAAAACAAAATTGCAGTATGTTGAACTTGAAAAGTACAATAAAATTGTGAAAGGTGAACTGACTCAGTCTAAGCAATAACTTGAGAGACTATATGAATAGGATGAAATAGTATCCACCCTAAAATGTATGGGGGAAATATGAGATCTAATTCTAAATCCAAATTCCCAAAGGAGAGATCCAAATTGATCAACCGAAAGGTTAATGCACAATTGAATCAATCTATGGAGAATATGAAAGAGGAAGAAAACCTTATATTTCCCTACGGATAATATGTGCTTGAAATCTGAAATAATTAAAAGAAAAATACTAACCTCAAAATAGGGTAGATCTAGAAAATACTAATTTCTGATGTCTATGTAGTTTCGGGAAATTTTGCAACCTAATTAGGACTGGAAATGTCAAGATGAAGAAGACCCAGAAAACTTTTATCTTTCTGACAGCATGTAGTCTTTGACCTCGATAAAAGGTCAAAGGCAACATTAATATTTTGAAGGTCAACCTTGATTTTGTTCAAAGATCTCAAAAGTTCACCAAAAAGGGTATCCAAATCCAAGCTCAGATCCACAGTTCCACACCTATACCTACAAGAAAAGAGGGTTTTTGTTGTTTGTATGGGGGGTTTGTCTTGGTCAAACCCCAATTTAAGAATTATCCTAGAAATTGAATTGAAATTGTAATATGCATAAACAAAGCAAATGGAACTTTTCACCTTGCTTATGTTGAAGTCCTTGTAGAGGATTCAAATCCTCAAATCCACAAGTAGGGATGCTCCAATGGATGTAGAATGAATGTAGGATGTTTCAAATCAATGGAATTTGATCTTCAACACCAATCTTGAAAGGATCTTTGCATATGAGGAGGCTTGGATGAATGTGGAAGGATAAATCTTCAAGGGGGCTCTAAAGAGATTGAATCCTTCAATGGCTAACAATGGATCTCCTTGATGAATGAATGCATGAACACTTGAATGCTTGAATGCTTGAATTCACTTGCTTGCACTTGAGAGCTTGATCATGAAATTTCTTGAGATGATATATGAAAACTTGATTGAGAGATGGATTGAAATGAGAGAGGAAGGCCTCCTTTTATAGTGATCTAGATCACAAACCTCTAGAGAAGGCCGAAATTGGGGAATTAAATCCCAATTAACCTTAACCCCTAGAAATGGACCCATATTAAATGCAATTTAAAGATTTACCATTTTGAAACCCGAAATGGCCGACCTGAAAGCAGGAAAACAAATATTTCTGAAACCCAACACCCAGAAATCATGGGAACCTAAAATTTGAAATCTAGGTCAAGGATGAGGTAGACCCTACCCTAGGTTAAGGTCAAGGTTGACTTTGACCCTTAAGGTCAACTTTGATCTTGACGTCAAAAACCTCAAGACCTCAATCCAGAGTGTTTAGAAATGCAGAAATAAAGTGGAAAATAGGTGCAAAGAGAAGCAGAACGGGGGGAGAAAGCTAGATACATGCAAAGACATGATCAAGGCACTTAAAATGACCCCAAACTACTTACTCAGAGGGCTAAATTATCTTATCATGGAAGTGCTTCCATTTTAAGATGATACATTAAGCCCCCACTTTAGCAAGAGTATGGACTCGATGCAAACTCTTGGTAAAGGAGATCAAAATGAAAAGATAATCTTATCATAATCCAAGGGACAAAGAGAAACCTCAAGCCCCCAAGGACTCAAGTCTTCATTGACTCCAAGATCACAATAATAGAAACAACTCTAGAGAGAGAGAAAGAGAGGGTGTGATTATCTCACCCAATGAGAACTTATGTCCCATTATGAACCACATAAGGAAATAGCACAACTGGAAAGATGGAATTGAACCACCTAGTGAATGTGGCTACTCACTAGTCAACCCATCAAGGATTCACCCTTAGGAATATTCTATTCCATAAGAATAAAACCAAAAATAAGAGATCCAGTCTTAAGGACACTGCTGACCTTGAGGGATCAAAAATATATATATACTTATTTGAAACTAGAGGGATCAAGAGATCCTAAAATATAAATCCATGCTTTAAGGATTAGTTACTAATCCAAAAATTGAGAAAAGGTATCTTGAAAAATGATATATGCATATTGAAAAGTGCATGTGTGCAACAGGTGAGTAGAGCGTATGCCCCCACATTAAAGTCATTGCTAACACTTTAACAGGAGAAATGGCTTTAATGAAAACATAAACAACTCCACTGATTACGTTTCCATGTCAAGATGCCCCCAGACAAAGACAAATAAAGGGAAATATCATAGAAATATACTGAGAACATATAAGGGATTTACCTACCGTGGGGTCAATATGATCATAAGATAATATATATATATATGATAATATTGAAAATGAATTGACATCATTCCCCAAAGAAAGTAGAACTACAATCAAAAAGGAGGAAAGATTACATAAGATATACGAAGAAGAATATTTTTAGACCATGACATGGAGACCAAAAAGAATCAGTGATACCACGTCTCGAATCCAAGAAGATTACACAAGGAAACATTTGCGAACAATAGCACATTTATGACATAACATGAAACAATATATAGAAGAATAGAGATACATATAGAGGAATTGAAAAAAGGTTTTGATTCCCTGATCACCTTGCACCAACTGAGTAACAAGGATTGTATAAAAGAATCTAACAACATTTAGCGAACACATTATAGGAGAAGCACAATACAGCAGACAAATACACAACAAAGCTACCACGAAGGAAAAGCCGATCAATCATGCTGCCTACTCTCCCCATCTTGTTGTATATCATTTAGGGAAGGTGGGTAACTCACAAGAGGGACTACATCCAACATAGTAGGAATGATAGCCAGTTCCAAACAAGGATCCTCTTGAGAATCACAATGTTTGAAAATAGGTGTAAGAGTTAATTGTGATGAAAGCATATTAGGTAAATCAATGTCAATGTCAATAGTCTCATATTCATCATTAACATCATCAGTATCATCAAGAGTACCTTCTTCATCCAAATTAATCAAAATAGGATCTAAGATACGAATAGAATCATCATAATCATGAATCTTAACATCATTATTAGTAACAACATCATGCATAGTCTTATCTGAAGAAGGTAGAGATCTTTGAAGAATAGAATTATGAGCTTTAGCATGAGCACAATGCTTCTTACAATGTTCATTAGTAGATCAATTATTCTTTGATTTACTTGAAATAGGTTGAGAACTAGGAGGAAAAATCATAGGATCCTTCACAGGTTCTTTAGGAAGATCAATAGGATTATCAGCAATAAGAGGAACTTGATTAAAAGAACTAGAAGCCATAGTTAAAGGAGGTATGGAAGGTGTAGGAAAAAGAAAATGATTAAGATTCATAGGAGGTATGCTTAATTGAAGAATCTTATGATGTTTATAAGCTTGATATGAATGGAAAATATTATCAGGTCGAGGAGGACATGAATTAGGTATTGAAGGCCAAAAGAAATCAAGAGCAGCACAATCTCTAGGCCTAGAAGGTTGATATCAACTATGATTAACCATTTTCACTTCTTCATCATGAACAAATTTAAGACATTTATGGATAGGTGAAGCAACAACATGCATGGAATTCAACCAAGGCAAACCTAGCTTAGCTTGAAATTGATCAGAAGTAGGAACAACAACAAAGATAGTGTTCACAATTTTTCCACAAAGTTCAACCAGTAAAGTAATAGAACCAAATGATGGATAAAGAAAAGCATTACAAGTTTGAATCCACACATCTGATGTATCATAAGAATCATGTTGTAATATTTTAATAAAAAATATTTTCTTTGGTAATAACATTGACTAAGGATGTAGGATCAACAAGAAAACCATGAGTAGGTTTCTTAGAAATCCTAGCATAAATGTAAAGGAGATCATCAAGAGCTTTAATAGTCTCAGAGTCATCAAAGGTAATCAAAAGTTCCCACGGTCTTTTATTCTTAGGTTTTTGTTGAGGTTTAGGTTGAGTTTTTAATTTAGGCTTAGGTTTTGGTTGAGGTTGAGATACAGATTGACCAAGATGCTCCACTTGATTAACAACATGATTAAGATCATCCATCTTTGAATCATACATAATTTCCATAGAAGATGGCTGAGAAATGGTATTAGTATCATGCATAGGTAAAGGATTCATATAGATTTTAAGGTTTTGATTAGGAGGAGAGATAGATTTGTTCCCACTACCATCAAGATTATCAACAGATAAGGCATTAGAATCAATTAAGTCTTGAACCTTATGTTTTAAAGAATAACACTTTTCAGCATCATGACCATTCTAATGGTGATATTGACAAAAAGATTTTGGATCAAAAGATTTAGATGAAATTGTAGTAGGTAATAGAGGTCGAATAGGAGGTAATGTAATCATATTAGTAGTTCACAACCTATTCATAATAGCATGTAAAGATTTAGAGAGAGGAGTAAATGTATGATTTAATTGAAAAGCACTGGATGCAAAAGTGGCATTGTGAGATGCAACAACAACTTGTTTAGAAACTACATTCGCTTGTTTGTTTATCTTGACATAGCTGTTGAATTTTTGAAATTTTTTTGGATTAGGAGCAGCATCACTTTTATCAACTGAAAGAGGAGTCATTGGAGTGTTGCTCTCAAATTGACTCACTTGTAATTGATAATGATGAAGCACTACACAAATTTGTTGAAAAGAGGTAAATTCAGTACGCATAATCTTATCTCTAATATCCTTTTGCAAATTTGAAATAAACATACATTGAATATCAATATCAGGAACAAGATAGGAAATCTGAGCATACAAATGCTTAAATCTACCAATAAATTCAGTTAATTTTTCCTTAGCACTTTGTTTACAATGCATCAAATGAGTCAAAGATACTTGTGGGCCAATATTGTTTTGAAATTGTTGAATAAAGGTATTGGCAAGTTGTGGAAAGGAATCAATAGAATAAGGAGGAAAGGAACAATACCATTGTAAGGCCTTGTCATGGAAAGTTCTAGCAAACAGTTTGGTTAAAATCCTATGGTCATGAGCATAATCACTACAAAGGATTTGGAATGTTTTAACATGATGAACGGGGTCTCCTTTTACATTATAATTCTCATGATGAGGCATATCGACTTTCTAAGGAATAGGAGTATGAATAATGTCTCGGGACAAAGAACTTCCCATGTCACATGTAGAAATGCTAAACTTATTTTGAGTTAGGGAAGAAATTTTTTGTTGTAAGGATGACACAGTTTGAGCCAAACTGATGATTGTTGAATCATTAGATGAAATAGGAGTAGCAACATTAGAAACACTAGGTATAGTGTAAGAAGTTGCAAGAATAGAAGATACAACTGGAGGAACACTAGGAACTATAGTTGGAAGTGGATTGGAATAAGTTAAAGGAACATTATGATATGAAGGTTGTGATGTAGGAAGGGACATAGGAGGAACACTCATAGGAATAGAGGGAACTATCACAGTCACCAAAGAAGGAGTATAGGTAGGAATACTATGTAAAGGATTAGAAGAGGGTTCTATACTAGTGATAGGAGGAATCAACCCTAAATCTTGAGCTTCTTGAGCTAGAGGTTTAATATTTGAATGCATGAGGTGAGTAATACCATGCAAGAGGTTAACATCTTGATCATTATTATGAAGAACTTTCTTAAGAGCCTCTATAGCTTGAATATAATCTTGATTATGGTTCTCTTGAATAAGCCAATTACCCATTTTATCAAGTTCAGTTGAAAGTTTTTGGACTTGTTCAGGAGAAACTCCTAAAGTGCCATCCTCATCATGAGATGAGTGAGAATATTTTTGCTCCATAATAGGTTTTGAATCATGAAGAATCAAATTATCATCCAGGATCCTAAGGAAAGGAGAGGAAGATTCAGGATCAAAGGCACCCATGAGTATATGATTTCTTCTGACTAGAATGTTATAAGTAGGACTAGTAGTAGTAAAGCTCATAAACCAATGCAATGCAAATGAACTAAACTAAGAACACATAAAGCATGAATATTTTTGTATTATTGCAATCTAATTAGCATGCAAGATTTAACATAAAAGAGAAATCTAATACCAACAAGATAAAAGGAAATAAAACACAATAGGGTATCTAATTCCACAAAAGAAAGGAGAGTAGGTATGTCAGGTTCACCAAAATGAATAGGATGAAATAGTATCCACCCTAAAATGTATGGGGGAGATATGAGATCTAATTCTAAATCCAAATTCCCAAAGGAGAAATCCAAATTGATCAACCGAAAGGTTAATGCACAATTGAATCAATCTATGGAGAATATGAAAGAGGAAGAAAACCTTATATTTCCCTATGGATAATATGTTATTGAAATCTGAAATAATTGAAAGGAAAATACTAACATCAAAATAGGGCAGATCTGGAAAATGCCAATTTCTGATGTCTGTGTGTAGTTTCGGGCAATTCTGCAACCTGTTTTGGGCTGGAAATGCCAAGACAAAGAAAACCTAGAAAACTTTTATCTTTCTGATAGCAGGTAATCTTTGACCCCGATAAAAGGTCAAAGGCTACATTAATATTTTGAAGGTCAACCTTGACTTTGTTCACAGATCTTAGAAGTTCATCGAAAAGGGTATCCAAATCCAAGCTCAGATCCGCAGTTTCGCACCTGTACCTACAAGAAAAAGAGGGTTTTTTTTTTCTATGGGGGGTTTTCCTTGGTCAAACCCCAATTTAGGAATCAACCTTGAAATTGAATTGAAATTGTAATATGCATAAACAAAGAAAATGGAACTTTTCACCTTGCTTATGTTGAAGTTCTTGTAGAGGATTCAAATCCTCAAATCCACAAGTAGGGATGCTCCAATGGATGTAGAATGAATTTAGGATGTCTCAAATCAATGGCATTTGATCTTCAACACCAATCTTGAAAGGATCTTTGCATATTAGGAGGCTTGGATGAATGTGGAAGGAGAAATCTTCAAGGGGGCTCCAAAGAGATTGAATCCTTCAATGGCTAACAATGGATCTCCTTGATGAATGAATGCTTGAACACTTGAATGCTTGAATGCTTGAATTCACTTGCTTGCACTTGAGAGCTTGATGATGAAATTTCTTGAGATGATATATGAAAACTTGATTGAGAGATGGATTGAAATGAGAGAGGAAGGCCTCCTTTTATAGTGATCTAGATCACAAACCTCTAGAGAAGGCCAACATTGGGGAATTAAATCCCAATTAACCTTAACCCCTAGAAATGGACCCATATTAAATGTAATTTAAGGATTTTTGATTCTGAAACCTGAAATGGATGACCTAGAAGTGGGAAAACAAATATTTCTGCAAACCCAACACCCAGAAATCATGGGAACCTAAAATTTGAAATCTAGGTCAAGGACAAGGTAAACCCTACCCTAGGTCAGGATTGAGGTTTACTTTGACCCTCAAGGTTGACTTTGACCTTGAGGTCAAAAACCTTAGGACCTCAATCCAAAGTGTTTAGAAATGTAGAAATAAAGTGGAAAATGGGTGCAGAGAGAAGCAAAATGGGGGGAGAAAGCCAAATACATGCAAAGACCTGATCAAGGTGCTTAACATGACCCCAGACTACTTACTCAGAGGGATAAATGCTCTTATCATGGAAGTGCTCCCATTTTAAGATGATACACTATATTCCACTAGTGAGAAGATTGATGAAAAAATGTCTTATCAAAAGCCATTCTATGATAAAACTGGTCTTGGATTTAACTCATTTAAGGTAAGTGAAGAAAGCAAGGAACCAGATCAAAAAGTTTATGAAAACATAGATGAAAAGAAGTCTGATGAAGGTAAAAAATCTGAGGACATACCTAAACAAGAAGAATCACCTAAAGGTACGCAAAGAGAATTTAAAGGTAGATGTTTTGCATGTAATACTTTTGGTCATATGAAGAAAAAATTCACAGGTAAGCAATTTAAACCTCTTAATGGTTATTGTTATAATTGTCATGGTTTTGGACATAGAGCTATCGAATGTAAGAAGCCTAGATCTAGTGATAATAATAATAGTAGAATGTTTAGAGATACTAACCATGCAGATAAGAGACCTACTGAAGATATGAACAGAAGAAATGGAGTAGTATGTTATAGATGCAACAAGGTTGGACACATTGTCAGGAATTGCAGATCACAAATCAACCAGACTAGACCGAGATATGGAAACAATGGAATATTTTGTCAGATATGAAATAAATTTGGTCATACAACAAGGTTTTACAAAATGAATAACATGAGAAACCCTAATCCTAGAAGTTATACAAGGAGAAATGAGAATGCAAGAAATGATCAGAAAGGATGTTGTAGTAATTCAGAAGAAGTAAAGTTTGTTAAAGCCATAGATCAAGGAGACACATTCAACATAGAAGGTAATGTGAAAGGTGAAGTATCTAATGGTAAGAGTGAATCTCTTCCTAACCCATCTGAAAGTACTTAATTCATAAAGAATGCATTAGAATAGGGACTTAGGATAGTGTAGAAATTAGCATAGGATGAATTGAGTCTTGCATAGTTAATGTAAGGTAGTATATGATGTAATGATGCTATGGTTAAGAGCGCATGAGCTAATATGAAGTTATGCGAGTTTGCAAGAAGTTTGAAATTTTGCAGGAAAGTAGGAACAACTTTTTGGAAAGAAGTGACAAAAGAATTGAATGTGATGTCAGAATCTTGAAGTTAAAAGCTTATGATCAATATTAGTTAATCATTCAAGAGACTACAAGTGTTAAGGAGATTGAAGCAGTAGTGATTGAAGGCAGTTTGAAGGATTTGGTGAAAGAACTTCGTGTCAAATCTACGCAAAGCCCTAAATCATGAAATTAAGGTATTTTACTAAGCAAATCTATCAGTCAGTTAGAGAATTTGCAGAAGATATGGATGTTTCATTTGTTCATAGCATAAGAGATACAATTAGACCTAATCTATCAAAAGGGAACCAATAGAACCCTTGGAAGAAGACCCTAAACTAGCATTATCATCTATACCAGATGAAGTTCGACATTTAGAGAATGTTAGAGGCTATTTTGGATGCAAACTTGAAACCCTAAGTGAAAGTGATTTTACTAAGGAGTATGAGAAACTATACAATCAGGATATTTCATTGAAAGTAGGATTTGAACATTTGAATGAAAATGAGATCGTAAGGTATTCACTACAACATGAATTTGATGATGATGAATGCACCAAAATCATTTTGAGTAGAATTCATAATGGGAAGTTTTTGTTAGATGATAGAGTGATTGATATAACAGTAGACCTAATTCATGAAGTGACTGGTTTATCAAAATTAGGAGTTATACCATTTAAAGAGAAAAATGTGAAGAAAATAGTACTGGATAATACTAATTCATCCTATAATGGTAGAGGAATAGTAATCAACAAGATACAATAAGATGATGTTAGATATTTATGCAAGATCTTAAAATCTAAGTTTTGTGCTAACTCTAGAGAAGATGACATGGCATCTGGCATGATTCATGTAGCTTGTTTGATGTTTATTGATAAATTTCAAGTGGATATGTGTGAAATTTTGAGAATTCAGTTATTTGAGAACTTTGAGAAGATCAAGAAGACTAAAAGCTCACAATTTAGATTCTCATCATTGATTACATATATGTTTTTCCATTTGCTAAGAAGATTTCTATTTACTATTTGAGAAGACTGGAATGATAATAGAGCCACCTTGGATAGAATTAAGAAAGTATATTTGAGATATCCTATAGACAAGGTTAATGAGAGTGTAACCTTAGTGACCAAATCATTTCAGAACTTGATGAAGAAAAGATCAAGAATCCCACAGGCTATAGTTGAGAAGTATAAAAATGAAATATGCTTTATGGTTGACACTGACTTTAACCTTATTGAAGTAGTTGAACCTAGAGTATAATTCTTAGACCCTCTTAGATATGAAATTTTTGAAGTTGAAGCAGAAGAATATGTGAATAGATTGTTGAAAAGTAAATTGGATGTGAACAACACTAGATTTGGGACTTTTGAGGAGAACTTCAACTCCGCAAAGTCTATTCAAGAAGAAAATTTATCTAAGAAGAGAGTGGAAAGCACTATAAAGAAAATTCTTAAGGATACAAGAATGTCAGAACAAGAATTCCTAATTGCAAAGAATACAACAATAGCACTAAGAGATATTGGACAAAAAGAAGTTTTGTTTGTTCCACCCCTTTCATTAGTTACAGATTAGACTGGAAATTTGCAAACTGTAGTAAAAGTGGAGAAAGTTGAGAAGGAACAGGAAATAAGAAAATTTACAAGATCTTCGACCACTCCACCAGGTAAAAGAGTAAAGGAAATAGTTATTGGACCAGGTAAAAGATAGAAAATAATAGTTACTCCTGTACAAAGGAAAGTATCTAAAATTAAAGATGATGAAGATACTGAAGTGAATAAGAAGAAATGGAAACCTAAGATAGAAAAGGTAAATGAACAAATTATTAATGATGGAGACTTTTCCAAGATGAACAAGTATTATAAGCTATACAATTATTCAAAATGGTTGAACTTGGAGAATGTAGTTTTCGGGCACATGATTTTAGCGAATAAGAAATTTGATATCATTCAAGGGAAGATACCTAATGATTTGTTTGAGAAATTAGTTTACAGGAAGAAGAGAGCAGCTGAAGAAGATATTAAGATTAGAGAAAACTTTTTAAGGAAGCTCTATGACATCAAAGATGAAGACCAATTCAAAGAAATCATGAAAGATCTTGGTATTTATCTGAGAAAAAAAGAAGAACAATTCAAATAATGGGAGGAAATTATGAAGAAATCAATAAGGAAACTGAACAAGCAGTCATAAAGGTGATGACTATAGATGTTGGTAAGGACTCAAGTGTAGAAGATCAATCTTTGGAAGTTGAGTACCAGAAAAGTCCCTCTCTACCACCATCAATTAACATTAAAGATGAATCAATGAATATGGAAGGAACTCACATTATACTAGATAGTGATGACAATCCTTTTATCAACCTTGAGAACATTGTTGGAAATTTGGCCTTAGAAGAATAGGATAGATCAATTAAGGTAGAAAGGAAGGAAACAAAGAAGGAAGAAGAAAAACAAGTAGAGATTCAAGAAAATACAGTGGTTGAAGGATAGAAAGGAGGACCAAGAAAAGTAGAAATCAGTCCTACCCTTGAGATTGTAGCAAAGAAACCACAAATAGAATCAATTTTTGCTAACTTTGGGAAAGAAGTTGATGATGATGATCAAATGGAGTTGATCTCATCTCTTAACAAAATTATTGGTAAGAACAAGAAGGTAAAAAGCCTTGAAGGATTATTGCTGGAAGTAACAAAGAAGTTGTAGAGTATTGTGACTAATTAGATAATAGAGGCAGATCCACAAGAAAAGGGTAGAGAAGTTATGAAGGCATTTGATAGTGAATTCACTAACTTATCAGATATAGCTATAGTAAAGGCATAGGCAGCCTATGAGGCTAAAGTATTTCATGATATATGTCAGAATATAAGAAATGACATCAATAATTTGGATGTGTGTATAAAGGACTTAAGAAGGAATTTGGACAGAGGAAATCTTTGTACATACAGTGTATAAATACAAAAAATCTTGTATCAGAAGTGACTGAGAAGATAAGAACAAAAGAGGCAAAAATTCAAATAGAGGTAAACATGTTAACCAACCCAAATGTAAAGATATTAGATTATGAAAAGAAGATCAGTAAACTAAAAGATGATATAAGAATCCTTAGTAATGAAAGAGACAGGAAATTGAGAAGATTCACTCTTCTAAGAGAGCACATTTCAGTTAAGATTAGTATCATTGAAGGACAATTGGAAGAATGTCTTTCATCCAAGACATCTTATGAGAAGTTCAACTTTGCAAACCTTCATGCATGTGAGATCACATCTTATGGTTTATGTGCACTACTCAGTGTTTTAGACATCATTAAGAATGGATGGGAGAATGAATTAGAGAGCATCAAAGTAAATTTTGTAGATTGTGTTGCAAGCCTACCGGCTTTGCAATTTTGAATCTAAGGTAAACATTTTTGAGAACACAGTTTTTGGCACCCTTTTTTGTCATTGTTGTTAAAGGGGGAGTGATAGAAGAAAATTGATATATTTTTATATATATGGAAGTATATTCCTAGGGGGAGTATATGTGATATATAAGATAAATGGAGATATAAAGACAGTAAAGATATATTTTGATTTGGCCACAATTTTGAAATTTTCCATGACTTAGCCAATTTTCTCAGATGTTGCCACCAATGACAAAGGGGGAGATTGTTGGAAATTTGACTGAGTTAGATATCTAGATGTTGTCATTATGGAAACATATGATCTATATGAAGACCACATATGACAGAGAGCAGTTATGACAAAGCGCAAAGCAAAATTGTCTCAGTGTAAGCAGTAGTTTTCCCAGTCTAACCAAAGATAGTTTTGATTGGCAACATTGATAGAAGTAAGTTCAGTGCTTGCGCACTTGAACATAGATACTATGATGTAAAATGAAGACTCACCTAAGATCACAAGTCTATACGGCATGTACAAAAGAAGTTATTGCAGTATTATAGGAACAGAGTTGAAGCTGACAGGATAAAGAAAGAAGACAAAATTAGTAAATAGTTAAGGGATTATTTTGTTTATCAAAATAATAACTTAATAATATAAAGGGATGAAATCCTAGATGTTAACCCTTGGGAAGAATGAGTTAATATGTATTTTGTAAAGTGCTTTATGTTTTGTAAAGCCGACTGTAAAAGTTATTATTCTAATAACTTGTATAAATGTAAGACATATGTAATGCGAAGAAAAAAAAGAGAACATATGTATGTGAAAGATATTGATGCAAAGTTTTAAAGTGTGAAAGTCAAGAAAGAAGACTTTGTATGTGCAAGAGAAGCAGTAAAGGTTGTATACCTTACCCTTTTTGTAATCATAAATCATTGTACATTACATGTTTGTGTAGTGGGCTCATCTTGTAATCATTTATATTTGTACTACCAACTCTTAGCAGGGTTGAGGCTTCTAACAAGGCCTAGAGTCCCTTAATCAGGATTGAGACACTATATGTATGTAACAGACTCCTAACGGGGTCAACATCCTTAACATGATACTTTTGATTAGTGGATCAGTGTGGGTATCATCCCCACCCAGGTTTTCCCTTGGCTAGGGTTTCCTAGAGAACAAATAATGTGTTATGAGTTCATTTTCTTTATTGCTATGCATGTTATTTAGTTTACTCTATTTTGCAAGTATCAAGTTAATCTATTATATCCATAATTGGGGAAAAGTAAAATTTTGTAGAATATTGATTCACCCCCCCTCTTAGTATTCCCTATTTCTAACACATATTTCCCCCAAGGAAATGGCCAAGCTAAGGAAACCAATAAAACTATCCTAAAAATCCTTAAGAAGGTTGTCAATGATTCTAGTCATGACTGGCACCTCCAAATAAATTATTCCCTTTGGGCCTATTGCACTCCCATAGGAAGCACCCTACATTCCCTTGTATATGGTGTTGAAGCCATTCTACCCATCGAGGTTGAGCTCCCATCATTATGGGTCTCCATGAAGAACTATACCACTAATGAAGACTATCATGTGGTACATCTCACACAATTGGATCTGCTAGATGAAAAGAGACAGCAAGCATATGATCACCTGGTTGCATACCAGAATCGACTCAAAAGGAGTTATAACAAAAAGTTCCATCCTAGACAGTTCCAGGTCGGCGACATGGTCCTAAAAGAAAATCAGAAGGTCCAAGCACACATAGAAAAGAAAGGCAAGTTTGAACCTACTTGGTTGGGCCCCTATGTTGTCACAACATGCTTCAGCTTCGGAGCCTATTGGCTATCTACACTAGAAGGTGAGCCTTTGAATGATCCAATCAACATCATACATCTGAAGAGGTTCTATGTTTGAACCAGATCCCACATATTTAGAAAATCCATAAAAAATGGAAAAAGCAAAAAAATTTGAAAAAAAAAGAAAAGAAAAAGAAAGAAAAGAAAAATAATCGTCCAATGGTGAAAACTTGGCAATTCAAGTGCCTTGGACAAGTATGTTGGTGAAAACCTGGCAAAAAAGCACCATACATAGTGGACTGAATCACTATCTATCAAACTCCCATCCCCCCCATCCCAAACACCCAATCCTTTTTCTACCATCCCAAACCTCACCACCACCCCCCAACATTCCTCTTTTTAATCCTCAAGCAAATCCGCAATCCTTCCTACACATATCTCTTACCATATCTTGTACCATATCCTGTATAGCGAGATCTTCCTATCCCCAATCCTGAGCTTCTGTACATATCTATTGTAAATATTTCCCCCTCCATTGTACATATCATCTCATCTTATTGTACATATCCTTGTTAGTCTTGCAATAGCATTTGATCAGAAATCTTGTCCCACTCATCCTTGTACTTTAGCAACATCAATTGTCAACTATTCTTGATCCCAACGGTTATCCTCAACTCATCATTTGCTAGTGAACAACAACACTCATTCTCTCATCAATCAGTGGGTCCTTGAGGATGTATCCTTCCTCCTTTCAAACCTAATCTTCCACCAATCACACCAAGTCCATGTCGATGTATTCTTCCACACGTTCAAACCAATCTTCCCACCATCAATCAATCAAACCCTAAAATCAATCTCTCTCCTTGGCAAAGGATGTCTTTTGGAGTTATCAATTTGGTCTTGGATTTTTTCCTTTGGATCTTGTTAATCTTTTACGGCTTCTCATTTTTCCTCTACCCAAAGTCACCATGATCCTTTATATCATGGTGCACTGCGAATGAGAGCAATCTGGGGCAAGGTCTTTTGATCTTTCACTTCTGCTTGTGAGTCAGTTGGACATGACCCTTGCACAGTTCAAATGTGATCTTCTTGGTTACATGGTGCACTTGGGAAATGTTGTTTGTTTGTGGTTTCTCCAGCATCGTTTCCACCATGCTTCCTCTTGGTTTCATGCATGATGCTAGGGAAACCCTGCGTGTCTTTTTCGCGTCTATCCTATGCAACACTGGTGACAAGGCCTCATGTTCTTTCATAACCTTGGTAGGTCTCTAGCATTTCTATATCAAACCAGGCTATGCTCTCCACATTTACACTTGGAGGTCCCCCAATCCCCCATCCAGCATCATATAGATTAATCTTTCATCCTACATCATTTCACGTCATATTGCACTCATGCATCTTTTCTCTTGGAGGTTTGGTTATTTATCTCCCCTCCTTCCTACTCCTTTCCCTTTCTTCCTTGTAAACTTTCAAGAAAATTCCCCAAAGTTTCCTCTTTGTGTTCTTTTCTCAAGGGGGCACAACCCCTTATCCTCTCAATTCTAGCCTAGGGCATCTTATTTTCTTGTCTTTGATGCCACGCCACTTGCAGCATCACATCAAAGAGGGGAAAAATGTAGACACCTAAAAATCTATTAGAAAATAAAAATATTTTTATTTTTTGAAAACCCCTGATGACATCATCATTTATTAATTTATTATTTAATTAATTTATTTATTTTTATGCCATTAAATCCTCCTATTTCAATTAAACATCTTTAATTAAAGAATCCCTTCCAAAAAACCTTTAAATAAATAAAATATTTATTTAAATCCTAAAACCTTGGAAATATCCTAGAAACCCCTAACCTCTTCTATAATTTCCTAATCTCACTTTAATCTTAATTAAAAAGTGATTCCTACATTTCTTAAGCCTAAACCCTCAACCTTTGACTTTGGGTCAAAACCCCTCATAAATATTTCTTACATCCTCATTAATGACTCTTACAAGCCATTAATGAAGCCCATGTCTCCTCTTACCCTTTGGTCTCCCTTGCACACTTCCCTAGTTTTTCTCACACACAAGTGAGTAACCTTGACCATGATAATCCTTCCTATTTATTAAATTCATTTGATAAATAAAGTCCTCAACCAACCTCTTTTAATAAATTTAACATTTACTTAAATCTTTAAATCTTAGATATTCTCTAGAAAACCCTAGAACCTCTAGACTCTTCTAGAAAATCCCAAATTTGACCTTTGAGCCATTCAACCTTTGAAAGTCAATCCTTATCCCTTTGACTCAACCCCTAACCAAACCCCAAACTCCACCCCAAACCTTAACCCAAGTCCTTCCTCAAACCCTATAAATACCCTCCTCTTCCAAGAGCAATTCACCAATTCACATAATCATACTAGGTAGAGTTATAATGTTAGATTCTTGCTAGATCATAAGATTTTTAGTATATTTTTTAGATTTCATACTTTTTTCTAAATCATCATAGAATAGCTTAATGGAATGAATCTTAGTTTCATTTATGCTTTTGTAATTATTTATGCATCATACCAAATCATCCCTAGAATGCATTAGAAACAAGCTCCAAGTGCTTAGAGAGCACACCCACATCCCTCATAATCAGAGCAAATCAAACAATGCTTGAAGCATTCATTTTGTCTCAATATGAGGTGGCTTGGATTTTTGGGTTTGTGCTTTGAATTGATATAATGTTTAGATTAGTCTAACATTTTCTTATTTATGCCTTTCAAGACAGATACAGATAAACTGTAGTCTATAGCCAAGATTGAAGAAACCTGATAATGTGAAGTGTAAATAGTGTCAATTGGGAAAAATGACAAAGTCTAGTTTCAAGAGAAAGACACATACTTCTGATAATATTTTGGAATTAGTTTATACTGACCTTTGTGGACCTATGGGTGTGAAAAGCTACTATGGTGATAAATATTTCATTATGTTTGTTGATGACTATTCTAGAATGATGATTGTGATGTTTCTAAAAGATAAATCTAATGCCTTTGAGTTGTTTAAGTGGTATTTGGAAAAATTTGAGAAAGAAACAGGTAAAAGCTTGAAATATTTGAGATCTGACAGAGGAGGAGAGTTCATATCAAATGAGTTCAATATACTCTGAAATGATAGAGGAATAAAAAGAAAAATGTCTGCACCTAGGACACCTCCACAAAATGGTATAGCAGAGAGATGAAATAGATCAATTATGGATTGTGCTAGAACACTGATGATAAAGAAGAATGTTGCACAAAAATACTGGAGAGAAGCTATAAGTACATATGTTTATACCTTGAATTGAGTACAAATCAAGAAAGGTACAAATGCTACACCTTTTGAGTTATGGTATGGATATGCACCTAATGTGATATACTTTAAAGTCTTTAGAAGAAAATTTTATATATTGAAAGACAATAGGAATGGAAAACTTGATGCTAAAAGTGATGAAGGCATATTCCTAGGATATTCCACTAAGAGAAAAGCTTACAAGTGTTTGAATTCTAACACTAACAAAATTGTGGAAAGTGCAAATGTTAGAGTTGATGAATATGTAGAAAAGAATGAAGTTGAGTTCAAACAAGAACCTGAAGATTATAGATCTTTTGTATACATGGAAGAAGGAGAGGCTAGTAATGTACCCAAACCAGATGTCAAGCAACAACATGAACCTACTTAGCCACAACAAGAAAAATTCGAGCATCAAGAAGATGTTGTTGAGCAATCAAAAGAAGAGACAGAGAATCTACAAGATGAACCTGAAGGTCAAGATCAAGTAGAAAGGAAATTTGAACCTACACTAGCACATTATGTAAGAAGACATCATAAGCCAACATAAATCATTGGAGATAAATAATCTGGAGTCATGAAACGAAGTAAGTTGAAAGATCAAACATGCTTAATATGTGAATTTGAGCCTAAGAGAGTAAGAGATGCTTTAGATAATGAAGATTGGATACAAGCCATGAATGAAGAAATAGAGCAGATAGAGAAAAACAAAACATGGACACTAGTGTTGAGACCAAAAGACAAAAATGATATTGGAACAAAATGGGTATTCATAAATAAGCTAAATGAACATGGAGAAGTCACTAGGAAAAATGCTATATTGGTATGCAAGGGATATGCACAGGAAGAAGGCATTGAATATGAAGAGGCATTTTCCCTAGTTGCAAGATTGGAAGGAGTGAGGACTCTACTTGCATATGCAACTTTTAAAAGATTCAAAGTGTATCAAATGGATGTCAAATCTGCATTTCTGAATGGAATACAGGAAGAAGAAGTATACATTGAATAACCAGAAGGATTTTTTGACCCAATCAAGAAGAATATGGTTTGTAAACTACATAAGGCACTGTATGGATTGACCCCAGAGCATGGTATGAGAGACGACACAATTACTTGAGAAAGATTAGATTTTTAAGGACAAATGACAACAACAATTTGTATTTGAAGACGGAAAAATCTAAAGGGATATTGTTAGATGAAATATTTTTTGATGATATCATATTTAGAGGACAATCTGCCCTATGTCAAACTTTTTCAAATGAGATACAAACTAAATTTGAAATGTCTATGTTTGGTGAGATCAAATTATTTGTTGGTTTGAAAGTTTATTAGGTGAAGAAAGGTATCTATATTACTCAATCTAAGTATGTCAATGAGATAATGAAAAATTTTGGTATGGAAGATTCTAGACCAGTAAGTACACCTATGGCTACTAGAAAAATTTTTATCAAAAATTGATGATACAGCTGAAGTAAATCAAACCTTGTATAGATCTATGATTGGAAAGCTACAATATGTTATCCATAGCAAACCAGATATTTCCCTAGCAGTTGGGATTGTTGCAATATTTTCTACAAATCCTAAGTAGAGTCACATGATGGCAATAGAAATGATATTGAGATATCTAAAAGGAACAAAGGACTATGTATTGAATTATAAGAATAATGATAAGTTTGAACTGAAAGTTTACACTGATGTAGATTGGGCAGGAAATGTGGATGACAGAAAGAGTACAAGTGGTGGAACATTCTTTCTAAGAAAGAGATTAGTCTCTTAGACAAGAAAGAAAAAAAACTGCATTTCCCAATCTACAGAAAAAGCTGAATATGTAGTAGCAACAGTGAATTGTTCAAATTTAGTGTGGATCAAGAAATTGTTAAAAGGTATGAAGGAGGAAATCACCAAGCCAATTATTATTTTATATGATAACATAAGTGCTATCAACATATCAAAGAATCCTATAATGCACACTAAGAAATTTGAGAAAAGAAAAGAGAGAGTGATTGAATAAGAAAGAGGGAGAGATTCAGTAAAGTTGAACAGACAAAGAAAAATCTATCCAAAAGGGAGTTGGTACTTGCATGAAAATCATAATGAAGCTAATGATATTAATGAAGATCTGATACACAGAGAGAGTTGACAAAATTTTCTTCATTGTATTTTTTATTTTTTTGGATTGTATGGTATAACATGTAGTGTTGCCATCAATGCAAAAGAGGGAGATTGTTGGAAACTACAATTGAAACAATTGTTATATTTTTCATTGATGTCAAACCTTAACTAGTAAGATAGTTGCTATCTAGTAGAGTACCATATCTTTTGATTGATGAAGAGGATTTGAAAAGAGGAGATAGCAAGAGGACCTAAGGAAAGGTTGAGTTATGTGATACTTCAATGGGTGCTTGATTAGTTGTCACATTGACAAGGTAATGTGTTATTTATCTTTAACATTAAGTGAATAAGAAATACTGGAAGCATAGGCTTAACTAAGAAAAAGTGAAGAAATTTATTTTAAGCTAAGTGATGCTAGTGTCGACCGAGCACTAGTACAAGCTGAGAAAATTTAGTGTTGACTGAGCATCAGTAATTGCCGAGCAACAGATAATTAACCGAGTGAAGACAATATTTTCTAAGAAGGAAAGTTTTAGCGATGATTGAGAAATCCAATGATGATTGAGGAGATGAACATAGTATTGACCGAGTGTCCTTAATTTACAGTTTGTGAAAGAATTGAGAATCCCAGCTGACATAGTTGAGTTCTTTAGATATGTAAAACATGTTGAAATTATTAATGAATGATATGGAGCATTTAATGCATGGTTAACTATTTTCTTATAGATTCAAGGAGAATTTTGAAGATGTATCTATAAGGAAAAGGAGGAGAATAAAATGATGGAAGGATTCGATGAATCTGACTTAAACCTAAGATCTACAAAAAAGATTAGGTGGAAAAAGATTAATCTACCTGATCAAGTAGGTGTAAGGATGACCTAATTATGGGTTATGTAGAGAGTGGAAAAGGTTGATGTTATTGACTGATGAATCTAAGAAGAAGGCTAAGGTGAAGCTGTGAAGAGATGAACAAAGTTGAGGTGATTGCTTGAAGAGAATTCCTATCAGATCAAAGATGGAGATGGAAATGAAGGTCAGTCAATAAATCAACATATGAGCACATTGGATTTGTATTTTCAAAGTGAGTTGTATATTTCAGATCAGAACTTACTATTACTTTCTAACCATTGTATCAATCAAAATCCTTTAATCAAGGTTGACCTAATGGTCATTTAATAAACCCTTTAATCAAGGTGACATTCTAATGGAATGTTCTTAAGTCCTCTAACTAGGCCACTATTAGCAGGGTGATTAAATCCTTTAGCAGGGTCACACCTAACAGTGTGTTTTGTAAACCTTTAACAAGGTTGGCTTCTCATAGAGCTCACTTCAAAAGAGTGAAAAAATTAGTAGCATGTTACTGGTGGTTTTTCCCAAATTGGGTTTCCACATTAAATCTTGGTGTTAGACTTGTGTGAATGTTGTTGAGAGTTTCATATTCTGCAAGTTGATTACTTTTGGATAGTGGACTGCAAGTTTTATGTTACTGATATATTCTATAGAGACTGAGTGAATTTCTAATTAGATCTAAGTTTGTTGAAAAGATAGAAAGTTGAATTAGTACATCTAGACCTAAGGATAATTGATTTACCCCCATGTCAATTATTCTAAAATTATTCTAACAAAGGGTTCATCTAAGAAAGAAGTTTCTCATGTTCAATGTTTCAAATGTGATCAATATGGGCATTATGCAGCTAGATGCCCAGATAGAATTAAAAAACAAGCTACATTTTCCAAAGTGAAAAGAAATAAAAGAGAGCATGATTCAGAGAAAAATGCATTCTACTCTTCCCTCTCTAATCAAGTATCCAATAAATCTAATATACCTAAATCATAGATAGTGGATCATCAAGACACGTCACTAGATACAAAGAACTATTAGACTCTATGATAGAAGAAATTGATGAAGAGATAACCATTGGAGATGACTCTGCACATCCATTAAAAGGTGTCAGGACCCGCACCATTAAGTTGAAGTCAAGAATTTCTATCCAACTCACTGGAGTTCTCTTCGTTCCATGCATCAAGAGGAACCTAGTCTCCATATCTGCACTTGAGGATAATCAGTATATAGTAACCTTCATGGATAACAAGGTGTTTGCATGGCCAAATAATTCTTCTATCAAGATATTTGTAACCCTAGGGCACATAAATGGCTACTTGTATGAGGTATGTACTGAACATAATCTTTCCCTAATTCATCAAATTGCAGACTCTAATGAGATGTGGCATAGAAGATTAGGAAATTTAGACTTTCATGCCTTATCTTCCATGGAAAAATGAGTCACTAGCTTACCTATTAAAATAATATCATTCAGGTACATGTAAGGGATGTTCCCTAGGAAAAAATACTAAGGGTTCTTTTCAAAGTAGTACTAGTAAAATGAGTAATGTTTTAGAAGTAGTTCACTCTGACCTATGTGGACCCATGTTTGTACCTTCTGTGGGAGGATTTCTATATTATGTAATATTTTCTGATGAATTCTCTAGAAAAACCTAGATCTACTTCCTCAAATGTAAAGAATTAGAAGAGATCCTAAGGAGATTTAAGGAATTCAAATCCCTTTCTAAAAACTCCCCTAGAAAGAAAGTAAAAACCCTAAGAACTTATAATGGGAGGGAATATACCTCTGAAAGTTTTAGAGAATTTTGCAAAGAAGCAGGGATTAAGAGGGAGCTCAATGTTCCTTACAACCCTCAACAAAATGGGTTTGTTGAAAGGAAAAATAGAACTATTGTAGAAGAAGCCAAAGCCATGCTCCTTGATCAAAATTTAGAAACCTATCTTTGGGTAGAAGCCTCCAACATTGTTGTATACATACAAAATAGATGTCCTCACTCTCATATTGAAGATAGAACTCCTAAAGAAGTTTTCACAAGTATAAAACCATACATCACTCACTTAAAGATATTTGGATGCCCTGTCTATTTTCAAGTACCTAAAGAGAAAAGAACAAAACTAGAACCTTCTGGAAGAAAATGAATCTTTGTTGGGTATAGTGAAACTTCTAAATCCTATAGAGTATTTTTTACCTAGTCATAGAAATATTGAACTTAGTAGAGATGTAATATTTGAGGAGGACTTAGCTTTTAAAAGGGCTAGAAATTCCTTTGAGTCTGAAAGTATCACTCCACCTTCAAACCTAGAAGAGGATCTTGCTCCTGAGTTTCAGAGGGAGTATCTTCAAGAGGAGGAAGATGAAGTACAAAATTCACCTCAAGATAATTGTAAGAAAAGACCACTTTGGGCCACCAAAACAATGGAAGAATCAAAGAGCTTTGCAGCTCCTTCAGGGACCTTTAGAGAAAGTAAAAGACCTCAAAGATTTTCTAGCTATGTGGCCTTAATGAATGATCTCTCAAAGTCTAAACCTTCTAATGTATCATAAGCCCTAAAACACTAAGTATGGAAGAATGCCATGATAGAAGAATACTAGTCCATCTTTAAAAATAGTGTTTGGGAAATAGTTCCAAGGCCAAAGGAAAATCTATTGTTTCATCCAAGTGGTTATTTAAAATCAAGTATGTTGCAGATGAGAGTATAGAGAAAAATAAAGCCATATTTTTTGCTAGAGGCTTCTCACAGAAAGAAGGAATTGATTGTGAGGAAAAATTTGCACTTGTTGCCAGATGTACCTCAGTTAGAGTAGTTCTAGCCATAATAGAAGCCAAAGGATGGAAATTTCATCAGATGGATGTAAATATTGTTGGCAATTTGGCTAATGTGGATGCATAGATGTTGTCATTATGGCAACATATTATCTCTATTAAGAGCGTAGAATCTGGAATGCAAGTATGCAAAGTTGAAGGAAGAAATTGTCTAAGTTTGGATATAGTGATCCTGACAGAGCACCCGATGAAGATTTAGTTGGCGACATCCACTGGAGCAATATTTTTGTTTGCATAGTTAATTGAAGCTTCTATAGAGTATGAGGATACCCCATCTCAGTGCACATAAAGTTTGGAGTAATACAAACAAAGTTATTCAAAGTTTACCGAAGATAGTTTTGCAGACAGAGCAGTTTTGGAGATAGTTTTAGCGAAAGAGTTAAGGGATTATTTTTGCTTGTCAAAATAATGACTTAACATTATTAAGGGATGAAATCCTAGATGTTTACTCTTGGATAATGATTTTGGATGCTAACCATGTAAATTTATTGTCTTTAATAACTCATATATTAGGCATACTTGAAATGTAATGAAAGATAGAAGTGATATGTAAAAAGAAAGAAAATATAACTTGCGATAGTTGTATATTGTGATAGTAGCAAAGGCTATTGATGCGAAGTTGTAAGTAGTACCATATTATAGTTAGAAACATTTTTGTATTACCTGTTTGGGCAGTGAGCTCAGCTGGTGATCAGGTTTTGTAATCTAAACTCCTAATAGGGTTAAGGCTTCTAACAAGGCCTAAAGTCCTTTAACCAGGACAGATCTACTATATATTGTAAATTGACTCCTAAAAGGGTCCAATATCCCTAATAGGATACTTTTGATTAGTGATCTTTATGGGTACCATCCCCACCATGGTTTTCCCTTGGCCAGGGTTTCCTCGAGAACATATGATGTGTTATGAGTTCTTTCTATTTATTGCTATGTTTGTTAATCAGCTTGATAATCTTTGTATGCACTAAAGTAATCTGTTATATCCATAAGTGGGCAAAAGAAAAAGTTTTTGAAATATTGATTCACCCCCCCCTCTCAGTATTTCCTATTTCTAACAAATATTGCATTCCTAAATGGACAAATAGAGGAAGAAGTCTACCTAGAGCAACTAGAAGGATTTGAGATTCACGCTATAGAATCTCATGTGTGCAGATTAAAGAAATCCCTCTATGGAATTAAATAGGCCCCAAGGGCATGGTATGAGAGAATCGATACATATCTTAGGAATTGGGATTTTCTAAGAATGACGCATATCCAAATATATACTTCAAGCAAAGTAAAGGTGATATGTTGATATTGATCTTGTATGTTGATGATTTTTTAATTACAAGAGAAGATCATCTTATTGATCAATGTAAAAAGGACCTTGCTAAAGAGTTTGAAATGAAGGATTTAGGCCTTCTACATTACTTCCTTGGATTGGAAGTCTAGAAGAACTCATACATCATTGTGTTAAATCAAGGAAAGTACATCTTGGACATATTGAATAGATTTGGTATGATGAATTGTAGACCCATTTCTTCCCCCATGGAAACAAACCTTCATAAACTAAAGGAGGCAGCAATGGATTCTCCATTTTCAGATCCTACCCTCTACAGGAAAATAATTGGATCGTTGATGTACCTAGTTAATACCAAACTGAATATATGTTGTACAGTAAATACTTTGAGTCAATTTATGTGTGAGCCTAAGGAGATACATCTTATGGATGTGAAACATATTATGAGATACCTTCAAGGTACTCTAAATTATGGACTCAAATATGAGAAAGTAAACTTGAATCTACATGGATTCATAGATTTTGATTGGGACAAAAGTGTAACTGATAGAAAAATCACCTCAGGTTGTTGCTTCAATTTAGGATCCACCATGATATCTTGGATATGCAGGAAAAAATCTTCAATGGCTCAGATTTCTATAGAGGCTGAATACATTGTAGCCTCTATGGAAGCAAGAGAAGTAGTATGACTCAGGAAACTGCTTGTGGTATTATTCAGTCAGCCCTTGAAACCTACAATTATCCATTGTGATAATTAGAGTTGCATAAAACTTTCTTTGAATCCGGTATTTCATGATAGATCCAAGCATATATAGATTCTTTATCATTATGTCAGAAACATGGTAGATAGGAATGTGATTCAGTTGGAATATATCAGTACATGAGATCAGACATCAAATATACTCACCAAGCCACTTGCCAGAATAAAAGTTGAACACTTTAGGAAAGGTCTTGGTATGATTTAATTGTAATTTGCATTGTAATCTTTACTAATATATATAAATAAGATGTTTAATGTGTAAACTTCTTTTCATATGTGTTGATATATGAATTTATGGACTCTACCCCCTGTTTTCATCTCTAAAAGGTGATGATCATTTGGGAATGAACACTTGTATTCAAATATTATAAGATGAAAATCTTGTAATATTGATATCATGTTGACTTGATATCATTCATGGATGTACCATGATCTGTTATGGTTGACATTATGCGATGTAATATGAGTACACATACCATAGCTAGGATGTTGATGCAGGGGCATTCTTGGGTCCTCAGTGAATCTGCATGGTGGTGTGTTACTTGGCCAGTGTTACTCGGTTGCAGCCTTAATCGGTGGTCTCGATTATTGAAGGAAGCTCGGTCGTTGAAGGAACTTGGTGAGACTTCTTGTGCTTGGTGGAACTGGTGCTTGGTAATGATTGTGTTTCTCAGTGTTGCTTGGTATGGTTGGTTGTTTCACTAGTTCTTGGTTGTTTCTCTGGTGCTCGGTAGTTATGGTTTACCAACTTGAGTTCTTGAAGGTTTTCTTGGCCGACTTGGTGCATTTATTGTTGGTAGCTATTATTACAGGCTAACATGTTGAATTTATTAATTGTAAGGATATTTGAGAGCTGATTTGTATTGCATTTAATATTTGTTAGGAGGAGTTGTGGTTTCATCCAGCTGACTTGTGGCTGATGATTAGTATTTAAGGGATGTTTGGGGTAGTTGTTTAGGCAATGACTTGGAGAGATCATGAAAGCAGATCTGAGGGTAGCAGATAAGTGAAGTTGTGGAAAAGATCCTGTGAGGTCTTGCAGATCAGATTGTTATTTGATAGTTTGTAATAGAAGAGCTAGTGGTTGAGGCTTGGAGACAAGGAGATTGCTTGGTGGCTTGCGAGCACAAGTTTAGATCTGCCTTAGGGTTTCCATCAGTTGCTGATAGTTTTCAGAATTGAACTAGCTGAAGTTGTCTTGAATCTTGTTGATCTTGTAGAATTACTTCTTGATTGTAATTGGCCCTAACCTGGAAGGCCTTACAGCCGAGTATGT
Organism: Chamaecyparis obtusa; assembly: GCA_027943335.1. NCBI lineage: Eukaryota > Viridiplantae > Streptophyta > Pinopsida > Cupressales > Cupressaceae > Chamaecyparis > Chamaecyparis obtusa. The sequence continues at coordinate 1,201,399 of BSBK01002247.1, read as the reverse complement.
AATGGAAAATATGTTTTGAAACATATCCTATTGTGTTGTGTTATTCCACTATGTTGTTCTGCAAGGTTTGGACCATCCTTAATTGGATCCTCCATTCACCTTGGTTGTGTCAGATGTATAAGGAGAATATAATATTCTCAAGCATATCATCCTTTAACTGTCATGAGTTATGTGATGATTATCATCACATGTTATGTGATATTTATCTTCGTGAGATATGTGAGACTTCTTATCATGAGTTATGTGATAATTATCATCATGTGTTATGTGATGTTTGTCTTCATGAGATATGTAAAGCTTCTTATCATGAGTTATGTGATACTTATCATCATGTGTTATGTGATGTTTTTCTTCACAAGATATGTGAGACTTTTTATCGTGAGAAATGTGATATATATGATTTGTCTTCCCTAGCTAAGAGGGAGTGTTGTTGCATATAGCCACGATCAGATAAATTCATATTATAATCAATTAGATAAATTCATACATATTTTTTATCAGACTAAAGAAGAATATATATATATATATATATAATGATAATTATTATTATCATTATATATAAATATTAATATATATATACATTATTTTCTTTTTGATCGAATCAATTCGATGAAGATGAGTATTGAATCATAATTGATATTGGATCAGTATCAACCTGATTAGTAATGAATTGGTATTAAAAACTGATAACCATGAATCAGTATTAAACCTGATAAACATTGGTAATGCATCAGTATCAACCGATTAGTATGTATAATGAGTCGGTATCGCCGGATATGTATTGAAGCTGTGAAATGTTTCAGATACAATGTGTTATGATAGGATGTGACTATGAGTCATGTCTATGATAGGCATGACTCCTCAAGGAGTCACGTCTATCTTAGACATGACCATTCACTCCAGCCTGAATAAATATCGATCGGTCTGTTCAATATTAGCACTGAAATCAATAAGTGCAAAGTACTCTGAACAAAAATATAGTTTTGGATATAATTCTTCATTGCAAGATAAGCATAGTAAAATACAATTTATTGCATTCAGTTTTAGACTCCTGTAAATAAACATAAAAAATGTCAGAATCATTATATATATATATATATATAAAATCAACATTACATATAAAATTAAATTGAAGTTTGAATAATAAATTTGCTTTGAATTAATAGAACTCAATGATCCATGAAAGAGGAATCATACTAATGTGAAAAATAAATAATTGCAATACAATGTAATGAATGAATTGTTACAAGAGAGATCAATCCTTATACAAGGAGATCAAAAACCTAAAGGAGAAACCTAGGTTGCATGATAATAAATTATTATATGCCTAAATTTTATCTTAAGTAACGAAAGATATAATAAGTGACTTAATAATTAAATCAATGTGATTTAATTAATAAGAAAAAAAAATGTATTAATCTAACAAGGATAAACCAAGGTATCCTCATTTATTTTAATTAGGAGATTCCTATGGAATCCCTACATTTTTTTTTGTCCTCTAGTCCAAGTGGGAGGACATGTCACTTTTTTGTAATAACTTTAATAAGGAAAATAGCTTATCCTCATTAAGAGGATCTTGACACTTTGCACACACCCATTATGGATGATGGTGTTCTTAGATTTGTGAGTTACTTAGTAACTCCTATCTTCATTTCTATAAAAGAGATGCTCTCCTCTCTTATTTTCTCTTTATGAAATTATTGTAAATGATCTCTCTCTCTCTCTCTCTCAAGATTTTCCATTTTTTATAATATCACAAGGGGTTTTTCTTTGCTTTCCCCCTTTAAAAAATCTGTTTTTCTCATTGTGTTGGCTTTGGATGCTTTCTCCTAGCTCTTGGTTTTCTCATGTAACTTCTCTTTGTATTAACTATCTCTCTTGGATTACTTTCTTTCCTTTCTCTCATTATTTTTCTTTACATGGTATTGGAGCTTGGGTTACTAATCCTTGTTTGAGTGTAGTTTTGAAGGTTACCATTCTTGGGAGTGCATCTCATTGGAGACTCGTGTTTGAGACAGAAGCTTGAGGTTCATCTTCTAACTTTTCATATTGCAGGTTAATTGGTTTTATTATTTTATCTAACCCTCTTTGGTCGGCTTGCCGCTAGAGAGTAGTTTTTTTTTTAAAATTTGCGTTTGGTTGGTTCAGTGCCAAACCAATTTCAATCTTTACTTCATTATGATAACCTTTCTTGGGTAACTGCGAGGTTTAACATTTGTTTCAATCATTCTTGTAAGTTTTATACTAATTTTTTTTAAAAAATTAATCATACTTCCTTGCAAGATTCAAATATCTATTATCTCAGATTTTTTTTCTTTATTCATGCATGCAAGACTCAAATCTGTTGTGTTTCATTTGTGACTACAGGGTTCTTTGTAATCCATTTTTTTTAATAAGTTTCATCTATAGGATAATTGCATTTAGTTATTTTATATTTGCATTTGCAGGTTATATCTATATGTGTTTACATCTATCTGACTATGTTTTGATATATAGGTTAACCTTATTCAATCTTTGTTTACATATCTCTGATTCTTTGTTTAACATATCTCAGGTTTATTGATGATTCATCTTTTTTTTTAACCTGTTTCTCTATTAGAAGCTTGCTTATGTTTTTTCTTTTGGTCCTTGCATAATTTATCTCTGCTCCTTCCATTTCTTTTGGCTATCCCTACCATTTGTTTTTTTATTACACTAGCCCCTGCCTTGAGTTTCTTTCTCCTTGTGTCTCCTTGTGTGAGCCTTATTTCTCATTGTATGTGCTGCTTCATCCTTTGTGTGCTCTCTCTCTCTCCCTCCTTGTGTGACCCCAGTCCATGGTTTTAGCATGTTACTCCTGCACTTTTCTCCCTTGTGTGAGCTGAGCATGCTTTTTTATGACCTTGCATGAGTCTTCTATTTTTGCCTACCTTGTGTATCATCAATTTGTTTGCCTTGTTTGACCTGTCTCTTCTTGTTGTTTTATTTGTCTTTTCCCTAAGTGTCTCCCATCCTCTTCCAAGATACGTCTCTTCCATTAACATTTATTTTCAGTATTAGATCTTTGCATTCATTCTACCTGGCAGTTTATGCCAATGCTGGTCTATTTTTGGTTTTTTTCTGACTTTCTCTCTGGCATAGTATAGTTTGTTTCTGCCATTTTGATTCATGTATTCTTAGCATAGTATAAGTATTTTCTAAGTTTAGTTTCAGTTTGAATTCCAGTTTGAATTTTTTTTATGAAGTTTGACTAATTCAAATTCATTTAAATAAAATTGTTTAACATCGTTGTTTTGTTATTTTAGCATTAGTAGTTTGCATTATTATTATTTTTTATTCCTTTCATCACATTGTTAATTTTTTTTTAAAAAATATTAGTTTCATTTTATTGTTAATAGTTTAAAATTACATTTAATAGTTTATAATTTCATTTCATATCTCACATTTTAATTTACTCTCATCTACAGTTTTTTGTTTTAAAGTTTAATCTCACTAATTTTAGTCGTTTCATCATTTATTTTATGTTTAACTTCAAAAATTAAACTCTTTTAATCATTTTTTAATTAATTTAATAAAAATTTAATTGCTAATTTTCACTATTCCAATCATAATTAACATTAACTTAAATTTCATGTTAATTTTATTTGGAAGTTGTTTATCATTATTTTTTAGGTGATTTTGTTTCATCCTAACATAGTTTTCATTTATTTTTCAATCATGTCTACACTTATTCTTGAAATTAAGTTAAATAGTACTAATTACCATGCGTGGAAAATGCACATTTCATTTATCTTTTGATTTAAGAACATGTTAGACATTTCTACTGGTGTGACTTCTGCTCAAGCCACCACTGCTGCTCAAGCCGACGTAGATGCTTGGAATGATATTTAAACAAAGAGGCACTTGGCCTCATTGGCATCTCTCTTCACCTAGATATATATATGTTCTTATTTATAATTTTACTAAAACTCATGCAACGTGGGATATTCTAAAAAACATCTAAGACAGTCCAAATGAATCCAAAAGGATTCAACTCCAAGATCAATTGGAGGATCTCAGGTATACAAATTTCAAGACCATGGATGAGTTTTTGTTAAAATTTGATTCCATTAAAAGTCAATTTTAGGAATTACTATTAATGATATTCATTTAATTCATATAATTTTAAAGACATGTCTTCCTAGGCTATTTCAACAATTTATAACTAATGTGCTTTCTCAACTAGCTATTCCTACTTTAGTAAGTCAATTAACCTATATTATTTTTCAAAATTTATTGTGTCGAGAGGAAGCTAAGTTGATTCAATTTGGAACTCTTAAAACTAATGAACATGCTTTTGTTTCTAAAAATTGAAATCCTAACTTTAGATTTAATAATCATAACAATAATAATTCTAATTCTAATTCTAGGCCTTATTATAATAACAATAATAATAGTAATAATCATAATAATAATAACCATCAAGATAATTGTCCTCATAAAACACCCCATTGCACCTATTGTGGAAAATATGGTCATGTGACCAACAATTGCTTTAAAAAAACAAAAAGATAAGAAGCCTGTGAATCAAAATAATCAAAACTCTCAAAAAAGTAATGGTAATCAATCTCGTCATGCTTTTACAGTTCATTATACTTTTCCTAACCCTTTTTAAAATATGTGTCGTATGTTTAATTCATTGCATTTCTCAATTCTTATTTGTTCAAGTATTGTGAGTTATCTAACAACATTGCGTTCTTGTGGATTATTATTGATTTCATTATTTAGCATTTATTTCTATCAATTTTTATTTGATCTATTTTTTATGCACATAATTGTAGTTTTATGATTTTATAGCATCTCTTATATGCTCATGTTGGCATTTCATGGTTTTATACCATTTATTGATATGCATTTTATTTGTAAGTTGCATTGGAAGCCAAATTTTCAAGGTTAACTTAGTTTCCTTATTCTTCGAAGGGACTCGTGGAGTTTCCCTTCAACCAATGTTTGGTATGCACTTACTTCAGTTGATGTTTATCAACTTGATCCATTAGTTTTTTTTCCTCTTGGTGAGGAGGATTTTCTTAAAATCCTTCTTGGAATTTGTTGGATTTCTCATACATATTTCAAAGGCAATATGTTTTTCTCACTCATAGTCCTTAGTTCATATTATTATTTAGCATATGTCAATATTTGTTAATTTTATCTTAATGTTGGTTTAGATTATTATCTCCTTAATGATTCCTTGTTTATGGTACATGTTGTTCTAATTGGATTCTATTTTATTATCTCTCATATCTCTTTTTAAATTACTAATGTGATGGTGAGTTTGCATACTTCATTGCTTAGATCATGAGTCATGCAGGTTGTGGACTAATCACCCATTCACTAGCAGTGGAATGATTCATTAATGGACTATCTATATCCATGTGATTGATGCAGCGTTGATGTAGATTTCATTAGTTGGCCTTGTTTTTGGTCATTTGTGCATTAGTATGTTTATTTTGAGATGAGAGAATAGTTGATGTTTATGATACCTAGTTTGATCTTTTTGGACGCGATACATGTGGTTTTATCTTGATATCATGTTAGCTTGGTTGCACTTTGGTACAAGCTTATGATTTCATCTCTAACTCTTATCAATCTTAAAGTTATCAAATATTCTTCAAAGTTGAATTAATTTATGATGCATATTATGAGTTTATTTTCGAAGGACATATTGATTTGTATCTAGGGTAGATCCCAATAATGAGACATCTACTTGTAGATATGTTTTTTGTTTTCTTCTCTTCTTTGATTCAGGTGACATATCATGGAACATTCAAAAGACTCAATCCACTTCTTAAATATGAATGTACAGGTTAAAGATGATTATATGATGCAACCCAATTTAAACCATAAAACAATATCTTAAAGAATACATGAAAACACAAATGATTTCAAAAACCATAATTCTTCATTATTCATCCAACTATCCTCTCTGCCTTACAATAACATGAAAACACTAATTTAACCAAAATCAAAATTACCATTTTTGGCAGATTTTCACAAAATCTAATTTTTTGCCATTTTTGGTAATTTTAAAAACAACTCCTAAAAAACTGATTTTTCCCCTTAATCTGCCCTAAACTAAGATAAGAAGAATTGCCAACTAATCTTTGAAATTAGAAACATGATTTCGAAGTTAAAAAATACAACTTTCTAAAAACTAAAAAAAAACACTAGAAGCCACTTTTGGAGGCCTAAACAGATTTTTTGGCTCTAGGAAAAGTGTCAAAACAGCTCCCTACCAACTTCATATTAGCTTGCAATCCAAATGGCATCTCCTGAGGAATCTACCTATAAAATTTCATCCAAAACAGACAACTAAGTCAAAAGTTATGACTGCTGGAAGCTCCTGCATCATTACATGAAGATTTGGAGATACCTCAAATTGAAGACAATCGTATCACTCCCTTGTATCAAAGATCAAGTTGCCAATTTGTTTTTTATTCCCATTGTTATAAACTCCCAAAGTAAAGATTAATGGGGAGTGTTAGAATAGTTAATCTTTCCTTGGTTGTATTTATTTATTTATTTGAGGATAAACCAAGGTATCCTTGGTTATTTTAATTAAGAGATTCCTATGGAATCCTTACATGTATTTTTGTCCTCTAGTCCAAGTGGGAGGACATGTCACTTTTTTCTAATTCCTTTAATAAGTAAAATATCTTATCCTCCTTAAGAGGATCTTGACACTTTTCACACACCCATTAATATGGATGATGACATTCTTAGATTGGTTACTTTGTAACTCCTCTCCTCGTCTTTATAAAAGAGATTTTGTCATCTCTTATTTCCTCTCTATGAAGTTATTGTAAATGATCTCTCTCTCTCTCTCTCTCTCTTTCTCTAATATCACAAGGGGTTTTTCTTTTCTTTTCCCCTTTGAAAAATCTTTTTGTCTCCTTGTGTTGTCTTTGGATTCTTTCTCCTAGTTCTTGCTTTTCTCATGGCAACTTCTCTCTTTATTAACTATCTCTTTTGGATTACTTTCTTTCCTTTCTCTCGTTATTTTTCTTTACAATAATCGTACATGTATTTTAGATTTTTATATTAGTTTATAGTTAATATTAATTTATAGTTTAGATACAAATAATGTACTTAATTTTTAACATTTAACATGTTACCCCTAGATGGCACACACTCAGGATGATAGACCTCAAGGTGAGACACCTCAAGGTAATGTACCTCAGGGTGGTGCACCTAATGTTGGTGTACACCCTGATGCGGCTCACATTCCTGAAATTGCTAGCATATTTTGGTTCTCTCACACAGAGATGGGAATACTAAGAGATGCCATTAGTAGATCTCAGGATGGTCTATACAGAGATATTTGTACCACTATACTGATGAGTATCAAGGATTTGACTGTGTGCATGAGATCTCATACTTCATTCATCCTACAGATCATAGATAATATTTTTTGAGACTTGAGAGATGATATCTCAAGTGATGTGTCCTTAGAGATGGTCCAAAATCGTGTCCCTAAGGACATCATCAAATGAGAGGTCTTCCCATTTTATGATAGGAAGGCCAAGGTGAGGGCATACCAAGTCACACAGTGCATATTTTTCATTTTGCAAAGCAGTTTTATGTTGAGATCCATTTGGGCCTTAGAGTCAACTATCTAGATGTTCCACTTACAGAGTTGTCATTGCTTCCTAGAGGGAAGCAGTTGATAGGATCAGCCAGATTGCATCTGCAAGCACCACCATTATGTCAGATACACTGGGGAGATATATTTTTACTAAACCAAGCCAACCCAAATCATCTTATGAGGCATCATCTAGTGTAGGATTGAACTATCTTGAGGTATATAGAGCTTTCAGTCTTCCTGCCCTAGACAAGTCATGAGGTCTTTCAGGATCTCAAATTCACATGGGTATGGAATTTTATTTTCTTGAGGAATTATTACAATTATATACATATATTGCAGATACCTAGATTATACCAATATTGTAATAATTTGATATCACTCTAATTCCATGTAAGAATTCTCCTAAGGAAAAGAATGAAAATTTCAAGATCTAGAAGCTCAATTGATTGCACAAGAGAGATAGGAAAAAATATATGATCAATTTATTGATTGATTAAATAATAATCAACAATGAAATACAATAAATAATGCCCAATTGATTTGTAATGTAGATGTGCATGAATATATAGGAAATATGTGATAACTAGGAGATATGCAATAGATAACCTATCAATCACACTACATATAATCACATGTCCACCAAAGGTGGATCATCCTCCATTGTACAACAAAGTATCTAAAAAATGTGAAACAATGAGAGGATGATAATGTGATAAGAGCACTAAAGGTGGATCTCACACATAAAGTGGAATGAGATAACAAATAACTCCACCTAAAGAGGAATTCTCCTACACCATGTGCAAAAATGAGATGCAAACTCGTAAGTTTCTTATATGTAAACTACTATGTAATGCATTACCCTAAGTAAACTTAAGTAAAGTGTAATTAGGAATATTCAATTACACCAACACCAACCCTTAAGTGCAACTTAGGGGAATGCACTTAAGTTCAAAAAGATATATGAAAATGCATGATGGGTCCCAACTACTGTGTGTGTGAAAATTGTACCTGATTTGTAGACACAACACTTCAGTAAAACATTAGAGGTTAGTGATAATCAAAATCATGCAAAATTGAAATCTAATCTAACCAAGTGATTTTTTGCAAAATAATTATAAAATTAAGGATAATTATGATGATTAGGAATATTACTAGGAATATTCCCCGATGCAGAATTTAAGATAATCAATTATGATTCGATGATGTTTAGACGTGCCTTAGGTTAGGACTTTGATGTTGATTTCATTTGAATTGAAGATGTAGAAGATGAATGAACTTATAGCCCATTTTTGGGGTATTACATTTTGCCCCTCTTTGAATTACTGTGTGAAGTGCAGTGGTTCAAAGAAAGTCTGTGTTTGATAGAGATATGAAACTGATGTTTGAAATTGATAATTGATATGAAATAGAAGCTGATTGATATTGATTTGATATGGAGATAATAGATCCTGAATGACCAAAGATAATGTTTACTATAACAGAAAATGAACCTATGATTGTGAAAAAGTGTTAAAACGCCTGATTCCAAACCTTAGGATTGCAAAGAAGTGAGTGACCCGTTCTAGACTTGATTGTCTTAGCAGAACTAGCAGGTATCACATCCAAACCCTTCAGTTGCCGAAGAACCAAGGAAAGAACACTATGATCTAATGGTTGCAAAAACTGATACGGATTACAAGATTAAGAGAATACTAGATTGATATGGATCGATGAATCTGATATGCCCCAAGTGATGATAGATTTGCCCCGAGCGATGAGGTCTTTTTTTTTATGAATCAGTAACTAGACGTGATTGTTTGTCTTGATTACTAATGAAAGATATTGATAGACTTGATCAATAGAATTTTGATTTACAGACTTTGAATGATGTGCAATATCATGCCCCCTTTGGGATTAAAATTGAAATCTGACAAGAAAAGTCAACGTTGATAGTTTAGAAGCATGTTAATTGATTTGAGAAGTGTGGTGAAACACATTCAAGAACATATTCTGCATTGTTGGAAGGTCCTAAAAGACCAAGTTTGACTAGGTTTGACCATGAGTTGACCATGGTTGACCAAGTTGAAATTTTGATAGTTTGATGTAAGATAAGCAGTTAAGTTGAATACTAAATTTTTGTGATGATTGAAGGTTGATTATGCAAGCAATTAATAATATGAATGATCTCAGATTTGAATTTTGATCCCGAAAAAGGATTCTACTTGCTATTTCATTGGAGGAACCTTCATGTGAGATTCAGATCTTGTTAGACTTGAAGATGCGATTTGAAGAATCATTTAAGCATTGAAGTTCATTTAATCATTGTGAGATCATCCAAAGATGAAAAATGCAAAGAAGCATGCAATATGAAATGCAACCTAAGACCTAGGACCTAGTCACTGATCATATGTCGATTTGTTATCATCATTGAACTTTTTGGTAACCAGATAAATCAATACAATGCCCACTAGATATGAAACCATAGACATATGAATATTGATTTGTAACGCTCAAGAACCAATACAACATCCACTGGCTAGGCAACCATGGACATATGAATATCGATTTTGTTTTCGGAATGTCGGATTAGATATAAGCATCAAAGCATAAACGCTAGGATGACCTGAATATCATGTCCATTTTGATATAGCAATTTGTACAAGCATCAAAACATAAACTTCATGATGACCTGAGTACGCCTTGCATTGCAAACACGTCAAACAGTCAAGAGATCATTCTAAATCCAGTGTGAATTACCCGTAGTGACCCTTTATCGTTCACCTCCTTAGGCAAGATTGTGTTTCACAGTAGGAGAAAGAATTCACTTCAAAAAGACAATAGTTAGATCAAACTTCCTTGAATTTTCTGGGTATCAATGGTCGAGGTACGCATGGCCATCCAATTTGAGATAGAGGCTCTTATAGTCGGACACCATTTCAATCCAGAATTTCCAAAGTTGTTAGATTTTCACATACAAAAAGAAAATAAAGAAAAGATTATGCCCCCAGTCATCACTCTCTAAATCCTATAAAGGACATCATCGAAGACCTCGAAAGGACACAATATGCAAAAATCTCAATGTGAATCAGTAAGCATACAAGGAGATAAAATCATGTAAAAAGCATAGATTGTTTTTAGTTGAGTTTTGATGTTTGATTGCATTGTTGTAGATGCAAAATCCTTTCTGGAGACAAGACTAACTGACTGACTCACATGAAGCTTCAAAGCACTCTGACTGGATATGACACGTCTAAGATACATTGGAGACCATAGGATATGGCATTGATTGCCCCCAAGTTTGAACATTGATAGGATACAGATGCTCAAGCTGATTGGTGTACAAACTGACTTATTGAAACCAAGACCTGCAGAAACAAACCGAGAGATATGTACAAACTAAAGCAAGACTGAAAGCTAGGAAAGACCAAGATTGTGTTGATAGATGGAGCATTTTGGAACAAGTGGCGCCCGTTTGCCAAGTTTTCACCATCTTGGAAGAGATTCTATTTTTGCTACCAAGGCGCCTGTTTCCAGGTTTTCACCGAGGCACTTTTTCTTTTTCTCAACTTTTTGTATTTTTTCATTTTTCAATTTTTTTGAATTTTTGATATTTTTAAATTTTTTTGTGAATCATCAAGGCGCCTATTGCTAGCTTTTCACCAAGATGTTCATTTTTTTAAGGACTTTTTCTGATTTTTAAGATTTTTTCAGGACATTTTACCATAGACTGAATGCCTTAGGCATAGAATTTCTTCAGATGGAGAACGTTAATTGGTTCTCAGAGCTATTCTCCTTCAGTCGTTGAGAGTTGATAGGCACCAGAGCCAAAAGTAGTAGTGATAACAAAGGGACCCAGCCAGTTGGGTTCAAACTTCCCCTTGCGTTCTTGATGGGATTGATTTTTAGGATTTTCTCTCAAGACTAGATCACCAACTTGAAATTCTCTGTGTCAGACTTTCTTGTTGTAGCCTCTAGACATTCTTTTCTAATACACTCTGAGATGATCATATGCTGCTTGCCTACGCTCATCTAGTAATTCAAGTTCTTGTAACCTAGACACTCTGTAGTCTTCATCAGTGACAAGGCCATGCATTCTGATTCTGAGTGATGGGATTTCAACCTCAATAGGCAGTACCGCTTCAGACCCATAAACTAAAGCGAAAGGTGCAGCCCTTGTAGGCATTCTGATACTAGTTCTGTATGCCCAGAGAGCTGGATTAATCATGAGATGCTTTTTCTGATACTTATGCTGATACTGGTTCTGATACTGATTCTGATAATTGTTCTGATACTAGTTCTGATACTAATTCTGATACTGATTATGATAATTATTCTGATATTGGTTCTAATACTGATTCTGATAATTGTTCTGATACTGGTTCTGATACTGGGTATACTTGATAGCATATTTTTCTATTGCAAACTCCCAAGAAAGATCATATCGTGCAGTCCCAATGTCTAGCAAGGTGGAGAACAAGAGGGATTGGCAAGCCAGTGGAAGAGATGGAAGATAAGAGAATAAAGGATAATGAAGGGAAGAAATCCTCAAGGGAAAACTCTTCAAGAATACCCAAGCTAGGGAAAAATTGTCATGTAAAGCGCATTTAGACAAGTAATGAAAGGCTAGCATAGGATAAGTCACAAAAGCATGATGCAAGAGCAGGAAAGGATGCAGTCCAAAAGAGTAGACATGTCAAGAGGCTTCATAGCACTTTGTTTTACTCTTTCTTTCTTTTTTTATTAGATCAAGACCAAAGGGGAAAAGGATAGCGATAGGCGAAAATGAATGGAGGAAGATGGATATGAAGGCTAAACATGGAAGGAATGAAAGCAAGATCATTGTAAGATAGCTCACAAAATAGTCAAATGTTCGTGTATAGATCAACATTGTCAAGATCAAAGAGAGAAGACGGAATGGATGAAATATGTAGAAGAACTACGCATAATGCCTGATTGCCAGGTTTTCATCATGGTACTTATCCAAGGCACCACAAGGGAGTGGTTTTCACCATAGGATGAATTTATTTCTCTTTACTTTTGCTACCAAGGAGTATGTTTCCAGGTTTTCACCAAGGCACATTTTCAATTTATTTTATTTTTCATTTCTTTTTTCTCTTTTTGGAAGAAGGCAAGCTTTTTAGATAATACTCCTTGAAAGGATAAACCATGATATGCCAACGATTCAAAATGATATGCTCAAAGATGCTGATAGGGAAAGGGAGATGGAAGAGAAAAATGGAGGATAAAGTTTTATGCAAAGCAAGTGAGGTTGGAAGATAGGAGGAATAGGCAAATGAGGAAAAATGATAGAATGTAGAAGGATAATGCATGAAAGGATTGTGAAAGGGTAGATGGAAAGGAAGGAAAGCTCAACATCAACACATACCTTGAAGGGTGGTGAGAGGATGGAGGAATCATGAATGAAGGAATACGTGAAGGAATATGGTGAATGGATAGCAGAGGTTGTGGTTTAGGCACATGGAATGGAAGAATATTTTTGGAGGGAGATGAAGTGGAAGCCTTTGGAAGCTTGAATGTCAATTTCACTTTTTGCTCAACACCAGACTCTTTCAAAAGAGACTTTGGAATCCATATAGCCATAGGCTTTTTATTTCTTTTTGATGATCTAGAGAGAATATCTTCAATGATGGATTTTGGAACCCATACTTGTCTTGTAATTTTTTTCTTAGATATCTTTTTTGACTTTATGTTTCCATGTCGATTAGAGGAGACATGGTGATCTTCTTTTTTTATGGATTCTTGCATTGCTTCTTTTTCTTGTATTGAACATTCAAGTTACTTCCAAAAGACTTGGGATTTGTGGAAGAGGGAGGATATGACTAGTTTAGATGGGTGGGTGGATGAAAAGGATTCAAGGGTATGCATCTATGTTGATTTTGAGGAAAGATGGGAGATGGAGGTATGTAAGGACCCAAGATGGATGGCGAATCAGGAGAGTTAGGAGGGGAAAGTGAAGGGACATAAGGACCCAAGATGGAAGGAAGGCATGAAGCCCTTAGTAGTGGTGTAAGAGGTCCAAGGATGGAAGTGGAAGATGCAAAAGGATAATCAATAAGTTCATCAGCATCTATATGACAACCAAGGATATCAACATCTTTAGAGTGAGCATTAGAATTTTCAATAGAATCATGGACATCTTGAATATGAGCACCTTCTTTGATAGGATTGTTCAAAGCTTGCAAAGACTTAGGAAGAGTAGAAAGTGGAAGTGAACACGGAGTGGTAGAACAAGAAGATGAAAGACTTTGATCTTGACAAGGATCTTCGGATAGCATAAGCGCATAATTTTTTTCTTATTTTTCAATAGGCTTAACATTGGAAGGAACACCATTTTTACCAACCTTAATGGAAGTATCATCTTTGGAAAGTGCAAGTGTAGTAAGGTTATTTTGATTGTCAATAAGCTCAACAGTGTAAGTAGTAGCTTGATCTTGCTTAGGCGAAGACTTAAGACATGGTGGAATGCATGAAAAAGGGTGTACAGGATCAAAAGAACCATGAAGCGGATAAGAGACATCGAAAAAAGGAGTAGATGACATGGAGGGTTCTTGATCTTTATCTTTCTTTATGTTCTTTTCTTTATCATTTTTAGAGTCCTCTTGACATGGAGCCACTTCTAAGGACAAGGAAGCATGTTGGGATTGTATGGATGACTTTGAAGAGATGGTGGAGAACTAGCTGAAGTAGGGATTATAGAATATGAAGGCTTAGGCTCTTTAGGTTTATCATTATTGAAAGTATTTGCAGCCAAGTGAAGGATAGCTTGAGTTTCTTTAAGAGGTAGCCCTAGAGGATAACTATAGGGAACCACATGAAAAGTATCAGGGCTTGTGTCGAATGAAGGTTCTGTGAAAGATTTGAAAGACTTAGAAGCTTTAGGAAATGTATGAGTATTGGAGGAAGTAGGGGATGGAAGGGAACCATCACAAGACAAAGGTCCAACATTAACATGATCTTGCTTGAGAGTGTAATCTTTATTTTCAGTCTGAGAGTTCTTAGAGGAGAGATCCTTATAGTATTGACGTTTCAAGCTAGCACGATGTATTTTATAGTCCTCAGTAGTAGTAGATGGATCATCATCAAGGTATTGTCCACAATAGCCATCAAAGTCTCTTTTAAAATTAGAATCATATGGATCACCATCATGATCTATCCAATGTGACGGCCCATTTGTAGTAAGTAGGAATGAACGATGAGGAGGACTCTTAGGAACAGAGGTGTCATAGGTATCATTACATTGTCTATCATCATAGTCATCATAGTCTCCAAAGCTAGATGTGTCACTCTCCGTGGAAGAGGTATCATATTGCTCAATTTTTTGGGGGGGGGCATGGTGACATGTACAAGTCTTTATCAAATGGAAAAGAGTATAGAGGTTCCTTTTTTTTCTCAAGTTTGTCAAGCTGGACTTGCATAGCTTGTAGCCGCTTCATCATAGCGGCGATCAGAATTTCTTCCTCGTGTGTACTATTTCTTTGAGACATGTGTACTGATTTTCAATAGCTACTGATATGTTCTTGACACAGTGATTTTGTTTGATAGATTCTGGAACTAGGCTGGAAACATTGGATATCTTGAAATTTGACAATTTCTGACAACTTTTTCAAATTTTTCCAAATGACACTCTGCAGACTCGTACGACACTAGGTAGTCTATGAAACGACAGTTGCTAAACTCATACGACAGTTGGGTAGCAATGAAATGATAGTTGACAAAACTCGTACGACAGTTGCTAACAGGGTTTTGACTTTCTTGAATTTGCTGGCATGAAAACTTGTACGACACTGGGTTCTAAATCATACGATAGATGGGCAATACTGAAATGACATTTGACAAAAAGTCGTACGACTTTTGATTTCCTGAAATGACTTTTGACTCCAGAAAGAATTTTATGTTAATTTTTGAAAAATTTAAAGTTTTCAGTTTTGGATTGTTTGCAAATTGTACTATCCAAATTTTGAAGGTTATACCAGATTTGATCATTTTTAATAGCCAAGTAGATAAACAAACACGCAGAACAATAAGCAAGTGATTCCAAGCACGTCTGAAAACAATGAACAAGGGAAAAAGCAACCTTGTGCATGAATAATCAAGTGACCAAATTGTGCTAATCCCTAAGAGTACTAATTGTGTATGTTCTGAAAAGTTTTGCAATAACACACATATACCTGAAAGTGAAAAATTGGCCTCTCTAGGGTTTTTAGTAATGGTTTGAATCTGCAACTTTTATGATTCAAAGGGGTGAACTCCAATCCCGGCGCACCAGGGTTTTGACACAGTCTGAGAACTTAATCTTCAAGAGCTGCTAGGGAGATCTGACAACCCAACAATGAACCATACCCGTGGAGATTTCTTCCACAAGGACATTTATATAGCGGCTGTCACTACCATGGCGAAAAATGGCTATTACCGCTTGAGGTTCTATCAATGCAGTTTGCCCTATGAAGGGATTGTCCGCTACGGTTAACCCTCTCTAAAGGTGACTCACAAATTTATACCACAAGGGGACTTGGCTCCAGATCCAAGGTTTTTGACACCTTTTCACTTTTAACCCAAACAAAGCAAGCAGATTAA
Organism: Chamaecyparis obtusa; assembly: GCA_027943335.1. NCBI lineage: Eukaryota > Viridiplantae > Streptophyta > Pinopsida > Cupressales > Cupressaceae > Chamaecyparis > Chamaecyparis obtusa. The sequence goes on along the minus strand of BSBK01002247.1, from coordinate 1,185,225 downwards.
TCCGACACGCTAAGAAAAAGTTTTGTTCCACCAAGGTCTGTGATATCAACTCCACGTGATCTATCAACCTCTCTAGGGAGAGAATGTATCAATCAATAAGAGAAGACACACTAACCAATTTTGATTCACCAAAGCTCGTGATATCAACCCCACGTGATCTATCAACCTCTCCGAAGAGAGAATGTGTCGATCAATAAGAGAAGACTCACTAACCAAGTTGAATGTGAAACGCACTAAGTATCCTCCCTACCTACAAGGATTCCATCGTCAAGGAAGGATTTTGCTAGGAATCCAATCTCTCAAGAATTACGAATAGTGTTCATAGGGCCTAATTACTATGTGAGCATAGATATATTTCCGAAAGCAAATCTACCAAAAGTACCCAAAAAGTAGAAAGAGGAACACTTAACGCTTAAAGCGAATATGAGATGAGTCCACAAGGTGGAACACTTAACACCTCACCCAAGCTGAAAATGAGTCCCCAACTTAGAAAACAAGTGAGTTCCTAAAAGCACAAAAGGGTTGCCAAATGGAACACTTAACGCTTTTGTCATGTTGACCCCTCCCCTTTATGGTGCTGAGATTGCAACCACGGGGTAGAAATGAGGGGCCAGCGGATTAGCGATTCCAATAACCCAAGATAGCAATCAAGATCAATCACAAATATTTTAAGACTACTTAATGAATCCTTAAGGGGTCACAACCTAGTATCAATTATGCAAGTGTGTAGAAATAGACAAAAGCATGAAAAGATGCACACAAGCCAAACACATAAGAGATTTATTTTAAGTCCAAATAGAAATATTTTTAGAACAAGGAGAATACCTCATGATCCTTGCAACGCGCTTAGTAGATTCTACCTGATTTTTAGCAATTTTTGTTGAGTTTTTCCATGCAAGCAAGTGACGAACTCTCCAACAAGCAAACAAGCAAACAAGATATGCAAAATATATTCAACTTATGAAAACCATAGGGTTAGCTCTAAAAATCAATTGTTAGAAGAAATAATAACCATAAATTAATCCAAATGACAACTCATATCATGCATTGAATCATATGAAAAATAAGTGCATACCCATCACAAAATTTTAATTTTTTTGCACTACATTTGACCTAGTCAACAAGATCTGATTTTTTTTATATGATTTTAGTCATAAAAATAGAAATTCAAAATAGATACCCCTACTAAAAAATAGAGAGCTTTCCAAAAATGTAAAAATTTTAAAAAAATCTCTTCATTTGTGCTCTAGAGACCTATTTTATCAAAATAGACTAGTTTTTGTAAATTGACTATTTGAGCTACTAAATTGCATCCAAATTTAAAATACAAAGAATAGACCCTCTATATAATTTGAAGAGATTTCCTAAAATATAAAAATTTTAGAAAAATATGCTGATTTGCATCAAATATTAATTTTTTATGAAAAATCAAAAAAAAATTATTAAAAATTCAAAATAATTCAAAAATTCTGAATTTTTTTTCAAAGATTCCCTGATATGTCTCCAACTTGAAAAAAAAATTTCAGACCAAAACTCTAAGCCGTTTGGAAGATAAAATTAAATCTTTGAAACTTTAGGGTTTTAGCTCCCCCAAAAAATCAAAACCAGCATGCAAAGGTGGGTTGCCCCACGGTGGGCACCAGAAATGTGTGTGTGAAAATTGTACCTGATCTGTAGACACAACACTTCAGTAAAATATTAGAGGTTAGTAATAATCAAAATCGTGCAAAATTGAAATCTAATCTAACCAAGTGATTTTTTGCCTTCTAATAGGTTTAAGATTGATGTTCTCATATTGTAATCGAGATTAGTGACCTAGACGACACCTAAATGAAAGATTTGAATGCAAAAGATGGATATGAAATTGAATGCAATTAATCTATATTTTTGATATTTTCTATGCAATAGGAATGATAAACTGATATGAAATCTATGCTAGATGAAATTGATATGCTATGAATGCTATTGAAAATTGATATGCAATGAATGCTAATCTAACAATGATATGCAATATGAATGCAAAAATAAGATTGATCTCACAAAGATGTCGATTCGCAAGAGCTTTGATTCTTCAATTCTAATTCTCCAGCGTGATTGTGCAAAATATGAGATGCTTGGATGCAAATTTGAGAGATGAATTATGAAGAGCTGAGCCTTGTTTTTATAGAAATCTAGGGCTTTGGAAGTGCATGGAAAAAAAAGCCATAAATCACTCAAATAACTCAGGTTGATTTTTGAGTTATTTTTAAATAAAAGGATAATTAACTCACAAAAATATGCAAAAGCTAAGTTTTAACTCAAAATAGAGTCTAGCTTTAATTGATAATTGATAGTTGTCTGCTTTTATGATTGTACATGTTTTATTTATGAATTAATTTAATAATAAAGTGATTTATTCTCAACTTAACTGCTTTTAAAAATAAAACAATTGATTTATGGGTTAATCAATTATTTAATCAAACTTTTATTAAAAATTATATTATTAAATAATGACAACTTGCTTTAATTAATTAAATAAGAATTTAATCAATTATTCATATGATATTAGATTTATTGTCAAAATTAAATAATACAATTAATAATAGATAGAATTAAATTTAATTACATAATTAAGTGGCAAATATTAAATCTAATTAATTAAATATGAAAATATTCAATTAATCAAACTTTAGGATAAATGTGATTTATTGCTAAATAATTATAAAATTAAAGATAATTATGATGATTAGGAATATTACTAGGAATATTCTTCGATACAGAATTTAAGATAATCAATTATGATTCGATGATGTTTAGATGTGCCTTAGGTTAAGACTTTGATGTCGATTTTGTTTGAATTGCAGATGTAGAAAATAAATGAACTTATAGCCCATTTTTGGGGTATTACAACTACTAGGCCATGTTAGGTACCCATGTACAAAATGAAGATGAAATGCATTCTCTCATAAAGTGGAGAAAGAGGGAAATGTTGGTACTCTAAAAAAATCCATATAAGTTTTTGTCCATAATCAGAGATTTTTCCTAAGGCAAAGTTCAGTGCTTCAAAGAATGGTTTAAAGACCTAGGTCCAAGTGCATGCAAAGATAGGCTTGATGAATTTCATGGCATGGTGCTTAGGAAAGGTGTTCCTTGCATTTCATTTGGCATATACAGTTGGTCACAACTTTCAGAATTCAGTTTGGACAAGTTTTGGAGATACCCATTTGGGAGCCAGTGTTCAGATCTGCACTTTGCATCCTGTTCGATTTTAACTAAATAGCCTACTTTGGAGGTCTACATCTGACACCTGGTTCATAGTCATGACATTAGGGTTGTTTCATCATGTTGTAGGCATGAGAAAGAAGTACCACAATGATTTTTACCCTCCCATGTGCCCGTTTGACATGTTTACTGGAGCCATTATGTTTACAATTTCTTACTTTCTCTAGGAGTGCATAGTTCAGTTTTCTGAGTGGCTCACTTTGGGGTCTTGCCATTTGCACCTGGTTCGAGGTCAAACATAATTGATGGTTGTTTCATAATGTAGACATGGAAATGATGCTCCCTGATAAGTTTTAGATCATGACGAATCCGTTTGACCCATTTGCTCATTCAGTTTCGGATGCAACTTCTACAGTTTCACTATGTTTCGGTGTAGGATGTTCCAAGTGGCCAATTTTGAAGATTAATTATTGATAATCGGTTGATCATTTTGGGAATCTGATCAAAGCCTTGTTTTCTATGTGTGAGAAAGATCATCTATCCAGGCTTTCAAACTGTAAAGGTTCCGTTTGATATGGTTGCAAAGTCAGTAAAAAGGTATTCAATAATGTTAAAAAGTGCGAATAGGAAAACTCTACAAAGTAGTCATTTTCAGAAATTCATAGTTTTTGATTGGATGATCATTTCCAGTTGACGGTTGGTTTGTTTTATTCCCTGTATATGAGGTTTCTTCCAATTTTAGTGGCATGCCTTCAGCTCATCATTTGATATTTTTCATTCATCTCTTTCTGGGACAGTCGACAGTGATTTTCAGTCTGTGTTTGTCGGCAATTCTAAACGGGTGTTTTCAACTTTTAAAATCTCCTACCTTGTTCATTTTTTGGTGAATCTCTTTTATCGAGTGATTATCTATATCAGAAGGTTAGTGTCTGCCAAGTTTCAACATTTAGTGATATGTTTTGATTGGTGTTTTAATTTCGCGACTGGAGATTTTAATCAAATTTGGCGACTGGCAAAATGGTAAAAATTGAAGTTTTTTTTTAGTATCCGATTATCTGGGTCAGATCCGTTTGCAGATGCTAGTCGTTCTGGATTTTTTAAGGCCGGTTGTTTGAGTTCAAAAAAATTTTAGGCCGGACCCGCCTGGGCCTGGCCTTCATTATTTTAAAGATGACTTTGTTGATTGCACCAGACAGGCCATCTATATTCTACACTGTTGGTTGCTTTGAGGATGAATATGTTGGTAAACTCTTGGCACCTTTTTCTTCAAATGCAATTAAAAAGTGTTGAGCTTGACTCAATCACCATGGTTAACTCGCTTGCAGCATGTGCTCATGTGCAAAATTTCACAGAAAGGCAGGCGGGTTCATAATTTTATAATTAAGAATGGTTTTTGAGCCAAATGTTTCTGCGAAGACTTCTCTTATGGATATGGAATGCAATTGGAAAACATTGCACTAGATTATATTACATTGATGGTTTTCTTATTTGCCTGTGATCAATTTGGAGCTTTGTAGCAAGGGAACTATGTATACCATAATATGATGTGCATTATTCCATAAGCTATGTACTCACATTTCTGAGCCTAAAATAATGAAGACGAGGCACATTTGATGGAGGAGCGAGCACACCATTCATTGGCTATGTGCACTTTTCCATTGAGAAGCATGTGAGGGTTGAGGGGGAAATGAGATGTACGGACCAGGCATCATACACTAAGTCTAAAGACAAAAGAAGAAGATGAGAGGAGGTTGCATAAGCACCCCAAGTGAGCAGCACATATATGCCTTTTACTTGATCAGTTTTGTAGGTGTAATGGACAATGCCAAAGTCTTCCTCCCTCACGCACACATAGTTGGAAGGGTTGCAGGCATTTTTTGGAATGGTATTTAGTTGCACATGTGAATTGGGAGCTAGGCTCACCAGATAAGTGGTGTTGCATGAACTAAAAATTTGCAAGGGGATTTGAGGAACTACCAAATGGGAGGAGTGTTGTATATTAATTGAGAGGGAGGCTGCATAGTCTTCCCTTTGGGTTGTGCGTAGGTTCTATGTATGTTCACAGGATGGAGTGTGGCCTCTTTCACCCACGTGCCCTCCATAATGGTGTGTTGTTTGCAAGGTTTTAGATGAGTTTGCTGTGAGTTTTTGATGCCTTGCGTGAGCCACCATGTGGGCTCCATGTGTTGGATTTTCAGAATTAAATCCATTTGTCTAGAAGCCTCCTTATTTGACTTTATTTTTTGATAAAGTTTAAAGTCTGATTTTTTGTGTGGACTTTGAAAGATAAGTTCAAATCAGATTGGGGGAAATCTGATTTCTTCTTGAGACTTCCATTTTCTTCTATAGACTTCTGCCTTCTTCTTTTGGCAGCAAGTTTTATATAAAGGGAAGAATGTCTTTATTCTTCCAACACAAGCATGAATGTAATTTCTCTTTTATGCAGTAGCAAAGAGATGTTTTTGAATACTCTATTTTTTATCAGAGATATGAATGATTATTTTGTTAAGCAATGATTGCTTCAGATAATCTTGTAAGAGCATTGAGAAGCTCATAGTTTGTATGCAGCTCTAGTAGTTGCAAGTTTATATTTCTTATTGTAGAAGTGTTTTAGTTTCAATAGAAGCAAGTAGTTTCTTGCATATTTCTCCAACTCTTATGTCTTCCCTATTTTGGGGATTTCGAATCTTTCATTGCTGAAACAGAGCATCATTTTGTGCATTTCCAGAATTTAGTATTTCTTCTAAATTCTTTACACCATGAGCCTTTTATTGTTTTGTGCAGGTGGAGGAAGTTTTTGAGAGGTTTGCGGCTTGCAAACAAGAAGCATATGAAACACATGGAGTGATGTGTAAGCTTCCCTTCAGACCTGTGTGAGTTATTTTTCATTGATGTTTGTAACACAAGAAAATAAAAAGAAGATGTAGGCTATTATGTAAGGTATGATGGATTGAAGATGCCACCAAACAAATAAGAAAATAAAATGTGCGCACAGGCCAGTGGGAAGTGAAGTATTCGGTGGGCTATGTAGGTGGAAATATATTATCCCACATGCGCCATATTGGAGAAAAATAGGTGTTTAAAAAGAAAGACACTTGGATATAAGGCAGAGTAAAGGGAAAGAGGAGGTGGGCCTCTCCGATCTATGTGGGCGCAGCTGGGTGCACTAAAGAAATTTTGAAAGAATAAATTATAAAAAACTCAAAGACTTTAATCCCACATTGATGGTATAAGCGTGAACTAAGATATTTAAAAACCAAAGCACATACATTCATGGTGTCTAAGAATGGACGCCGAGTTGGAGGTTGGTATGCATGCACATGAACCGAGAATGATGACATGGATGATGACTCAACAACGGGCCCACATGTAGTAAGTATATTTTGATAGTGTGCAGATTGGTCACCTTGGGATACGTGCCCAAATCTGACAGACATCATTATAACGCAGAGATGGAGATGCACGAGAGTTACAACCACAAATTAGTGACGTGATGAAACATGGCACTCCAAGGGCGTGGCAACCAAGATGCAGTTCGATGCCAAGTGGACATTGTAGGCAAACCAGAATGTGACATGTGGCGAGGGACCGGTGACGAAGCAGAAGTTGAGCAGTTGGTCGGTCACCTCGAGATGCATGCTGATCCAGTGGTGGTCGCTATTCCAAACATATAGAGATGCATGATGGTTACCTTGGTGCTTTAGTGACATGTTGACATGTGTCCCAAGGTGAGCTAGCAGATTGATGCTCGGTCAGCGGTATAGGCAAATCAGAGCGTGACAAGTGGCAGAGGGTTGTACACATATCTAACTTGGTAGTGAGGTGGATCATCGCACCAACAGGATTGTGCCATGTGTCACAGGGGGCCCACCTCAAAATTTGAGGTTTGCACAAATATTTAAATCCGAATTTATATAGTTGTAACTATATCAATAAATCAAAAATTTAAATGTTGGGGGCTGTTTATTAAAAAATGTCTATGGGACTCATTTTTTACCCAAATATGGGCATATAATATGTTTTCGAAAATGCCAAAAGACCAGGAATACAATAGTAGTGGTTAAAATCAGTTTTGACCAAATTGGTAGAAGCAGTAATGACTGGTATTTTCAGCATCGGAGTTTGGTGAAGATTTTTCATTTCAGATGTGACTGATTTACAAATCTAGGAAAGGGGGAAGATCAGATTTCTTGCAACTTGGTTGCTTTGAAGTTGTTTTATTTTGATTCATGAATAGATCAGATTTGTTGCTTCTTCCAAGGTATTCATTCTTGATTTGATCTTTTTTAGAGGAAGTAGTTGATTATTCCCAGGAATGTTTTGTAGAGGTACAAACAAATCAGATTTCTTTCTCCTACAGGCCTTGGATTTGATTGGTTAGGTTTAGGGTTTTTTAACCTAAATGATCTTTTTCTTCTTGTATCCTTGTCTCTATAAAAAAAAAATTATGATCATTTAGAAGGAGCTGGGTGTAAATTCTTGACACGAGAAGCTAAAAAACTAAGTGTGTATCATTGTCCCAGATTGTAATATGTTTTGCTAATTGTGTCAACACAGTGCAAAACCCTTCAAAATCCTTTGCATATTGTCTAAGTGTTGTATTCTGGAATAGTTTGTAATACAGGAGCTTGAATCCTTATACTTAATGCAGTTTTTAGTTTTCAAATCTCTCCTTTCGTTGTGCTTCTTGAGTTTTGGGTTTTTTGATTCATTGCTCAGAGTTTATCTGTGTATGTGTTTTATTTCTTAGCATTGATCTAGGATCAAGTTAAAAATCTCTAAAATAAACATAGATTCATTTGGTTCAACTAAAAGGATATTTGTAAGTAGTGTATGAATCTGGTTTATTATGTTTATGGCTTGGAATCTTTGTTCTTGTATTTTGTATTTGTTTTTGGATATATTTCCCAATGGATAAGGCATTGATCAGAAATTAGTATCTCCTATAGTGATGCAAGTTTAGCATGGTTGTTTACATTCTACAAGAAATCAAGTTAAAATCATTTCTATCCTTTCAATTTTATGTATTTAGGCCTCAGTTATTTCATAGCAATGGAGATTCAATGAATGACTGGTTATCATTTAGTACTTTCTTGCTATTATCTATTTTGTTGAATCCAGTTTAAAGTGGTAAAAGTGTTATATGTCACTGGATTCGGTGCACCCGCCTTGGTTCTGCAAAGCTAGAAGTGAAGAGGGCAATCTTGTCCTTATAGTTGGTCCAGTTACCTACAAGTTTCCCCATATTTGGAATTGACCATTCCCAAAATTAGTCTTAGGTATATTGGTGTCTCATGGAGTGCAAAATCCTATCCAGGAACCAACTAAATGGTGACTCTGCTGAGAAAATGTTGAGTAAGCTTATTATAAATAATGTAGGCACAAGTTGAGCTAGACTCCTGGCCTACTTATTTTCAAGCCAGTCAGTCGCCATTGAACACACAGAGTTATTCCTTTTCCAAATTTTCCTAATCTTTCTATTTGTTTAAAATCATAAAAGAATCCCATTTATTTGGGTGGCGACTCTAAAATATCTCTATACGAGTGCTAAATAAAGTTTTATTTTGTCACAATGAGTTTCAAGAATACAAGGTCCTGGAGAAAAGAACACTTAGAGGAAACTTTCGAAGGTGAGCTTCCAGCCACATCCAGATGAGGTCAAATTAGAAGAGAACATAACAATGAAATAAATCAGTTCAGAATCTCTAGTTATATTACAAACTTTCAATATCTTACTACCCAGATTGATTTAGCCCATCTGAGTCACCAACAAAATGGTGACTCTATTGGGGAGAGTATAATCATGATTAAATAGTGCAGGTTCCAAGTTGAGCTGGACTCCTGACCTACCTATTTCAATCAGTTGATATCTCTAGTGTTATAAATCAGTTATAAATAACGCGGGTATGAGTAGAGCTAGACTCCTAGCCGGCTTATTTATCTATCCAGTGGTTTCCATTTAAGTGTATAAGAGTCAATTTTAAAAGGTTTCAAATCATCTCACCTAGTTATGAGTGGCAACTCTGAGTTCTTTGTTTGATCAGTACATATAATGATATATTTTCAATCTTGATAAATAGTTTCTATACCCTGTAGAATTTTTTTGTGTTGATAGAAAGAGATACAAAAGGAGTTTTCAGTGGTTAAGGTGTTTGTCCTCTCCAAGGAGGTGGGGGCTCTACAATTGTTTCAGCAAAGTAAGTTTCAGATTTAGAGACTTTCCATTCAACAAGTTGAGTTTCAACTTCAACACTTCTAGGTATTTTTTATCTTCATGTGTTTCTCCATAAGATCAGTTGTAAAGTATTTTGTTCCCTATTAAGTGTTTCAGCACTAATAAGAAGGGAAGAGTGACTTAGATAGTTTCATGTTTCCATGTTGAATACCTTGTCATGAAACTTTAAATTTATTGTCATGGAGGTTTGAATGTTTTGGTGTACCTCTTGAAAGACATAATAAGATGAACGGTTCCCATCTTGTTTTAAATCAAATGGATAATCAACAAATAAGTCAGCCTAGAAGGCTATGTTTTATCAGGCTAGATAGAGCTTTAAGTTGTGATCATGTTTTGGGATTCCCCAATTCTTTTCCTACTGAGCTCACTGATTTAATTCCAGTCATTGATGATCAGTTAGATTTAGCACTAGGACATGTCCTAGCATTCTTCAAATTTGTTGTAAAGTATTAGATTTATAATGGAGATGTCAGCATGATATTTTTTGGGAGATCCCTTAAAGGGGTTGCAGCTGATTGGTATTTAATTTTACCCCCAAAACATATATCTTCATTGACTGACTTCAAGTGGTTGTTCTTAGAAGAATTTTCTGATGATGATGAATGGGATAAGTTGCAAAAGGATCATCCACAAAGAAATAATACAAACAATATTCCAAAATAGCTCATGTTTAATGTTGAAAATATTTCTCATAATGATAAAGTTATGTCAGAAGAAAATTCAGATTGTAGTAGTAATAAAGAATTAGAATCATTGTATACAAGGTCTTCTACTTGTTTAGAGAAGTTTGAATTTGAAAGTCAAAATTATTTGAGTGAGGATTTTGATGAAGATACCAAGGATGAGTTGCTTCTAGATTTGTGTAAACCAGTTCATGAAAAGATTTGGGAATACATTTCTAATAATCCCAAGATTTGGATTGGTTGTGATTCTTTACCGAGTAAAGAGATGTGTTCTTCTGATAATCAAAATGATGAGAATTCTGATATTGATTGTGCAAGTGCTTCTGGTCATAAAGAGACTATGCAAATGGATGAGTTAATTTCTCCTTCCCTCAGTAGTGATGAGATCTCTGACTTGTTGACAGCTAAATGTAATAAGTGTACACATCTATCTGATCAGCAAATGTTAGGCCCTACTGATTTTTGTTTTGATACTGAAAATGTTGTAGAGGATTTATATGAGTGTGAATCCTTTGATGAGAATGATCAGGGTATGAGTTCTTGTGATGATCATGGACTTTTTGTGGATACAAAATCAGATCGTGGGAATATGATAGTAAGGTTTCCTTGTGAGAAACTCTATGCAAATAAAAATGATGATGTTGATTATGATGCTGACAGTGAGTTCAGTGGATATGAAGGTGCTAAAGAAGAGTCTACAGTTGATGGTGTCTCTGATAAGTTTGTAGGTTTCCCCTTTTATCAACATAAGAGGACAACATTATTGTCTCAATATAAAAGATATTTGTGTAAACAACAAAAAGATGAATATGATGTGGATGAAAGTTGTTGCAGTGATTTTTGTGCACAAAATGATTTGAGGCAAGAAGTTCCAGACCCTATTCGAAAGGAGAATGAAGTTTGCACCATCAAACAAGAATCCAAGGGAAATAAACATGAAGTTTGGTATCCACTAAGTAGTGAAGAAATCTCAATACTCTTGACTGTTGATTTTTAGAGATATGCCTCCCATGTGGATTCCACTTTGCATTATCTAGATGATATTTTTTTGACACTAATAATGAGGCATGTATTCAAAATAATGAAGACAATGATTCATGTTTGCATGAATTCCCCTCATGTGGTAAGTTTGCGGAAGAAGTGATAGAAGACCATGACAGTATGTTGTCCTGTCATGAAAATTATAATGATGAACAAGTTTCTTGTTTGGTTTCTTTTCCTTCTTGTGATACGTATAATGGTGATTATGACAGTGATAGGGACAATAAATTTCTTGATGGAAATGATGGTATGGATCAGTTGTCCTTGTGTCACAATGTTTGTGAAAAGGGTTTGCACTTGGTTCGTGATTCAGATTGTGAGTACATCCTAAATGAACCAAGTCACTCAATGGCTAAAATATCCCATAAAGATAAAACTAAGGATTCAGTTCATTCTCAGCCGTGTGAGTTCCTAGTAATGCATGATGATCATTGTAGTTTATATTTTGATGCATTATTAGATGATTTTTATATTTACAGTCCTCAAGATGAGATAAAAGACATTCCATATTTCTTGGAATGTGAGAATGATAGTGATGGTGACTGGAAGAGTGTGGGCTATAACAAATGCAAAATTATTTTTCAGCCCAATTATATCCACATATGTAGGCAAAATGTTAGTCATGATATTTTCAGATGGATGGTCTCATATGGGGATGAAAATCATATGTTTGACTGAGGTAAGAAGTGATTCTAGTTTTGAGGCTTGGAGCCTTTGTAAGTGATGTATATATTGTATAGTTGCTTTTGTTTTCAGTTGTGTGGTGTGTTTCTTTCAATAAGGTTCCCTATTTTTGAGAGAGAGCAAGAAGTCGAATTTCATTTTTGAGTGGTTTATTGTACCAAATATTCATGAATTCTCTGCATGCCAACAAGGGGCACGCGTCCCCAATTAGAGCCATTGTTGGTACTCTAAAAAATCCATATAAGTTTTTGTCCATAATCAAAGAATTTTCCTAAGGCAAAGTTTAGTGCTTCAAAGAATGGTTTAAAGACCTAGGTCCAAGTGCATGCAAAGATAGGCCTGATGAATTTCATGGCATGGTGCTTAGGACAGGTGTTCCTTGCATTTCATTTGGTATATACAGTTGGTCACAACTTTCAAAATTCAGTTTGGACAAGTTTTGGAGATACCCATTTGGGGACCAGTGTTCAGATTTGCACTTTGCATCCTATTCGGTTTTAACTAAATGGCCTACTTTGGAGGTTTACATCTGACACTTGCTTGATAGTCATGACATGAGGATTGTTGCATCATGTTGTAGGAATGAGAAAGAAGTACCACACCAATTTTTAGCCTCCCATGTACCCGTTTGACATGTTTACCGGAGCCATTCTATTTGCAATTTCTTAGTTTCTCCAGGAGTGCACAGTTCAATTTTTTGAGTGGCTCACTTTGGGGTCTTTCCATTTTTACCCGGTTTGAGGTCAAACATAATTGATGGTTGTTTCATAATGTAGAAATGGAAGTGATTCTCCCTGATAAGTTTCAGATCATGATGAATCTGTTTGACCCATTTGCTCATTCAGTTCCGGATGCAACTTCGACAATTTCACTATGTTTTGGTTCAGGATGTTCCAAGTGGTCGATTTTGAAGATTAATTATTGATAATCGGTTGATCACTTTGGGAATCCGATCAAAGCCTTGTTTTCTATGTATGAGAAAGATCATCTATCCAGGGTTTTAGACTGTAAAGGTTCCATTTGATATGGTTGCAAAGTCAGTAAAAAGGTGTTCAATAATGTTAAAAAGTGCGGATAGGAAAACTCTGCAAAGTAGTCATTTTCAGAAATTCATAGTTTTTGATCAGATGATCATTTCCAATTGATGGTTGGTTTTTTTTGTTCCCTATATATGAGGCTTCTTCCAATTTCAGTGGTGTGCCCTCAGCTTATCATTTGATATTTTTCATTCATCTCTTTCCGGGGCAGTCGACAGTGATTTTCAGTCTGTGTTTGTCGGCAATTCTGAATGGGTGTTTTCAAATTTTAAAATCTCCTACCTCATTCATTTTTTGGTGAATCCCTTTTACAGAGTGATTATCTATATCAGAAGGTTCATGTCTGCCAAGTTTCAACATTTAGTGATATGTTTTGATTGGCGTTTTAATGTCGTGACTAGAGGCATTTTAATCAAATTTGGCGACTAGCGAAATGGTAAAAATTGAAGTTTTTTTTTAGTATCTGATTATCTGGGTCAAATCCGTTTGCAGATGCCAGTCGTTCTGGATGTTTTTAAGGCTTGTTGTTTGAGTTCAAAAAAAATTTAGGTCGGACCCGCCTAGGCCCGGCCTTCTTCATTATTTTAAAGATGAATTTGTTGATTGCGCCAGACAGGCCATCTATATTCTACACTGCCGGTTTCTCTAAGGATGAATATGTTGGTAAAATCTTGGCACCTTTTTCTTCAAATGCAATTAAAAAATGTTGAGCTTGACTCGATCACCGTGGTTAGCTCGCTTGCAGCATGTGCTCATGTGCAAAATTTCACAAAAAGGCAGGCAGGTTAGTAATTTTATAATTAAGAATGCTTTTTGAGCCAAATGTTTCTGCGAAGGCTTCTCTTATGGATATGGAATGCAATTCAAACATTTCACTAGATTATATTACATTGATGGTTTTCTTATTTGCCTATGATCAATTTGGAGCTCTGTAGCAAGGGAACTATGTATACCATAATATGATGTGCATTATTCCATAGGCTATGTGCTCACATTTCTGAGCCTAAATAATGAAGATGAGGCACACATTTGATGGAGGAATGAGCACATCATTCATTGGTTGTGTGCACTTTTCCATTGAGAAGCATGTGAGGGTTGAGGGGGAAATGAGATGTACGAACCAGGCATCATACACTAAGTCTAAATACAAAAGAAGAAGATGAGAGGAGGTTGCGTAAGCACCCCAAGTGAGCAGCACATATATGCCTTTTACATTATCAGTTTTATAAATGCAATGGACAATGCCAAAGTCTTCCTCCCTCATGCACACACAGTTGAAAGAGCTATAGACATTTTTGGAATGGTATTTAGTTTCACATGTGAATTGGGAGCTAGGCTGACCAGATAAGTGGTGTTGTGTGAACTAAAAATTTGTGGGGGGATTTGAGGAACTACCAAATGGGAGGAGTGTTGTATATTAATTGAGAGTGAGGTTGCATAGTCTTCCCTTTGGGTTGTGCGTAGGTTCTATGTATGTTCACAGGATGAAGTGTGGCATCTTTCACCCACGTTCCATCCATAATGGTTTGTTGTTTGCAGGGTTTTAGATGATCTTGCTATGAGTTTTTGATGCCTTTCGTGAGCCACCATGGGGGCTCCATGAGCCTTTTATTATTTTGCGCAGGTGGAGGAAGTTGTTGATAGGTTTGCAGCTTGCAAACAAGAAGCATATGAAACGCATGGAGTGTTGTGTAAGCTTCCCTTCAGACCTGCGTGAGTTATTTTTCATTGATGTTTGTAACACAAGAAAATAAAAAGAAGATGTAGGCTATTGCATAAGGTATGATGGATTGAAGATGCCACCAGACAAATAAGAAAATAAAATGTGCACGCAGGCTAGTGGGAAGTAAAGTATTCAGTGGGCTATGTAGGTGGAAATATATTATCCCACATGTGCCATATTGGAGAAAAATAGGTGTTTAAAAAGAAAGACACTTGGATATAAGGTAGAGTAAAGGGAAAGAGGAGGTGGGCCTCTCCAATCTATGTGGGCCCAACTGAGTGCACTAAAGAAATTTTGAAAGAATAAATTATAAAAAACTCAAGGACTTTAATCCCACATTGATGCTATAAGTGCGAACTAAGATATTTAAAAACCAAAGCACATACATTCATGGTGTCTAAGAATGGATGCCCAGTTGGAGGTTTCTATGCATGCACGTGAACCGAGAATGATGACATGGATGATGACTTAGCAACGGGCCCACATGCCAGTAAGTATATTTTGAAATTTTGAAAGAATAAATTATAAAAAACTCAAGGACTTTAATCCCACATTGATGGTATAAGTGTGAACTGAGATATTTAAAAACCAAAGCACATACATTCATGGTGTCTAAGAATGGACACCCAGTTGGAGGTTTCTATGCATGCACGTGAACTGAGAATGATGACATGGATGATGACTTAGCAACGGGCCCACATGCCAGTAAGTATATTTTGATAGTGTGCAGATTGGTCACCTTGGGATATGTGCCTAGATCTGACAGACATCATTATAGCACAGAGATGGAGATGCATGAGACTTACAACCATCAATTAGCAATGTGATGACATGTGGCACTCCAAGGGCGTGGCAACCAAGATGCAGTTTGATGCCAAGTGGACATCGCCGGTGAACCAGAATGTGACATGTGGCGGTGGACCGGTGATGAAGCAAAAGTTGAGCAGTTGGTCGGTCGCCTCGAGATGTATGTCGATCTAGTGGTGGTCGCTATTCCAGAGATATAGAGATACACGAAGGTTACCTTGGCACTTCAGTGACATGTCGACATGTTTCCCAAGGTGAGCTGGTAGATTGATGCTCGGTCAGCGATACAGGCAAATCAGAGTGTGACAAGTGGCAGAGGGTTGTACACATATCCAACTTGGTAGTGAGGTGGATCATTGCACCAACAAGATCATGCCATGTGTCACAGGGGGCCCACCTCAAAATTTGAGGTTTGCACAAATATTTAAATCCGAATTTATATAGTTGCAACTATATCAATAAATCAAAAATTTAAATGTTGGAGGCTATTTATAAAAAAATGTTTGTGGGACTCATTGTTTACCCAAATATGGGCATTAATATGTTTTTGGAGATGCCAGAAAACTAGGAATACAATGGTGGTGGTTAAAATTAGTTTTAACCAAATTGGTAGAAGCAGTAATGACTAGTATTTTTGGGATCAGAGTTTGGTGAATATTTTTCATTTCAGATGTGATTGATTTACAAATCTGGGAAAGGGGGAAGATTAGATTTCTTGCAACTTGGTTGCTTTGAAGTTGTTTTGTTTTGATTTATGAATAGACCAGATTCGTTGCTTCTTCCAAGGTATTCATTCTTGATTTGATCTTTTTTAGAGGAAGTAGTTGATTATTCCTGAGAATATTTTGCAGAGGTACAAACAAATCAGATTTCTTTCTCCTACAGGCCTTGGATTTGATTGGTTAGGTTTAGGGTTTTTTAACCTAAATGATCTTTTTCTTGTTGTATCCTTGTCTTTATAAAAGGAATTTTATGATCATTTAGAAGGGGCTAGCTAGAAATTCTTGACACAGGACGCTAAAAAACTCAGTGTGTATCCTCAGTCTAGATTGTAATATGTTTTGCTAGTTGTGTCAATACAGTGGAAAACCCTTCAAAATCCTTTGCATATTGTCTAAGTGTTGTATTTTGGAATAGTTTGTAATACAGGAGTTTGAATCCTTATACTTAATGCAGTTTTCAGTTTTCAGATCTCTCCTTTCATTGTGCTTCTTGAGTTTTGGGTTTTTTGATTCATTGCTCAAATTTTATCTGTGTATGTGTTTTATTTCTCAGCCTTGATCTAGGATCAAGTTAAAAGTCTCTAAAATAAACATAGATTCATTTGGTTCAACTAAAAGGATATTTGTAAGTAGTGTATGAATCTGGTTTATTGTGTTTATGGCTTGGAATCTTTGTTCTTGTATTTTGTATCTATTTTTGGATATATTGCCCAATGGATAAGGCATTGATCGGAAATTAGTATCTCCTATAGTGATGCAAGTTTGGCATGGTTGTTTACATTCTGCAAGAAATCAAGTTAAAATCTTTTCTATCCTTTCAGTTTTATGTATTTAGGCCTCAGTTATTTCATAGCAATGGAGAGTCAATGAATGACTGGTTATCATTTAGTACTTTCTTGCTATTATCTTCTTTGTTGAATCCAGTTTAAAGTGGTAAAAGTGTTATATGTCACTGGATTTGGTGCACCCACCTTGGTTCTGCAAAGCCAGAAGTGAAGATGGCAGTCTTGTCCCTGTAGTTGGTCCAGTTACCTATAGATTTTCCCATATTTGCAATTGACCATTCTCAAAATCAGTCTTAGGTATATTGGTGTCTCATGGAGTGTAAAATCCTATCCAGGAACCAATAGGAAAACCTCATGGGAAAAACTCTCCCCCAAAAAAAGAGATAAAAAATAAACAAGATGCATGGATGGATGGAGTAATAAATACCCCCCATTACAAGATACATTATGTATATAAAATCAAATATCCCCCATAGGAAGGAAAAAAGGAGAAATAATATCCCCCTCATAATGAATAATCTCCTCCAAGGATGGTGAGTGCTTGAAGGAAAAATATTGTCCAATTCCTACAAACAACATTTCTCCCCTTATGAAGAAGATAAACCAAGTATAGATGCAAGAAGGCTTCCCATTGTGGATAGGAAGAAGGAAGGGGAATCAAAATGAAGTATGATTCCTCTAAAGTATGCACATGTGTCTCCATGTCCTTGGTTGATGAAGATGCCACTAAAAAATTAGGAACATACCCAATAGAAGGTGACAAGCAAGGAACCAATGGTAACTAATCCATGTAAGAATTTGGTTCAAACTCTAAAGACCAGTATGTCTCCTCAAAATATGAAGTAGGAAGAGAAGAAAAGAATCCCCCTCTCAATGTAGATGCACACTCATATTAGATGATCCTGGATCAATTTAGAAACTGCACCAATAAAATTGAATGATGTTCCTCCCTTCAGGAAAAAATAATACTATAGTCGACCGGTGTATCAATGAATCCTCCCCAATCTCTAGGAAGAATCCTCAAAATGTATGATGTCTTAGGAAAATGTATAGGAATCTCCAACACATGAGTGTGATCAATTTGAATCATGAAATGTGACATCTCAAGTGAAGTTTGAGACTCATGAATGCCAATCTCCAAAGACCCAAATGTCTTCTCTGAAGATAAAGATACCTCCTCCAAATGTTTTATCAAAGGATCCACAATCATGTCAAATTTGAAAGAATGTTAAAATGGAGAATGAATATGAGGGTCAAAGTGTTCTCTTGAAACAAATGAAAAAGGATCAACCTCATCAAAGAGAAGATGAATGTCATCAATGATATCTCCCAAATCCTCAATGTAGGACCCCATAAACAAACCTACAATGTCTATCAAATAGGCATCCTAAGGAATTGAAACTAGAAGACAAGGAATATCGAGTTGCACTGAATCACAAGAACCCATGGTTGTATGAAGGCAAACATCATTAGGAACAATAGTAGAAGAAATCTCAATAGAAGTAGGAGCTATGACTAGAGGTTCTATATCTTTTGAGAGTGGAGGAACATATGGATCTCCATACATTTCCCAAAGAAAGGTCCAAAGATTAGGAATAGTCTTTGTCTTATCTTTTTCATCATCAAGGGAATCCATAACATCCATATCTATAGTCTAGTAGATAATATTAATAACTTTTGTCCAAGAGTTCATATCATAAGGAGGAATAGTAGGTCTATGCTCATACAAATAGGACAATAGACTATGCTCACTAAGATGAGTGGGAACTAAATCACTCCATTTCTTATAGTTCCCTTTTGTCAAAATAATTAAACCATCCATGATGCACTTCTCACATGAAACAGTGAGATCAAAAAATCAATGCACCCCCTAAAATGAAATAAAATAAATAGCCCCCCAAAATAGATAATTTTGACACTTTATATTTAGTTCATGTACAATTTCCACTTGCCAAAATGTACTAAAGTGGACTTCTTATTTCAATTATTATAGCTACATAAATAAGGCTATAGCATACTCAAACAAATAAGATACAAGACCACTCAAGGATTCAACAAATTACAAGTGCCAAATATAGGCAAAAATAGACCAAATTATGAAAATACCATGTCCACTTGAAATATATCCAAATTGATATCAGATCTAAAAAGTAGATAAAAAATCATGCACTTAAAAAAAAGCAATTGAAAATGCGTCTATATGAGCCCGAACGAAGCCTCTGAAGTTGTAAAAATTGGGATTTGTGATTTTAAAAAAAAATAAAAATAGATATGATAAATCACCCACATCATTGTGTAGATTAATAAATTATACCCCCAAACAAAAAAATATTGCTCGAAAAAAGGATTCCAGATGATTGAGATATCATTGTTTGAAAATAACCTCTATAATGATTTTTTTTAATCACTATTACTACACCTCCAAAATTTAAATGGCTCTAGATTTGGCCTCAGATGCCTAACTTAGATGAAACAAAATCCAATTTAGGGGTTTTGGACCTTATAAATGTGATGCTAACCTTTGATTTGCACCCACAAGCTCCAATTTTGACCTGCAACAAAATTCTCTCCAAATAGGCTATACAATGACACTTTATGGCTCTGATACCATGTAATAATTTCCTAAGGAAAAGAATGAAAATGACAAGATCTATAAGCTTAATTGATAGCACAAGAGAGATAGGAAAAATGATATGATTAATTGATTGATTAATTCAATAATGATAAAATAATGCCCAATTGATTTACAATGTAGACATGCTTGAATATATAGACAATACATGTTGTTGGAAACTACAATTGAAACAATTGTTATATTTTCATTGATGTCAAACCTTAACTGGTAAGACAATTGCTATCTAGGATAGTACCATATCTTTTGATTGATGAAGAGGATTTGAAAAGAGGAGATAACAATAGGACCTAAGGAAAGGTTGAGTTATGTGATACTTCAATGGGTACTTGATCAGTTGGCACATTGAAAAGGTAATGTGTTGTTTATCTAAGTAAGAAGAAAGATTGGAAATGTAGGCTTAACCAAGAAAAAGTGAAGAAATATAGTTTAAGTTGAGTGATGTTAGTGTCAACCGAGCACTAGTATCTGCCGAGTAAATCTAGTGTTCTCCGAACATCAGTAATTGTCGAGTGATAGGAAATTACCGAGAAAAGATAGTATTTTCCGAGGAAGACAGGTCGTAGTGATGACCAAGATACATAGTGATGACTGAGGAGGAGAACACAATATTGACCGAGTGTCAGTAATTTACATTTGAAGAAAGAATTGAGAATCCCAACCGACATAGTTGAATTCTTGGGATATGTAAAATATGTTGAAATTATTAATGAATTGAATGAAGCATTTAATGCATGGTAAATCATTTTCTTATGGATTAAAAAAAAAGTTTGGAGATGTATCTAGAAGCAAAAGATGAAGAACATAAAGATGTAAGTGATAAATATAAGCTTTGGCATTGTTGTCAAAGAGGGAGAATATTAAATGAAAACAAATGGAGTGAAACAACACTGAGGGAGATGATTCAATGAAACCTGAGGGAGAAAGATACAAAAAAGATTCAGAGGGAGTAGTTGAGCAAGTGGTCAGGCAAGGCAAAAGTTGTGAATTAGAATGAAGCTAAGGATATTATAAGAATTTGATGCATAGAGATTTTAGATTGTTTGGTAAATCATGTGTTGTTCATGTGTTGTTTCCATCAATGCCAAAGAGGGAAATTGTTGGAAACTACAATTGAAATAATTTTTATATTGTCATTGATGTCAAAACTTAACTGGTAAGATAGTTTCTATCTAGGATAGTACCATATCTTTTGATTAATGAAGAGGATTTGAAAAAGGGAGATAACAATAGGACCTAAGGAAAGGTTGAGTTATGTGATACTTCAATGGGTACTTGATCAGTTGGCACATTGACAAGGTAATGTGTTGTTTATTTAAGTAAGAAGAAAGACTAGAAATGTAGGCTTAACCGAGAAAAAGTGAAGAAATCTACTTTAAGATGAGTGATCTTAGTGTTGACTGAGAGCTAGTATATGTCGAGTAAATCTAGTGTTGACCAAACATCAATAATTGCTAAGCGACAGTAAATTACCGAGAAAAGATAGTGTTTGCTAAGGAAGACAGTTTGTAGTGATGACCGAGATACACAATGATGACCAAGGAGGAGAACACAATATTGACCAAGTGTCAGTAATTTACATTTGAAGAAAGAATTGAGAATCCCAGCTGACATAGTTGAATTCTTGGGATATGTAAAATGTGTTGACATTATTAATGAATTATATGAAGTATTTAATGCATGGTAAATCATTTTCTTATGGATTCAAAGAGAAGTTTGGAGATGTATCTAGAAGGAAAAGATGAAGAATATAATGATGGAAGGATTTGATGAATCTGACCTAAACCTAAGATCTATGAAAGAGATTAAGCGGAAAATGATTGATCTACCTAATCAAAGAGGTATAAGATTAACCTAATTGTGAGGCTATAGAGCATGAAGAAGAGGTTGATGTTATTGATTGATAAGTCTAAGCAGAAGGCTGAAGATGAAATAGTGAAGGATCTTAATAGAGTTGTGATTGCTTGAAGTGAATCCCAAGTAGATCAGAGATGGAGATGGAAATGGAGATCAGTTAGTAAATCAGCATATATATATGAAGTGGATCTATATTTGCAAAGTGAGTTGTATGTTTTTTAGATCATAAACTATTGTTACTTTCTAACCATTGTATTAGTCTAAATCCTTTAATCAAGGTTGACCTAATAGTCATTGTATAAATCCTTTAATCAAGGTGACATTCTAATGGACTGTTCTTAAGCCCTCAACCAAGCCACTTTTGATAGCGTGTTTTAAATCCTTTAACAGGGTCACACCTAACATTGTGTATGTAAACCTTTAACAGGGTTGGCTTTTCATAGAGCTCACTTCAGAAGAGTGAAAATTAGTAGCATGTTACAAAGTGGTTTTTCCCAAATTGAGTTTCCACTATAAATTCTAGTGTTATACTTGTGTGAATGATTTTGATGTAGATATTGTTGAAAGCTTTATATTCTGCAAGTTAATTACTTTTGGACAGTGGACTGCATGTTATATGTTTCTGATATATGTTATAGAGACCAAGTTGAATTGCTAATTAGATCTGAATTTTTTGAAGTACTGGAAAGTTCAATGGGTACATCTGAACTTGAGAACAATGGATTCACCCCCTCTCTTCTTTGTTCTAAATCATTCTAACACATGTTAACTAGGAGATATGAAAGAGATAACCTATCAATCACACTATGTGTAATCACATGTCCACCAAAGTTAGATCATCCTCCATTGTACAACAAAGTATGTGAAAACATGTGCAACAATGAGAGCATGATAACATGATAAGAGTACTAAAGGTGGATCTCACACATAAATTGGAATGAGCTAATAACTAACTCTAGCTAAAGATGAATTATCCTACACCATGCGCTAAAATAAGATGCAAAATCTTAAGTTTCTCATATGCAAACTACTATGCAATGTATTATCCTCAGTAAACTTAAGTAAAATGTAATTAGGAATATTTAATTACACCAACAAATACATGATGTCAGAGATGTCATTAGATTCTTTTAGGGCTCAATAGTTCCACTATCCCATAGCATTCTCTTGAGTCATACAAAACATAGCTCACAAAACTCTACATAGTATAACCCACCAATAGATCACTCCATAACTATAGAGGTAGAGATATGAATTGATGATGTTTGTATCATAATTGAGGGATTGGAGGCATTTGATGAGAATCTATGAGGGTCGAGACAGGTGGAAACTAGTTGTGATATAGGATTGTATATGGGTATGCTACTGCATCCTTCTGACACTCCCCTCTTATCTACAGACCCCCTACACTTGTCATTACTAGAGAGGTTTGGGATTAGAGATGGTGCATGCGATGGAGCTTTTGTGGATGATATTATGGTATGCATTGATGATTATCCTACTCTTGAGAGACATGTATTTAATTTAATTTATTTTAACATTAATGTACACTTATTCAATTTTTAATTTATATTGTACATGTAGTTCAATTATTTGTAGTCATGTGTACTGATGCATGTACATGTATAATATTTTTAGGCACAATTAGTTGAGCATATTACCTCTACTATGGGGTTAGAGTGTGTACACATGAGATATTTAATGGACATGATACCTACTATTATTCAAGTAAGTTTTGAATACTTTTAAACATGTGTGTACATGTATGTGTATTTATATATTTTAACTACTTTACATGATTATATATTTATATATAACTAGTTGTACTAAGTTTGTAGCGGTCAGTTGTTGCTTCACATCCATTGGTTGTTCAGGACACTCGATCAGTGTTGGAAATCTATAGGGAAAATGTGATATTGAGAGGGGGGGAGGGGGTGAATCAGATATCATTGATTTATCCATTTTGACATAAATGAAACTTGCATAGCATAAGCATAAAACTTCAACAGTATAGCAGATCTAATAAGATAAACATCACCCATGAAAATAAACATAACACAATGATTTTGGTTACCTAAAAACCCTTGAAAGGTAAAACTGGGGTGGGGATGACACCCACAAATCTTCTCTACTACAATATAAAGTTTTCCTGTTAGGGATACAAATTTGATCACAAAATGTGATCTACCCTATGAGGGGTGTGCCCTGTTAATAGCTTTGAGACTTATACAATCTACCTTGAAAAAGGATTTAAGACTTACAACTAAGTAAAAACTCGGTTAAGAGATTTACTAAGGTCTATCAAAACCACTCTGTTAAAAGATTTAGCCTCATACACCTATTAAAATATCTCAATACCTGATCCTTCAATTTGCACTGTGATGTTGATTACAGATCTTCTCCTTACATTATAGATTTGATCTCTTCTATCAAATATGTCTCTATTTTTTCCTTCACTACTTTTCTCTATTCAAATTGATCACTAAACTCTATCTCTGATCATCAGAATACTTTTCTATTCTAAAAATATGAGATCTTCTTCATATTCTCTCTATCACTCACTATTTTAGGGTTCATATCACATCTTATATAGACAATTAACTTTCTCCAAGATTTAAGATCTATGATCTAGATTATCTCTTTTTGCCTCTTAACCTTTCCTTAATTCTGATTGGTTCCATTTGTTACATAGGGATTAATGATTACAATACAAGAGTGTAATCACCTCCGTGATTTCCTCAACAAACAACAAATGAAATATAAATGTTGGCCAAAATGGTTTACCTAAGTGTTTGTGCCATAAAAAACACATATGTCAATTTTGGCTTGCTTAGCATTAGATATCTCTGGCACTCGGCATTCACTGTTCTTTATATTCTAGTGCTTGACATTGTCTTCTTTACATAACTCAGAAAAAGCTAACTCAGCTAATACAAAAGTACTCAGTGACCACTATTTTACTCGGCAGTGACTACTTCATGGTAAATGTACTTTATACATGACTTGGCCTATATATGATGACTCAGTCGCAATGATGACCGACCAACATTGCCTAGAAAATGACTAAGTGTAAGACACTAATAGACTAAAAAAATTTCGGGATAAAAAATCTCACCCTTTGACATTAGTGGAAAAAACACTTTGCCATGACATTTTCATTACATTTACAAGAGTACTTAGTACTAACAAAAGTATTTAGAGAATACTCCCCCTAAAACTTAACTTAGTCTTACAAAACAAAAAATTTACATTTGTACACATAAGACTTCCTTATTTGACATGCACTTGAATACATATACACATTTACAAAACTTAGTATGTCATACCATTCATTTCTTCTTTCTTCATGTTGATTCTGCTTTCTGATGATGTTCCCTCTTTGTGACTTAACATGTCATGTCACTCCTATTTCCCCCTTTTTTTTGTGACTTGAAGTTCTTGGAGTGTAGGGAGATTGATACACTTGTCTAGAAGTGGTTTATGAAGCTGCATGACCATATGCAATGCATTGTTCCAACTGGATGTTGCAATCTTCAAAACCTCAGACTTTACCTCTAGCTCGGTAACTAGGTCAATTAGGCTCTTGGCAATAGAAAGATGAGGATCTTTCTGGACTAATTCCTTTGTTGTAACTAACTCTCTTTGTATGGCCTCCAAATGAGGTGTTAACATTGTTTGAATAGAGAGTAAGCGGGCCCTTATCTTACCATCATTAGCCATCAATTCGGCTAACCTCCCTTGAGTATGTAGAAGCTTGGTATAATGCATAGAGCTAGAACTTGCATCCAAGCTCAATGAGTGACCTGTAGACTTGATATATAACTATAACTTATCTATCAAATCTTGGATGTCCTTGTTAAACACTTCTACATCACACAATTTCTTGTACAAAGATTATGCATTTAGTACAACTTCTTCTAAGTTTGTTATTAAGGTAGAAAGTTCTACTTGCTTTACTGCGATGTCTACAGAGACCTTATTAAGTACCTTGGTCTCAAATTTCCTTTCTGACCACTACAACAACTTTTCATTAGCCTCATTGTTGTCATCAGTCACTTTCTTGACAATGTGAACAAGTTGTTCTAGAATAGGTTCAGATTCATTTACATCAGTCATATCAAAAGAATCTATGAATATACCTTTTATTTCATGAAGTACTTGATTTTTCTGATGTTACCTTCTCATTTCTTCTTTTTTTCTCTTCTTCTTCAACAAATCTTGTATAATTTGCATCTGATCATAGGTTAAGTTATCTGTGTCCCATTTAAGAATCACAATAACTTCCTCAAGTGTCATCTATGGAGTGGGAGATTTCTCCTTCTTTTTCTATGACTTCTTTCTAGGTGTTGTACCACTTGGCATCTATATAAGAGCTTTTATTGCCTCTTGCTCCTTAGGCTCTTGAGTGTTTAATACTTTTTCTATCTCTTTCTTTTTTGGTTCCTTTTCCTCCATGTGAGGATTTACTATAACTAATGCAGGCTATTCTACATGCCCTTTACTTGACTCCTCAGTAGATGTAGGCATAGGTATAATTACTGACTTGTCTTGTTCCTTTGTAGTAGTACTATGACCAGCTAGTATATCAATTGTAGCTATGTGTGGACTGGAAGAGGTAACTTTAATAGTTGATGTATCCTCAATTTGTGGGTAATCTAGCACTTGTAATAATAGAGGATTACCACCCGGCAAAGATGTATCTTTGGCTACCTCAGCATGAATTTCTTACTCGGTCAATATCTAAGTTTTCACTGGGGTGTCCTCAGTGATATCAACAATGGTCATTTCAATTGTCTTCTCATGCTCCTCGATCTTCTAAGCTTCTTCCTTCTGAATTTGAGGTTTACTAACATCCTCTCTATTATCTAGTTCAACTCCCATAGATGTGCTAGCATCCTGTTGTGTACTTTTATCAATTATAAGACCAAAAATGATCTTCCATTCCTTTAGACTTTGTTGAACAACATCTTCAACCTTGTGTTCAAGGATAGAGTATACCTAGAGCTTGAGAATGAATTTATTTCTGTACTACTCCATGTATTGTTGAATGTAAGCAGGGGACAAGTCTAGTGTGACTTGAGCAAGTGTACTTTCCCTAATTTTCTTTTCTATTACAAGAGTATATTCCCATTTTTATGTTATCCTTTGATATAACTCATCAGGAATCAGTTTCCCCAATTGAAGTGGTACCATTTTAAATATTCAGAGCATCTCAATCATTGCTTCTTCAACTTTTTCTTTATCCTCAATATTCATCCTTTCAAATTTTACTTTTTTGAAGCTTGCTAGTCCAATAGTGCTCTTAATGTTGTGGCATATTTCATCCACAATCAATGTTCTCTTTTGTAATGATACATTTTTCTTTATTTTCTCATCACTGTCGATTTCCTCATCATCCTTCTCCAAAATGAGTTTTCTCCTTGGTTTCTTCTTCAATGGGCTCAGCACTACCTTAGGATGAACAAGTTTTCTCTTCCCTGATGCAGGGGTTTTCTTTTGAGGTTCAGCAGCTACAGCAATAGAGGCTGCCCTAGTTCTTGGCCTAAGTACAGGTGAGGAGATAGGCATTGGTTTCTGCATTGTTTTCCTTATAGGATTGGTAACTGATGCCTTCTTTCCTTTCTTTTCTACTAATTTCTCCTCCTCTTCACTTTCACTAGACTCACTTTACTTATCTTCTCCTAATCCTTGAGTCAGTTCTAGAGGTGCATCTACCTCTCCTCCTATCATATTCTTAATGTTTTTCACTATCTTTTTCCTCTTTCTCTCCATGGTAGCAGACTTTAGTCCCATGGTTATCTTAGCCTTCGCTTCCTCATAGGTTCCAAAATATGTATCCTTCCTATCAACTTCCTCAACTAATAAGGTTGTGATTGTTGATGTAGTTTCATCAATTTTTACCTCATAAGGTAATGGAATTAGCCATGATACCCTTGGTATTATAGCTTGAGCCTATGTGAGGTTAGTGTCAACTAGAATTCTAAGGATACAAGAATTCTACTTCTTTTCCTTATTTTCTTCTTAAAATCAACAAAGTAATTCTCCATAATGCTTTCAAAGTTATCACCCATTTGACTAATAAACTCATTAAACTGAATTGCCACTGGTCTACTCTTATCCCATTCTACTCCTCCAATAGTAGGAAAACTTTTCTAAATGTAGAAGAATAAATAAACAAGTAGGGAACCAAACTTACACATTGAATTCTTTGCTTTCTGGATTGATGTAATATTCTTGGCAACTTGTGTCAGTTGGAGCTTGGCAAGGTCATATGTGTGATCCTTCTTTATTATCTTCCAAGATTGGCCCATTGCCATGCATGGGACACTATCCAACTGACTTGACTGATAAAATTTGTGTCTTATCACCCTTACTGCAAACTCAATTTCTAGGTCAGTGATAGTAGAGATAGTCATACCTCACTTGTTCCATAATGCCTATGTGTTTTCTTGTATTTCCTCCTTGCTTTGATATCTCATTGTTTTCTTCCTAGGGAATTTAGGGTATCTAGTTACCTGGTGAATCATGTATTTGGTAATTTGGACTGGTCAATCCTCCAGCCATATTTTCATATCATGTACCCTACTCGGTACTAGCTTGATCCACTCTAATTTAAAATTATGTGGAATGTCAAGGGCATGAACCAACCATTGCCCAACAACCTTCTGGTGTTTCAGCTTCAACACCCCATTGCTTCATAGTTTATCATATGCCTCTCTCATTTTATAATCGCCAATTTCTCTAATCTTGTAGATATAACATGATCGAATATCATTTATCATTAAAAATTTCTTTGGAATTGACGACAAGGCTCCAGTCAGATCTCCCATGATTGCACTTTCTGAAATGGCCTAAAACCTTTGTGGCTTGCATGCCTCATTCCTCACTAATTGAACATTAAAGACCTATTTTCCTTACTTCTTCATTATAGCTAATGATGATGATGTCATGTCTTACAACTTAAGGGTTAAGGTACTGAAAAAAAATCTTGATAAAATACCTTGCACAAGTGTTCTTCAAATGTTTTTCAATGACACATTGTGAATTTTTTCTACAGATCGTACTTAGCACTAATCGAATTGGTTACTCACCTTCTGAATTGCTCTACAAATTCTCAATTTTCTAGTGGAATGAAATAAATAGTAACTTCCCACTTTATAGACTTCAAACAGTTGGATTAGGGCTTCATTAATGATCTGTAAACTTTCTAGGTGAGATATAGCTATCTCAGCAATCTCATGTTAAACTCGGTCAACATAAGCTTGGTTAATACAACCATTCGGTTACAGCTCAGTGTACATCACATCTCGGCTATCACAGGTACTCGACATACATTAATGACTTGGTCACTATAGACTAGAATGTTGATGCTCAACATCAAATATGCAGTATAGTCCTTTGCTCAAATCTGTCCTAATGCATCTTAATCTATGCATATATGGACTTTGTATCAACAAATGTTAGGAACTAATGTAAGACTAAAACATTATAGGACTCAATTCCATACATACCTTCCTTTCTTAGTTCAAAGTAGTGTGATCACCTGATCCATCAGATTGGGTGGCCTCAGGTGCACTGGCTTCACTAATGCTTCCCTCTTCTTTCTTATTCCATGTTTTGTTCACCTAACTTCTCATTTTCTCAATGGTTTCTTCATTCTTTCTTTACACATCGCTTGGTATGTGTGTCCTAAAATCTTTCTTTAAGTGACCTATCTTATTGCATTTGTAGCATACCATACTTCCATTCATCCAACTCTTGGATTTACCCCTAAAATGTGTCTTCAGACAATTTTCTCCAATTAATGTGACCATATTTTCCATGGTAATGGCAACTGTACCAAGTGTTGTAGTCCTAATTGTATGTATTACCCTTCTTCAGTGACTTCATTTGTTGATTTAATGACCATTTGGGTTTTGATCTGCATTCAAATGCTCTATGTCCATATTTTTTATAGTTGAAATAGTATCCTTGAAATTTAGGTGAGGTAGGTGGATTACTAACCTTTGTCCTACATTCATGTGCTCGATGTCCATGTTTCTTATAGTTAAAACAATGTCCATTAAATTTTGGTTAGGATCAGACTTACCATGTTTGCTTCTACATATGTTGGTTGTATGTCCTAGCTTTCCATAGTGATGGCATGTGGGCTTGTTGTTATTTGGTTTTTCATTCCTTTTCTCTCCACTCTTTGATGATTTACCTTCCTTAGTAGATGATAATTGTTCATCATGTCCAAGTCCAGATGTATCACTAGATCTTCTAGGTGACCTTAACAGCTCTTGAAAATATCTTACAGCTTCATTAGGCTTGTTCATCCTTTCATTAACTTCCTTTTTAGTTCTCAATTCATTCCTCAGTTGATTGTTTTCTGATCTTAGATTGGTGAGTTCCACATCTTTCCTGCCCAATTTTTGATTAACCAGTAGCAGTTGATTTACCATGTCTAGTTGATTGTTTTTCAACATTTGCATGTCACTTTCCCTTTCATCAAGTCTCATTGATATTTTTCTTTTACCTTCTTCGACCATTGTCTTGTCTTCTTCAGCTTTATTTTTCTGTTCAACTACTTCATAAAGTCTCACAAATTGTATTTCTTGTTCTCTCTTCATATTTCTAATGTCCTCATTCAGTATGTTATTTTTCTCTAGTAATTCTTTTATGGCTTTGTCACTTTCTATAGATTTTCCACTATCAAATAGTCCAGTAGTATCTTCTTCTTGATATTGTGTTTCATTTTGTTGAATAGCTATTTCTCTTCTTTTGCTTAAGGATTTCTTCAGTTCTCCTCTAGCTACTTCAAGTTGTTGTAATCCAAGATGAATGTCGATCTTCTAATTTGCTATGATTTTACCCAACTTATAAACCTCCATATCAAGATCTTTATCTCACAAGTGGTTAGACTTCTTTATGAGACCAAGCTCTCATACCAATTGTTGGAAATCTATTGTGAAAATGTGATACTGAGAGGGGGGGTGAATCAGATATCACCGATTTATCCATTTTGACATAAATGAAACTTGCATAGCATAAGCATAAAACTTCAACAGTATAGAAGATCTAATAAGCTAAACATCACCCATGAAAATAAACATAACACAATGATTTTGGTTATCCATAAACCCTTGAAAGGTAAAAATGGGGTGGGGATGACACCCAAAAATCTTCACTACTGTAGTATAAAGTTTGCATGTTAGGGATACAAATTTGATCACAAAATATGATCTACCCTATGAGGGGTCTACCCTGTTAAGAGCTTTGAGACTTATACAATCTACCTTGCAAAAGGATTTAAGACTTACAACTAAGTAAGCACTTGGTTAAGAGATTTACTAAGGTCTATCAAAACCACTCTATTAAAAGATTTACCCTGATACACCTGTTAAAATGTCTCAGTACCTGATCCTTCGATTTTCACTGTGATGTTGATTATAGATCTTCTCCTTACAGTATAGATTTGATCTCTTCTATCAAATATGTCTATGTTATGTCATTCACTACTTTTCTCTATTCTACTCGGTCACTAAACTCTATCTCTGATCATCAGAATACTTCTTTGTTTTGAAAATATGAGATCTCCTTCATATTCTCTCTATCACTCACTGTTTTAGGGTTTAGATCACATCTTATATAGAAAATTAACTTTCTCCAAGATTTAAGATCTACGATCTAGATTATCTCTTTTTGTCACTTAACCTTTCCTTAATTCTGATTGGTTCGATGTGTTACATAGGGATTAATGATTATAATACAAGAGTGTAATCACTTCCATGATTTCCTCAACAAACAACAAATGAAATATAAATGTCGGCCAAAATTATTTACCTAAGTGTTTGTACCATAATAAACACATATGTCAATTCTATCTTGCTTGACATTAGATATCTTTGGCACTCGGCATTCACTGTTCTTTATAGTCTGGTGCTCGGCATTGTCTTCTTTACATAACTCAGCAAAAGCTAACTCGGCTAATACAAAAGTACTCGGTGACTAATTTTTTACTTAGTAGTGACTACTACTTGGTAAATGTACATTATACATGACTCGGCCTATTTATGATGACTTGGTTGTAGTGATGACCGACCAACATTGCCTAGAAAATAACTAAGTGTAAGACACTAATAGACAAAAAAACTTTAGGGAACAATAGGTCAGAGGGTCACTCTTTTTGTATGCATCTTGATGTTTAGGATTTTTCTTCTTTGATGCTACTAGACTTATACATTTCATTATTATATGTTTTCCATTTATGTTTATGATTTGAGACATATATTTATATGCTTTGGACCTAGACATAGATTATTTATGTGTTGTTTATGACTTGACATATAGATTTATATAATCTAGACATATACATAGATGATTTATGTGTTTATGCACTTGACATGTAGGTTATTTATTTAGATGTGTTTATGTTTGAATTTCAATACATCAATTAGAGTTTGGATGTGTTTATTTATCTATGCATATTTATTTAGATGTATTTAGATGTGTTTATGTCATCAAAACATAAATTAAACATCCCCTTAAGTAAAAAATGAAATAGATGAAATAACTTTATATCAAATAACACATCCCCTTAAGTCATCATCACCTAAATTAATATTCTCTAATTGATTAACATGATTTGATACACATGTTCAAATATCAATACATCAATTAGTCAATAAATGAAATACTTTATATGTGAAATAAATGAAATGCTTAGATGTGCTTGTTTAGATTTTTATTGAGATGTGTTTATCTTTAAATTTAAATACATCAATTGGTCAATAAATAAAATATTTTATATCAAATAAATAAATTTAATACATCCTCTTAAGACATGTACACCTAAATAAATCAATTTAAAACATCCCCTTAAGGTAATTTAATTTACATGTTAAAATTTTAATACATCAATTAGTCAAAAAATGAAATAAATCCCCCTAAGACACAAATTTCAATACATCCCCTTAAGACATAAATTTCAATACACCCCCTTAAGATATGTACACCTAAATACATCAATTTAAAACATCCCCTTAAAACATGCAAACATAAATTGTTGTATCACTAGTAAAGCTCAACATATAAAGATATCATTGAAGTATAATCCATAGTAATCAAGTCCTAAAACATGTAATAATATTCAAACCACCTCAAGTGGTTCAACTCAGTCTTGGAGAACATGTAATACTCTCTCATGATACTCACTATTGAGTCTCCACTTGCGACGTCCACATTGAGATTTAACTAAAGAGAGACAAAGGGAGGTAGCAAATACTAGATGGCTATATTGATACACCTTATTGGTAGGTTGATAATCAAAAAAGTGAATCCCATGTTGGACTATTTTGATTTTCTTGAAATGTGTTCCCTATAAAACAACTGAACCTACACCACAAAATTTAAAATATTTTATGAAATTTGTTAAAATTGATATGCACATATATATATTCAACTAAATTCAATATCTAAAGCATGAAAACTATAATAATTTGCCTAAGGAAATGAATGAAATTCCAAGATCTAAAAGCTCAATAGATAGCACAAATAAGAGAGACAAGATGATATGATCAAATGAATAACTCAATATATAGGCAATAGATGATAACTAGGAGATATGCAAGAGATAACCTATCACCTACACTAGGTGTAATCACATGTCCAACAAAGGTGGATCATCCTCCAGTGTACAACAAAGTATGTACAATATGTTCAACATTGAAAGGATGATAATGTGATAATAAAACTAAAGGTGGATATCACACATAAAGTGGATATTGGAGTTGATGAAAAAACAACTCACAACTCTCAAGAACACTTGCACACAAACACCTATCATGGAAAGAGAGAGAAGAAAGAAGCTAGAGAGGCCTGAACGCATGGATCCACGAGAGAGGAGAAATCATTGATGTACAAAAACAAAAGTTGCAATTCAATAATAATCTATGTTACAATCTATTATCAAATTTATCAAAACAAGAGGAGATCAATCCTTATAAAAGGAGATCTGAAACCCTAAAAGGGTAAAACCTAGGTTGCACAATAATAATTAATAAAGTAATTAATTATTATATTCCTAAAGTTTAGCTTAAGAAGAAAGAGATAATAAGTGACTTAGTAATTAAATCAAACATGATTTAATTAATAAGAAAACACTTTATTACTCTAACACCCTCCCTTAAGATGAACTTTGGGAGAAGCTAAAAACCTAGAAAAAACTACTGAAAGGAAATGGATCCTAGCAACAAAGGCCTGATCAGGTACCCAACTAAAAAAGAGAGTCTCTGAAAAGTAGAGAAATAGAGAAAACCACATGGGAAAAACTCTAATCCAAAAAGACAAAGAATAGTCTGAAGGACTAAAGAAGCCTCCAAAACTAGGAATGTTCTAAAAAATAGGAACAAGGATGAACATGTAGAACATCACTAAAGCAAGAAGCTACAAAATCTATCAAGAATTAACTATTGATTTGAGGATCCTCCATTGAAATATTACCAGGTAGAGAAGATTATAATCTACATGAGTGCCCTCAAATGACACTACTCAAATCGGGAGGAAAACAAAGGCAAACAACTAAAGTCAAAGATATAGAATACTATAATCTACATGAGTGCCCTCAAATGACACTACTTAAATTAGGAGGCAAACAAAGGCAAACACTTGAACTCGAAGATACAGATGGCATAAAAACAAAAAATTCTGAAGAGCTTATCAATTAAAAATGGAAGAGTGCATCCAAAAATAGGAAAGAGAAGAGTGTCCATATGGTAAATGATCCATCTCATCGGAATACATAGGTACCTAGCCACTGCATCCACCTTGTACATAGAATCAAATACTAAATACATAGCTCACACTATCAAACCAAGGAAGCAGTAGAACCAACTATAGAAACCCCCCATAATGCTGACAAGGGAGTAATGACAGTTACATAGAAAAGGACATCCAATATGAAATGCATGATGAAGAAGATCTAGGAACATTGAAGGTGTAGAGAGAGTACAAACACAAATAGAGATACTTGAGGCTAATGTCATTGGAGGAACTCTCACATGACAAAAGTAGATGGAAAACAAAGGCAAACATCAAACCCCCCTGGCACTTTATAATAGAGTATCAATACAAAGAACATGAACATGTACAAGATCTCATACATGTAATAAAATGGCACTTTATCTCATTGTGTGTGCATAAAATAATGCTACAAAAGTGAATTATACACTGCTCAAAGAAGAGCCAAGGCTTCTAAAACAAAAGAAAGACCAAAGATGATCCATTCCTCAAAAGGAAAAGATCCTAGGACCTAAAACATCCAAGATATCTACCAGATTGCAAAGAATGCAAGAAACTGAATAAAATATACTTGAAGAAGAATCTGGAAAAATGACTCATATCACTAGAAAGGTTTTAGAACAAACTTTCCAATGATATATCATTTTCCCAAAATGGAGTTCAGATGCGCAAGATAGAGCTCTCGAAGTGCAAAACTAAACATCTGGCTTTGACAGTAAAAAAACCATCAAGAAAGAAAAACTAAAAATTCAAACCTCTAGATCTAGATAGAGCTCAAAACCAACTTTTTGACGATATCTCTTTTGCCCAATTTCAACATTATATGTTCAAGTTATGAGAAAAAAACCATAGGTATATTGAAGGGTTGAAAAATAGTATCCAAGAGTACTGACATGTGTTGACATTAGCACTTCATGAGTTTAAATTTGATGGACATATGGCCCTAAAAAAAAAAATGCAATAGGCCCGTGGGGCTAAAAAAATCAGGCCCCTGGTTGCCACATGACTAGGGGCTGGCACTAAGGGTTGGTCTTGGATTTGGCTCCTGGTTCTTCATGTGACTGGGGTGACTACTAAAGGGGGGCTGTATGCTGGTGGTTTTTGGGTAGTTTGGTAGCATGTCGGTCACCGTGGTGGATCACTACATGGTGACTATGGTAGTCATCACTCGTTCATTGTGCGGTTACATCGGCAATGACCATGGTGGTGACTCCACTCGATCACCAACAGTGACTGCTAAGCGGTCCGTGGGCCACCACCAGTGTCTGCTTGGTGGCTATTGGGTGGAGCCTAGGTGGCCACCTAGTGGTGGGCCCAAAAAAAAAAAAAAAAATTTTTTAAATCGTAATGTCGCATCAATCTATGTGCCAGGGTCATACGACCCTAGTACGCAAAATTTTTTTCCCACAATTTGCAATGTCATCCAAATTAGATGTGATTTATATGGAAATGGGGGTTCTTGGCCACTACGAGCTCAACAGTGAGCTCCATTTGAGCCAAAAATTCTCCAAAATACTAGTGCCTACCTCAAGATCCGTGTCAAGGTCGATTGTAAAAAAAATTGCCACAGATTCTAACTTTGTCCAAGTTGAACAAATTTTATGTGGATCTAGGGGTTCTTGGATGCTTTAAATGCAATTGTGAGGTCAGTTTGAGCTCAAGATGACTAGAAAGAGAGATCCCCTTAGATTCAACAAAAAAACCCTCTAAAACACAGATCTGATGAACACGACTGAATCTCTCAGGAAGAGGACAGGGGGAAATGGATCTAAAGCTTTTATACCATATTGGAGTTGATGAGAAAATAACCCATATCTCCCAAGAACACCTGCACACAAACACCTGCCACAAAAAGAGAGAGAAGCAAGAAGCTAGAGAGGCCTAAATGCATGGATCCACGAGAGAGGAGAAATCATTGATGTGAAAAAAAAAAAGTTTCAATTCAATAATAATCTGTGTTACAATCTATTATCAAAGTTATGAAAATGAGAGGAGATTAATCCTTATAAAAGGAGATCTGAAACCCTAAAATGGTAAAACCTAGGTTGCACAATAATAATTAATAAATCAATTAATTATTATATGCCTAAATTTTAGCTTAAGTAGAAAGAGATAATAAGTGAGCTAGTAATTAAATCAAACATGATTTAATTAATAAGTAAACACTTTATTACTCTAACAATAGGATGAGATAAAAACCACCTAAAGTAGAATTCTCTTACACCATGTGCTAAAATGAAATGAAAACTCCTAGGTGTCTAAAATGCAAACTACTATTAAATGCATTATATTAAGTAAATTGTAATTAAGAATATTTAATTATACCAATAATCCCCCTTAAGCACAACTTAGGGGGATGAACTTAAGCTCACAATGCTTCTAACAATACATCATGGATCCTAGCTACTAGGCCATGTTACGTACCCATGTACAATATACAAAAGAAATGTAATCTCTTATAAAGCGGAGAAAGAGGGAAAACTTCATGGGAAAAACCCTCCCCCAAAAAGCGATAAAAAATAAACAAGATGCATGGATGGATGGAGTAATCAAGACCCCCCCCCCCCATTATGACATACATCATGTATATAAAATCGAGATTCCCCCCATAGGAAGGAAACAAGGACACATGATATTCCCCCCATAAAGAATAATCTCCTACAAGAATGATGAATGCTTGAAGGAAAAACATAGAACCATGCCTACAAAACACATTTCTCCCCTTAGGAAGAAGATACACCAAGTATAGATGCAAGAAGGCTTACCATTGTGGCTAGGAAGAAGCAAGGGTAATCCAAATGAAGTATGATGATGTCTTTGAAGTGTTCTCATGTTTCACCATGTCCTTGGTTAATTAAGATGGCACTAACCAATCAAGAACATACCCAATAGAAGATTACAAACAAGGAAAAAATAGTAATTGATCCATGTAAGAATTCGGATCAAACTTTGAAGAAAAAGAAGTATCCTCTAAATAATAAGTAGGAAGCAAGACAAAGTACCCCCCCCCATAATGTAGAAGGTACACCCATGATAGATTCTCCAGGATCACTATAGAAACTGCACAATGAAAATTGAATGGTGTTCCTCCCCTTGGGCAGAAACAATGTCATAGGTGTATTAATAAATCCTCTCCAATCTCTAGGAAGAATCCTAAAAAAAATGATGTCTCAAGAATCTGAGTAGGAATATCCAACACATAATTATGATAAACTATGCAATGTGACATCTCAAGTGAAGTTTGAGACTGATGAATGTCAATCTCCAAGTCTCAAATGTTTTCTCTAAAGATAAAGAGACCTCCTCCAAATATTGTATTAAAGGATCCACAATCATGTCAAACTCAGAAGAAGGATCAAGTGAAGAATGATGAAGGTCTAAGTGTTCCCTCATAAAAATTGAAGAAGGATCATCCTCATCATAAAGAAGATGAATTTCATCAATAAAGTCTCCCAAATCCTCAATGTAGGATGCCACAAACAATCTTTCAATGTATGTCAAGAAGTCATCCCAAGGAACTACGTATGGAAGACAAGGAATATCCTGTTGGACTAAATCACGAGAATCCATGGCTATAGGAATAGTGGATATCAACTAGAAAAGTATCATGAGGGTCTTGAACATAATTACAATATGATAGTATTTTTAAGGCATCATCACCAAAGGGAATATGATCTGCAACATCAAGTGGAATGAGGCAATCTGCAACTAGATTATTTGGGAATGGAGGAACTTAAGGATCTCCAAAATTCACCCAAATTTGTGTCCATATTGTGCATGGGAACTCAATACCTTTTATATTGTGGTAAATTCCATGAACTCCAAAGAAGAGAAATCAATTAATGATGGTACAAACAAAAAATCTAATATGATTATTCTTATTTTCCCAAATGCCATGATTCCAAAAAAAAATTGTTCAAGGACAAGTCCATAAAGATGAGGTAAGAGATTAATCCATCGAC
Source organism: Chamaecyparis obtusa (assembly GCA_027943335.1). Taxonomy (NCBI): domain Eukaryota; kingdom Viridiplantae; phylum Streptophyta; class Pinopsida; order Cupressales; family Cupressaceae; genus Chamaecyparis; species Chamaecyparis obtusa. The sequence continues at coordinate 1,147,076 of BSBK01002247.1, read as the reverse complement.
AATGTGTGATGATTCCTTTTTCCCATGACCCATAATTATCCTCAATCAAAGTTATGACAGTAGGATGTGGTTCTATTTCCATGATTACATCAATGATACTTCTCACATAAAAAATGAGATTAAAAAATCAATGCAACTCCCAAAATGAAATGAAACAAGGAAACCCCCCTACAAATAAATGATTTTGGCACTTTATATTTAGTGCATGTACAATTTACACTTGCCAAAATGGACCAAAGTGGACTTATGATTTCAATGATTATAACTATAGAAGTAAGGCTATATCAGACTCAAACAAATAAGATACAAGACCACTCAAGGATCCAACAAATTACAAGTGCCAAATATAGGCCAAAATAGACCAAATGAAGAAAGTATTGTGTCCACTTAAGATTTCTCCAAACTGATACTAGATGTAGAAAGAAGAGAAAAAATTATGCACTTAAAAAAAAATAGCACCTAGAAATGTGTCCATATGAGCCCAAACAAATCCTCTGAAGTTGCAAAAATTGGGATTTACAATGTTTAGAAAACACTAAGAACAGGGATCAAAAACCACCTACAACATTGTGTAGATCATGAAATTCTACCCCAAAACAAAAAACATTTCTCAAAAAATGGAGTCCAGATGACTGAGATATCGTTGTTTGAAAATCACCCCTAAAATTATTTTTTTCGAATCATCATCACCACAATTCCAAAATTCAAATGGCTCTAGATTTGGCCTCAGAAGTTTGATTTGGATGAAAAAAAAAATTGATTTAGGGGTTTTTGGACCTCCTTATTGTGATGCCAACCTCTGATTTGTACCAACAAGCACCAATTTTGACTTGCAACAAAATTCTCTCAAAATATGCTATATAATGGCACTCATATGGCTATGATACCATGTAAGAATTTTCCTAAGGAAATTAATGAAATGCCAAGATCTAGAAGCTCAATGGATAGCACAAATAAGAGACACAAGATGATATGATCAAATGAATAACTTAGTAATGATCAAAAGATAATGGATACACAATTCATCTCCAATTGATAATGGCCAATTGAATAAATAAAAAGATGTGCCTGAATACATAGGCAATGCATGATAACTAGCAGATATGCAAGAGATAACCTATCACCTACACTAGGTGTAATCACATGTCCACCAAAGGTGGATCATCCTCCATTATACAATAAAGTATGTGCAACATGTGGAAAATTGGGAGGATCATCCTCCATTAACTCCATCCTCTGTGCAGTGAAACACAATAAATAGTAATTAAATCCTACCTTTTTACACTCAACAATCACTACAAAGATGTCTCATGCACAAAAAATTGATACATGAAAAAATACTTAACAATTTTGACCAATCATAATTAGTATAAATTGAAGGAATGTCATCAAAATTTTAATCTTCATCTCCACCAACTGTATTAGTAACAACAAGTGGCACCACATTCCATGCACCTACATATACATGTTCCTGATTGATGCATTCCTCATGGTTTTCAACAATGCAGTGATAACAAAAATATGAGTAATCTCTAGTGTTCAATGTGCAATTGCAAGAATTTTTACTCATAACTGAATGCAAATATTGTGTCTTCTCTATCCTCTTGCAACCATTCATAGTTTTTCTATCCACACCTGATCATATATATAACATAAAAATGGAACAAATTATGAACTTTACTTTTAAAATTTGAATAAATGATGTGTTGGCACCTACAAATTTTTCATGGTCATATTCACTTTCCTCTGGTCCCTGCAATTATTTTTCCCTATTTCTGGATTAAACCCTAGGCAAAAATTCATATTCTAGCCATTGGGTTGAAAAACCCTAAGTGGGCCCTAGCCTGGTTCTAATTTCATGTTACTTTTTGGGCCACTTAAAGTCTGATAAACACATGTGCTTAAATGTTTTATTTCCCTACGGAGGATTCAGCTTTAATTTTTCCTAAGTTCCTTTTTCCCCATGGGTTTTAATTTTTCCTAACTTTTCATGCACCCAGTGAAATATTTTCCTAAGTCAGATGGCTTTAGATTTTCCCTAAGTCTAGTGCTTTAATTCTTTCTAATGTTTTCGGCTTTTATTCTTTCCTGGGCCCGACTTTGATAGCATCTAGATCTGACGGTTGGCATAAGCTTGCAAGCAATGTGTCAGAGGCTTGCGATCTTACGCTGGCCATTGATCTTTCCTATGACATGACATTTCAAAAAAGGTGGGACCTTCTGACAGGTCACCACAGTTGGTGGTCTCATATTGGTTGGCATATGTTATGACTTGGTGGTTGTCAGTGGGACCTAAGTTTCTTGTATGTCAAAGGGTCCTGACATCTATAGAAAATTGATGGTGGGTGTGTCTTCGCAAAGGATGTGTTAGATGCTTGTGAATTTACGATGGTCATTCTTTCTCTTTTGTGATGTAACCTTTTATTTCAGTGGGTCCACTGCCAGGTGTCCATAGTGGGCATCTTTTCATTGGTCCATGAGGTGATGTGTTGGAACTTGTCAGAGGGTCATGTGTCAGAGAATCTGTAGAGCGGTATCAAAGGTTTGATCTAACAGCTATCTAATGTTCACATAGAATCTTTTAGCTCTATGTGAACTTGTGATAGCCGTTGATCTTATTTCTAAGTAGCTGGGTCCAATATGCTACGTGGTGTCAATTCATCACTGACATGCTTTGTTTTAATTGGTTCAAGGTTTTAATGATGTGGAAAGCAATTTTTTAAAGGGTTTTGTTGATTGTTGAAGAAGTTTTGTGAACTGCCCAATCTGCCGGGAAGAGATATAATTGATGGCCACATTTCAAAATTTGCTGACTAACCATTGGCACCAGGAATTTGAATTTTAAATGGTTTCTCAGCGACAGAAGGACTGGAAATTGAATGTTTTAGCTGCAGGATTTGGTAAGAATGCTTTCAATGGCTATTGTAGTGTGGACCAAAGGGTTTGATGATTAATTGCAGACTCCTGTACCATCAAGAAATGAACATGAGTGTTGCTCGAGGAATGTTGCAACTGTACAATTGGACTGATAAGTATGATGTTTGCATGATCTTCGGTACAAATCAAGAGATTTTCATTTGATGAAGATCAATTTTCGGTCTGATTGTTTAGGTTGCTTGGTTTTCTCCCCTGGAATTAATTTTTGATTGATATTGGTTGGTTTAGTGGGTGAAACCCTAACCCTAGCTATCTGAAGCTTGTTGCATCCTAAATTATTTGAGGATTCCAAGATAGCTAGTGGTATAAATGGTAAAAGTTTTAATGTTGTGGGGGTTCCAAAACTTTTGAGGCTCAGAGATTTTTGGTCTTTAAGGCTTTTGGTCCCTGGTTCTAGTTTTTCAGTAATCCAAGGGACTCTATTCTTTGGTTCCATTCTCTTGATGTTGAATGCAAAGAATACAAGTTTGTATAGCAAATTCTCATTCTGAGTCTTTGAGTGAAGAGTTTTCCTTGTATGTACTGATACACTTTCATGAAATACAATACAATTTCTATCTTGGTTATGTTAATGTGTCTTAGCTTTGTGTTCCATTCTTGTATGTTTCACTTGTAAGGCATTTTAGACATACTAGTTGCAAGGAAGCTATCTAATTGTTGCATGAGTTTCTTTCAAGGAAAGGATTAAATCCTCGTGCAATTTCAGGGAATGAACACATCTACTGAGATCTCGATGATAACAATCTAGGATTGAGGGGATAGTTTGTAAGTCATTATATCCAAATTGTATGTGGTTTGTAAGGCATATCAATGTATTTCCTAGAAATTCCTCTATTGATTTATGTTAGACTCTTCTACCCAAAGGATTAGGCACTGGTCTAATCTCTGCTATACAATCACCTTTCTTTCATCAAGCATAAATTTTATCATTACCATTACACATTTTCATTTCATGTTCATGCACCAAAGGAGATAGGACTGTCCCTGATGTTTTATAGTCCATAGTTGTTGATTCCTTTAAGAGTGAATCAAAGGTTAGCCTTCCTTGAGTTTTACTCATAAAAAGAAGAAGGATTCATCACCCTTATGTCATTGATCATGTTATCGTACTAGGAATTTCATTAGTCACATTATGCAACAGGTTGTTCTCAGCTGTCTTTAGAATGATCTTCCATAAAAGCACCTCTAATGAACTCAATAGCATGACAATGAAGACCTAATCCACCAATCCATATTTTACTTGAAAGATAGTAACCTATTTGTAGGAAATACCCACCTGAGTCCTATAGAGCTCAAAGCAGAAGGAGGATCTTATCCAATCCTCATCAATTAGGCTTTTCTTGCAAACTTGGAAACCTTTTTCCTGAGAATCAAGCCAATATCCTTGCCAAGTTTGACCCACAAGAAAAATCTCTAATAGACTGGTGACTCTACTAGGGAAGTTGTAGGAAATATGTTGCTAAGTTATAGGGTTTAGTTGAGCCAGGGCTCCTATCCTATACAAACCGGCTGGTTACCATTAGTATTTGTATTTTAGATAAAATTCCCAAATTTTGGGTGGCGATTCAAACAATTTTTGTAGCAGTACTGGTCAAAAAATCATTCACAAGATGAGTTACAGAGGTACTAAGTCTCAGAGAAATAAGCTTCCTAAGGAAAAATCAGAAGAAGGTCTTCCAAGTACTTTTAGGCCCAGTCAGACAAGGAGAGGAAGAAAAAATAGGAGTATTTTTCATACTCAGAAACATAAAGAGGATACAAGACAAGAGGAACAAATCTAGCCTATTCAGATGAATCAAGAAGGAAATACCTCTGAATATGAGGAGGCTATTGATTTGGGTTTGAACCAATATGAGGATGAGGTTCAAGTAGGAGATGTTGAATCTGAGACCACTCTCCCTGAATCAAAAGAAATTTTTTAAGAAGTCTATGAGTTGGAAAGGAGAGTCCAAGAATAGATCCATTTAAGATAGAAAAGAGACAAGGAAAAAGAGGAAAAGATTAGACATGCTATGATTAGAGTAGAACAATTGAAGATACAATTGTTGGATCTTGAAGCCATGAATCAGGATCATGTGACAGAACAAGCAGAAGATCATCCTATTGTCCAGCAAGTTTATGAAGTAAGAAATCCTAGGGACAAAGGTAAACAAAAGGTTGTGGGTGTTTCAATAAATGAACCAAACCCTACAAAGGAGTCCATGAATCAAGCAACAAGATTAGAGGCTGACTTGGAAGAAGAAAAAAGAAAACAAGAATTTTTGGCCAAAGAGTTGGAAAAGGCAAAGCTTGAAGCCACTACAGCTAAGATGAAAAGGAAGATTGATTTCCTTAAGCAATCTTCTGGACCTACTAATACCTTTTCCACTTCTCAAGCACAAGGAGAAAAGGTGTTCAATATTGCCAACACTTCAGGTATGCTTAAGACTCCTAATGTTTCTAATATTCAGACATCCACATCTTTAGGTGGTGATCCATCTCAAGGAGGTCCCATTCATGAGAGGCATAAACAATTGGTGTTTATGGGAATTCCTGGTTACCCAAATCCCATCCCTAATGAAATTAGGAAGAAGCTCCTGAAATTCACTAGAAGTAATGCAGTTTCATGTGAAGAACATTTGAAGAGTTTCATTGATGTAATAGATGACTACAATATTGAGCCTGATGATGTAATCATGAAGCTTTTTATTTAGTCTCTAACTAAAGATGCTAGAGATTGGTTTAGAAATTTGCCTCATGCTAGCATATGTTCATGGGAATAGTTCAAATGTTCTTTCAAGGAACAATATGGTGATAAAACCAATGAAGGCTTCATGCTTAATGAGTTCAACAACATCAAGAAAAATTCAAATGAGGGTGTTGTTGAGTTCAATGTTAGATTTCAGAAAGCTATGCATAAGTTGTTGCAAGTTATTAGATTGGATGATAGAGTGTGTATTGTCACATACTTGAATGCTTTTGATTCAAAGATGGGATATCTTTTGAGAGATAAGAACCCTAGGAGTCTTACAGAATCTTACAAATTGGCTATTAATATAGAGAGAAATAGAAGGATATCAAGAAAGTTGGGAAGGAGAGAAGATTGTCAGCCATCATTATCAAACAGAAGAGAGCCAGGGAAACCTGATGCAAAGCCAAAAGATGATGATAGTTTGAAAAAAATCTTGAAAGAAATAAAGGATTTAAATCCTAGTGAAGCAAGAAATAGTAGAGTGCAAGGAAATGACAAGCCATCTTTCAATAACTTTAATAAGTTACCAAGAAGGCAGAACTATCCCTATAATACTCAGTGGAAAGATGGAAAGCAAGTGCTCCCTGAAAGAAAGGATAGACCAAATGACAAGACCCCTGACCCCTTGCACCAAAATATAGTATATATGAATGATGATGTTCCTTGGTGTGTTGTCTTCCAGTCACCTCATGATCCTTATTATTGTGCAATTTCTCAAAGTGTTTCTGCAGATGAAGATCAAGACAACAACAATCAGGAGTCTTATGATGATCAAGGATGTGGTATGATTTCTTCATACATACATGATGAATTAGACTCTGTAGATGAAGATGAAGATCAAGATGTTGGGATTTCCCAAGTTAGAAATGAGGTTTACCATCAGCAAGTGTTTTCTGATGAAGAAGATAATCACCTTGATGTAGTTCAGTACAATACACTAAGAAGTGATGAGTCAGTAATGTTGAGAAGACCCTTTGATGAAGAAATTGCACAAATCATAGCAGACATGATATCTCAAGTTCAAAGAAATTATAAATTGAGAAATAGGGTGGTAGGTAGTCCAATTGGTAGGCCTGCTGGAATTTTCATCAAGAAAATAGAAAGGGATGAAAAACAAACCCAAAATAAACTGAAGGCTTCTGACATTGCTGACAAAAACAAAATAAATAAAAATGTTATTTTTAGTAAGCCAACAGTTGCTTACAAAGTAAAAACCAAGCCTCTTGTTGATACTGTACACTCTTTGCAAAAGGAAGTAAAGAGTCAGAGCAAAGATAGTCCTCATCTGGTTACACGTGAAGAAAATGAGGAGGCTACTATCACTAAACAAGATGTAGTTGACCCCAAGTATGTTCCCATTGACATGAGCAAATTGCTGTCACAAATCACTGTCAAGGTCCCCTTATTAGAAATAATGAGGATAGAGGAGCATAAAGTGAAGGCTTTGAGTTGGGTGAAAGGATCTTTTCTTTCTAATGCCCATGGTTCCACCAAGACTGATGGAATGGCTACTGCACGAAGTGATTCAATTGAGAACCAATGTGGGCAGATCATCTCTAAGATTCCTCAGATTTATTTGGACACTAATGCTACTAATGTTGTGACAGGAACTATTGATCCTTTCTTTTTGTCCCTAATAGTAAATGGAAAGTTGTTAAGAAACTGTATGATTGATTTAGGAGCCTCTAATACTATTATGCCTGCATAAATAATGAGATCCTTGGGGCTGAAAGTAGATACACCTCATGGAAGATGTTAGGCTATGGATTCAAGAGAGGTCCTTGTTATTGGTACTATAAAGGCACTTCCTTATAGGTGATAGCCTTCCCTAACAAATTTCTAACAATGAGTGTTCTGGTGGTTGATATTCCCCCTCATTATGGGATGTTACTGTCAAGGAAGTGGAGTGCTCAAATGGGAGGTAGTATCCAATGTGATTTTTCCTTTGCAACTTTCAATATTGATGGTGACAATGTGAAAGTATCCAAAGAAGGTAGAACCCCACATATGATTGAAATAAATGATGATCTTTTAAATTGTTGTGTGGATGTTGACATGGAGAATTTCAAATTAGAAGAGACTGTCCCATCGGTGGAAGAGATAGATCCACTGGTTGTAGAATTAAAGAAACCACAAGATGGACTATGGTAGATGTATATTGATGGAGCATGCTCAAAAGAAGGCTCAGGAGCTGGAGTCCTATTCATATCTCCGTCAGGTACCCCTTTTAATTACTCATTCTCATTGACTTTTCAATGCACAAATAATACTGTTGAATATGAAGCATTGTCTTTGGGATTGAATATTGCTATCAAACATGGGATATAATGCTTAAAGGTTTTTGGTGATTCTGAGCTTGTGGTAGCACAAGTTTGATCCAAATATGTTGTCAAGAATGATAGGTTGAAATTGTATAAACATGTAATATGGGATCAGGTTGAAATGTTTGATGCTTTCAATATATGTTGGGTAGAAAGATCAATTAACATAATGGCTGATTTTTTGGCCAATGTTGCTCTAAAAAGGGATGATTCAACTTTGTTTGGAGTATCAATTCTTGAAGTAAAAAGTAGACCAGTTGTTGTAGACAACATTTACAATTGGCAGGTCTTTGAAGATGATCATGACATTCTAAAATTCATTCAATGTCTTGACCTATATGAGGATCAACCTATAGACTGCAACACTTTGGTTGAGGAAATTGAAGGTAAGGACATGGTCATGGGAAATGAAGTGATCTTGTTGAGTTTAAATAATATCCCTAAGGGCCTAACTAAGTTAAAAGCATTGTATAGTAGCCAAAATGATCATATGTCAAAAATAAGTAATGCTAATATAGAAGATCTGGAAGAAGTAAATTTGGGATCACATAATGCACCTCAAATAGTCTATATTGGAAAAGGATTAGCCCCTCAATTGAAAGATAATTTGATAAAGTTATTGAGAAGGTACAAGCATGTGTTTGCATGGTCCTATGATGATCTAAAAGCCTACAAAGAGGACCTTTTCCAACATGAGATCCCATTAAAGCAGGATGTCAAACCATTCAGATAGAAGCAGAGGCCCATTAATCCATTATTGGCTCCTAAGATGCAGCAGGAGCTAATCAAGTTGAGTGATGCAGGAATAATTCAACCAATAAGGCATTCAACTTGGGTATCTAATTTAGTCCCAGTTAGAAAGAAGAATGGTGACATTAGGTTGTGTGTGGACTTTAGAAATTTGAATGTTGCATCATTGAAGGACAATTATTCACTGCCTAATATGGAGGCAATGTTGCACAAAGTCACTGGATGTGAGTTGTTGTCCATGATGGATGGTTTTTCTGGATATAACCAGGTGTTGGTAAAGGAATCTGAATAGTTCAAAACAACATTCACTACACCTTGGGGAACCTATGTTTATGTCAGAATGCCATTTGGTCTCAGAAATGCTAGAGCAACTTTCCAAAGAGCCATGGATGTTGCTTTTAAGGAATATATTGATCTATTTATGGTTGTGTACCAGGATGACTTAATTGATTATTCCAAATTGGCTCATGACCATTGTTCACACTTAGAAAATATTTTTGTCAAAGCTCTGGAGTATGGTGTGTCTCTAAATGCAAAAAAGTGCAATTTTGCAGTCAAAGAGGGAAAGTTGCTAGGACACATTGTATCAAAAGATGGAATAAGATTTGATCTAGAGAGAGTTGAAGCAATTAGGAAGGTTTCTGCACCAAAAAATCTCAAGGGGGTGCAGTCATTTTTAGGAAAGATAAATTTTGTTAGAAGATTCATTGCAAACTTTGTTGAGATTGTCAAACCGATAGTAAAGTTGCTAAAAAAGGATGTGAAGTTTCAATGGACTGTAGAAGCTCAGGATGCATTTGAGAAGATTAAAGATGTGGTCCAACAAGCACCTGTGCTTAGGTCCCCTGATTATACCAAGCCTTTTTCACTATTTTCTTTTGCATCATTTCACACCATTGTTGTTGTTCTATTGCAAAAGGACAATGAGGGCTTTGAACATCCAATTGCATTTTTAAGTAAATCCTTGCAGGCTATTGAGTTGAATTCTGAGATGATGGAGAAGTAGGCATATGCATTGGTAAAAGTAGTCAAATCTTTCAGGCCTTATCTGGTGTGTGCAAAGGTTGTTGCATATGTCCCACATTCAGCAGTAAAGGATGTTCTTACTCAATCTGGAGTCATTGGTAAGAGATGCAAGTGGATTACTAGAGTTCAAGAATTCAATTTAGAAATCCATATCACTAAGCTTGTGAGAGGACAAGGCCTAGCAAAACTAATGACTGAAGAAAATATGGACCTAGTCCAAGTTAATAATGAAAGGATTCCAAATATGACAATTAAAAGTATTGAATTACAACCAGAATATGTTGATGTTGTATATTTCATAAAGAATGCTAGATGCCTAGACTATATGATAGATAACCAAAAGAGGTCCTTGAAATCACAAGCTCAGAAGTATACATTGATACAAGGGGACTTGTATTGGAAAAATAGAGATGGAGTCTTACTATTTTGTCTTGACAGATATCAGACAGAGAAGGTTTTAAATGAAATGCATGTTGGTGTTTGTGGAGGTCATTATTTAGCAAAGACTACTACCCATAAGATTATGAGGGCTAGCTATTTCTGGCCTACACTATTTAAGGATTCATTCCAATATGTTAGGAAATGTGAAGCTTGTCAGAGGTTTGCTTCAAAATTAAAGTACTCAGGAGCACTATCATTAAACCCAATAGTTGTTGAAGCACCATTTGCCATGCCAGGCTTGGATTTCATAGGTGAGTTTGCTGAGAAATCTAGTGGAGGACATAGTTATATACTTGTTGCAACTGAATATTTTACAAAGTGGATAGAGGCTATTCCTACAAAGAAGGCAAGTAAAGTGGTGATTGATTTCTTGTTTGACAATATTTTGACCAGATTTGGTGTTCTTGTGAAGTTGATTACAGATAATGCAATGTGTTTCAGATCAGATGAGTTTAAGGAGTTTTGTGTTGGAAATAATTGTCTGAAGGAAATTGCTACTCAATTATGTATTGTCTTTGATGTCACACTATGTCATAGTCCGCAGCAATCAGTTCCTACCGAGCTCAGTCGGTCTGCCAGACAGGAATATTTAGTGCGTACCGAGTCCACTCGGTTATCGAAGAAAAGATAGTGTTTACCGAGTTCACTCGGTCATCGAAGAAAAGTTAGTGTTTACCGAGTTCACTCTGTCATCGAAGAAAAGTTAGTATTTACCGAGTTCACTCGGTCATCAAAGAAAAGTTAGTGTTTACCGAGTTCAGCCGGTTATCAAAAGGTAAAGGATTGTCGGTGTTTACCGAGTTCCCTCGGTCACCGAAAGATTATAGAAAGTTATGGTCACCGAGCACTGTCGGCCCTTGAAGGACTTTTGCAAATAGAGTTTGCTTAATTCAGCCAACTGTTATACTAAATAATGTCGATTTGACAAATCCCAAATCATATAAATAAAAGGTCAAATGTGAAAAATAAATATAACAGCAGAAAATCTACAGAAGAAAAGAAGGAAAGGTATATGCGAATTTGTGAAGGATGTTCAGATATCCTTGAGGAGCAGCAGAGATTTATTCGATCAGAAAGGATCAGAATTATGCAGAACAGAGATCTGTAATCAGCAAGACAGTTGCATTATTATACAGGTCACTTTTTCATTGTTACCTTCTTATCATTGTAACAGTGAATTCTAAATCTCTTAACCGAGTTGGTTTAACAACCATAATGTAAATCCTCTAACAAGGTGACAATTCCATTGAATTGTTTTCAAGACCTCTTACCAGGCCACTCCTTGTAGGGTGTTTTAAATCCTCTAACAAGGTCACACCTAACAGTGTGTTTTGTAACCTTTTACCGGGTTGGCTTCTAACCGGGCATCACTTCAGAAAAGTGAAAATCAGTATCTAGATACATTGGTGGTTTTTCCCATATTGGGTTTCCACGTTAAATCTTGTGTCTCTTGTGTTCTTAATTGCTTTCTCAATCATATACATGTGCTGATGAATATCTAAAGATAATATTGATAATACTTTCTGCATCTTCAAAGTTACTGCAATCTATTTACCGAGTGCTAAAACAGATAACAGTGTTAAGATATCCTAAGGGATCTACAAAGAATTAATTGTGAAGTGTTTTTATGGTTGACTGATTCACCCCCCCCCCTCTCAGTCACTTCATCCATATTCCATCAATTGGTATCAGAGCTTTTGGTGCTTGCAGGAAGGGTTTCAAGGACCTAAGCTAAAGATCAGGATGTCTTACAAGAGGGAAATTCCAAAGCTTAACAGAGATAACTTTTCAGCATGGCAAGGTCTCATGTGACTTCATCTGGCTTCCATTGGTGATTCAGGATGCAAATACATTGATGAAGAATACACAATTCCTAATGGCGCATTGACTGTTGAAGACATTGCAGATAAAAAGACTCACAACACTATGATGATAGACATTGCATCTGCTCTCAGCTATGAAGAATTTGATGATATCAAAGACTGAACTACTGCATATGAAATGTGGGTGGCACTGAAGAAAATATATGGTGGTGATGCAAATGTGAAAAGAGCCAAAGCAGAAAGCCTAAGAGGACAGTTTGACAAAATGAATATGAAGGAAGATGAAAACATTGCAAAATATGTTGAAAGAATCAAAGCAAGTGTAAGTGCAATTAGAGCTTCTGGAGGAACAATCTCAGATGAGACTGTTATAAGTAAGGTACTGAGAACACTACTCCCTATCTATGCAATAAGAGTATCAGCTATTCAAGAAAGAAGATGTGAAACAAACCACAATATAACTTTGGATGCTTTAGTTGGAAGATTGACAGCTTTTGAATTAGACAACTATGATAACTATGTTCCTAGTTCCAAAAATATTGAATCAGCATTTGAGGCCAAGATTTCATTAAAGAAGAACAAGAAAATTAAAGAAGTTCAGTCAGAAAGTGAAGAAGAATCAGAAGAAATTTTTGATAGTGATCTTGAAATTGTAGAAGCATTACTTGCAAAGAAGTACTCTAGAGGGAAAGGTAAATATAAAGGTAAAACTCCTTTAATCTATTTTTCATGTGAAGAAATTGGACATATTGCAGCTAGGTGCCCAAACAAGCAAATCAAAGAAGAAAAGAGAAGTCACAAGTACTATGGCAAAAAGAATTTCAAATCATACAAGGATAAAGGTAAGAAATCATGTTTTATGGCTAAAGATTCTGATGATAGTGAAGAAGAAATTGTCTTTATTGCTATAAAAGATGAATATGATGATGATGAAGATAAGATGGCACTTATTTCTCATATAAGAAAAGATGATATATGGATAATAGATAGCGGATGTTCACACCACATGACTGGTGACAAGACAAAATTTGAATATCTAGAAGACTGTGACAATGGTAATGTAAGATTTGGAAACAATGAACCTTGTTGTATAAAAGGAAAAGGAAGAATCTCATTAACCAAAGAACTCATATGTGATAATGCTTACTGGGTTGAAGGACTAAAACATAATCTTTTAAGTGTAGCACAGCTAATCAACACTGGTTTCAAGGTTGAATTCATGAATGGTCAAGCAAGACTGCTGGATGGAAAAGGAAAACTCATTGGATCAGGCAAACAAACAAAAGGTAACTTATTTTATCTTGATCTCAATGAATATTCATGCTTTATTGCTCAAATAGAAGAAAGTTGGCTATGGCACAAAAGGTTATGTCATGTGAATTTTGATAACATGATAAAAATAAGCAAATTCAAGAAGGTTAGAGGCATTCCTACTTTGAAGAAACCTGACACTGGTCTATGTAAGAATTGTCAGATTGGCAAAATGAGTAAAACTAGTTTCAAGAGTAAGAACTATCAGTCTAAAAAAATTTTGGAAATTGTGCATACTGATTTATGTGGACCTATTGGAATACAAAGCTATACTGGAGATAAATTCTTTATTCTTTTTGTTGATGATTATTCTAGAATGATGACTGTTATGTATTTAAGAGAAAAATCAGAAGCATTTGAAAAGTTCAAATGGTACTTAGCAAGAGTAGAAAAAGAAACAGGGAAAAGATTGAAATGTTTAAGATCAGACAGAGGTGGTGAATTCATCTCCCATGATTTTAACAACTTTTGCATTGAAAGAGGAATCAAAAGACAGGTATCAGCTCCTAGAACTCCTGAGCAGAATGGAATAGCAAAAAGAAGAAACAGATCTATTATGGATTGTGCAAGGACTCTAATGATAGAAAAGAACATTGCTATAAAGTACTGGAAGGAAGCTATCAGCACTGCAGTTCATACCTTGAACTGAGTACAACTGAAGAAAGACACATTCAAAACTCCTTATGAATTATGGTATGGCTATAAACCTAATGTAAGTTACATGAAAATATTTGGTAGCAAGTGTTATATCTTAAAAGAATCCAGAAGAAATAAATTTGATGTGAAAAGTGATGAAGGAATATTCCTAGGATATTCTAGCAAAAGCAAGGCATACAAATGTCTGAACTTATCTACTCACAAAGTCATAGAAAGTATACATGTAAAATTTGATGAGTTTGCAGAAAAGACTGAGGAAGAAAGCAAAAGGGAACCTGAGAACTACAGAAGATTTGTTTACATTGAACCTAAAATACTGACAGACACAACTATCAATAAGAAAGCTATATCTACCGAGCTGAGCACAGTTACCAAGTCACAAACTGAGTCACAGGAAGAAGTTCAAACCGAGTCACAGGAAGAAATTCAGACCGAGTCTCAGCCTGAAGTTACCGAGAAAATATCTACCGAGCCCGAGCAACCTGAAGAAGAGATCCTAGAAGACAACAGCATGAATCATTCAAAAGGCAAGGAACCTATACTAGCCAAATATGTCAGAAAACATCATACACCAGATCAAATCATTGGAAACAAATCAGATGGTACTATGACAAGAAGCAAGCTAAAAGGTACATGTCTGCTTACTGATTTTGAACCTAGAAATATCAAAGATGCATTGGAGAATGAAAGTTGGATTGAAGCAATGAATGAAGAATTAGAACAAATACAAAAGAACAAAACTTGGACTCTTGTACCCAGACCTAAAGATAAGAATGTAATTGGAACAAAATGGGTATTCAGAAATAAGCTAAATGAAGATGGTCAAGTATCTAGAAACAAAGCTAGACTGGTATGTAAAGGTTATTCTCAAGAAGAAGGTATAGATTATGGAGAAACTTTTGCTCCTGTTGCAAGATTAGAAGGTGTAAGAACTCTACTTGCTTATGCAGCACACAAAGGATTTAAGGTATATCAGATGGATATAAAATCTGCATTTCTCAATGGAATTCTTGATGAAGAAGTCTACATTGAACAACCTGAAGGTTTTGTTGATCCAGATAAAAGGGACATGATCTGCAGGTTACACAAAGCTTTGTATGGTTTAAAACAAGCTCCTAGAGCATGGTATGAAAGACTCCATAACTATTTGATTTAGATTAATTTCAAAAGAGCTAATGATAACAGCAATCTGTATATTAAAGAAGGACCGAATGACAAAATTGTATTGGCAGAAATATTTGTGGATGATACTATATTTACAGGGAATGAGGATCAGTGCAAAGAATTTTCAGAGCAAATGAACAGAGAATTTGAAATGTCTATGTTTGGTTTAATAAAATTCTTTGTTGGTCTTCAAATTCAGCAAAGCAAGAATGGTATATACATTACTCAATCCAAATACATTAAGGAGATACTTAAGAAGTTTGGTATGGAAGATTCAAAACCAGTTGGTACACCCATGTGTACTGGACTGAAACTTACCAAAAATGATGATTCAAAAGAAGTTGATCAGACCCTATACCGATCTATGATTGGAAAATTGCAGTATGTAGTACATACAAGACCTGATATTGCTTTAGCAGTCGGTATAGTAGCTAGATTCACAGCAAAACCTAAGGAAAATCACATGATGGCAATCAAAAGAATCTTAAGATACTTAAAAGGAACTGAAGAATATGGTTTGTGGTATAAATTTGGAGGCAATCTAGACTTGAAAGTGTTTACTGATGCTGATTGGGCAGGAAACATTGATGACAGAAAAAGTACAAGTGGTGGAGCATTTTTTCTTGGAAAAAGACTGGTATCCTGGACTAGTAAAAAGAAGAATTGCACATCTCAATCCACAGCTGAAGCAGAATATGTTGCTGCTGCAGTAAACTGTTCAAATATTGTTTGGTTTAAACAGCTATTAGAAGGTATGAAGGTTGAAATCAAAGAACCAGTTGTTATATTTTGTGACAATACCAGTGCAATAAACATTTCTAAGAATCCAGTGATGCATTCCAAAACCAAGCACATTGCTATTAAATATCACTTTGTCAGAGAATTGGTGCAGGACAAGGAAATCAGATTAGAATATATTCATACAAAAGAACAGATTGTAGACATTTTTACCAAACCATTACCTAAGGATGCATTTATGTATCTAAGAGGTAAGTTAGGGGTCATTCCCCTATCCGAGGCTCACTAAATATAGTTTTAGTGATGCATCAACCAGAACATGATTGAAAATCAACTTGTTGATGCAGCATATTAAAGGAATCATTGCATATGAATCAGTACTTGAGGTACATTAATTTGCACCGGTAATATGTAAATTGTCTTTGGCATATGTTGTCAAAGAGGGAGTGTTTGCTATGTCTTTGCTATTTCTTCAAGAAATTTTCAATAGTCAAAAGGAAGAATTTTCAGGATACAGGAAGTTTGCTAACAGAGGGAGATTTGAATCTAAACCGAGCTAACTCTTTCAAATTTCTTATGCTATGACATATTGTATTGCCATCAATGCCAAAGAGGGAGATTGTTGGAAATAATTGTCTGAAGGAAATTGCTACTCAATTATGTATTGTCTTTGATGTCACACTATGTCATAGTCTGCAGCAATCAGTTCCTACCGAGCTCAGTCGGTCTGCCAGAAAGGAATATTTAGTGCGTACCGAGTCCACTCGGTTATCGAAGAAAAGATAGTGTTTACCGAGTTCACTCGGTCATCGAAGAAAAGTTAGTGTTTACCGAGTTCACTCTGTCATCGAAGAAAAGTTAGTATTTACCGAGTTCACTCGGTCATCAAAGAAAAGTTAGTGTTTACCGAGTTCAGTCGGTTATCAAAAGGTAAAGGATTGTCGGTGTTTACCGAGTTCCCTCGGTCACCAAAAGATTATAGAAAGTTATGGTCACCGAGCACTGTCGGCCCTTGAAGGACTTTTGCAAATAGAGTTTGCTTAATTCAGCCGACTGTTATACTAAATAATGTCGATTTGACAAATCCCAAATCATATAAATAAAAGGTCAAATGTGAAAAATAAATATAACAGCAGAAAATCTACAGAAGAAAAGAAGGAAAGGTATATGCGAATTTGTGAAGGATGTTCAGATATCCTTGAGGAGCAGCAGAGATTTATTCGATCAGAAAGGATCAGAATTATGCAGAACAGAGATCTGTAATCAGCAAGACAGTTGCATTATTATACAGGTCACTTTTTCAATGTTACCTTCTTATCATTGTAACAGTGAATTCTAAATCTCTTAACCGAGTTGGTTTAACAACCATAATGTAAATCCTCTAACAAGGTGACAATTCCATTGAATTGTTTTCAAGACCTCTTACCAGGCCACTCCTTGCAGGGTGTTTTAAATCCTCTAACAAGGTCACACCTAACAGTGTGTTTTGTAACCTTTTACTGGGTTGGCTTCTAACCGGGCATCACTTTAGAAAAGTGAAAATCAGTATCTAGATACATTGGTGGTTTTTCCCATATTGGGTTTCCACGTTAAATCTTGTGTCTCTTGTGTTCTTAATTGCTTTCTCAATCATATACATGTGCTGATGAATATCTAAAGATAATATTGATAATAATTTCTGCATCTTCAAAGTTACTCCAATCTATTTACCGAGTGCTAAAACAGATAACAGTGTTAAGATATCCTAAGGGATCTACAAAGAATTAATTGTGAAGTGTTTTTATGGTTGACTGATTCACCCCCCCCCCCTCTCAGTCACTTCATCCATATTCCATCATTTTGCAAAGACAATGGAATCATGACTTCCTATTCATCTCCTTATCATCCTCAAGCAAATGGATAGGCTGAGTCTAGTAATAAAAGTATCCTAACAATCTTGAAGAAGACATTTGAAAAGAATAAGAGAGCTTGGCATTCCAAGTTGAGATGGGCTTTATGGGCAGATAGGATTACAGTGAAAAGAGCCATTGGGAAGTCTCCCTTTGAGCTTGTATATAGTTTGCAGTCAAGGCTACCCATAAATAATCTAATTCTAGTTTATCAGTTTATTCAGGATGAAGAATTGGATGTCACAGAGCCAATGCAGAATAGAATAATGCAGCTGACAAAGTTGGATGAGCAAAGAAAAGAGAGTCAAAGGAATAATATCAAGTTGCAACAGAAGATGAAGTATTTATTTGACAAAAGAGAAACTACCAGGAAATTCAAAGCTGATGATTTGGTACTTCAATGGAATGTGAGGGCAGAGGATAAAGGGAAGCATAAAAAATTTGAATCACTGTGGCTTGGTCCTTTTGTGATTCATGATAGTTTTGGGAAGGATTCCTACTTGCTGAAGAACATGGATGGTGAAGTTTTTGAATTGCCAAAGGATGGGAAATTCTTGAAACCCTTTTTCAGTTAAGTTTTTGATTCTCATGCATGTGTAAATATTTTGTACATTTTGTATAGGTTTGTTTCCCTTCAGGTTGTGTGTTTCCTTCCTTGTTTTAGGTTAGTGTAGTTTTTGGTCTACATCCCAGAGTCCTGTGGTTCTTGTTAAAAATTGCATTTAAACATCCTCAGATAGAGCCACTATTGGAACCTACAAATTTTTCATGGTCATATTCACTTTCCTCTAGTCCATGTAGTTATCTTTCCCAGGTTCTAGCTTAAACCCTAGGAAAAAATTCATATTCTAGCCGTTGGGTTGAAAAACCCTAAGTGTGCCCTAGCCTGGTTCTAATTTCATGTTACTTTTTGGGCCACTTAAAGTCTAATAAACACATGTGCTTAAATGTTCTATTTCCCCATAGAGGATTCAACTTTAATTTTTCCTAAGTTCCTTTCTCCCCATGGGTTTTAATTTTTCCTAATTTTTCATGCGCCCAGTGAAATATTTTCCTAAGTCAGACGACTTTAGATTTTCCCTAAGTCCAGCACTTTAATTCTTTATAATGTTTCCAGCCTTTAATCTTTACTGGGCCTAGCTCTGACAGCATCTAGATCTGATGGTTGGCATAAGCTCGCAAGCAATGTGTCAGAGGCTTGCAATCTTATGTTGGCCGTTGATCTTTCCTATGACGCGGTGTTTCAAAAAAGGTGGGACCTTCCGACAAGTCAACATAGTTGGTGGTCTCTTATTGGTTGGCGTATGTTATGACTTGGTAGTTGTTAGTGGGAACTAAGTTTCCTGTATGTCAGAGGGTCCTAAGATCTATAGAAAATTGATGGTGGGCGTGTCTTCGCAAAGGATGTGTTAGACGCTTGCGAATTTATGATGACTGTTCTTTCTCTTTTGTGACGTAACCTTTTATTTTAGAGGGTCCATTGCTAGGTATGCATAGTTGGCATCTTTTCATTGGTCCATGAGGTGATGTGTTGGAACTTTTCAGAGGGTCATGTGTCAGAGAATCTGCAGAGTGGTATCAAAGGTTTGATCTAACGATTGTCTGATGTTTGCATAGAATCTTTTAGCTCTATGTGAACTTGCGACAGCCGTTGATCTTATTTCTAAGTAGGTGGGTCCAATATGCTACGTGGTGTCGATTCATCACTGACATGCTTTTTTTTAATTGGTTTGAGGTTTTAATGATGTGGAAAGAAATTTTTTAAAGGGTTTTGTCGACTATTGAAGAAGTTTTGTGAACCACCCGATCTGCCGGGAAGAGATATAATCAATGACCACATTTCAAAATTTGTTGACTGCCCGTTGCCACCAGGAATTTGAATTTTAAATGGTTTCTCAGCACTAGAAGGATTAGAAATTGAATGTTTTAGTGGTAGGATTTGGTAAGAATGCTTTCAACGGTTGTTGCAGTGTGGTCTAGAGGGTTTGATGATTAATTGCAGATGCCTGTACCATCAAGAAATGAACACAAGTGTTGCTCAAGGCATGTTGTAGGTGTACAAGTAGACTGATAAGAATGATGTTTGTGTGATCTTCAGTACAAATTAGGAGATTTTCATTTGATGAAGATCAATTTTGGGTCTGATTATTTAGGTTGCTTGGTTTTCTCCCATGGAATTTATTTTTGATTGATATTGGTTGGTTTAGTGGGTGAAACCCTAACCCTAGCTATCTGAAGCTTGTTGCATCCTGAATTCTTTGAGGATTCCAAGATAGCTAGTGGTATGAATGGTAAAAGTTTTAATTTTGTGGGGGTTCCAAAACTTTTGAGGCTCGGAGATTTTTGGTCTTTCAGGCTTTTGGTCCCTGGTTCCAGTTTTTCAGTAATCCAAGGGATTCTATTCTTTGGTTCCATTCTCTTGATGCTGAATGCAAAGAATACAAGTTTTTATAGTAGATTCTCATTCTGAGTCTTTGAGTGAAGAGTTTTCCTTGTATGTACTAATACACTTTCATGAAATACAATACAATTTCTATCTTGGTTCTGTTAATGTCTCTTAGCTTTGTGTTCCATTCTTGTATGTTTCACTTGTAAGGCATTTTAGACATACTAGTTGCAAGGCAGCTATCTAATTGTTGCATGAGTTTCTTTCAAGGAAAGGATTAAATCCTCATGTGCAATTTCAGGGAATGAACACATCTATTGAGATCTCGATGATAACAATCTAGGATTGAGGGGATAGTTTGTAAGTCATTATATCCAAATTGTATGTGGTTTGTAAGGCATATCATTGTATTTCCTAGAAATTCCTCTATTGATTTATGTTAGACTCTTCTACCCAAAGGATTAGGCACTGGTCTAATCTCTGCTATACAGTCACCTTTATGTCATCAAGCATAAATTTTTATCATTACCATTACACATTTTCATTTCATGTTCATGCACCAAAGGAGATAGGACTGTCCCTGATGTTTTACAGTCCATAGTTGTTGATTCCTTGAAGAGTGAATCAAAGGTTAGCCTTCCTTGAGTTTTACTCATAAAAAGAAGAATGATTCATCACCCTTATGCCATTGATCATGTTATCATACTAGGAGTTTCATTAGTCACATTCTGCAACAGGTTGTTCTCAGCTGTCTTTAGAATGATCTTCCATAAAAGTACCTCTAATGAACTCAATAGCATGGCAATGAAGACCTAATGCACCAATCCATATTTTACTTGAAAGATAGTAACCTATTTGTAGGCAATACCCACCTGAGTCTTGTGGAGCTCAAAGCAGAAGGAGGATCTTATCCAATCCTCATCAATTAGGCTTTTCTTGCAAACTTGGAAACCTTTTTTTTGAGAATCAAGCCAATATCCTTGTCAAGTTTGACCCACAAGAAAAATCCCTAACATGATGTAAAATATAAATAATAATATATCACATGTATAGTTTAGACATGTGCATACCTGTTATCTACCAAAATACTCTATGTGGTACCAATTTGACTCATTCTTGATGATGTTACATCCTTGTTTGGTGTGAAATGTGTCTTACACCATTCAACAACATCATGTGCATCTTTTATATGAACTCCCTAATAATCGATCTGATACTTGCATAAAGAACATTTGATGCAAGCTCTAGCACCATCATGTTACCCTTACCATGTCCACTCTCAAAGAAACTCCAAATATGTGGTATATTTTTATCATGATGATATCTACATAGTGTATAAAATGGTCTGGATGATTTGAATTGTGCTACACATCCATCTGACCAAAAAAAATATTTATCAATTTTTATGCCCCTTTCTTTCAAATTTGCAAAAAAAATCTTCAAGTAGTGTTCTACATCAGAAATGGCATGATCTTTATCGTCACTAATACAAAAGCGATATTATTTTTTAATTACCTATGCTTCAAATTTACTCTCAACACCATCCAAATATAATTGTGCATGTTGATAACACACTTGTACCATAATAGTAATCTACTTTGAAAAATAGTATTCTAATTGAATGACCTTTCGATGAACAAAAGAATAATTTTCTACAAAATTAACTAATATAGAATATTTCCAAGTGGGAAATTATCTCTCAATGTTTGTAATTATTGTGCTTTTCACTTAGAAAAAAAAGTGTGATGTATGTAGGATTGAACAAATTTTTAGAAATTCTCCATAAATGCTTAAATAGTTATCTCCTCTTCAATATATTCTAACCTTTTGGATTCTTTCCCAAGTTTTGTTTCATTGTTTACATATTTGTAACTCTTGCAATTAACCATATTTGTCACATCAATGTCTTCCTTTTTCAAAGGGGAAAGAGCCAAATCACTACATGTTTCACAAATTCCTTTTATCCACTTTATTTGACCAGTTGCATCATCTATTTTGTCACATAAAATGGACGATATAAACTTACTTCATCTACTAGGAAGAACATTTTCAAAACCATAAGTGTCTTCTATGATCTTTTAAAAAACCTGATAGTGGAGATCAAATTCAATATGATAACGAAAACAACAAGTTTCAAACACTTTGTTTGTCCTCACATAATATGGATTCAATCTTTCAAACAATGTTTGCCCAATATTTATATAAGGATTTGAACTAAAAAATGACACATACATTTTATGTTGTGTTGTGTACAACCAATCTTTTGTATGATATTCATATTCATTAGGTCTAATACTATGTCTGATAACATCTCTACTATTTGATGAAGGATGAGTATTATCATTCCAAAATGATATGATCAAATTCTTGATTCCCTCCTCAATCCTATCAGAACAAGGAGCTCTACACATAATAGCCCAATTTCCTTCCAAGGTAGTATCATCCAAAATCATTCTCTTCTTAACACATTGGGATATTATTTTCCAACTAAAACCAATCTCAGATGAAATTAAAGAGATTTTTTTTTATTTCAAGGTATAGTGTTACATACAATGGAAGTTGTTAGCGCATTTTCCTGTAAAATGCAAAATCCAAAGAAAATGGCCTATTCTTGCTAAAATCCAAGGAAGTTGCCTTGTTTTATTGCAACTTGTTTTGATCGGCAAAGAAGATGTGTAAGGTTTTATAGCTTGCAAGCTTAGTTTTGGATAGTTCAAGTTGTGTACAAGCTCTATTTAAGATTGCATGTGCTCAAATACAAAAACCAGAGAGATATGACTATTGGAAGGTCTGAGAATTAGGTCTAAATTCATCCCCAAGGGGTTTTAAAAGTTTTCTAAGTCAAAAACCCTAGGTCAACCTTTTGTTGTTCTATTCGGTGGTTACTTTTTAGAAAACACTAAAGTCCAAATAATGCATGTGCCCTTTCATTCACTTAATTTATCAACCCATGTGTTAGCGGTTAGTTTTAATTGGGGTCCCCTTTCCATAAAAAATTCTTTCAAACTTTGGCTTTCCCTAGTTTTATTTCCCAATCGTTAGATCCTTCAAAATCTTGTGGTTGTCATTACCCCACAAGCCTTCCATTTGTCAAGATTTTCCTTTTTGCGGGGATGCGACTAAATGACACCTATCAAGGTGGGCCCAATTTCTTAAGGCTACATGGTCGGTTAAAGTTTGATCAAGATCGATGGTCATCACATAGCCGCATAGGAAAGATGCTCAGTTTTTAACCAATGTCATATTGTGACAATCGTCTGATCTTCCAGCAGGTAATGACCGATGAAGATGGTAGGTTTGATGCCAGGTGTTGCAGACATGTCTGATTTTCATTGGTCACGAAAGATGGTGATAT
This sequence comes from Chamaecyparis obtusa, assembly GCA_027943335.1. Classification (NCBI taxonomy): domain Eukaryota; kingdom Viridiplantae; phylum Streptophyta; class Pinopsida; order Cupressales; family Cupressaceae; genus Chamaecyparis; species Chamaecyparis obtusa. Next base: position 1,123,547 of record BSBK01002247.1, on the reverse strand, counting down.
GGAGGTTGTCAATGGGGCTAAGGGTTTCAGTGTGTTAAACAAATGCTCTTCTTGCTTTTGATCTGATGGTTGTCATGTTACTGTAAAGGAAATGTGCTCGAAAGATAGTCATCATGACATTTTGATAGCCGTCAATTTGGTATTAGACCATTGAGATGTGACAATGGGTCCAGTTAGAAGATACTATAGACATTGATCGTTGGATCTTCTATCTAACGGTGATGATAGGTCTAGTTGTCAGGTCGGTCCAAGATACTGTAGTTTTCAAACCGCTATAGATCTTTCATGATCTAACAGTTATTGAATTTCTATGAAGAAAAGATGCATGAGGTTTTAACCATTGTGACATTGTGATAGTCATTGATTCTCTCTTAAGTCAAGATTGACGGTCCTAATTTAATGACCAATGAAGATGTGACTGTGGGTCCAATTGCCAGGTGTTGTTGATGTGCATGTTTATGATTGGATGCTGAGACATGATGATGTGGCTAGAATTTTCAAAGCTCATTTGACTATTATAATGATTTATAAGGATCATCTGATGTGCCAGAAAGGAACATGATCGACGACCATGTTTTAAACTTCATAAATTAATCATTAACGGTTTACATTTGAATTTTTTGAGCTAGGGTTTGCCGAAAATAGAAATGATCATGTGCCAAAAGAACAAACGATCAAGTTTGATTTCTTCTTATGCCATAAATGATAAATTTTCATTTGATAATTGAATGAGCTCTAAGGTGGTTGAGCTGAATATGATCATATTTTGTGGTTTCCTTGAGCTTGATATTTTGTAGATGGTTTCTTCTGGATGCAGCATTAATGTTTGGACCAAGTTGTCAAAGAATTCTCTTTCTTGGTATGTAGAGGTAGATAAGATATTTTGTGATAAGTTACTTGCCATAGGGATAATGAGTTCATACCCTGATTGTAGTTTGACTGCTAGGGTTTCTACAATGTAAAGATATCAGATTTGTCTCTGATATTTCTTGATTATTATTAGGGTTTCTTCCTTGTCACTTCTATAATAAATTGTTACCCTAATTATGCCTTAAATGATCCCCAACTTGTTGCAATCCTATACAGGGATTCCCAAGATCATTTAAAAGGGTTCTAAATTCTCTAAAAATATCTTCAGAGTTGGTCCCAAGAGTTCTTTCCCAGGGTTGAGAAGAAGAATTGTTTGCAAGAGACCAAAGATAGACTTATTTATATAGGCTTGCATCCAAGGATTGGTAGAAGAGGTCTAAAAACTCTCTATTTTAGGAAGATCTTAATGAATCTATAGTTTTCTTATTCATTTGTGGAGTATTCTATGTTTAGTAACTCACTCCTGTATTAGTTTGGCAACTATTATTAGGATTTCCATAATAGCTAAGAATCCTGTCTCCTATTTGATGGTTTATTATTTCCTATTTATCTTGTGAGTTGATGACCTCAAGATCAGTAGCTGCAAAAAATTCTTTATGTTTTGATATGTTTTGTTGTTAACTTGCAAAGTTAATTAAATTCTTAATATAACCTAATAGAATAGCAAGGTATTAAGAAAGATATTTGTAAGTAGTGAGATTCTCATTTGATTTTCAGTTGCAGGGTGAATGATAAGAATCAACAATACAGTGAGGAATTATTTCTCAATATGCCCAATGGATAAGGGACTAGTCACAGACATTTTGTCAAAATAGATGTTCTTTCTTGTCTAACAATTCTACCCCAAGACAAACAAATTAAATTCTAAATCTTTAAGTCAGTAGTAGTGGACTTAAGAGAAATAGCCCCTACTTTATTTGTGAGTAACTTGATAGTGTTCTTAGCTTCACATCCTATCCCTTTATGTCACAGATAACAAGAAGTATTATGGGCACATATCTTCTTTGTGAGGATTACTGAAAGGATTGAAATTAAGTGATCCTAATCCTAGGTGCACTCGCCTGAATTCTGTAGAGTTCAAAGTGTAGAAAGCCTTAGTGCTTTATTCATTGGTCCTTGTTCTTGTATGAATGTACTGCTTGTGGGAAGTAAGCTAACCCATAGGTATATCTCTGCAATAATAAAGGTAGTTAAAATCTTGCTAAACCAAGAGCCAAAGAAATGATGACTCTACTAGGGAATAGAGATGATATAGTAATGATAAATGTAGTTTGAAGATCTCTGATATTACAATTTTTTTCTAAAATAACACAGGTACAAGTACAACTAGACTCATGGCTGGCTTATTTATCTTATTTAGTAGTTACCATTGAAAGAGTAGAGTCAAAATCTAAAAGTTTCACATCTTCTCACTAAGTGTGAGTGGCGACTCTAAGAAATCTCTGCAGCAATGCTGAGAAGATTAAAATATCAAAGTATGAATCAAAGAATTACTAGGGCCAAAAGGAGGGATCATCCTGAAGATAGGTTGGAGGGTGAACTCCCAAGTACTTCTAGTGCTCCTCAGCTAAGAGCTGATAGGAATGCTGAAAAACATGCCCTAGGCATGGAAACAAAAAAATAAAAATGAAGATGATCAAGTCCACACCATTCAAGATGGTCATATGTCATAATATGAAGAGGTTGTGGATTTGGGAGTAGGTCAGTATGAGGACTATGATTTTCCTCTAGAGAGAGAGGAAGGAAAGTCACAATACAATAAAGGCATGGTCCCAAATAAAACTCTTGAAAATAATAGAAGATCAAGAAGTAAAAGTAGGGGCAGATAGGATTTTTATCCTACTTATGCCCTTGATGCTTCAGTACCCCAGGGCCTTCATATCCCTAAAGAAAAATAAGACAAAGTTCATGATGAAGATTTAGACTCTGAAACAACTCTCCCAGAATCTAAAGAGATCTTTGAAGAAGGTTATGAGTTGGAGAGAAGAATCCAGGAACTAGCTACCATTAGACAATAGAGGGAAAAGGAAAAAGAAGATAAAATAAGACAAGCTATGATAAGAGTTGAATAGTTAAAGAGGTAGATATAAAATATGGAAGCAATAAATTATGTTCCAATGCCTAAAAAATAAAAGAACAACCTATTATCCAAAAAATATGTGAGGTAAGAAAACCCAGGGATGCAAGCAGACAAAAGGCTATTGGGATTACAGTCAATGAACTTGTAAATGATAAAGATCCTTTGGACTGAATATCAAGGTTAGAGGTTGACCTTGAAAATACCAGTAGCCAGGGAACTTAAGAAAGTAGAGCTTGAAGCTGCCGCTTTAGAGATGAAAAAGAAGATCAACTTTCTCAAACAATCCTCAGGGCCTCCAAATAATATGCCTGGTGCTAACTCTAGAAACCATGACAACCAGAATGTTGTTATCAGACAAGTAATTGTTACAACTATTGTCAAAACATCAAATAAAGCATCTACTTCTCAAAATGATGCATCATTGCAAAGAAGACATGTTCATATGGAAAGGTACAGACAACTCCTTTTTAATGATATTCCTGGTTATCCAAATTTGATTCCTAAAAAAGGTAGAGAAAAACTTCCAAAGTTCACTAGAAATAATGTTGTTACATGTGAGCAACATTTAAATAATGTCATTGATATAATAGATGATTATGAAATTTAACATGAAGATGTCATTATGAAATTATTTGTTCAATCATTATCTGAACATGCCAGAGACTGGTTTAGAGTTCTCCCTTATGACAATATTGGCTCTTGGGATGATTTTATAAATTTTTTTAAGGACCAATATGGTGATAAAATAAATGAAGGTTTCATGCTGAATGAATTTAACAATATTAAGAACAACCAAAATGAGGAAGTCCTTGAGTTTAATGTTAGATTTCAAACAACAATGCATAAGCTATTCCAAGTTATGAGACTAGATGAGAAAGTTTGTTTAGCAACATATGTCAATGCTTATGATGTAAAAATGGGTTACCTGATTAGAGATAAAAATCCTAGAACCATTAGGGAAGCATAGAGATTTTTTGTAAATATTGAAAGTAACAGGAGGGTATCAAGAAAGCTAGGTAGGAGAGAAGAGCCTAAACCTCCTAGGTTTGGAAAGAAAGAATTGGATAAAGCTTCAAATATAAAGCCTAGGGAGGAGGACAATTTGAAACAAATTCTAAATGCTTTGAAGGATTTGAAACCTAGTGAAAATAGAAATAGGTCACAAAATAATGGTAAGCCTCCTTTAAAAAACTTTGATAGGCAACCTAGGTTGCAGAATTTTCCTTACAATACCTAATGGAAGCATCGGTGGCCTACAATCCCAGAAAGAAAGGACAAACCAAATGATAAAACCCCTGATCCTTTGCAAAGGCACTCTATTAACATGACAGATGTTGTCCCATGCTACATAGTTTGTTAGTCCCCACATGATCCTGATTATTGTCCAATTTCTCAAAATATAGCTGCAAATGAGGAGCAGGAAGGGGAGGAAGATGAATCCTATGATGACCGGGGTTGTGCTATGACAATTTCACAACTATGGGAAGAATTTGGTTCTATAGAAGAAGATGAAAACTAAGATGCATCATATTCCCAAGGCAGAAAGGAGATATATCATCAGCAGGTCTTTTCTGATGAGGAGGAATATATTGAAAATATAATTTGCAATACAAAGGAGGGTGATGAGCCTATTATATTAAGAAGACCTTATAATAAATAAATAGCTCAAATCACTGATGACATGGTCACTTAGGCTAGGGGTAATTATGTTTTGAGAAATAGAACAGACGATAATGCAGATGGCAGCCCAGCAAGTGTATTTATTAAGAAAGGTCAAGCAGACACTAAGCAAGCAAAAGATGAAAGTAAGGATGTTGATAGTGTCAGGAAGATGAATATAAAAGGGGGAGAAAAGCTAGGTCTTTCAAACAATATATATAGAGTAAAGGTGAAGACACCAGTGACAAGTATCCCTATTCCCCAAATTGAGACTAAGCAAAAAAAGGAAGACAAGCTACATTTTGCATCATAGGTTGAGGATGAAAGTATGTTTCAGGGAAGGCAAGATTTATCTAAATACGCACTTGTTGATATGAGTTAGTTGTTATCTTGGATAATAGTTAAGGTTCCATTAATGGAAATGATGAGAATAGATGAGCACAAAAAGAAATCTCGTACATGGATAAATGGTGTTCTTTCAACAAACATTCAAATGACAGAAAACACTAACACAGAAAAGGGGATAAAAGGTAAATCTGAATAGAATGGGAATGATATTGAAGAAATTGTTTCAAAAATACCTGTAACGCCCCGCCAAGCAACCCAAGAGGACAAGACATAAAACCTCTATAAAATGAAAGTAGTGAATTTTTTTTATTTATTTATTTATTTATTTTAACTAGAATAATATTCATCATTACACTTCATATTTCTAAAAGAAAAAATAATTTTCTACTACTTGAATGTAAGATTTATACAACTTAAGTCCTCCCGGGTTCCCTAACGTTGCTACCTAAGCAACATCATATAAACCATTTACATGCATAAGATATTCATGGAATCATGAGCTTAAAAGATCTACATTCATTTTAATGCACCAAGTTAAATGTCCCTAACTTATTTCTTTTATTAAACATAGGTTAATCATCCAACATCATTATTCCTTTTATCAACTCATTCCATAAATTCATATTGATTTCATCTACATCTACTATCCTTTATATCACTTTTCTCTAATAATTTAGGTAAGAGATTAATATTCATTAAGGTAGGCATTATCCTAGGTATTTCATTAACATGAACCAAGTATTAACATTATAATCAAGTTACTATTTTATTGCATTGTTTCATAACCATTCATTGTTAATAATTCCAATCACTAACCTATCATTTCTCAATAATTTCCTTGGATCCTTTCATCAAGAGAGAATACATTATTTTTGTGATACATCATTATATATAACTATATTTAAGATTATTTCCTTTACATATGGACAACATAAGAGGATCGGAGAAATAACATAAACACTTTCTTTTAATGCTAGTAACATGTCAAATATTCCACATTATTTTCCCTTTCTTTTACCTAGAACTACCCATTCCCTTATGCATTGCTTTGAATTGAGATTACATCAATACTACAAGACTCCTTTTAGGAGATTAAAAATTACATGAATTCAAATACATAAGTACATCTCAACATATTAAAATGTCCAATAAGAAATCTTCAACTGCAGATTTGGAAAGGAATATGTGCTAGGATCATCCAGAGAATCACGAACAATACCTCGATATAAATATTAACCACCCAACCACGTGGAACCAATAGGCCCACTCCCCTGAGCTAGGAGATAAAACCAAAGGCCCATACAAGAGGTAACAACTAGAAAATTCCTAAGGTGGTGATAAAAGTTCCCCAAAGTCACAACAAAAAAGAAAAGACAAGAAGACCACAAGGAATACCAGAGGCATGATCAAATTTGATAGAGACTCTAAGCTACAAGCTAGGTGAGTGTCATCGCATAGCCCTCACCCCTTGGGTTGTCCTGGTACTAGCCACTCTTGGCCCCGGCCCCCAAGTAGGCACATGCGGAACCGAATGCCTCTCGTACAGACAAGGTCATTCAGTTGTACCTACGCATAGGTACCTTCTCCCACTCCCATCCTTAGTCTTTACTAGCACTAAAGGCATGGGCGAGGCACAATTAATCTTGATTAATGTGTAATTTCCCATTCCAATAATCTCCCATTCCCAATTCATTTATTTAGGTTATCACTTGATTAAATAACTCATAGTAGGTTATCCTGGTACTAGCCACTTAGGGCCCCGACCCCTCACTATGAGCCACTCACCTAGTGTACTTAGGTTCCCTAACATACATATAAAAATCATAAGAACATAATAGATTCATCATCAAGAATTCATATCAATTCCATAACAACATTTGATTGAGTTTAGGAAAACATATGTTGTCCCTAGTCCACTTGACAACCCTAAACCCAATATGGCATTCAGAATGTTCCAAACATATAAGAAGACATCCAAGTGATATTATAAACATATTCAAAGTATACATAGATCTAATTAACTAAAAACAAATTCTAATAGCCTCTGGTAACCATACGAAACCTTAAAACTTAATGATGTTCTTAAATTGAATTATTTCAAGCAAGGATTAAATGCAAAGAATAGTCATCATAGAACAGTCATCCATATCTTCCACAAAACATAAAATAAAAGAAATCTCTTCAGTGGAGATTTAGATAACATAATTATGGACTCTCAATTTTATTTTTAGGAAGATCCAACGGTGGGAAAGAAAGTTATTACTTCTGGTTTAAAACAGAAAATTCTGGTTAGGGTTCAGACCTGCCTTCACTAAAACGGTTGTAATTTTCACAAAACATAATTAAAATTCACCAAACCAATTTTAAATTAAATATAAGACTTAAGAGAATCTCTGATATCAAATTTAGACTTTTATATAATCATATCAGCCTGTAGCATACGAATACATTTGACAGAAAATTCGGAATCAAGAATGGACAGGCATAGTCTGCCAAAATGTCAAAAATAAGGCATTAATTCGACCCTAAAAATAAAATCAGAGAGATACCCATTTGAGATGTATGAATTTTACTTCTAGAAAATTAATTTAGTAAAACCATAGATGCAATTTAAATTGTTATAATAATAGATCTCCAAAAACGGGTTGCTAAAAACCCTAGGAAAACACATGCCAATTCTTACAAACAAAAACTCAAAACTTTAAAATAACCATACAAATGAAAAGTAAAGATATAATAAATAATGATAATATATAAATAGATCTATAATCTATCATATACATCAAGTAACTAAAATATTCAATCCATACCTCATGTCCTACGAAGGTTGAATCGAAGAAGGAAGGAAGCAAAAGAGAAGACAAATCTAAACTTGAGATGCATCCTTCAAACCCTATCCACTTTCAGAAATCTCCATGAAAGAAATAAATAATTCCACAGAAAAGAATCCCTCTCTCAACTACTGAAATTCTCACAAAAATGTCTCTCTCCCAAAAGCAAAGATAACCAAAAATTCTTAAAGACATATGCTTACAAACTCTCCTTCACATCTCCAAGTTTTCTCTCCAAAATCTCCATGAAAAGTAAGGCCATCCTCTCCTCAATGATTCAGCCCCAAAATCCCCTCTCTTCAAATGAGAAAGTAGTGCATATAAATAGATTTCCAAAGGTTGAGAGGAAAAGTAACCAATTCCCAACTAACTCTTAACTAAAGGGTATTATAAAATAACTTAATATCATACAACTATATTACTCAAATATACAATAAAAGATTATTTGTATTCATTCATACACACATGTAATATTATCCTAACATATATGCATATGCCATCATTAATTACATCAATATCTATATATATAACCTATCCTCATTATTAATAATTAACAATTGAGAATAATATACCTCGCATTATTTAATATTTAATTATTAATAATATTATACTTTACATTAATCCCGAAATATACACCATCAACAATATCTACAATAATTAACATATAATCACATATAAATTATATATATATATATATAAATACATATATGTGTGCACCCATATATATATTTCCATATATATATATATATATATATATATATATATATATATATATATATATATATATATATATATATATATTTATATAGATACATGCCAAATACCAAACACTATAATCTATAAGATTATGAAGTAATAGATCACAATATTATTACCTATTTATAATTACTATAGGATATAACACTGAGGTAGAATAAAATCACATGCCTCAAAATAAATCTAATCATCGAAAGAGGCCATAAAAATCAACTATGAAACATATTGAGAAAACTATAAGATCAAACAAGGTCAACCAAAGTCAACAAGGAAAGTCAAGCCAAACTCCTGAAACACAACATAGAAAGATTAACTAAGAATCATACCAAGAAGGAGAAATAAATAAAATGAGTAAACAAATCATACGACCAAATGAATTCAAGTGGTCACAAGGCACTAACTACAACCATGCCCAACCGGGTGCGTTGGATCTGGGTTTTTGACCCAAAGGTTGACTGACAAAGAAGGAACCCTAATATTCCCAAATTGGAATAATGACAAAGGAAGACTCATGTAGGGGCCTTAGTACTATCTCCATAACAACAACCATCGAGGATTTGAGGGCATGCTCAGACCTGTGAAGCCAGGTGAAGTCGATGCCCGGTACCTGCAAGCCTGCATCACAAAGAAGAAATATATATGCACGGATATACATATAAAAGAAAACATTGCAGATAGATGACCAGGATCGATACATCGTGTGGACCTCAGTTATGTGAGTAACTACGACTTCGTCCTGAATCATGAAAACACATCATGTATATATATACACTCAAAGCATGTAGCATCATCATAACGAAGGTTAGAATCTCAAGCATTGTGTTAGTCTCTTATCAATACTAATAATAAATCAACATAATCAAATCATCAAGTGAGATACAAGATTCATCCAAAGTAACCTTAATAGAAGAAAATATAAATAACCACTTATATATATCTATCAAGTACATATCATATAACATCCTAACTATGTTCATAAAGGTCTTGTAGGTACTCAATACATACATGGAGATAAATACATACAAAAGTGATACCTTTAGATAGTATGTCTGATATTAGAATCATTGAGTACTAGCTTATGAAATTATTATAAACAACTATAGGAATAGATCAAACAAGTATCATGTACAACTTAAGCTATAAGAAAACATCGAAGGATCTTAATTCTTTCAAAAACACAAAACTTATATTAGGGTTAGAGGGGTATTACAATACCCCAGATTTATCTAGATACAAATATTGTCAGTACTTCTTTTGGAACCATTGATCCTTTTTTCTAAACTCTAGTCATAAATGGAAAAATGTTAAAAAATTGCATGATAGATTTTGGAGCTTTCCAAATAGTTATGCCTGCTAAGATTATGAGAACAATGGGACTTCAAGTGGATACTCCTCATGGGAGATGTCAGGCCATGGATTCCAAAGATGTCCCTTTCATTGGTACAATTAAGGCCTTGCTTTATAAGCTTGCAGCTTATTCCGACAGACAACTGAGTATGAGTGTACTAGTTGTTGACATACCGCCTCAATATGGAATGTTATTTTCAAGAAAATGTAGTGCAGCAATGGGAGGTAGTATACAATGTGACTTATCTTTTGCAACCTTCAATTTTTCTGTTCAAAATGTTAAGGTATCCAAGGAAAACAAAACTTCCCATATGATTGAAGAAGAAACAAAAAATGAAAACATGAATTGTTTCCTTGACACTGATGTTAATTCTTTTCAAGTACAAAGCCCAAAGGTTGAAGGAAAAGATGAGCCTTTACTTTTGTCTGATGATAAGGATAATTTGATAGATCAAGATGGTTTATGGACCATGTACTTTGATGGTGCAAGCTCTAAGAAGGAAGCTGGTGCAGGTATGTTGTTAATTGCTCCTACTGGAAGGACATTTAAGTATTCATTTACTTTAATGTTCCCTTGTACAAACAAAACTCTAGAGTATGAGGCTCTATTAATAGGGCTAAGGTTGGTTTCAAAACAAAAAATCAAAAACATTAGAGTGATTGGAGATTTAGAACTTGTGATATCTCAAGTAAGATCCAAACATGCATCAAAGAATGATATATTGAAACAATATAGGAATGCAGTTTGGGATGAGATAGAGTATTTTGATGCTTTTGGTATTGAGTGGATGGACAGAAGTCAAGAAAAAATGGCTAACCTACTTGCAAACATTGCTTTAAGACCAAAGGATGTTACATTTGCTAGAATTTCCAAAATTGAGATTCAATATAGACCTTCCATACCAGACAACATTGAGAATTGGCAAGTTTTTGAAGATGATTTGGACATCTTGAGGTTTTTACATTCTAAGGCCCATCTTGAGGATAGAGAACTGAATTTTAGTGGGTATGTGGAAACTTAAGATGGTAAACATACTATTTTTGGTCAGGAAGTCTTGCAATTAAAAATAGACAAGTTCCAAAAGGGTTTGTTTGTTCTTGAGAGAGAATTTGATAATAATGATAGGTTCCTTTCAACCAAAAATATGGATAAGCCAAAGAATATAGACAAAATTAATTTAGGGATAGTTGAAGCTCCAAAAAATATATATATTGGGGGAAAGTTATCTCCCAAAATAAGAAAGTCCCTGATTGATCTTCTTAGGAAATAAAGACATGTTTTTGCATGGTCTTGTGATGACTTAAAAACTTATAGACAAGATTTGTTCTAACATGAGATTCCTTTGAAAGAAGGAATAAGGCATTTCAGACAAAAGTTAAGACCTGTGAACCCTACTTTGGCACCAAAAATGCAAGAATAATTACAAAGAATGAGTGATACACACATCATTCAACCTATCAGGCATTCTACATGGGTTTCCGATTTGGTCCTAGTAAGGAAGAAGAATGGAGACATTAGGCTTTGTGTTGACTTCAAAAATTTGAATATGAAATCATTAAAAGATAATTATAGATTGCCAATCATGGAGGCCATGTTACAAAGAGTCATTGGTCCAGAGATGATGTCTATGATGGATGGGTTTTCAAGGTATAACCAAGTTATTGTCAAGGATACTGAATAATTTAAAACTAAATTTACTACTCCATGGGGTATATATGTGTATGTCAGAATGCCTTTTGATTTCACAAATGTTGGGGCTACTTTTCAAAGACCCATGGATGTGGCATTTGAAGATTTCATTAACAAGTTTCTTGTGATATATCAGGATGACCTCATAGCATACTCAACAAAGGAGGATCAAGATTGTGGACAAAGTACCATTGCCAAGAAAAGTCAAAGGAATTGAGTCTTTCTTTGGACATATAATCTTTGTTAGAAGATTTATTCCAAATTTTGCTAACTCTAGTGTCCCTATCTCCAAGATGTTGAAAAAAGATGCAAAGATGGACTGGACTGAAGAAGCTAGGAGGGCTTTTTCTAAAATCAAGAAAGCATTCAAGGATGCACTTGTGCCGAGGACACCGTATTATAGTAAGCCTCTCTAAATATTTTATTTTCCTTCCTTTCATACTATTTTTGTAGTATTGTTACAAAAGAACCCAGAGGGTTTTGAGCAGCCCATATCCTTTTCCAGCAAGTCTTTACAAGAAACTGAGTTAAAATATGATATAAATGAGAAACAGGCCTATGCACTAGTTAAAGCTATCAAATAGTTTAGATGCTACTTAGTTGGAGCAGCTATAGTTGCATATGTGCCTAGTGCTGCTATGAAAGACATCTTAGTACAATAGGAAGCTTTAGGAAGGAGTAGATGGATTAACAGAATTCAAGAATTCAACATTGACATTCAAATCACAAAACTAGTTAGAAGACTAGGATTAGCTAAACTCGTAGCCCAAAGAAATTTAGATACTAATCATATAAATGTTCTTGAAGAAGAACATAGGCCATATATATGTGATTTGGATTGTTGTGATTGGTATAAAGATATTGTTGGATACTTACATAGAATGTTCCTTCCTCCTAAAATGGATGACAGTAAAAAGAGGACTTTCAAATTACATGTTATAAGGTATGTGATTTTCAAAGGTAAATTATGGTGGAGGAGCAATGAAGGTGTTTTGGTCAAATGTGTTGATCATGAAAAGAATGAACACTTGTTACAAGAAATGCATTAAGGTGTGTGTGGTGGCCATTACATGGCTAAGATAACTGCACATAAGATATTAAGGTCTAGTTTTTGGTGGCCCACAATTTTCAAATATGCACATTTTCTTGTCAAGAAGTGTGATGTATGCCAGAGGTTCACAAGAAAACCTGTTGCGGTGATGGCCCCTTTTCATAAGTGGGGTATGGACTTTATTGGGGAAATCCCAAACAAATAAAGTGGGGGCCATTCATGGATCCTAGTGGCCACAAATTATTTAACTAAGTAGGTGGAAGCAATTCCCACTAGAAGGGCTACTAGCAAGGTGGTAACTAATTTTATGATGCAGAATATCTTGACCCGGTTTGGATCTCTTGAGACAATAGTAGTTGATAATGCAATGTGTTTTAGGTCTGAAGGGTTTGGTGATTTCTATCAGCAATATGGGATTCAGGCCTCATATTCATCCCCTTATCACCCCCAAGGTAATGGTAAGGCAGAATCTGTGTGTGTGAAAATTATACCTGATCTGTAAACACAACACTCAGTAAAACATTAGAGGTTAGCTATAATCAAAATCGTGCAAAATTGAAAGCTATCTAACCAAGCGATTTACTGCCTTCTAATAGGTGCGAGATTAATGTTCTCAGATTGTAATCAAGATCAGTGACCTAGACGACACCTAAATGAAGGATTTGAATGCAAAAGATGGATATGAAATTGAATGCAATTAATCTATATTTTTGATATTTTCTATGCAATAAGAATGATAAAAACTTATATGATATGAATGCTATTGAAAACTGATATGCTATGCTAATCTAACAATGATATGAAATATGAATGCAAAAATAAGATTGATCTCACAAAAATGTCGATTCGCTAGAGCTTTGATTCTTCAATTCCAATTCTTCAGCGTGATTGTGCAAAATATGAGATGATTTGTGAAGAGCTAAAGCCTTAATTTATAGAAATCTAAGGCTTTGGAGGTGCATGGATAAAAGCCATAAATCACTCAAATTAACTCATCTTGATTTTTGAGTTATCTGATCATAAAAGATAGTTAATTCTCAAAATCATGCAAAAACATGCAAACACAGCTTTTTAACTCAAATTAGAGTTTAGATCAGCTTTTTGAACTCCAAAAGGATGTTGAGTTCCAAAAAGTCAATAACTTGCATTGATTTTTTGATTTGGAGTTTAACTGTTTCTTTTGAATATGCATAATAATTAAGAATTAAATAAATAAATAAAGTGATTTATCCTCAACTCAACTGATTTTTGAAAATAAATAATTAATTTATGGGTTAATTAACTATTTGTTCAAACTTTTATTAAAAATTATATTATTAAATAATGACAACATGCTTTAATTAATTAAATAAGAATTTAATCAATTAAAGATAGGAATTTTGATTTATTGTCAAAATTAAATAATACAATTAGTAATAGATAGAATTAAATTTAATTACACAATTAAGTGGCAAATATTAAATCTAATTAATTAAATATGAAAATATTCAATTAATCAAATTTTTAGGATAAATGTGATTTATCGCCAAATAATCATTAAATTAACGATAATTAAGATAATTAGGAATATTACTAGGAATATTCCCCGATGCAAAATTTAAGATAATCAATTATGATTCGATGATGTTTAGATGTGCCTTAGGTTAGGACTTTGATGTCGATTTTGTTCGAATTGAAGATGTAGGAGATTAATGAACTTATAGCCCATTTTTGGGGTATTACATTTTGCCCCTCTTTGAATTACTGTGCGAAGCGCAGTGGTTCAAAGATAGTCTGTGTTTGATAAAGATATGAAATTGATTCAAAAGATAAACCGATCTCAAGATAGAAACCGATTGAAAGATATTGAGATAGGAGTTGATTGATATTGAATTAAGATGGAGATAATAGGTCTTGAATGACCAAAGATAATGTTCACTGTAGAAGCAAATGAACCTATGATTGCGAAAAAGTGTCAAAATGCCTGATTCTGAACCTTAGGATTGATAAGAAGTGAGTGACCCGTTCTAGACTCGATTGTCTTAGTAGAACTAGCAAGTATCACATCCAAACCCTTCAGTTGTCGAAGAACCAAGGAAAGAACACTATGATCTGATGGTTGCAAAAACTGATACAGTTTACAAGATTAGGAGAATACCAAATTGATATGGATCTTGAATCTGATATGCCCCAAGTGATGATAGATTTGCCCCGAGCGATGAGGACTTTTGATGAATCAGTAACTAGACGTGATTGTTTGTCTTGATCACTGATGAAAGATATTGATAGACTTGATCGATAGAATTTGATTTACAGACTTTGAATGATGTGCAATACCATGCCCCCTTCGGGATTAAAATTGAAATCTGACAAGAAAAGTCAGCGTTGATAGTTTAGAAGCATGTTAATTGATCTGAGAAGTGGTTATTTACATCCGAGAATGCATTCTGCATCGTTGGAAGGTCCCAAAAGACCAAGTTTGACTAGGTTTGACCATGAGTTGACCATGGTTGACCAAGTTGAAATTTTGATAGTGTGATGTAAGATAATCAGTTAAGTTGAATACTAGATTTCTGTGATGATTGAAGGTCGAATATGCAAGTAGTTAATAATATGAATGATCTCAGATTTGAATTTTGATCCCGAAAAAGGATTCTACTTGCTATTTCATTGGAGGAACCTTCGTGTGAGATTCAGCTCTTGTTAGACTTGAAGATGCGATTTGAAAAATCATTTAAGCATTGAAGTTCGTTTAATCATTGTGAGATCATGTAAACATGCAAAATGCAATGAGACATGCAAAATGAAATGCAACCTAAGACCTAGGACCTTGTCACTGATCATGTGTCGATTTGTTATCATCATTGAACTTTTAGGTAACCGGATAAATCAATACAATGCCCACTAGCCATGAAACCATAGACATATGAATATCGATTTGTATGCGCAAGAATCAATACAACACCCACTGGACAACAACCATGGATATATGAATATTGACTTTATTTTCAAAATGTTGGATTAAATATAAGCATCAAGGCACAAATGCCAGGATGACCTGAATAGCATGTCCATTTTGATATAGCAATTTGTACAAGCATCAAAACATAAACGTCGTGATGACCTGAATACGCCTTGCATTGCAAACACATCAAACAGTCAAGAGATCATTCTAAATCCAATGTGAATTACCCGTAGTGACCCTTTATCGTTCACATCCTTAGGCAAGATTGTGTTCCACAGTAGGAGAAAGAACTTACTCAAAAAGACAATAGTTAGATCAAACTTCCTTGAATTTTTTGGGTATCAATGGTCGAGGTACACATGGCCATCCAATTCGAGATAGAGGCTCTTACAGTCGGACACCATTTCAATCCAGAAGTTCCAAAGATGTTAGATTTTCACATACAAGCAGAAGACAAAGAAAAGATTATGCCCCCAGTCATCACTCTCTAAATCCTATAAAGGACATCATCGAAGAGCTCGAAGGGACACAATATGCAAAAATCTCAATGCGAATCAGTAAGCATACAAGGAGATAAAAGCATGAAAAGCACAGATTGTTTTCAGTTGAGTTTTGATGTTTGATTGTTGTTGATGCAAAATCCTTTCTGGAGACGAGACAGACTGACTGACTCAACTTGAAGCTTCAAAGGACTCTGAGTGGATATGACACGTCTAAGATACATGGGAGACCATAGGATATGACATTGATTGCCCCCAAGTTTGAACATTGATAGGATACAGACGCTTGAGCTAATTGGTGTACAGACCGACTTATTGAAACCAGGATATGCAGAAACAAACCGGGAGATATGTACAAACTAAAGCAAGATGGAAAGCTGGGAAAGACCAAGATTGTGCTGATAGATGGAGCATTTTGGAACAAGTGGTGCCCGTTTGCCGAGTTTTCACCATCTTGGTAGAGATTCTATTTTTGCTACCGAGGTGCCTGTTTCCAGGTTTTCACCAAGGCACTTTTTTTTCTTTTTTTCTTTTTTTTTTTTTTCATTTTTTTGGTATTTTTCATTTTTTCAATTTTTTTGTACTTTTGATATTTTTTGATTTTTTTTGTGAATCATCAAGGTGCCTATTGCTAGGTTTTCACCAAGATGTTCATTTTTTCAGGACTTTTTCAGATTTTTAAGATTTTTTTCAGGACATTTACCAAGCACTAAATGCCTTAGGCGTAGAATTTCTTCAGATGGAGAACGTTGATTGGTTCTCAGAGCTGTTCTCCTTCAGTCATTGAGAGTTGATAGGCACCAGAGCCAAAAGTAGTAGTGATAACAAAGGGACCTAACCAATTGGGTTTGAACTTCCCCTTGCGTTCTCGATGTGATTGATTTTTAAGATTTTCTCTCAACACTAGATCGCCAACCTGAAATTCTCTATGTCTGACTTTCTTGTTGTAGCCTCTAGACATTCTCTTTTGATATACTCTGAGATGATCATACGCTGCTTTTCTGCACTCATCTAGTAGTTCAAGTTCTTGTAACCTCAACACTCTGTAGTCATCATCAGTTACTAGACCATGCATTCTGATTCTGAGTGATGGGATTTCAACCTCAATAGGTAGTACCGCTTCAGACCCATAAACTAAAGCAAAAGGTGTAGCCCCAGTAGGTGTTCTGATACTTGTTCTGATACTCATTTTGATACTTGTTCTGATAATTGTTCTGATACTGGTTCTGATACTTGTTCTGATACTCATTCTGATACTTGTTCTGATACTAGTTCTGATACTGATTCTGATACTGATTCTGATACTGATTCTGATACTGATGCTGATAATTGTTCTGATACTGGTTCTGATACTGATTCTGATACTGATTCTGATAATTATTCTGATACTGGTATACTTGATAGCATCTTTTTCCATTTGAAAACTCCCAAGCAAGATCATATCGTGTAGTCCCAATGTCTAGCAAGGTGGAGAACAAGAGGGATTGGCAAGCTAGTGGAAGAGATGGAAGACAAGAGAATGAAAGCTAATGAAGGGAAGAAATCCTCAAGGGAAAACTCCTCAAGAATACTCAAGCTAGGGAAAAATTTTCAAGTAAAGCGCATTTGGACAAGCAATGAAAGGCTAGCATAGGATAAGCACAAAAATCATAATGTAAGAGCAGGAAAGAATGCAATCCAAAGGAGTAGACATGTCAAGAGGCTTCATAGCATTGTGTTTTACTCTTTCTTTCTTTCTTTATTAGATCAAGACCAAAGGGGAAAAGGATAGTGATAGGAAAAAATGAATGGAGGAAGATGGAGGATAGGGTTTTATGTAAAGCGAGTGAGGATGGAAGATAGGAGGAATAGGCAAATGAGGAAAAATGATAGAAGGTAGAAGGATAATGCATGGAAAGATTGTGAAAGGGTAGATGGAAAGGAAGGCAAGCTCAACATCAACACATACCTTGAAGGGTGGCGAGAGGGTGGAGGAAATGTGAATGAGGGAATACGTGAAGGAATATGGTGAATGGATAGCAGAGGTTGTGGTTTAGGCACATGGAATGGAAGAATATTTTTGGAGGGAGATGAAGTGAAAGCCTTTGGAAGCTTGAATGTCAACTTCACTTTTTGCTCAACACCAGACTCTTTCAAGAGAGACTTTGGAATCCATATAGCCTTAGGATTTTTATTTCCTTTTGATGATCTAGAGAGAATATCTTGAATGATGGATTTTGGAACCCATACTTGTCTTGTAGTTTTTTTCTTAGATATTTCTTTTGACTTTATGCTTCCATGTCTATGAGAGGAGACATGGTGATATTCTTTTTTTGATGGATTCTTGTATTGCTTCTTTTTCTTGTATTGAACATTCAAGTTACTTCCAAAAGACTTGGGACTTGTGGAAGAGGGAGGATATGACTGGTTTAGATGGGTGGTTGGATGAAAAGGATTCAAGGGTATGCATCTATGTTGATCTTGAGGAAAGATGGGAGATGGAGGTATGTAAGGACCCAAGATGGATGGTGAATTAGGAAAGTTAGGAGGGGAAAGTGAAGGGACATAAGGACCCAAGATGGAAGGAAGGCATGAAGCCCTTAGTAGTGGTGGAAGAGGTCCAAGGATGGAAGTGGAAGATGCAAAAGGATAATCAATAAGTTCATCATCATCTATATGACAACCAAGGATATCAGCATCTTTAGAGTGAGCATTAGGATCTTCAATAGAATCATGGACATCTTGAATAAGAGCATTTTCTTTGATAGGATCATTCAAAGCTTGCGAAGACTTAGGAAGAGTAGAAAGTGGAAGTGAACATGGAGTGGTAGAACAAGAAGATGGAAGACTTTGATCTTGACAAGGATCTTTGGATAGCACAAGTGCATAATTTTTCTTTTGATTTTCAATAGGCTTGACATTGGAAGGAACACCATTTTTACCAACCTTAATGGAAGTATCATCTTTGGAAAGTGCAAGCGTAGTAAGGTTATTTTGATTGTCAATAAGCTCAACAGTGTGAGTAGTAGCCTGATCTTTCTTAGGCAAAGACTTAAGACATGGTGGAATGCATGAAAAAGGGTGTATAGGATCAAAAGAACCATGAAGTAGATAAGAGACATCGGGAAAAGGAGTGGATGAAATGGAGGGTTCTTGATCTTGATCTTTCTTTATGTTCTTTTCTTCATCATTTTTAGAGTCCTCTTGACATGGAGCCACTTCTAAGGACAAGGAAGCATGTTGGGATTGTATGGATGACTTTGGAAGAGATGGTGGAGGACTAGCTGAAGTAGGGATTATAGCATATGAAGGCTTAGGCTCTTTAGGTTTATCATTATTGAAAGTATTTGCAGCCAAGTGAAGGTTAGCTTGAGTATCTTTAAGAGGTAGTCTTGGAGGATAACTATAGGGAACCGCATGAAAAATATTAGGGCTTGTGTTGGATGAAGGTTCTGTGAAAGATGTGAAAGACTCAGAAGCTTTAAGAAATGTACAGGTATTGGAGGAAGTAGGGGATGGAAGGGAACCATCGCTAGACAAAGGTCCAACATTAACATGATCTTTCTTGAGAGTGTAATCTTTATTTTCAATCTGAGAGTTCTTAGAGGAGAGATCCTTATAGTATTGACGTTTCAAGCTAGCACGATGTATTTTATAGTCCTCAGCAGTAGTAGATGGATCATCATCAAGGTATTGTCCACAAAAGCCATCAAAATCTCTTTCAAAATCAGAATCATATGGATCACCATCACGATCTATCCAATGTGACGGCCCATTTGTAGTAAGCAGGAATGAACGATGAGGAGGACTCTTAGGAACAGAGGTGTCATAGGTATCATTACATTGTCTGTCATCATAGTCATCATAGTCTCCAAAGCTAGATGTGTCACTCTCCGTGGAAGAGGTATCATATTGCTCAATTTTTTTCCGGGGGCATGGTGACATGTACAAGTCTTTATCAAATGGAAAAGAGTATAGAGGTTCCTTTTCTTTCCCAAGTTTGTCAAGCTGGACTTGCATAGCATGTATCTGTTTCATTATAGTGGTGATCAGAGCTTCTTCCTCTTGTTTACTGATTCTTTGAGACATGTGTACTGATTTTCAATAGCTATTGCTCTATTCCTGACACAATGATATTTTTGACAGATTCTGGAACTAGGCTGGAAACATTGGATATCTTGCAATTTGACAATTTCTGACAACTTTCTCAAATTTTTCCAAACGACACTCTGCAGACTCATACAACACTGGGTAGTCTATGAAATGAAATTTGCTAAACTCATACGATAGTTGGGTAATACTGAAATGACACTTGACAAAACTCGTACGAATTTTGACTTCCTGAAATGACTTTTGACTCCAGAAAGAAATTTACGTCAATTTTTGCAAAATTTAAGGTTTTCAGTTTTGGATTGTTTGCAAATTGTATTGTCTAGATTTTGAAGGTTATACCGGATTTGATCATTTTTGATAGCCGAGTAGATAAATAAGCACGCAGAATAGAAAGCAAGTGATTCCAAGCACGTCTGAAAACAATGAACAAGGGAAAAAGAAACCTTGCGCATGAACAATCAAGTGACCAAATTGTGCTAATCCCTGAGAGTACTAATTGTGTATGTTCTGAAAAGTTTTGCAATAACGCACATATACCTGAAAGTGAAAAATTGGCCTCTCTAGGGTTTTTAGTAATGGTTTGACTCTGCAACTTTTATGATTCAAAGGGGTGAACTCCAATCCCGGCGCACCAGGGTTTTGACACAGTCCGAGAACTTAATCTTCAAGAGCTGCTAGGGAGATCTGACAACCCAACAATGAACCATACCCGTGGAGATTTCTTCCACAAGGACATTTATATAGCGGCTGTCACTACCATGGCGAAAATGGCTATGACCGCTTGAGGTTCCATCAACGCAGTTTGCCCTGTGAAGGGATTGTCCGCTACGGTTAACCCTCTCTAAAGATGACTCACAGATTTATACCACAAGGGGACTTGGCTCCAGATTCAAGGTTTTGACACCTCTTCACTTTTAACCCAAACAAAGCAAGCAGATTAATCTGACACGCTAAGACAAAGTTTTGTTCCACCGAGGTCTGTGATATCAACTCCACGTGATCTATCAACCTCTCCGGGGAGAGAATGTATCAATCAATAAGAGAAGACGCACTAACCAATTTTGATTCACCAAAGCTCGTGATATCAACCCCACGTGATCTATCAACCTCTCCGGAGAGAGAATGTGTCGATCAATAAGAGAAGACTCACTAACTAAGTTGAATGTGAAACGCACTAAGTATCCTCCCTACCTACAAGGATTCTATCGTCAAGAAGGATTTCGCTAGGAATCCAATCTCTCAAGAATCACAAATAGTGTTCATAGGGCCTAATTACTATGTGAGCACAGATGTATGTTCCGAAAGCAAATCTACCAAAAGCATCCAAAAAGTAGAAAGAGGAACACTTAACGTTTAAAGCGAATATGAGATGAGTCCACAAGGTGGAACACTTAACACCTCACACAAGCTAAAAACGAGTCCACAACTTAGAAAACAAGGGAGTTCCTAAAAGCACAAAAGGGTTGCCAAGTGGAACATTTAACGCTTCTGTCCTGTTGACCCCTCCCCTTTATGGCGCTGAGATTGCAACCACGGGGCGGAAATGAGGGGCCGGCGGATTAGCGAGTCCAATAACCCAAGATAGCAATCAAGATCAATCACAAGTATTCTAAGACTACTTAATGAATCCTTAAGGGTTCACAACCTAGTATCAATTATGCAAGTGTAGAAATAGATCAAAAGCATGAAAAGATGCACACAAGCTTGACACATAAGAGATTTATTTTAAGTCCCAAATCAAAATATTATTAGATGAAGGAGAATACCTGGGATCCTTGCAACGCGCTTAGTAGATTTTACTTGATTTTTAGCAATTTTTGTTGAGCTTTTCCATGCAAGCAAGTGACGAACTCTCCAACAAGCAAACAAGCAAACAAGATATGCAAAATATATTCAACTTATGAAAACCATAGGGTTAGCTCTAAAAATCAATTATTATCAGTAATAATAACCAGCAATCAACCCAAATGACAACTCATATCATTCATTGAACCATGTAAAAAAATAAGTGCATACCCATCACAAAACTTTATTTTTTTTGCTGCATTTGACCTAGTCAACAAGATCTAATTTTTTTGATATGATTTTGGTCACAAAAATAGAAATTCAGAATAGAGACCCCTGCTAAAAAATAGATAGCTCTCCAAAAATGCAAAAATTTTAGAAAAACCTCTTCATTTGTGCCCTAGAGACCCATTTTATTAAAACAGACTAGTTTTTGTAAATTGACTATTTGAGCTATGATATCATGTCCAAATTTAAAACACAAAGAATGGACCCCCTGTAGAATTTAAAGAGCTTTCCGAAAATATAAAAATTTTTGAAAAATATACTGATTTGCGTCAGATATTAATTTTTTCCGGAATTTCAAGAAAAAATTATTAAAAATTAAAAACATCTCAGAAAATTCTAAATTTTTTACTGTAGCTTCCATGACATGTCATCAACCTGCAAAAAACATTTCAAATCAAAATTCCAAGCCGTTTGAGAGATAAAATTAAATCTTTGAAACTTTGGGGTTTTAGCTCCCAAAAAAATCAAAACCAGCATGCAAAGGTGGGTTGCCCCACGGTGGGCGCCAGAAATGTGTGTGTGAAAATTATACCTGATCTGTAAACACAACACTCAGTAAAACATTAGAGGTTAGCTATAATCAAAATCGTGCAAAATTGAAAGCTATCTAACCAAGCGATTTACTGCCTTCTAATAGGTGCGAGATTAATGTTCTCAGATTGTAATCAAGATCAGTGACCTAGACGACACCTAAATGAAGGATTTGAATGCAAAAGATGGATATGAAATTGAATGCAATTAATCTATATTTTTGATATTTTCTATGCAATAAGAATGATAAAAACTTATATGATATGAATGCTATTGAAAACTGATATGCTATGCTAATCTAACAATGATATGAAATATGAATGCAAAAATAAGATTGATCTCACAAAAATGTCGATTCGCTAGAGCTTTGATTCTTCAATTCCAATTCTTCAGCGTGATTGTGCAAAATATGAGATGATTTGTGAAGAGCTAAAGCCTTAATTTATAGAAATCTAAGGCTTTGGAGGTGCATGGATAAAAGCCATAAATCACTCAAATTAACTCATCTTGATTTTTGAGTTATCTGATCATAAAAGATAGTTAATTCTCAAAATCATGCAAAAACATGCAAACACAGCTTTTTAACTCAAATTAGAGTTTAGATCAGCTTTTTGAACTCCAAAAGGATGTTGAGTTCCAAAAAGTCAATAACTTGCATTGATTTTTTGATTTGGAGTTTAACTGTTTCTTTTGAATATGCATAATAATTAAGAATTAAATAAATAAATAAAGTGATTTATCCTCAACTCAACTGATTTTTGAAAATAAATAATTAATTTATGGGTTAATTAACTATTTGTTCAAACTTTTATTAAAAATTATATTATTAAATAATGACAACATGCTTTAATTAATTAAATAAGAATTTAATCAATTAAAGATAGGAATTTTGATTTATTGTCAAAATTAAATAATACAATTAGTAATAGATAGAATTAAATTTAATTACACAATTAAGTGGCAAATATTAAATCTAATTAATTAAATATGAAAATATTCAATTAATCAAATTTTTAGGATAAATGTGATTTATCGCCAAATAATCATTAAATTAAAGATAATTAAGATAATTAGGAATATTACTAGGAATATTCCCCGATGCAAAATTTAAGATAATCAATTATGATTCGATGATGTTTAGATGTGCCTTAGGTTAGGACTTTGATGTCGATTTTGTTCGAATTGAAGATGTAGGAGATTAATGAACTTATAGCCCATTTTTGGGGTATTACAGAATCAAGTAACAAGATCTTGATAAAATTTTTGAAAAGAGGTCTTGATAAAAATAAGAAATCATGGGATTCCAAGTTGCAGCTGGCTCTATGGGCTGATAGAGTGACAGTAAAAAAGGCAATTGGTTGTGCTCCTTTTGATTTAGTATATGGAATTCATGCCAGGTTACCACAAAATAATATGTTACAGATGTATAAGTTCATCCAAATATATGATGATGAATTTGATAATGAGATGAGGATCAGATTGGAAGATCTAATACAGTTGGATGAATCAAGAAGAGAGGCTCATGACAAGAATATCAACTTGTAGTTGCAATATAAGAGCATGTATGACAAAAAGACCATAGTTAGAATTTTTTGTATTGATGATCTGGTTCTAATGTGGAATTCCAGGTTGGAAGACAAGGGTAAGCATAGTAAATTTGACCCAATATGGTTGGGACCCTATCTCATTGATGCAAAATGGGGATCTGATTCCTATATCTTGAAGGATTTGGTTGGAAATGTTTTGGAATTATCAGTTCATGGAAAATTTTTGAAGTTGTACTTTTCATAGGGTACTCTCTTTATCCATGAATAGTAGGTTAGTTTTCCCTTTCAGTTGTGTGTCTCTTTTCTCTTTTCCTATTTTAAGTCTGCTAGTTTTTTTAGAAGGTTCCTGTCATTTTTTTTCCAGTGGGTGGTTTGCTTCCTCCAAAAATTATAAGTTCTTATTATGCCTGCAAAAGGCTTACATCCCCGTTCAGAGCCATTATTAGCCCATTTTCCTGTAAAATGCAAAATCCAAAGAAAATGGCCTATTCCTGCTAAAATCCTAGGAAATTGCCTTGTTTTGCTACAACTTATTATGATCAACGAAGAAGGTGTAAGGTTTTATAGCTTGTGAGCATAGCAAGGGATAGGGATAGTTCAAGTTGTGTACAAGCTCCAGTTAAGATTGCATGTGCTCAAATGCAAAAACCAGAGAGATGTGACTATTGGAAGGTCTGAGAATTAGGTCTAAATTCGTGCCCAAGGGGTTTTAAAATTTGTCTAAGTCAAAAACCCTAGGTTGACCTTCTGTTGTTCTATTCGGTCGTTACTTTTCAAAAAACACTAAAGTCCAAATAATGTGTGTGCCCTTTTATTCACTTAAGTTATCAACCCATGTGTTAGTGGTTAGTTTTAATTGGGGTCCCCTTTCTGTAAAAAGTTGTTTCAAACTTTGGCTTTCCCCCATTTTATTTCCGAACTGTTAGATCCTTTAAAATATTGTGTTTGTCATTACCCCACAAGCCTTCCAATTGTCAGGCTTTTCCTTTTTGTGGGGCTGCAATTGAATGACACTTGTCAAGGTGGGCCAAGTTTCTTAAGGCTACATGGTCGGTTGAAGTTTGATCAAGATCGATGGTCATCGCATTGCCGCAAAGGAAAGATGCCCGGTTGTTAACCAATGCGGCATTGCGATAACCGTCCAATCTTCCAACCCATAATGACTCATGAAGATGGTGGGTCAGATGCATGGTGTTGCAAACATGTCTGATTTTCATTGGTCATGAAAGATGGTGACATGGAGGTTGTCAGTGGGGCCAAGGGTTTCAGCGTGTTAAACAAACACTCATCTTGATTTTGATCTGAC
The DNA here is from genome assembly GCA_027943335.1 of Chamaecyparis obtusa. Classification (NCBI taxonomy): domain Eukaryota; kingdom Viridiplantae; phylum Streptophyta; class Pinopsida; order Cupressales; family Cupressaceae; genus Chamaecyparis; species Chamaecyparis obtusa. Next base: position 1,097,922 of record BSBK01002247.1, on the reverse strand, counting down.
GGTGGTTATGTTTCCGCAAAGGAAATGTGCTCCAAAGATAGTCATTGGGACATTGCGATAGCCATCAATTTGATATTAGGCCATTGAGATGTGATAGTGGGTCCAATTGGAAGATACTAAATGCATCGACTGTTGGATCTTCTATCTAACAGTGATGATAGATCTAGTTGTCAAGTGGGTCCAAGCTACTGTAGTTTTCAAACTGTCATAGATCTTTCATGATCTAATGGTTGTTGCATTGTCGTAAAGAAAAGATGCACAAGGTTTTAACCATTGTGATAGCCATTGATTCTCTCTTAAGTCAAGATCGACGGTCTTGATTTAATGATCGATGAAGATATAATGGTGGGTCCAATTGCCAGGTGTTGCTAATGTGCCTATTTCTGATAGGATGCCAAGACATGATGATGTGGCAAAACTTTTCAAAGCTTAGTTGACTGTTATAATGATTTATAAGGATCATCTGATATGCCAAGAAGGAACGTGATTGACGGCCATGTTTTAAACTTGATAAATTAATCGATGTCGGTTTACATTTGAATTTTCTGAGCTAGGGTTTGTAGAAAATAGAAATGATCATGCACTAGAAGAACAAATGATCAAGTCTTATTTCTATTTATGTCATAAATGACAAATTTTTAGTTGAGAATTGAATGAGCTCTGAGGTGGTTGAGCTAAATATGATCAAGTTTTATGGCCTCCTTGAGCTTGATATTTTGCAGATGGTTTCTTTTGGATGTAGCATTAATCTTTGGACCAAGTTATCAAAGAATTCACTTTCCTAGTATACAGAGGTAGATAAGATATTTTGTGATGAGTTACTTGCCCCAAGGATAATGAGATCATACCCTAATTGCAATTTGACTGCTAGGGTTTCTACAATGTAAAGATATCAAATTTATCTCTGATATTTCTTGATTATTATTAGGGTTGCTTCCTTGTCACTTCTGTAATAAATTGTTGCCCTAATTGTGCCCTAAATGTTCCCAAGCTTTTTGCAATCCTATATAAGGATTCACAAGATCATTTAAAAGGGTTCTAAATTCTCCAAAAATATCTTTAGAGTTGGTCCCAAGAGTTCTTTCCCGGGGTTGAGAACAAGAATTATTTGCAAGAGACCAAAGATAGACTTAGTTCTATAGGCTTGCATCCAAGGATTGGTAGAAGAGGTCTGCAACCTCTCTATTTTATGAAGATCTTAATGAATCTATAGTTTCCTTATTCATTTGTGGATTATTCTATGTTCAGTAACTCACTCCTATATTAGTTTGGCAACTAATATTAGGATTTCCATAATAGCTCAGAATCTTGTCTCCTATTTGATGGTTTGTTATTTCCTATTTATCTTGTGATTTGATGACCTCAAGATCAGTAGCTACAAAAAAGTCTATATGTTCTGATATGTTTTGTTGTTAACTTGAAAAGTTAAGTAAATGCTTAATATAACCTAATAGAATAGTAGGGTACTAAGAAGGATATTTGTAAGTAGTGAGATTCTCATTTGATTTTCATTTACAAGGTGAATGATAAGAATCAATAGTACATTGAGGAATTGTTTCTCAATATGCCCAATGGATAAGGGACTGATCATAGACATTTTGTCAAAATAGATTTTCTTTCTTGTCTAACAGTTCTACCCCAAGACAAACAAATTAAATTCTAAATCTTTAAGTCAGTAGTTGTGGACTTAATAACAATAGCCCGTGCTTTATTTGTGAGTAACTTGATAGTGTTCTTAGCTTCACATCCTATCCCTTTATGTCATAGATAACAAGAAGTATTATGGGAACATATTTTCTTTGTGAGGATTAGTGAAAGGATTGAAATTAAGTGATCCTAATCCTAGGTGCACCCACTTGAATTTTGTAGAGTTCGAAGTGTAGAAATCCTTAGTGCTTTATTCATTAGTCCTTATTCTTGTATGAATGTACTGATTATGGGAAGTAAGATACCCCATAGGTATATCTCTGCAATAATAAAGGTAGTTAAAATCTTGCTAAACCAAGAGCCAACAAAATGGTGACTCTACTAGGGAATAGAGATGATATAGTCATGATAAATCTAGTTTGAATATCTCTGGTATTACAATTGTGCTAAAATAATGTGGGTACAAGTAGAGCTACACTCTTGGCTGGCTTATTTATCTTTTCCAGTAGTTACAATTGAAAGAGTAGAGTCAAAAAATAAAAGTTTCACATCTCATTAAGTGTGAGTGGCGACTCTGAGAAATCTCTGCAACAGTCCTAAGAAGATTAAAATATCAAAGTATGAATCAAAGAATTACCAGGGCCAAAAGGAGGGATCATCCTTTTTGGTGAACAGATTGGTCTTCAAAGAAAATGATTACAAAATAACCCCAAATGCCCAAACAAGAAGACTTAATCTGCACTAACAGTTGGGTCACTTCGCTATTGAAAAGCATAAGCACCCTCTAAATTATCTGGGTATAGCTCCCTATGTAAGATTTACAATGAATTAACTAAATAATAATCAGTAATGCTTTTAACCTGAAAGTAATAAAGGTTTACAAACATCTATCCATAAACACGACATAGATGTGAAGGGACTAACTAACTGAAAAGAAATAAATAGTAAATGACACAAATTTCATTTGCCTAAACATTGCATTACAGAAATAAACTAAGAGAGAAAGACAGATTGTTCTTTCCAAACACACAAAAAACTAGAGCACAAAGTCCAAAGATGATCATGTTGATGATCAGATGTAACAGATACACATTCAAAGGGAAACAATATCACTCCAAGATAAATATTGATCAAAAAATGAGCATCTAAACTCAAAGATTTAATATGCTAATATTTTCATTCTTTGAACACAACAAAGTAACAAAGATTTTGTTGTTCCTATACACTAATCACTATCCAAAAATAAAATCCCTCTTTCCTTGCATTACAATCAGAATGAAATTTCTATCCCTATCCTAGCACCTATATTCACCATTCTCATTTTTCTATAGCTCAAAGTTTACCAAGCCAGATCCTAAAGAAAACTGGAACCCCTTCACTATTGCTTTGTCATCTATTTAACAATTGGTTACCCTATAACCATTTGGTTACTAGCATAATTGTTTCTTGGAATCAAAATTTTTAATTATCTCCTGATGAAATTTTATTTCCTCTATTTTTGAGCTCTCATCTCTTTAATCTTTAACAACTTGCTCTCTTTAAATGACATGACTCTTCTTAAAATTCCTCTAATGTTACATGAGGAAAAGTGGCTACAACCATTTCCATCTTAGATGATAGATGTCATTATTTATAACTGACATTGTAGTGCATGGTTATCTCAATAAGATTCAAATATTGGGGACTTTATAATATTTGAAACAATTTTCATCAAAATTTGGTGGCTTCCCCTGTATATACCATGGGTTCATATGAAAGCTTTTAGCCTGAGCACCTTTTGATATACATCCTCTTCATAATTACTAAGGTGGCATTTCGCCAAACTGAATTTGCCAAGGGCCTGTGTCTTGATTTTATTATGTTTGTTGTTTTATTTGATATCTCCTTCCGGACAAAACTTTCAAAAGAATTGACCATAGGAGCATCTGAATCTAAGACAGATATAGATGGTATCAACCAATGTATTATAGCTGCATACCGTAAACATATAGATTTCAACTTCTCCACTTTCTGCAGAATTTCTAGCCAAAGAAGAAAGCATTCCTTCTGACATTTGTTGAGGAAAAAAAAATCATGTTGCTGCATCACCTCATCTATACTCTTTGTATTATGTAGCTTGTCACCCATAACATGCCAATTAGGCTCAAGAACATCAATTGTGAGATAATGCACCAGGCTTTGCATAAAATGAAGCATATTTTGGCAAAGCACATACAAGCCAAAAATCATTTTTCCAAGTGAATTCACACCACGAGCTCCCTAATGGGCCTTATAATCAAGTGTAAATGTCTCCAATCCAGTAATGCTTAATGAATCTGATTGGTTACTAATATCATAATTGGATTTGTCACCTTCTAAAGACTATGCTTCTGTGTTCGAGTTTGACATGCCATTGCCCATTTTCTTCATGGCATCTAGGTGAACTAGCAATGATGTTCTTTCCACACAGCAAGTGAGGTCCTCATGAAAGGCGTTGGATGCAGCAATTGATGTTCGTAGAGCAAGATCTAGTAAAGATTGCTGCTTCTCAACTGATATTGTAGCTGCCTTCTTAGCAAGCTCATCTCGAGCTATATCCATGAAGTGAACAAGGAAATCACCCTGATCAAGGAGAAAGTAATGCTTCATAGACTACAATCTGGCCATAAGATCATATTTATTTGTAATTAGGTTTAAGAGCTCCATACTCGCAAAGTTGTATGCTATGTTTATGCATTCTAGATACCGGTGGTTTGAACCTGAATTTATTAGTTTTGCATTTTTAGAGAAGGGAACCTGAACACTATGGCCACACTCTCTCAAAACATTTAAATATTTGCCAGTTGTTAAAAAATTTTCTACTGAATTCGAGAGAAAGCTAGGAATACCAAGCTTGAGGCTATAACATTGTTGCTAGTATTTAGCATTGTAATCTTTAGTAAGACTCTCCTTTTGCAAAGTCTTGTCCTCATTAAGCCGATGACTGGCATCCTCTTCCATGGGTCTTGTGGTCTTTATTGATTAATGTTCTGTACAATGGTTGAGATTTTTGCACAAGGCAATATGCTTTGGAGATTTGACTGCATTGCTTCGGAGCAGAGACCCGTAGATTTTCCCAATTGAGACTTTGATAGTTTGGAGTACGAAAACATAATAAGGGTACTTATTGGCCCTTTGGTATGATTGAAGATCCAAAAAGCCTTGCAGTTTACTGTATCCCAAACACGTACTGTATGATCCTCAAACCCAGAAACTAACAAAACCCCATCCATGCTAAATGCTAATGTTGTTACTGCTTGGCTTTAGTAGACCCCCCATGAGCTTCAATAGCACACTCATAAGCTCATTGACATTCACCTTCCTCTACACTCTGCCATGATGTTGCAATTGTTAGCACAACCCCTGCATTAAGTGCATCTAGGGATGATTGTATGAGCCCTGTAAGTATTGGACCAGTTGCGAAGTGAAAATAAGAAAATGCCATCCTCTGTCACTCAAATAGCTGATGCAAGAAGTTGATTGCAAATATAATTGAATCCTCATGAGAAAACTAGATTCAAGCATATGTTTCAAGTCTATTGTCAATATAGAATCTCTGTCATTGAATGAGTATTTCCTCTTATTTATTTATCTTGGCACAAGAGATCTTAAATTATAGATTAGTTGAGTATCAGCTCCCATATTCTTATAATTGCATTCATTTCCACATTTGAGGATTTCAATTTCGACACCAAATCATAAATAAGATGTCAGTTCTTGTAATGATTCCAAGATCCTCTGACAGTATATTGAGTCTTGATGAATCAATTGCAATACATGTTGGTTGATAGATTCATTATGCCTGAGATAAACCTTTATTTGATGTCGAGCTTCACACACATCCGAAGTGTTCATTGTAATGACATGTAGGTACTATTAGAAAGTAGCTTTGGAAATCATTTCCGAGAGTTCTTAGCATTACTCCTTCGAATGAACTATAGATTATATAAATATCAAGGCACTCTAAGCCTTGAATTTGAAACTCCAATCTAAGATTGGATAATTATGAACCCGCGGATTTGAAATGACAAGCTGGTGATTTTGAATTTGAAACTTTTTAGATCAGAGTTGCTGAGAATTCAAACTTCAAATTGATGAACATGTATCTCTGCTTATACTTTCCCAAACTAATTTGAATCCAGCTGAACTGGAATTTAGAATTGAAACTTGAAGATGAACTCCAACCTTGACAACTAGTGAACCTGCAAGATGAACCATCTTGAACTACCTCGAACCATTGTTCAAAGGAGTTCAAGATCTTAAACTAAAAAATTTTAAATGGGTTTCCATATGGGTACCAACAATCCTAAAGATAGGTTGGAGGGTGAGCTCCCAAGTACTTCTAGGGTTTGTCAGCCAAGAGCTGATAAGAATGCTGAAAACATGCCACAGGCATGGAAACAAAAAAAATACAAATGAAGATGATCAAGTCCACACCATTCAAGATGGTCATATGTCATAATATGAAGAGGTTGTGGATTTGGGAGTAGGTCAGTATGATGACTATGATTTTCCTCCAAAGAGAGAGTAAGGAAGGTCACAATACAATAAAGGAATGGTCCCAAATAAAACTCTTGAAAATAATAGAAGATCACGAAGTAAAATTAGGGCAGATAGGATTTTTATCCTCCTTTCTCCCTTGGTGCTTTAGTACCCCAGGGCCTTCATATCCCTGAAGAAAAATAAGATTAATTTCATGATGAATATTTAGACTGTGAAACAACACTCCCAGAATCTAAAGAGATCTTTAAAGAAGTTTATGAGTTGGAGAGAAGAATCCATGAACTAGTTGCCACTAGACAACAAAGGGAAAAGGAAAAAGAAGATAAATTAAGACAAGCTATGATAAGAGTTGAATAATTAAAGAGGTAGATAGAAAACATGGAAGCAATAAATTATATCCAATGCCTAAAAAAACAAAACAACACATTATCCAAAAATTATGCGAGGTAAGAAAACTGAGGGATGCAGGCAAACAAAATTCTATTGGGATTATAATCAATGAACCTATAAATGATAAAGATCCATTGGACTGAGGTTAGAGGTTGAGCTTGAAAATACTAGTGGCCAAGGAACTTGAGAAAGCAGATCTTGAAGCTGTTGCTTTAGAGATGAAAAAGAAGATTAGCTTTCTCAGACAATCCTCGGGGCCTACAAACAATATGCTTGGTGCTAACTCTAGAAACCATGACAACCAGAATGCTTTTATCAGACTAGTAGTTGTTACAAATGTTGTTGAAACATAAAATAAAGTATCTACTTCTCAAAATGATGCATCATTGCAAAGAAGACCTATTCATATGGAAAGGTACAAACAACTCCTTTTTAATGGTATCCCTGGTTATCCAAATTTGATTCCTAAAAAAATTAGAGAAAAACTTCCAAAGTTCACTGGCAATAATGTTGTTACATGTGAGCAACATTTAAAGAATTTCATTGATATAATAGATGATTATGAAATTGAACATGAGATGTCATTATGAAATTATTTGTTCAATCATTTACTAAAGATGCTAGAGACTGGTTTAGAGGACTCCCTTATGACTGTATTGGCTCTTGGGATAATTTTATAAATTGTTTTAAGGACCAATATGGTGATAAACTAAATGAAGGTTTCATGCTGAATGAATTTAATAATATTAAGAAAAAACAAAATGAGGAAGTCCTTGAGTTTCATGTTAGATTTCAAAAGGCAATGCATAGGTTTTTCAAATTTATGAGACTAGATGAGAAAGTTTGTTTGGCAACATATCACAATGCTTATGTTGCAAAAATGGGTAACCTACTCAAGGATAAAAATCCTAGAACCATTAGGGAAGCGTAGAGATTTTTTGTAAATATTAAAAGTAACAAGAGGGTATCAGGAAAGCTAGGTAGGAGAGAGAAGAGCCTAAGCCTCCTAGTTTTGGAAAGAAAGAATTGGATAAAGCTTCAAATATAAAGCCTAGGGAGGAGGACAATTTGAAACAAATCCTAAATTGTTTGAAGGATATGAAACCTAGTGAAAATAGAAATAGGTCACAAAATAATGGTAAGCCTCCTTTAAACAACTTTAATAGGCAACCTAGGTTGCAGAATTTCCTTACAATACCCAATGGAAGGATGAGAGGCCTACAATCCCAGAAAGAAAGGACAAACCAAATGATAGAACCCTTGATCCTTTGCAAAGGCACTCTGTTAACATGACAGATGATGTCCCATGGTGCATAGTTTTCCAATCCCCACATGATCCTGATTATTGTGCAATTTCTCAAAATATAGCTACAAATGAGGAGCAGGAAGGGGAGGAAGATAAATAAATGATGACCGAGGTTGTGCTATGACAATTTCACAACTATGGGAGGAAGTTGATTCTATAGAAGAAGATGAAAACCAAGATGCATCATATTCCCAAGGCAGAAAGGAGATATATCATCAGTAGATCTTTTCAGATGAGGAGGAAGATATTGAAAATATAATTTGCAATACAAAGGAGGGTAATGAACCTATTGTATTAAGAAGACCTTCTAATAAATAAATAGCTCAAATCACTGCTGACATGGTTACTTAGGCTAGGGGTAATTATGTTCTAAGAAATAGAACAATCGGTAATGCAGATGATAGACCAGCAAGTGTATTTATTAAGAAAGGTCAAGCAGACACTAAGCAAGCACAAGAATAAAGTAAGGATGTTGATAGTGTTAGGAAGATGAATATAAAAGGGGGAGAAAAGCTAGGTCTTTCAAATAATATATATAGAGTAAAGGTGAAGACACTAGTGAAAAGTATCCCTATTCTCCAAATTGAGACTAAGAAGAAAAAGGAAGACAAGATACATCTTGCATCAGAGGTTGAGGATGAAAGTATGTTTCAGGGAAGGCAAGATTTATCTAAATACACACCTGTTGATATCAGTCAGTTGTTTAAAAATGTTAAAAAATTGCATGATAGATTATGGAGCTTCCAATATAGTTATGCCTACTATGGTTATGAGAACAATGGGATTTCAATTGGATACTCCTCATGGGAGATGTCAGGCCATGGATTCCAAAGAAGTCCATGTCATCAGTACAATTAAGGCCTTGCCTTATAAGCTTGTAGCTTATCCTGACAGACAACTAACTATGAGTGGACTAGTTGTTGACATACCACCTCAATATGGAATGTTATTATCAAGAAAATGGAGTGCACCAATGGGAGGTAGTATATAGTGTGACTTATCTTTTGCAACCTTCAAGATTTCAGGTCAAAATGTTAAGCAAAAAAAGGAAGACAAGCTACATTTTGCATCACAGGTTGAGGATGAAAGTATGCTTCAAGGAAGGCAAGATTTATCTAAATACACACCTGTTGATATGAGCTAGTTGTTATCTTGGATAATAGTTAAGGTTCCATTAATGGAAATGATGAGAATAGGTGAGCACAAAAATAAATCTCGTACATGGATAAATGGTGTTCTTTCAACAAACATTCAAATGACAGAAAACACTAACACAAAAAAGGGGACAAAAGGTAAATCTGAACAGAAGGGGAATGATATTGAAGAAATTGTTTCATAAATACCCTAGATTTATCTAGATACAAATGTTTTCAATACTTATTTGGGAACTATTGATCCTTTTTTCTAGACTCTAATCATAAATGGAAAAATGTTAATAAATTGCATGATAGATTCTAGAGCTTTCAATACAGTTATGCCTACTAAGATTATGAGAACAATGGGACTTCAAGTGGATACTCCTCATGGGAGATGTCAGGCCATGGATTCTAGAGATGTCCCTTTCATTGGTACAATTAAGGCCTTGCCTTATAAGCTTGCAACTTATCCCGACAGACAACTAAGTATGAGTGTACTAGTTGTTGACATACCGCCTCAATATGGAATGTTATTTTCAAGAAAATGTAGTGCAGCAATGGGAGGTAGTATACAGTGTGACTTATCTTTTGCAACCTTCAATATTTCTGGTCAAAATGTTAAGGTATCCAAAGAAAATAGAACTTCCCATATGATTGAAGAAGAAACACAAAATGAAAACATGAATTGTTTCCTTGACACTGATGTTAATTCTTTTCACGTACAAAGTCCAAAGGTTGAAGGAAAAGATGAGCCTTTACTTTTGTCTAATGATAAGGATAATTTGATAGATCAAGATAGTTTATGGACCATGTACTTTGATGGTGCAATCTCTAAGGAGGGAGTTGGTGTAGATGTGTTGTTAATTTCTCCTACTGGAAGGACATTTAAGTATTCATTTACTTTAATGTTCCCTTGTACAAACAACACTATAGAGTATGAGGATCTATTAATAGGGCTAAGGTTGGTTTCAAAATACAAAATCAAAAACATTAGAGTGATTGGAGATTCAAAACTTGTGATATCTCAAGTAAGATCCAAATATGTATCAAAGAATGATATATTGAAACAATACAAGAATGCAATTTGGGATGAGATAAAGTATTTTGATGCTTTTGGTATTGAGTGGATGGACAGAAGTCAAAAATAAATGGTTGACCTACTTGAAAATGTTTCTTTAAGACCAAAGGATGTTACATTTGTTGGAATTTCCAAAATTGAGATTCAATATAGACCTTCCATACCAGACAACATTGAAAATTGGCAAGTTTTCAAAGATGATTTGGACATCTTGATGTTTTTACATTCTGAGGCCCATCTTGAGGATAGAGAAATGAATTTTTGTGGCTATGTCTTGCAAGCAAAAATAGACAAGCTCCCAAAGGGTTTGGTTGTTCTTGAGAGAGAATTTGATAATAATGATAGGTTCCTTTCAACAAAAAATGTGGATAAGCCAGATAATCTAGAGGAAATTAATTTAGGGACAAATGAAGCTCCAAATAATATATATATATTGGGGGAAAGTTATCTCCCAAAATAAGAAAGTCCTTGATTGATCTTCTTAGGAAATATAGACATGTTTTTGTGTGGTCTTATGATGACTTAAAAGATTATAGACATGATTTGTTCCAACATGAGATTCCTTTGAAAGAAGGAACAAAGCCTTTCAAACAAAAGTTAAGACCTGCAAACCCTACTTTGGCACCAAAAATGCAAGAAGAATTATAGAGAATGAGTGATGCGGGCATCATTCAACCTATCAGGCATTCTACATGGGTGTCCAATTTGGTCCCAGTAAGGAAGAAGAATGGAGACATTAGGCTTTGTGTTGACTTTAGAAATTTGAATATGAACTCATTAAAAGATAATTATGGGTTGCCAAACATGGAGGTCATGTTACAAAGAGTCACTGGTTCAGAGATGATGTCTATGATGGATGGATTTTTAGGGTATAACCAAGTTATTGTCAAGGATACTGAACAATTTAAAATTGCTTTTACTACTCCATGGGGTACATATGTGTATGTCAAAATGCCTTTTTCTTTGTCAAATTTTTGGGCTACTTTTCAAAGATCCATGGATGTGGCATTTGCAAATTTCATCAACAAGTTTCTTGTGATATATCAGGATGACCTCACAACATACTCAACAAAGGAGGATCAACATTGTGGACACCTTGAAAAAAAATTGTGAGAGTTCTAAAGTATGGAGTATCTTTGAACCCAAAGAAATGTGCTTTTGGGGTAATAGAAGGTAAGCTTTCAGGTCACATTGTGTCTAAGGATGGAGTTCAAATTGACCCTCAGAGGGTAATTACAATTAACAAAGTACCATTTCCAAGAAATGTCAAAGGAATTTAGTCTTTCTTTGGACAGATAAACTTTGTTAGAAGATTTATTCCAAATTTTGTTGAGACTAGTGTCCCTATCTCCAAGATGTTGAAAAAAGATGCAAAGATGGACTGTAATGAAGAAGCTAGGAGGGATTTTTCTGAAATCAAGCAAGCAATCAAGGATGCACCTATGTTGAGGACATCGGATTATAGTAAGCCTCTCCAAATATTTTATTTTGCTTCCTTTCATACTATTGTTGCAGTATTGTTACAAAAGAACATAGAGGGTTTTGAGCAGCCCATATCCTTTTTCATCAAGTCTTTACAAGCAGCTGAGTTAAAATATGATATAAATGAGAAATAGGTCTATGCACTAGTTAAAGCTATCAAAATTTTTAGATGCTACTTAGTTGGAGAAACTATAGTTGCATATGTGCCTAGTGCTATTGTGAAAGACATCTTAGTACAATAGGAAGTTTCATGAAGATGGTGTAGATGGATTAACAAAATTCAAGAATTCAACATTGACATTCAAATCACAAAACTAGTCAGAGGACTAGGATTAGCTAAACTCATGGCCCAAAGCAATTTAGATGCTAATCAAATAAATGTTCTTGAAGATGAATATAGGCCATATATATGTGATTTTGATTGTTGTGATTGGTATAAAGATATTTTTGGATACTTACATAGAATGTTCCTTCCTCCTGAAATGGATGATAATAAAAAGAGGATTGTCAAATTACATGCTATAAGGTATGTGATTTTCAAAGGTGAATTATGGTGGAGGAGCAATGGTGTTTTACTCAAATGTGTTGATCATGAAAAGGCTAAACACTTGTTACAATAAATGCATGAAGGTGTGTGTGGTGGCCATTACATGGCTAATACAACTGTGCATAAGATATTAAGGTCAGTACATATAAATCCCTGTTAGGAGATTTTGAATCCCTGTTAAAAGATTCTAACCCAGTTAAGAGTTTATGGAAGACAGAAGGACCCATTGCCCAAATAGCTTCAAGACAAGATCTCTGAACCCACTGTCCAAAAGATCTTAGAATTATTCAATAGAATGATATGAAATATATTACCTCCTTCACACTGTGCCAAAATTGCACTCTCTGCTACACAAGATCACAATTCTAGATCTCTGTACTCACAAGTGTTCCTTCATCACTGAATTAGCTCTTTTCTTCACTTCATGCATATATTCACATCTCACTCTTCATAGTACATATTACAATAAGGAAAACATTCATTCTTATATACCAAACTCAAATAATTACAAATGAGTCGGTCCTCAATTACAAAATAATAAATTCTACACGCTACACACAGAATTCACATAAAACTGTCGGCTTCCAGTTACTGTAACTTTCTCCAAACATATCCTTGAAGTTTTCACTATGAACCACATCATCATTAATGAGTCTCCAACATCCCTTTAACTGTGCAAAATCAGATTCCATCCCAGCTAAGAGATATCCTCCAATTTCTGAACATCGCTACACAGAAACATTGTCTAAACACTGCTTTCACCAAAATGCTCATAACTCTTACAAATGAATGAATTTATTTTTGTGCTATTAACCATAGGTTAATAACACACCAAATAACATACCATCAATTTCACAAAATCCAATCTTCAATACAACATGTGCGCAAAACAAAATTGTACCTTCTTTCCTGCTAATATCCAGAATATCACTATGTTGACATCAATGACAATCCAAGTCATGAATGCAACAACAACTGCTACAGAATGACTACCAAAACACTTTTCATTCATTCCTAACAATCTCCCCCATTGGCATTGATGGCAACATAGATGAAAAATATCCAATGTTCCAAAAATCCAATACTGCAACATCACTGCAAAATATCAAATTAAATCTTGCTTCGTTTTCCTATTCAGCTCTCTCATACAATCCATAATTTTTTTCATGTATATCTCTCCCCCATTGACATCAATGATAGAAATTCTATCACTAAGTCAACAAAAACTTAATGTCAAAAGACACTTTTTAGAAGAATACAATAATAAGAGTCCTCATGACTCAGCTCATAAACTCCCCCATAGAGGAAGTTCCAACATCCAATCCAGAAGAAAGATAGGGCTCATATACCACTGGATGGATGCAATCATCTACATCAATTCTCAAAAATAGGTTGGGGCATAACCCTAAGCATACCTCTCAGATACACAAATGTATCCTTAGGTAAAGGCTTTGTAAATATATCTGCTATCTGCTCCTTTGTACTTATGTACTTCAATCTTACTTCTTTTTTTGCAACTTTCTCTCTTACAACATGATACTTGATCTCAATATGTTTAGTCTTAGAATGTAAAATAGGATTTTTTGACATACTCACTATACTAGTGTTATCACAATGTATAACAACAGGCTCATCAAACTTTATTCCAATATCTTTCAACATCTGCTTCATCCAAATAATTTGATTACAATTATTTGCTACTGCAACATATTCTACTTCTGTTGTGCTTTGTGAAGTACAATTCTACTTCTGTTTTGCTTTGTGAAGTACAATTCTACTTCTTACTTAGCCAAGAGACCAATTTACCTCCAAGAAAAAAGGCTCCACCACTAGTGCTTTTCTTGTGATCAACGTTGCCTCCCCAATCTGCATCAGTATAGGCACATAAGGTAAAATCAGCAGAATTCTCATACCATAATCCATAATCCATTATTCCTTTCAGATATCTCATTATCCTCTTTACTGCTGCATAATGTGATTCTCTAGGTTCTGCTTGAAATCTTGCTACAATCCCCACTAAATGTGCTATATCCGGTCTTGTATGTGTCAAGTACTGCAATCCTCCAATCATAGATCTGTACTTTTTTTGCTCAACTGCTGGTGTCTCATCTTTGCTAGATAACTTATGTCCAGTTACCATAGGTGTTCCAACAGGTTTAGAATCTTCCATTCCAAATATTTTCAATAATTCATTTAAATACTTAGCCTGACTTACAAATATACCTTCCTTGCTTTGTTTTATCTGTAATCCCAAAAAACATTTCATTTCTCCAATCATGCTCATCTCAAATTCAGTCTTCATTTCATCTACAAATTTGTCACTAGCTTCATCTTCTCCTCCAAAGATAATATCATCAAAAAATATAACTATAACCAACAAACCATTCTCAATTTCTTTTGTGTATAACTTACTATCTGTTGTTCCTTTTATAAATCCCAATTTCAATAAATACTTATCCAATCTTGCATACCAAGTTCTAGGTGCTTGTTTTAATCTATATAAAGCTTTATTTAACTTACATACCATATCTCCTTCTTGTGTCAAAGGAAAACCTTCAGGCTACTCAATGTAGACTTCTTCTTCTAATTCACCATTCAAAAATGTTGACTTCACATCCATCTAATACACTCTGAATTTCTTGTAAGTTGCATATGCTAGAAACATTCTCACTGCTTCAAGTCTGGCCACAGGTGCAAAAGTTTCTTCATAGTCAATTCCTTCTTGTTGTGAATATCCTTTACATACCAATCTTGCTTTGTTTCTTATCACTTCTCCTTGTTCATTCATCTTGTTTCTGAATACCCACTTTGTTCCAATCACATTCTTGTCTTCAGTTATAGGGACCAATTCCCATGTCTTGTTTTTTCAATCTGCTCTAGTTCTTCTTTCATAGCATTGATCCAATGTTCATCTTCACAAGCTTCATTAGTAGTCTTAGGTTCAATTTGAGAAATCAAACATAAATGTACCTTATTTTGAGTCAAAACCCCTCTATCTAAACTTCCAATAACTTTCTCAATAGGGTGATGTCTTGAAGTATACCTGTTACGTGTCATAGTTACTGATCTTGTTCTGATTGTAGATTTTTCTCTGCTTTCTTTTCTATTTTCTTCTCTATTTTCTTCTTTGTTTTCTTCTCTATCTTCTTTAGTATGACTTTCATTCTGCAAATCACTATTAGTTTCAAAAAATAATTTTGCATTTTCAATGTTAGGCTAAGGTTGTGCTTCTCCATCAGATTCATAATCAAGCATTCTTTCCTGAATTTTAAACTTCTCATCAACTTTTACATTTTCACTTTCAACAATAGTCTTAGTTCTTTCGTTATAACATCTATATGCTTTGCTTTTTAAAGAATATCCAAGAAATATTCCTTCATCACTTCTAGGATCAAACTTTCCTATATCATCATCTCTCTTTATATAACATTTACTTCCAAAAATTCTAAAATACTTAAATGAGGGTGTATGTCCAAACCATAATTCATAAGGTGTCTTATTTGTATATGCTCTGATTTATACTCTGTTCATAGTGTATACTGTTGTGTTCACTACTTCTCTCCAAAAAGTTTTAGGCAAATCATTTTCAAACAACATAGCTCTTGCTGCTTAAGTTATTGACATGTTTCTTATTTCTACAATACTATTTTGTTCTGGTGTTCTAGGGGCTAAAAGTTGTCTCTTAATACCATTCATTTCAAAAAAAGTGTTAAACTCTCTAGATGTAAATTCACCACCTCTATCAGATCTTAGACACTTGATCTTCATTCCAGATTCATTCTCAATTTTTCTTTTCATGATCTTAAATTTATCAAATGCTTCATATTTTTCTTTCAAAAATGCAATCCACATCATTCTTGTAAAATCATCAACAAGAATCATAAAATACCTTTCACCATAGAATCCTCTAGTCCTAGTAGGA
Source organism: Chamaecyparis obtusa (assembly GCA_027943335.1). NCBI lineage: Eukaryota > Viridiplantae > Streptophyta > Pinopsida > Cupressales > Cupressaceae > Chamaecyparis > Chamaecyparis obtusa. The sequence goes on along the minus strand of BSBK01002247.1, from coordinate 1,081,893 downwards.
CCACTCAAGTCTGTATGAACAAACTCCAGCTTCTCTGTCGATGTGAACTTCTTATTGGGAAATGAACTCCTTTTCTACTTTTCCATCATACATTCTTTGCAAATCATGTTAGTAGGTTTCATAATTCTAGGTAAATCTCTTACCGCAAGTGTAGTGCTCACCTTGACAATATTATCAAAGTTTATATGACAAAACCTTTTATGCCATAACCAACTATCATCAATCCTAGTTATCAAACATGTCATCTTAGTAGGATTCAATTGAAATACATTACCTCTAGTTCTAGATCCTTTTCCAATCAGATTTTCATCTTTATCTTTTATCACACAAGTTTTCTTAGAAAACCAAACTTGATAACCCTTATCAGCCAATTGTCCAACGCTTAGTAGATTATGTCTTAGTCCATCAACAAAGTAAACATCATCAGTGTTAGTCTTTCCATCAAGAGTAATAGATCCTATACCCTTAATCAAACAAGGTGCATTGTTACCAACCCTAACAATTCCTCCATCATAATTATCTAACTTAACAAACTTTCTTTTATCTCCAGTCATATGATGTGAACAACCACTATCTATAATCCAATCAGATTTCTTTTCAACTTGTGAAACTAATATTTTTTCTTCCCTTTTATCAGATTCAGAACTTTCTTCTTTAATTGCTACAAATCCTATTTCCTCAAAGTTATCATTATCACTGTCACTTAAATGTTTTTCAATTCTTGCTTCAAAATCTTCATCATTTGCATAATAACATTCTTTAGATCTCCTAGGTTTAAAGTTGCTTCTATACTTCTTAAATCTTTTAGGACATTTAGATGCAAAATGACCATATTCTTGACAAGTCCAACATTTAAAGATTTTCTTACCATCTAGTTCTCTTTTTACAAGTAATGCAATACCTTCTTCAATCTTCTTATCTTCCTCAGATCTGCTACTGCTAGCATAATCTCCATTCACACTAGTACTTCTTGTAGGTCTAATGCTAAGAGCACTGAATGTTGTTTCCATTCTAGGTAGCTCTCGTGATAATCTCAAGTTCATCTCTGCTATTTCTAATCTTCCAAGAAGAGTCTCTCTTGAAAAGTTCGATGTACAAGGTATCACTTGTTCAATCATCTTTGTTGTCTGCTTGAATACTGGTGTCAAAGTTCTCAAAATTTTCCATATCACTTCATTCTCTATCTTATCACCTCCACAAGACTTTATTCCTGTCACAATCTCAAACATCCTACCAATATAGCTTCTAATAGATTCATCTTCCATCATTCTGATATCTTCAAATGCACAAATCCAATTATGTAATCTAGCCTTCTTTGCATGTTCATCACCTTCAAAAGTAGAATGTAAAGCTTTCCAAATTGCATGAGATGTTTTCAAACATCTTACCTGACTATATTCATTCTTCGGTAGTGCTGATAAAAGTGCTTCTCTTGCAAGTATGTTACACATGAATAGATCTAGTTCATCTTTAGTTCCTACCTCTAGATTGTCTTCCTCAATGATAGTCTTCTCATTCTTTGTAATCAACCAATAACTTGGTCCTAAACACAATAGACATGTCTTCATCTTTTCTTTCTAGCTATCAAAATTTACTCCATCAATCTTAGGGCTTTCTTTTCTGAAATTCACGATGGATCTCCTTAAGTTGTTAAACTTTTCTTTCAAGGACTTGCCGCTCTGATACCAATTGTTAGAAAGTAAAGATCCCCAAGATAACTGAGAGGGGGGGGGGGGGGTGAATCAGTTATCAAATAATTTATCCATTCAACTACTTTAAACAATATAATCAATGTAATGATCAACCATAGAAAGATAATCATACACAATTGCACAATAACACAAGATATGTTAACTAGGGAACCTCTTGAAAAGAGTAAACCCCGGTGGGAATGATGCCCACAAAATGATGCACTAATATGAAAGTTCCTTGTTAGAGGATGGACCCTATTAGGAGTCTTATAAAATATATTCAATACATATAAATCCCTATTAGGAGATTTTGAATCCCTGTTAAAAGATTCTAACCTGGTTAAGAGTTTATGGAAGACAAAAGGACCCACTGCCCAAATAGCTTCAAGGCAAGATCTCTAAACCCACTGTCCAAAAGATTTTAGAATTATTCAATAGAATAATATGAAATATATTACCTCCTTCACACTGTGCCAAAATTGCACTCTCTGCTACACAAGATCACAATTCCAAATCTTTGTACTCACAAGTCTTCCTTCATCACTGAATTAGCTCTTTTCTTCACTTCATGCATATATTCACATCTCACTCTTCATAGTACACATTACAATAAGGAAAACATTCCTTCTTATATACCAAACTCAAATAATTACAAATGAGTCAGTCCTCAATTACAAAATAATAAATTCTACACACTACACACAGAATTCACATAAAACTGTCATCTTCCAGTTACTGTAACTTTCTCCAAACATATCCTCAAAGTTTGTGCTATGAACCACATCATCATTAATGAGTCTCCAACATCCCTTTAACTGTGCAAAATTAGATTCCATCCCAACTAAGAGATATCCTCCGATTTCCGAACATTGCTATACAGAAACACTGTCTAAACACTGCTTTCACCAAAATGCTCATAACTCTTACAAATGAATGAATTTATTTTTTTGCTATTAACCATAGGTTAATAACACACCAAAGAACATACCATCAACTATGCAAAAGCCAATCTGAAATACAACATGTGTGCAAAACAAAACTGTACCTACTTTCCTGCTAATATCCAAAATATCACTGTGTTGACATCAATGACAATCCAAGTCATGAATGCAACAACAACTGCTACAAAATGACTGCCAAAACACTTTGCATTCATTCCTAACAAGGGCTACTAGCAAGGTGGTAACTAATTTTATGATATAGAACATCTTGACCAGGTTTGGATCTCCTGAGACAATAGTAGTTGATAATGCAATGTGTTTCAGGTCTGAAGAGTTTGGTGATTTCTGTCAACAATATGGGATTTAGGTATTATATTCATCCCCTTATCACCCCCAAGGTAATGGTTAGGTAGAATCAAGTAACAAGAGCTTGATAAAATTTTTGAAAAGATTTTTTAATAAAAACAAGAAATCATGGGATTCCAAATTGCAGTTGGCTCTATGGGCTGATAGAGTGACAGTAAAAAAGGTAACTAGTTGTGCTCCTTTTGATTTAGTATATGGAATACGTGCCAGGTTACCAAAAAATAATTTCTTGTAGATATATAAGTTCATCTAAATATATGATGATGATTTTGATAATGAGATGAGGATCAAATTGGAAGATTTTATACAGTTGGATGAATCAAGAAGAGAGGCTCATGACAAGTATATCAACTTGTAGTTGCAATACAAGAGCCCATATGACAAAAAGACCACAGTTAGAATTTTTTGTATTGATGATCTGGTTCTAATGTGGAATGCCAGGTTGGAAGATAGTGGTAAGCATACTAAATTTGACCCAATATGGTTGGGACCCTATCTCATTTATGCAAAATGGGAATCTGATTCCTATATCTTGAAGGATTTGGTTGGAAATGTTTTGGAATTGCCAGTTCATGGACAATTTCTATAGTTGTACTTTTCATAAGGTACTCTCTTTATCCATAAACAGTAGGTTAGTTTTCCCTTTTAGTTGTGTGTTTCTTTCCTCTTTTCCTATTTTAAGTCTACTATTTTTTTAGAAGGTTCCCTGTCATTTTTTGTCCAGTGGGTGGTCTACTTCCTCCAAAAATTCTAAGTTCTTGCTATGCCTGCAAGAGGCATACATCCCTAGTCAGAGCCACTATTAGCCCATTTTCCTGTAAAATGCAAAATCCAAAGAAAATGGCCTATTCCTATTAAAATCCTAGGAAGTTGCATTATTTTACTGCAACTTGTTTTGATCAGTGAAGAAGATGTGTAAGGTTTTATAGCTTGCGAGCTTAGCTTGGGAAGTTCAAGTTGTGTACAAGCTCCAATTAAGATCACATGTGCTCAAATGCAAAAACTAGAGAGATATGAATGTTGGAAGGTCTGAGAATTAGGTCTAAATTCATGTCCAAGGGGTTTTAAAATTTGTCTAAGTTAAAAACCCTAGGTCAACCTTCTATTTATTTTATTTGGTCGTTACTTTTTGGAAAACACTTAAGTCCAAATAATGCATGTGCCCTTTTATTCACTTAAGTTATCAAACCATGTGTTAGCTGTTAGTTTTAATCAGGGTCCCATTTCCATAAAAAATTCTTTCAAACTTTGGCTTTCCCTGGTTTTATTTCCCAACCATTAGATCCTTTAAAATATTATGGTTGTTGTTACCCCGCAAGCCTTCCAGTTTTCATGCTTTTCCTTTTTGCGGGGCTGCAACTGAATGACACATGTCAAGGTGGGCCCAATTTATTAAGGCTATGTGGTCAATTAAATTTTGATCAAGATCAATGGTCATCGCATAGCTACAAATGAAAGATGCATGGTTGGTAACCAATGTGGCATTGCAACAACCATCAGATCTTCTAGCAGGTAATTGTCGATGAAGAGGATGGTTATGATGCTAGGTGTTGTAGACATGTTTGATTTTCATTTGTCATGAAAGATGGTGACATGGACATTTTCAGTGGGGCCCAGGGTTCCAACATGGTAAATGAATGCTCATCTTTCTTTTGATCTGACGGTGGTCATGTTTCCGCAAAGGAAATGTGCTCAAAAGATAGTCATCGCGACATTGTGACAACCATCGATTTGGTATCAGGCCATTGAGATGCAACAGTGGGTCCAGTCAAAAGATACTAAAGGCATCAACCATTGGATCTTCTATCTAATGGTGATGATAGGTCTAGTTGTCAGGTGGGTCCAAGATACTATAGTTTTAAAACTGCCTTAGATCTTTCTTGATCTAATGGTTGTCTCATTGCCATGAAGAAAAGATGCACGAGGTTTTAACCATTGTGAAAATCATTGATTCTCTCTTAAGTCAAGATCGAAGGTCCTAATTTAATGACTAATGAAGATGTGATGGTGGGTCCAGTTGTGATGCAGGAGCATCTCGAGTCCTTGGCAATCCTATGTCACCAAAAACATATTTGAGTTTGTTTGTGTTGCTCGGTTCCTGCTTTGACCAAGTTGGTTCAATGTTGCTCAGTTTCCTTTGCTCACCGGTGTTCATTAGTTATCTCTCTAGCTCTCGGTGAATTTCCCTAGTGCTTGGTGATGCTTGTCTGACACTTAGTTTCCTTTCTTATCGAGTTGTTTGTTTTGGATTTCTTTTGAGACTGAATTGTGCAGTTAATTTGGGTCACAAATTTAATGTTGGTATCCATCATTGGGAAGCGTGTGGACCTAGATTTTTTCATTCCTTCCATCTATTTTGGATCTGAAGGCCAACTTGGTTCAATTGACTCTTGTATAAATGTAGTTGTTTGGTTAGAATTTAGGGTCAATTTTGATAGAAGATAGAAGATATAAGTTTAGAGATTGTTGACACATCCTCGCATGATTGAGGACTTTTTTACTTGATTTTAATATCTAGCCTAAACCAAGAAGGCCTTACATCCTGGCATGTATGAATCAATTTGAAGATAATATATGAAAGTTTCTTGCATTCTCTCTCTCATTGTTGTGTGTTTTTGCTTCTACATGTTGTTGAGCAAGGTGGATTTAGCTAGGGTGTACCATTCCTAGCCCCTCTTGTCCTTCTTGCATTAGGTGGTGTCAAAGAGAGGTTAGATCTGGATCTAGGTTTGTGAATCTAGATTTTAAGGTTCCTTCTTGTGAAGCCCTAGTTGAATTTTTGTGGGGTAGCAGATTGCGATCTATCCTGTAATTGTAGAGGGTTTTCAAGATGGTTTGTGGGAGGTGAGATGCAGATCCAGGATTGACAGACATGTTGAGACAACTTGCTTCTAGATTAGAAGTTGTTGAAATAGCCCAGAGGAGAGGAAGACATCTTGAAGATGTTAGTGATGATGAAATTGAGGTAGAACAAGGTGATGTAGAACCTGCACCTGTGATGGATCAGGGTGAGGAAAGATTATTGAAGGCTAAGACAAGTCTAAAGTCTAAACCACACTTTAATCCTCTTGAGTATGCTAGAAAGTTAGATTCTGATGAATTGGTAGATTGGATCACTAAGATGGAAAAGTACTTCAAGTATGAAAATGTACCTGAGGAAAAGAAGGTGAAAATTGCAAGCACAAAGTTGAAAAGTCATGCATCCATGTGGTGGGAACATCTGCAACTGGATAGAAAAAGGAAATGCAAAGATAAAATCAAGGTATGGAGTAAAATGGTGAAAAAATTGAAAGGAAAGTTCTTACCTTGTGATTATCAAATTAACCTAGTTAGGCGAATACAAAGTTTAAGGCAAATAGATAGCTCGGTAAAGGAATATACTGAGGAATTCTATAGATTAGATATTAGATGTAGACATGATGAAGATGACGTGGAAAGAATTGCTAGATACCTGAATGGTTTGAGAGTTTCCATCCAAGAAGATATCAGTTTGGTCAAATTGGAGAACATTGAAGAGGCTTATCAATTTGCATTGAAAGCTGAGGAGAAATTGAATAAGAGACATGAGCAAAGACAAAGAGGTAGAGGTGGTAGATTCCCTAGAGGAAGAGGTAGATCCCATGGTGACAATAGTAGATCTAAACCAAAAAAGACAACTTTGGATAAAGGCAAGACTGAGTGGAAAGGTGAAAGTTCATCTAGAGGTAGAGGCAGTAACTACCAAGGTGGTTATAATAGAGGTGGTTTTTGAGGAACTTGTTACAATTGTGGAGAAGAAGGACATAGATCATTTAAGTGTACACATGCAAGTAAGAAGGCTGGTAGTAGGAGAAATTCTTTGGTGCAAGAAGAGTCACTGAATGAACCTAAGAAGGAAAATAACTTAATGGTAAGAAGAGAACTTTGGATTGAAGGTAAAAAGGAAGATTCGGTAAGGAAAATTTTGTCCAAGACCAGATGTAGAGTTTCTGACAAATTTTGGAAGGTAATCATTGATAGTGGTAGCTCAGATAATCTAACATATGAAGATATGGTCACAAAGTTACAGTTGAAAAGGTTGGAATATCTGAATCCCTATCAGATTTCATGGATCAAAGATGAGCATACACTCTTGGTAAGTGAACAATGTTATGTGAATTTGAAAATTGGAAAGTACTATGATAAGGTGTTATGTGATATCATGCCTATGGATTGTTGTCATATTTTGTTGGGTAGACCTTGGCAATATGATAGACATGATATATATGATGGGAGATTGCATAAGTATACTATTTGGGCTGATGGAAGAAGACAAATCTTGTTACCTTTGATGGAAGAACCTATGAGTAATGTTTGCACATCTGTGAAAGTTTTCTTGATGGAAGGAAGAAAGTTTGTTAAGGATTTAAAGAGAAATGATGTATGTTTTATTGTAATTCCTAAAAAACCGAGTAAGAAATTAGAGGATAATGTCCCTAAGGAGATTGATAAGTTACTCACTGAGTAAAGTGAAATTATTTTTGATAATGTACCTAATGGTTTTCTACTGAAGAGAAGAATTGATCATTGCATGGATCTTATTCTTGGAGCTAGTTTACTGAATAAGGCACCTCATCGGTTGACACCTACTGAGAATAGGGAATTGAGCTGATAGATTCAAGAATTTTTGCAGAAAGGTTTGATTAGAGAAATTTTGAGCCCTTGTGTAGTACCTGTGGTATTGGAACCCAAGCAGAATGGAGAATGGTGAATGTGCACTGATTCCAAAGAAATCAACAAGATAACAGTGAAGTATAAGTTTCCTATATCGAGAATGGATGATATAATGGATAGTTTGGTTGGAGAAAAGTATTTTACTAAAATCAATTTGAAAAGTGGGTATCATCATATCAGAATCAGAGAAGGTGATGGATGGAAGACTGCTTTCAAGACAAAAGAAGGTTTGTATGAGTGGTTGGTTATGCCTTTTGGTTTAACTAATGCATCAAGTACTTTTATGAGATTGATGAATGAATTTTTGAAGAAATTCTTGGGTAAGTTTTTGATTGTATATCTTGATGATATTCTGATATTTAGTAAGACCAGAGAAGAACATTTGTTGCATGTTAGACAAGTTTTGCAGAGGTTGAAAGAAGAAAAGTTGCTAATAAATTTGAAAAAGTGTTCATTCATAAAAGAGGAGATTATGTATTTGGGATTTGTGATTACAAATGATGGTTTGAAAATGGACCCTAAAAAGGTTGAAGCTATTTTGAATTGGCCTACACCTGAGAGTGCTAGTGAGGTAAGATCATTTCATGGTTTGGCAAGTTTTTACTAAAAGTTCATTATGAATTTCAATTCAATTTGTAATGCTATGACTGAGACTATGCGAGGAGACAAAAGAGATTTTAAGTGGACACATGGAGCTAATAAAAATTTTGAGAGTTTGAAGCAGAAGGTTGTTGAATTGCCTATTTTGGTGTTTCCTGATTTCAATAAGGTATTTCATGTGGACTGTGATGCAAGTGGAAGTGCAATTGGAGCTATGTTGAGTCAAGATGGTAAACATGTTGCTTTCTTTAGTGAAAATTTGAATGATGCAAAAAGGAAATATTTTGTGTATGATCAAGAATTCTATGTTATTGTTCAAGCACTGAAGAAATGGAGACATTATTTGATGCTGAGTGAATTTGTGTTGTATACCGATCATAAAGCTTTATAGTATTTGGGTAGTCAGAATAAGTTGAATCAGAGACATATGAAATGGGTTGAGTATTTACAGAGTTATACATTTGTGATATAACATAAGAGTGGATTCACTAACTGAGTTGTTGATGCATTGAGTAGAAGAAGATCCTTGATGACTGAGATGAAAATTGGAGTTCTAGGCTTTGATGAAATGAGAGATTCTTATGAATTTGATCTTGATTTTTCTAAGTCATGGAGAAAGTGTAGAGCACCTATTCAAGGTCAACAGAGTACAAAATGGGATGAATATTTTATGCAATGAGGTATGTTGTTTAAAGGTATTTAGTTGTGTATACCAAGAGGAGCAATGAGAACTAATTTGATAAAGGAGAAACATAGTAGTGGTTTGGCTGGACATTTTGGTGTTGATAATGTTAGGAATAAGGTGTCTCAACCTTGGATAATTCCTATTCTTATTATTTGTTTTGTAAATATATTTTTTTTCAAATAATGTAATTAAGTGTGAGTGTACATTTCTAGTTGGCATGTTGATGTGTCACTCCACTTGATGTGTCGGCATCTTGTGCGTAAGGAGATCATGACTCAAACGGTCATGACAGATTCCTATGACGTGTAAGAACTATTTAAAGAATGTGCTATGACAGGTGTAAGAGCATCTTGTGACTTGCACCTATTTGGGCACCCAAGAAGAAGTGGTTGGTGTGTGTAAGAGAATATGCCAAAATAGGTTGGTATGACAGATTCTCTTACACTTCTCTTTTGACCATTATTTTTGGTGGATTCTATGACAAGCTGTCATAGTCTATTCTAGGGATGGACACCTATTCTTGGGATTGCATGTAACAACTGTGTACATGTGGCTTTGTGCATGGGTCTTGGTTGTTGTGCCTATTTTTGGGTCCAGAGGAGTCTATATATATGATGCTACTCCTATGGGAGAGATATAACAAAAATTTAAGTCTTGTTGGCTTTGTCTCTCATTTCCTGAAAGAACTTGCATTGCAAGTGTATTGTAACCTTTGTGTTGAAGATAATACATTGTGTAGGTTTTGGAGTGCTGGGGTTTTTTACCAAAAGGTTTTCCCCAAGGTATATCATTGTGTCATTCTCTATTTTTCTGTATGTATGGTATGTGGTTGCAATATCTTTGTTAAAGTAGTTAACGAATATAAAATTGTAAGGATTTATAAGAATTTGCACAATACTCTCCTATAGAGATTAGCGTAGGAAGCTATTTCCGCACCTGAGTTTCCTTACAAGTGGTATCAGAGCTTGATCAACTTTTGATCCTAGTTGTTGGGTAGGATTTTTTTAGCTGATCTCAAGTTTGAGTAGGAGTTTTTTGCAGAGCATTCTGAATCTTATTTTTAGATTGAGATGGCAAGTTCATCATATGGAAGAATGGAGGTGGAGAAATTTAATGGCACTAATTTCAAGTTGTGGAAACTCAAGATGGAAGACATGTTGGAAGATTGTGACCTATGGGAAGTGACTTCAAGTGCTACAAGACCAGAAAATATAGCTCAAGAAGATTGGGATATCAAAGACCGTAAAGCTAAGGGTCATAAGACTCTGTTTAACCGATGCAGTCCTTCTGAATGTTCTAGATGAGAAAACTACAAATAGTTTGTGGGAAAGACTTGCGGCCATGTATCAGGCCAAATCTCTGGTGAACAAGTTGTTCTTGAGGATGTACTCTCTATGAATGGAGGAAGGTGGATCCTTAACGGATCATTTAAATGCATTTAATCTATTGGCTACACAATTGACATCAGTTGGTGTCAAGTTAGAGGAGGAGGATCATTGCTACACACTTTTGTGTTCTTTACCGGATTCATGGGACCATCTTGTGATGGCTCTCAGAAGAACTTTAGTCAACTTCAAAATGGATGATGTGGTGTCTTTGTTGCTATCAGAGGAGATGTGGAGAAAGGCTTCCATTTTAGAAAAAGAAGCCCTTGATGTTCGTGGGAGATCCACTGAAAGAGGGAAGAAAAATGACAATAAGTTTGACAATAAGGGTAGATCCAAATCCCATGGGAAGTCAAAGACTTCCAATAAGTCCAAGGCAAAATGTTGGAACTGTGATAAATCTGGGCACTTCCGTAAAGACTGCAAAGAGCTAAAGAAGAAGAAGAAAGGTTTAGATTCAGCTTTAGAAAGATCTCAAGAAGATGGCAATGCATTCATCACAGCTTTGGCAGCCCATGCATCTGATAATGTGTGGTTGGTTGACTCAGGTGCATCTTTTCACATGACCTCTCATCGAAACTGGTTCTCAAAATATGAAGAGTTCGATGGTGGAAAGGTGTACTTGGGTGATGATTCTCACCTAAAGATAGTTGGATGTAGAAGGGTCACTATCAAATTTCCTGATGGACGAGTAAAGGGAATCAACAGAGTTATGCACATTCTGGGTTTGGCATGAAACCTATTATCTGTAAGTATGCTAAATGATGTAGGTGTGCAAGTTGTTTTTTCGAAAGAAGGATGCAAGATGATGAGAGGATAAATAGTGCTTGCAAGGGGTACTAGGAGAGGTACCTTATTTCAGCTAGATGCATGTATTCCTCTATGTAATAGTTCTTCATCCTCACCATCTGAATAAGCAGTGAAGAAGTCTATGGCTATTGGTTCCGATGGTAGTGCAAATACTTTGGAAGGTAAGCTTCCTGCAGAAAAGGCAATGTTGTGGCATATGAGATTTGGCCACATTGGTGAAAAGGGTCTCAGAACCCTAAAAAATAAAAATCTCATTGAGGGGTTAAATGATTGCAATCTCGAGTTTGACTTCTGCGAACACTGTGTCTATGGTAAACAAAATCATGTTCAGTTTTACTCTAGTTCTCACAAATCTTCTGATGTTTTGGATCTTATTCATTCTGATGTATTTGGTCCTATAAAAGTTCCTTCAATCTCCAAGTCTGTATTTTTTGTATCTTTCATAGATGATTACAGTAGAAGGACATGGATTTATTTCCTTAAAAGTAAGACACAAGTCTTTAGTCAGTTCAAGGAATTTAAAGCTCTTGTAGAGAATCAGACTAGTAAGAAGATTAAGTGTGTGAGAACTGACAATGGTGGTGAGTTTTGCTCAACAGAGTTTGAATAGTTTTGTAAAGAACAAGGTATCAAGAGGCATAAGAAAACTCCTTATACCCCACAGCAAAATGGAGTTGCAAAGAGAATGAACAGGACACTAATGGAGAAGGCTAGGAGTATGCTTAGTGGAGCTGGTTTAGAACAAAGGTTTTGGGCCGAAGCTGTGGCCACTACTTGCTATCTAGTTAACAGATCTCCTACATCAGCCCTTGTTGGTAAGACACCCATGAAGGTGTGGTCTGGTAAGAAGCCTTCAATTAGACATTTTCATGTTTTTGGTTGTGAAGCTTATGCACATGTTCCAAAGGATAAAAGATCTAAGTTGGAAAACAAAGTTATTAAATGTATTTTCATCAGATACAGTGCTGGTGTGAAAGGATACAAGCTTTGGGATCCTGTGACTAGTAAGGTGTTGTATAGTAGAAATATTATTTTCAGAGAGCTAACATCTTCTCCTATTGTGCCACAACTAGATGAAAAAGAAAAGGAAAAAGATGTTGTTCAGTTGCCTCCTACCCCTGAGAAGACTGAACAGAGAGACCATGTTGGGCCTAATGATGAGGAGAGCTCTAGCAGCTCTGATAGTTTAGAAGAAGAGGAAGAAAAACCTCAACCGTAGCCCTTGAGGAGATCCACGAGAGAAAGAAAGAAACTAGAAAGGTTTGGTTATTCTATGTTAGATTCTAGTTGTACCTTTGCTTTGATTACTAACACTGATGAGCCTAGATCTATGAAAGAGGCTTTGGGCATGGAAGATGCAGGTTCCTGGATTGAGGCTATGGATGATGAGATGGCTTCATTGGAGAAAAACAAAACTTGGGACCTTGTACCTTTGCCTAAAGGGAGAAAATCCATTGGCTGTAAATGGGTGTTCAAGAAGAAATTATGTGCAGATGGTAGTGTTGAAAGGTATAAAGCTAGATTGGTTGCAAAGGGGTATTCACAGGTAGAGGGAATAGATTATGGTGAAATATTCTCTCCTGTTGCAAAGTTGACATCCATTAGATTTTTGTTATCTCTTGCTACATCATATGATTTAGAGATAGAACAGATGGATGTGAAGATAGCTTTCCTTCATGGTGATTTGGAGGAAGAGATTTATATGTCACAGCCTGAGTACTACATTGTTAAAGGTAAAGAATCCTTAGTTTGTAGATTAAAGAAATCTCTATATGGTTTGAAGCAATCTCCTAGGATGTGGTACCTTAAGTTTGATGCCTTTGTGTTGTCAATTGGATTTGTAAGATCAAAACCAGATCATTGTATTTATTTTAGAGTTGAAAATGATCGCCTTCTTATTGTTGCATTATATGTTGATGATATGTTGCTGTTTGGGAAGGGTAAGGGTATGATTTTTGATTTTAAATCTTAGTTATCAGCACAGTTTGAGATGAAAGATCTTGGGGTAGCTAGGTACATCTTGGGTATGGAAATCAGTAGAGACAGGTCTAACAAAAAACTTTGGTTGAGTCAGAGTAAGTATGTGAAGTCTATGTTGGACAGGTTCAGCATGGTAGATTGTAGACCACTATGTGTTCCTATTTCTGTGGGAACAAAGTTATCTGTAGATGATTGTCCAAAATCTCCTAGTGAGGTGGAGGACATGAGTAGAGTACCTTATGCTAGTGCAGTTGGCAGTCTTATGTACGCTATGGTCTGTACTAGACCAAACATTGCCCAAGCAGTGGGAGTCCTGAGTCAGTTTATGGCTAATCCTGGATGGGTACATTGGGATGCAGTTAAGTGAGTATTTAGATATTTGAGGGGTACATCAGATTACTCTATATGTTATCATGGTAACTCTTCTAGATCTCCGCATTTAGTTTGTATTCATGGGTTTGTGGATTCAGATTGGGTAGGTGATATAGACAGTAGGAGATCCACCAGTGCTTATGTGTTCACTATGTTTGGTCGTGCCATCAGTTGGATGAGTAAGCGACAACCTGTGGTTGCTTTGTCCACTACAGAAGCTGAGTACATGGCTGCTACTCATGCTTGTAAAGAAGCCATTTGGCTTAGAAGATTATGTTCTGATGTTGGTGTTGATGCAGAACAGATTACTATTTGGTGTGACAGTCAGAGTGTTATTTGCCTTGCAAAGAATCCAACTTTCCATGCTAGAACGAAGCACATTGATGTGCAATTTCAGATTCAATTATTTGTTTTGGATAATTCCTATTCTTATTATTTGTTTTGTAAATGTATTTTTTTGCAAATAATGTAATTAAGTGTGAGTGTACATGTCTAGTTGGCATGTTGATGTGTCGGCATCTTGTGCGTAAGGAGATCATGACTGAAATGGTCATGACAGATTCCTATGATGCATAAGAACTATTTAAGGAATGTGCTATGACAGGTGTAAGAGCATCTTATGACTTGGGCCTATTTGGGCACCCAAGAAGAAGTGGTTGGTGTGTGTAAGAGAATATGCCAAAAATAGGTTGGTATGATAGATTCTCTTACACTTCTCTTTTGACCGTTATTTTTGGCAGATTCTATGACAAGCTGTCATAGTCTATTCTAGGGATGGACACCTATTCTTGGGATTGCATGTAACAACTATGTACATGTGGCTTTGTGCATGGGTCTTGGTGGTTGTGCCTATTTTTGGGTCCAGAGGAGTCTATATATATGATGCTGCTCCTATGGGAGAGATATAACAAAAATTTAAGTCTTGTTGGCTTTGTCTCTCATTTCCTGAAAGAAATTTCATTGCAAGTGTATTGTAACCTTTGTGTTGAAGATAATACATTGTGCAGGTTTTTTAGTGCTGGGGTTTTTTACCGAAAGGTTTTCCCCAGGGTATATCATTGTGTCATTCTCTATTTTTCTGTATGTATGGTATGTGGTTGCAATATCTTTGTTAAAGTAGTTAACGAATCTGAAATTGTAAGGATTTAAAGAATTTGCACAATACTCTCCTATAGAGATTAGCATAGGAAGCTATTTCTGCACCTGAGTTTCCTTACATATAAGACATTGAATTTGCTTAAGGAGAAGTACTTATGGCCGTAGTTGTATAAAGATGTTCAAAAATTTGTGAAAAGATGTGGAGTTTGTCAAGTTGCAAAAGGAGTTAGTCAGAATACTAGATTGTATACACTAATTGTTGTACTTGAGAAACCTTGGTTTAACATCAGCATGGATTTTGTTCTTGGCTTACCGAAGATAGTAAGAGGTAATGATTCTATATTTGTTGTTGTGGATAGATTTTCTAAAATGGCACATTTTATACCTTGTAGAAAGACATCAGATGCAGTACATGTAGTAGATCTTTTCTTTAAGAAAATTGTCAAATTACATGGATTACCAAGGAGTATTATCTCTGACCGAGACAATAAATTTGTTGGATATTTTTGGAAGACCCTTTGGAGAAAGTTGGGTACTGAGTTGAAATATAGTTCTACATTTCACCCACAAAATGATGGATAGCCAGAAGTTGTGAATAGAAGTTTGGGTAATCTTTTGAGATGTTTAGTTGGAGACACACCGAATAATTGGGATTTGGTGTTGGCACAAGAACAGTTTGCATACAATAATTAAGTGAATAGGAGTACTGGAAAAAAACCTTTTGAGATTGTAAATGGCATACAATCGAGAGGTATATCAGATTTGAGAGACATTGTCGATGAAAGAAAGAGAAGTGATGAAGGAGTAAAATTTGTTGAGTACATGAAGACATTGCATGAAGATGTGAAGCTTAAACTGGAAAAACGTAATCATAAATACAAAGATAGAGCTGATAGATCAAGAAGACATAAGACTTTTGATGTTGGTGATGAAGTGATGGTTCATTTGAGGAGAGGCAGATTTCTTGTTGGAACATATGGAAAGTTGAAGATGAAGAAGTTTGGACCTTGCAAGATTTTAAGAAATTTTGATAGTGGAAATGCATATGAGATTGAGTTACTTGATGACATGGATATATCACCTATATTCAACATTACTGATTTGTATGAATTTTATGAACCTAAAGAAGACATGGCAGTACTGATGGATTATCCTAAGAAGTAGAATGAAGAAGTTGAAAAGATTTTGGAGCAAAGAATTGGTAGAAGTACAAGAGGAAAATAGCATATGGAATATCTGGTAAAGTGGAAGAATAGACCGATTGAAGATAGTTCTTGGATTTTACAGTCTGAGTTGGATGTAGCTCGAACCATACCTATTTCACGATTCAAAGAATCATTTCAAATAACCCCAGATGTCTGATGCAGGAGCATCTCGGGTCCTTGGCAATCCTATGTCACCAAAAACATATTTGAGTTTTTTTGTGTTGCTCAATTCCTACTTAGACTGAGTTCGTTCAGTGTTGCTTAGTTTCCTTTGCTCACCGATGTTGGTTGGTTATCTCTCTAGCACTCAGTGAATCTCCCTGGTGCTCGGTGATGCTTGTCTAACGCTTAGTTTCCTTGCTTATCGAGTTGTTTGTTTTGGATTTATTTTGAGGTTGACTTGTGTAGTTAATTTGGGTCATGGATTTAATGTTGGTATCCATCATTGGGAAGTGAGTAGACCTAGATCTGGTCATTCCTTCCATTGATTTTGGATCTGAAGGCCGACTTGGTTTGGTAGCCTTTTGTATAAATGTAGTTGTTTGGTTAGAGTTTAGGGTCAGTTTTGATAGAAGATAGAAGATAGAATTTTAGAGATTGTTGACAAATCCTCGCATGATTAAGGACTTTTGTACTTGATTGTAATATCTAGCCTAAACTAGGAAGGCCTTATAGCCTAACATGTATGAATCAATTTAAAGATATTATATGAAAGTTTCCTACATTCTCTCTCTCACTATTGTGTGTTGTTTCTTCCACATGTTTTTGAGCAAGGTGGATCTGGTTACGGTGTGCCATTCCTAGCCCCTCCTGTCCTTCTTGCGTCAAGTTGCCAAGTGTTTTTGTTGTGCATGTTTCTGATTGGACGTTGAGACATGATGATGTGGCCAGAATTTTCAAAGCTCAGTTGACTATTATAATTATTTATAAGGATTTCCTGATGTGCTGGGAAGGAACATGATCAACAGCCATGTTTTAAACTTGATAAATTAACCATTGTCAGTTTACATTTGAATTTTTTGAGCTAGGGTTTGCAGAAAATAGAAATGACCGTGCGCCAGAAGAACAAATGATCAAGTCTAATTTCTTCTTATGCTATAAATGATAAATTTTCTATTGAGAATTGAATGAGCTCTAAGGTGGTTGAGCCAAATATGATCAAATTTTTTGGCCACCTTGAGCTTGATATTTTGCAGATGGTTTCTTCTAGATGCAGCATTAATGTTTGGACCAAGTTGTCAAAGAATTCACTTTCTTGGTATGTAGAGGTAGATAAGATATTTTGGGATAAGTTACTTGTCGCAGGGATAATGAGATCATACCCTGATTGCATTTTGACTACTAGGGTTTCTACAATGTAAAGATATCAGATTTGTCTCTGATATTTCTTGATTATAAATAGGGTTGCCTCCTTGTCACTTCGATAATAAATTGTTTCCCTAATTGTGCCCTAAATGATCCCAAGCTTGTTACAGTCCTATACAAGGATTCCCAAGATCATTTAGAAGGGTTTCAAATTCTCTAAAAATATCTTCAGAGTTGGTCCCAAGCATTCTTTCCCGAGGTTGAGAAGAAGTATCATTTTCCAAAGACCAAAGATAGACTCATTTCTATAGGCTTGCATCCAAGGATTGGTAGAAGAGGTCCACAACCTCTATATTTTACAAAGATCTTAATGAATCTTTAGTTTCCTTATTCATTTGTGGAGTATTCTATGTTCAGTAACTCACTCCTGTATCATTTTGGCAACTAATATTAGGATTTCCATAATAGCTCAGAATCTTGTCTCCTATTTGATGGTTTGTTATTTCCTATTTATGTTGTGATTTGATGACCTCAAGATTGGTAGCTGCAAAAAAGTCTATATGTTTTGATATGTTTTTCTATTAAATTGAAAAGTTAAGTAAATGCTTAATATGACCTAAAAAAATAGCAGGGTATTAAGAAGGATATTTGTAAGTACTGAGATTCTCATTTGATTTTCATTTGCAAGGTGAATGATAAGAATCAACAATACAATGAGGAATTGTTTCTCAATGTGCCCAATGGATAAGGGACTGATCATAGATATTTTTTCAAAATAGATGTTCTTTCTTCTCTAACAGTTATACCCCAAGACAAACAAATTAAATTATAAATCTTTAAGTCAGTAGTTGTGGACTTAATAGTAATAGCCCCTACTTTATTTGTGAGTAACTTTTTAGTGTGCTTAGCTTCACATCCTATCCCTTTATGTCATAGATAACAAGAAGTATTATGGGCTCATATCTTCTTTGTGAGGATTAGTGAAAGGATTGAAATTAAGTGATCCTAATCCTAGGTGCACCTGCTTGAATTCTTCAGAGTTCAAAGTGTACAAAGCCTTAGTGCTTTGTTCATTGGTCCTTGTTCTTGTATGAATGTATTGATTGTGTTAAGTAAGATACTCCATAGTTATATCTCTTTATTAGTAAAGGTAGTTAAAATCTTCCTAAACCTAGAGCCAACAGAAGTCAACATCACTCTTCTTGTAGTGGCCTTATCTTTAGATCGAGATCAATTCCCTATGGAGCCCAAACCTTTCTTATCATTTTCAGTAATATCATATTGCATGCTAGAAAATTTTATCTCTCTTTATTTTTAACAAAAGGTGGATGCCTAGAAAATTTTCTCTTTTTTTGTTTTGTCTATACCCAACAATTTTTATGGCTCTTACAAAAAAATTTGTAGAAGTACAATTGAAAGAAAATGGGCTTGTTTAAGTGTTTCAAGATTAATATCAAATTCAACCATTATTTCCCTTACTATCATATTCATTGAACTCTTCTTAGAGAGAGTTAAGGGTTTTTTTATCAAGTGATCTCAATTTCTCCACATGCATTTCAAGTAAATGATCTAGATTTCTATCATTATTTTTCTCTTTATAGTTTGAGCTAGTTTTAAATGTTCATCCATACTAGTAGGAGGAAGTGATCATGACCCTTATCCAACATCCATTTCTTGAGCTTCCGTAGGAAGTGATCCTAACCCTTTTCCAAGATAAATTTTTTCAACTTGGGTTGACCCTCCCGCCTGATCTTCGCTTTCATCTTGTACTTGTTGATTGTAAGCTACGTGCACAAAAAATAAAAAATTTAGAACAAAATAGAGAAAACAAAAAAATAGAGAAATTTAAACATAGAGAGAGAGAGAGAGGAGATATAAGATATTGATTCTAAGGAGATTAAGTTAAAGATGCATACCTTCTTTGGTTTTATAATAATGTGCCAATGAATCTTCACAATTTTTTTGTTCTCTACCAGGTGACCACTTTCTTGCAGATTTAATTTGCCTTGCCCTCTTATTTCCCATTTCCTTTGTTCAAAAAAAATTCTTTGAAAAAACCACCATAGATAAAAAAAATGTGAATTAACTTGCATACATTTTTATAAAAAATGAAATAAAAAATTTTTATTTATACCTGACCAAATAGTCATGTCTAAAAACATAAAAATGATCGACCTATTTTAGGAGAACATGATTGGTTAAAAAACCAATGTTGTCATTTTTGTTGTGTTTTTTAGTAAGGGTGTTTTCTCGAAGGGTCCTTCACATGAAGGCCCCTAGCCCCCTTTGTGCAAAGGGGTGTTTGTGTGAAGGCCCTAAATTTGACCTTCCCAAAGCCAACAAATTTTTACAAACTTTTGTCCAACATGTAATACCCCAAAAATGGGTTATAGGTTCATTAACCTCCTATATCAACAATTCGAATGAAACCGACAACAAAGTCCTAACCTAAGGCACATCTGCGCAATATCAAATTTAATTGATTTTATCCTAATTCTGCATCAGAGAATATTCTTAGCAATATTCCTAATTTATCATAATTCTTAATTTAATAATTATTTGGCTATAAATCCTATTTATCCTAAAGTTTGATTAATTGAATATTCTAAATATTTAATTAATCAGATTTAATACTACCACTTAATTGCTTAATTAAATTTAATTCTATTTATTCCTAAATTGTATTATTTAATTTTGACAAATAAATCTAAAATCTCATGACTAATTGATTCAATTCTTATTTAATTAATTACAGTCAATTGTCAATTTTTAATAATATAGTTTTAGAATAAAGTTTGATTTAATAATTGATTAACCCATAAATCAATTGTTTTAATTCAAAAATCAGTTAAGTTGAGAATAAATTACTTTATTTTTAAATTAATTTATAAATAAATCATGCACAATCTGAAAAGCAGGCAACTAGAAATTAACAATCAATTTTAAAATTGAAACTCAACATTTGATGATAAGTTGAAATTTGATCTAAAACTCTATTTTGACTTAAAAATTGCTTTTGCATGATTTTTGTGAGTTGATTATCTCTGATTTCCTGATAACTCAAAAATCAACTTGAGTTTATCAAGAGTGATTTATGGCTTTTCTCCTACATCCTCAAAGCCCTGGATTTCTATAAAATCAAGGCTCAGCTCTTTACAATTATCAACACTCAAATTTGCACAATTACTCTAGCGAATTGGCGATTGAAAGATTAAGCACTTGTGACAGGCGTTTTGTGAGATCTTTCATAGTTGATCATAGTTTTTGCATAGTTTCATATCATAGATTTCATATTCATTCATAGCATTCTTAGATTAAATTTGCATTCAATTTCATTCATATAGCTTAGATTCATACAGTTTTCATATTATTGCATAGAAAATACAAAAATATAGAATAATCTGCATTCATATAATCTTTCATTCTTTTGCATTCAAATCCTTCATTTAGGTGTTGCATTGTCACTGATCTCGATTTCAATCTAAGAACATCATACTCGCACCTACTAGAAGGCAGTAAATCACTTGGTTAGCATAGTTTCAATTACTTGCAAATTTTGGTTTTTGCTAACCTCTAATGTTTTACTGAAATGTTGTGTCTACAGCTAGGTACAAAATTCACACACACATTTATGGCACCCATCATGGGGCCCTAAAATAGGTTTCCATCATTTCTATTTCACTTCTATCTATTATTCTATCATTTTCTGGTCCATTCTATGATTTTATTCTTTGTTCGTACATTTTTTGTACAACTTTTGTCAGAAAGTCATACCAGGAAGACCCCACTATTGTATGATAGTTGATTCTATCGAGGCTCATATCAGAAGCTATACATTGTCATTTGAGAGCTTGATTGTCATTTGGTAAGACACCCACTCTCGTATGAGTTTCCTGACTATCATCTGGAAGGTAACCCACTATCGTACGAGTTTTGACTCTAATATTCAATTGTCGTTTCATAATTTTTGGCAGTTTTTCATATTTGATCTTCAGATTTGGACTAACAGCTAACCTTAACAACTGAAATCTTTTGTTTTTGACTGATATCTATTGAATCTGATTGGAAAAAGCACAACTAAATTGCTAAAATAGGTAAAATCTACTAAGCACGTTGCGAGGAATTCAAGTATTCTACTATGATCTGATAACACTTCGATTTGGACATAAAAAGAACTCTCACATGTCAGGCTTGTGTTATTTTTCTTGCTTTCGTATCATAGACTTCATTTCAGGCTATAAAATGAACATAGATTTTCTTTCTGCATATCTGTTACACATAGTAAATAGGCCCTATGAACACTATTTGTGGATGATCTCAAAAGAGTGGGCTTCTTTCGCTTGTTCATGCATGCGAAGCTCTTCTTGACAAAGGATCCCCTTGTAGGTAGGGAGGTTACTGAGATTGTCTTGTGTTCTACTAGATTTGTATGTCTTCAACTTTTGATTGATACATTCTCTCTCTGGAGAGGTTGATAGATCATAAGCGATTGATAGATCAGTAAAACATTAGAGGTTAGCAAAAATCAAAATCGTGCAAAATTGAAATCTACTCTAACCAAGCAATTTACTGCCTTCTAGTAGGTGCGAGATTAATGTTCTCAGATTGTAATCGAGATCAGTAACCTAGACGACACCTAAACGAAGGATTTGAATGCAATTGATCTAGATATGAATTGAATGCAATTAATCTATTTTTTTGGATTTTCTATGCAATAAGAATGATAAAAACTTGATATGAAATCTAATCTATATGAAATTGATCTGCTAAAATGATCTAACAATGATATGAAAAAGAATCTAAATGAATGTAAAAAAAAAACAAATTGATCTCACAATAGCCTTGATTCGCAATAAGCTTTGATTCTCCAAATTCCAATTCTTCAAAATAGTTGTGCAATTCGTAGATGACTTTGGCAAAGTAAGCTTGCAAAATTATGAGATGAATTATGAAGAGCTGAGCCTTGGTTTTATAGAAATCTAGGGCTTTGGAGGTGCATGAAAAAAAGCCATAAATCACTCAAATAACTCAGCTTGATTTTTGAGTTATTTTTAAATAAAGATAATTAAGTCACAAAAATCATGCAAAAGCATAGTTCAACTCGAATTAGAAGTTTAGATAAACTTTAAAACTCAAAAAGATGTTGAGTTTCAAAAAGCTAACAACTTGCATTGATTTTCCAATTTGAGTTTAACTGGTCCTTGAATGTGCACATGGATAATTATGATTTAATAAATAAATAAAGTGATTTATGCTCAACTTAATTGATTTTTGAAATAAAATAATTAATTTATGGGTTAATTAACTATTTTATCAAACTTTTTTAAAAAACTATATTATTAAATAATGACAACATGCTTTAATTAATTAAATAAGAATTTAATTAATTATTCATAGGATATTGGATTTATTGTCAAAATTAAATAATATAATTAATAATAGATAGAATTAAATTTAATTACACAATTAAGTGGCAAGATATTAAATATAATTAATTAAATATGAAAATATTCAATTAATCAAACTTTAGGATAAATGTGATTTATCGCCAAATAATCATTAAATTAAAGATAATTATGATGATTAGGAATATTACTAGGAATATTCCCCGATGCAGAATTTAAGATAATCAATTATGATTCGATGATGTTTAGATGTGCCTTAGGTTAGGACTTTGATGTCGATTTCATTTGAATTGTTGATATAGGAGGTTAATGAACTTATAGCCCATTTTTGGGGTATTACACTAACATGTCTCATGGAGGGACAAACCACAGTTCTCAAGGACCTCACTCTCAACATGGTATGGATCAAGAACCTACACCTTCTGAAATTGCTTGATATCAAAATGATGATGACTTCAAGAAAATGATGAGACATTTCTTGAAAGAAGATAGAGAGGCATACTTTATAGAGTTAGCTCATCAAGGAGCTAAACTTCCTCCAAACTTTAATGTTGAGAATATCATCATGCATGAGGAAGAAACCCCTAAAATGGCTATGATGAAATAGATGCATGCCATGCAAGTCAAAATTAACAAACTTGAAAAAGAAAAGGAACCTAAGGAGTTCTCCATGGAAGATCTATGCCCTTTTCCATTCGATAAAGACTTGTACATGCCACCATTCCCTAAAAGAGTGGAAATGCCTAAGTATGATAAGTATGATGGAAAATATGATCCTCAAGATCATGTCAAAGAATTTTGTACTCAATCTATGGAGTTTATGCACGAACCAACCTACTTAATGCGTCTCTTCCCTTGATCTCTGGGAGGAGAATCCATTCATTGGTTCTCTAGAATGCCTCCAACTATCAAAACTTTTGAGGAGTTAATCAAACTATTTTATCAAAAATACTCCTACAATATTCAGCATTCGGTCACCATGATCGACATCTACAATCTGAAACAATATCTAGGAGAACCATTCCTGACATTTCTCAAGAGATAGAGGAATAAATTTTCTCTATATGCTAGACCCATTCCAGAAACTGAGAAGCTGGAAATCTTCATCAACAATCTTGTTCTAGAACTCAACTACCATTTGCAAATGCAAAATCATACATCCATTGATAAGATGGTAGAAAATACAATTAAAATTGAGAAAGTACTTGTGCAAAAAGGAGACATGTCACTTCAAAAGGACAAGTATGAATCTAGATCTAATTCTAAAGACAAAGGCAAAAACTGGAACAAGAATAAAGGCATTGTCACTAATGGCATTGTTGATAATATCCATGCCCCATCTAAGGCACCCACTTTCAATCTCACTATTGGCACGCAAGCCATCAAAGCTTTCAAAGCTAAAGCAATAGATTCCAACAAGAAGTCATTTGATTATAAACCTTGGGCTATAGATCCTAACAGAAAATTCACTCTTCTTGGAGAATGCTTGGAATTTGCCATGAAAACTCTATTGGCTAACAAAATCATCTACGTGCCTGAGATAAAAGTCTTTGATCCTGAACCTAAACCAAAATGGTGGAGAGAGAACTATTTATGTGAATTCCATCGCAATAAGGGTCATAAGACTAATAACTACGTTCACTTGAAGCACATCATACAAGAAAAAATTGATAATGGAGAAATCATGATTGATAATCATAAGAGAAATAATGATCATACAGCATTCACAAAACCATTTCTGAAACATGGTAAAGAAGATTCTTCTTCTTAGCCTAATATGGGTGCTAAAGTCAATCATGCCTACTCTAGAAACAATGGTGTTATCAATATGGTTGAACCAGGTCTATCTGAGCATTGCAATGTCATCACAATTGTAAGAAAAGATAGAGAAAGCCCATTAGCTAATGCAGTTACTCACTCACAAGCTCAGGCACATCTGCAAGGACAAATACTAGATTCATCCAATGTCCCTAAGGTGCCTTTCAATCTTTCATCTACTTCTAAATAGAAGGCTACATTTAAATCTTCAAATCCTAAAGACACGAGGCCTACATCATACAGTATTATCCAACAACTCCAACATAAAAATGCCAAAATCTCCATGTTTGAGTTGCTTTGGATATCTCCAGCTCATAGAGCCATTCTAGACAAAGCTCTACTCGGATCCAATGTTCCTAATAACCTTGATTTAGATAGATTCTGAACTATGGTTGGTCATCTTACATCTTCACAATAAATTTCTTTTTCAGAGGAAGATGATAACTCTTTGAGACATCCACATAACCAGCCCTTGCATATTGAAGTCTTGATCCAAAACCGTCATGTCAAAAGTGTGTTGATAGATGGGGGTGCTAGTCTAAACATTTGTTCTTTTAGCTTGATTAAACAATTGGGATTTTCAGAAATGGCCATTGATCCTAGAAAGAAGATAACTATCAAAGCATATGATGAGCAAGAAAGATCTTCCAAGGGAACAATTGTCTTACCTATCAGAACAAGTCCAGTCATCAGAGATACTATATGACAAGTTCTTGATCTACCTTTGGCTTACAACATCCTTCTAGGAAGACCCTGGATACATGAAATGAATGCTATTCCTTCTACATACCATTAGTGTTTGAAATTTCCTTATGAAGGAGTAGAGGTGAAGATTCCAGCGGATCTATATACAACTTGCAATGCATTGAAAGAACGTGTTGATAAACTTGTTCCTAATAACAGAGAATCTTCCACTAAGTAGCTAGATGGTGCTTCAACATCCAAGATGGAAGACATTACTAAAGAGGTTAAAATCAAAGAAAATGGTATGGGAGAATATACTATAAAGCCAATCTTATCTTTGACATCTCTCCCTATCTCGCCTAAGTCTTATGGAAAAACTCTAAAATAGTCTAAAAAGGAGTCTAAAGAACCTCTTGAAGCATATAAAGGAAATTTTGTTGTAGAACAAGTGTCCAAACAAGAGTTTGAAGAAGAGGAAGTTTTGCTTGTGTGGCTATACAAAGATGAACCTGAATCTTAAATTGTTCAAACATGTGACTCTAAAACACCAAAGATCCCTTCTAAGTCATATGGCCTATTGGTCACATTTTCAAAATTTTCTAGATTGCATTCTTCCCTTATTTCTTTGGTGGTTTTTCAAGTCTTTGTGTCTTTTATCCTTTAAGTTTCATGTCCAAAGTGCCAGAATTGTGTTCCTAATGTTGAAAACCCTAGGTGCTAGGTTAAAATGCTTGTATAAATCTAGGAAACCCTACAAATGCTTGACTGGGTTCTAATTTGTCATTACTTTTTTAGATGACTTAAGTAATCCTTCAAGCATGTGTGCTTTATATAACTGCTTAGTTGCCTAATCTTAGAATGCTTTCAGCATTTTCCTTTTAGTTCAGCGATTCAGAAAATGCTTTGTCGCGCAATCTCTACAAGCCTAGAGAATATTCCCTTTTATCATGAGACTTAGCAATGTTCTTTGTCACCAAGTCTCCCAATGATCTTTATGAGATCTAGTGACAACTACTGGTGAATATTTCATAGATAAACTATAGTCACTAGATCTCTAGATGTGGAAAACATGCAATCGGATAATCTCTTTATGGAATGATGAAGTTATAAAAGTTCTAGCGATCACGAGACTCATTGATTGGTCACCAAATCTCTTCATAAGGGTTGACAGTTATGTTTCTTTTAGTCTCATAATCTCTTAAAAATCTACCAGTTAAGGATATCATCCAATGACCTAGCGAGTGTGATAGTCGAGTGTTCTCAGATTTCTAGCGATTATGTTCTAAACACTCAGGGATCCAGCAACACAGTCATCTCTAAATCTCACAATGAAGTATTTAAACTGTAGTAAATCTAGTGACTAAGCGATAACTGTAGGATGAAGGAAGCATCTACGATCAACATTATATCTCATAGTTTGACCAAGGTTAAGAAAAGTATCTGGTGACTTGGCAAATAAAGGGTTCAGGCAATCTCTGAATGTAACCAGGGTAAAGAGAAATATTCAGCAACTGCGAGATGTCTTCAGTTGTGAGATCATCAGAAGAACATGGGTTAAGGGAAAGATGTTTAGTGAACAGATCCAAGCTGTTGATGTGTTTGAAATCGGGCGGTGGTTGCACAGTCTCCAAATTAAGCCATCAGTTAAGAAATCTTGTAGCAACTATGAGAAAAGCTTTGTCACTCAATCTCTGGATTAAACTTGGGTTAAGGAAATCATCCAGTGACTGAGAGATAGCTTTAGTCACGCAATCTTAGGATGACTAAAGGTTAAGTGCCAACCGAGAAATAAAAGATTAATAGTCTCTCAGCAGATGTAAAATAAACTATAGTCACCCAATCTCATAAAGTCTAGAAGTTAGCATGAAAAATTCAGAGATCTAGAGACTAACTACCGGTTGCGGGATCTCCTAATATAAGTGATTAAGTGACAAAAGTATGGAGATTGTGATAAGGTTTTTCGCAAGGTCACTGAAAGAGATATTCAGAGACTTGGAGACTTAGAGATCTGGAGACTAACTTCAGTCGCCCGAGTGCTAGATTTAACTCAAGGTTAAGAAATGATTCTGAGATTCAGAGACTACTCTATTCTCTAGATTGCCAGATAAACCCGAGATTGGAAAGAACATCAAGATATCTAGAGATCAAAGGTAGTCACCAGGACTCTAGATGGATGAAGTCAGGCAATCTCCTTAAGAATTTTGAAAATTCAACAAGTTTTGGCGATCATGAGATTTTCTTTGTAGTCGCTAAGTCTCATAATGAGAGAATAGGACTTATGAAGGACTATAGTTGCCAGATCTCGGAATGGAAAATATAGTTTTATACAGTCACCAGATCATGAGATAATATTTATTAAAGGTCAAAACATTCAGTGACTGTGATTTTTGACTATAGTTGCTAGGTCATTGGAAATTGTTTAATGATATAACGATTAAATATTTCCCCTTAGTCGCTTGATCACTGAATAAAATGAAAAAGCACCAAATCTTTCAGTGATTATGGTTGGCTTGCTAGTCGCTAGATTGCCAAAAATTGAATCTTATTACTTGTCATTGTCTTATTATAGGGCTAGTGAATTAAAGTCTAGGGCATGCCAAGTAATGGTAGAAATGATAGGATTTACAGAATTTGAAATCTTGAAAGGGCAAGTTGCATTTAATTGTCTAGCATAAATAACTAACTATCAATTATTGCTAAATTGTCAAGTTTTTTGGAGAGCTAAAGCTGAAGTACGAAGAGTTTTTGAGCTTTTTGTAGCCAGAGAATTTACAGCTTCAGAGTTTGTAGAAGAATATGTAGTTTCTATTGGAAATGAGTCAACCATCAACCAGTGGGGCTTCTACCAGCAAGAGCTCTATGGAGAAGGAAAAAGAGAGCTATTCAGATGAATTTCTTACCCTGCTACCAGGATTGTCACAAAATAAAAAGGTTAGTGATGAAAGCTTCATTGATAATTTGAGCTATTTAAGAGATGCCAAGACACCTGAGGTTTCTAGAATGTATCTATTTAGATATTTCTATAAGAATGTTGAGAGTCTAGTCCCTATGTCAAACCCTTAGACCTCAAGATTAGCCAAATTAATAGTCCCAAATGTTTTTTTGGATGTTGATCTAATAGTTGCATTAGCAAGCCATTATGACCCCCTATCTAGGACAATTAGAAATTATGATGGCTCGGCCCTAGTCACTTTGGATAGAAGCTCTTTCATGAGGGCCTTTGGTATCAATATCCCCATGGCCATAGAAATTAATTTATAGGCCCTGGAAAATAGATATACTTGGGAATCTATCCTTGTGGCCAAGGAGATTAAAAGTCATTGTAACAAAGGCAATAGGAATTACATTGCGCCATTGGCTGGGTCAACCCCTTACTTCTATAAGTATTTATCCTTTTATGTAAAGTATATTGCATATGGTATGTGTAGAGTGCTTGGAGTAGATGGTAGGCTAGAGAGGATCACTTCTTACCTT
Source organism: Chamaecyparis obtusa (assembly GCA_027943335.1). Lineage (NCBI taxonomy): Eukaryota > Viridiplantae > Streptophyta > Pinopsida > Cupressales > Cupressaceae > Chamaecyparis > Chamaecyparis obtusa. The sequence continues at coordinate 1,053,382 of BSBK01002247.1, read as the reverse complement.
TTGATGATGGTGTTGGACTCACAAACTATGCATACCAGCAAAGGATATGATTACATTGGGTATGTTATTGATAAAATGCATAGGGGATTTGAGGCAATAAGAAACAAGGAGGATTCCCCCAAGTTTTTGCATTACTCTTTGTTAATGCACCTCATTTTGGTCTACAATTGTGGTATCATGAATCTAGAATACTTGAATCCTCAGATGATGTGGAAGGGTCGGTCTAATCTAGTATAGTTTTGGATAGGAGCTTGGAGCCCTACTTGCCCAAATTATGACTTCTGTGCTTTTCAGAATTGGATGGTGAGACCCATCATGCTAGAACTAGGGATAGATCTTTGCAGGTTGCCAGTGAAGGCTCTTCAATTACTAAGACCCTGCCAATTTGTTGACAAATGGCCTAAAGGGCACAACTAGGGAGACTTTTATTATGAAAGGCACTACACTATGATAAGAGTGTATAGATGCCCCCAACCACCTCATATATTACCATTTTTTGTTCCACCAAAGGTGGCTTTCCTGGAAATCATTTGGCAATTGATACTAACTAATAAGGAGCATCTGGCCTCCTCAGAAAGGGTACATTTACCCCTAGATATTTTTGTGTATGCAACTTCATAATTGGAAAGAGTGCATTTTCCAAATTAAATGATTGGCTGGGCCAATTCAGAATGAATGTTACATCACCCAGGTATTTTGATACATAGGGTTTTATTGTAATGGCTAGAAAATACTACACTCCTGCCATCCCTATCAACAAAAGACATGAGGAGTATCCTGAGGAAGATTTGATTAGAAACATTGTTGAAGATGATGTGGTAGAGAAGAGAACATATCAATTCAATGAATTGATGAGGTATGAGAAGAAATTGAAAGTACAAGGGATTCCCTTTGGAGGCTTCTATCCCACTAGGCCTTATTTGCAGAGATTAGATATGATGATGGATAATTAACAAACATTGGTCAATTCTATTGAAGACCAAATTGATGACAAGAATCAAGAAAAGGAGAATCATTCAGAATATGATTATGAGGATAGTGATGGAGGTTATCCAATTTATAGCCCTCCTATTATGGAACAAGGATCTCCTACTACCGAACAAGGAGAAGGGAATGTGATAATGCACTTGATAGAGCTTCCTAGCTCTCAAGACACCAATGAGCCTCCATAGAAGAAACAAAAGTTGTAGGTAGGAGAGTCTTCAAGAGAAAAGACCAAAGAAAAGAAGGGAGACAGAGTAAAGGCTCTTTTTCCAGGTGATAGAGACCATGATCAACAACTTAGGCAGAGGATCAGAGGGGAAAGAAGAAATCAAAAAGCAATAATAGAGGTAGTTGAGGTACCTTTGATTCTAGGACAGGATGAGAGGATGTTGGAGCAAAATGCTTTCTTGAAGGATGACAATTTAATTAAGTCAAATGAATTCAAGGAATTCCTTTTGTGGCACAAGCAATAGCAGGTGGCCTCTACTGTACAAATAAAATAAGATGGCCAGATACCAGATGAGGCCTTGCAAATTCTAAAGGATTATGATCCAAAGTCAGAGACAATTACCCCAGAAGAAGCTAGGCAATTAGTAAAGGCTAGCAACATACTGCTTATACATGGGTGGGATTTGGCTTTAGCTTTCATTATTGACCAAATCAAGAAACAAGAGAATATAAATCTAACTTTAGAAACCCAGGTAGGGGACTTGATAAGAGGGTTTGGGTACAACCCTAAAAATAAGGCATTGGCTATGTGGAGCCTATATCCAAGAGATCAGAAGCCTGCCCTATTGAACATCCAGGAAAAGATGGATGGTGACAAGATGATTTGGTCAATCCACAACATTGGAGATCTTGAGATTTCATAGGTATTGACCCATTTTGCTAGATTGAATGAGGATAAGACCAAACAATTGTCAGAGAAGAATCAAGCACTATTTAATGATTACAGTGCATTGGTCAAGGATGGGGAGATTTTGATAATGAAAGAGAAAGAATTAGAAAAGTGTGTAGAGGACTTGCAATTGCAAATTCTCAACATGCCTACAGTTGCCCCTATACCACCAGAGTAGCCTGCATTACCAGTAGTTCAAGGTATAAGTGAAGAAGAAGCACCTACTACAGAAGAGAGAATAAAAAAGAAAAAGACTAAGGGTATAGTGCAGTCCCTTTTTATAATATTGCAGCATAGAATAAAAATTTTAAAAGATAAGGCAGAGGTAGTTTATACTGCATATAATAAATTGCCTAGTTTACAAATTGAGGTGAATAATTTTTTTTCTCTTTTGAATACATATCATACAACTTGGTCCACAAAGGAGTCATTGTTTGAGAGACTAGCAGCAGTGAAGTCTTTGAGAAATGACATCCCAGAGATAGTGTTACAAGTGGGAGTTGAGATTGCCAAGAGTGGTGTTGTTTTATCTTTTTTCAAGGGAAAATAAAATTAGGCAAAGACAAAGATGGCAATGTTTGGACTTGACTTCAATAGGTTCATTCCCAAAATCAAAATGGAGGAGGGAGAGATGAAGGATTTGGATACATGGAGGTCAAATTTTGGATGAAGCTATTAGAGCAGAAGTGGACATCAGCAAGTTCATAATAGATGTAAAACAAATTGCTGATACAAGATGGGAAAGACAAAAGAAGCAGTTTCAGAGCATCCATAAATTCCCATGGCCAATAGAGGACTAGGTCACTACATGGGATAGCATGACAAAGCCTAAGGTGAATAGGCCTGCTACAGATGACTTGGATGACTTGGATGATGAATGAGTTCCAGCAGTGCACCTGATCTATGAGCACAGGAAGAGAAATTGATCATACATAGGATGATGTAAGTTAGCTGGTTAGGTGGTCATCATTGACACAACAAACTTCAGCAGTTGCATCTAAATACCTGCAGACAAAGGTGTAGCTCAAAGTGGAAGTTCAAACTCCTCAGAAGAAATAATAATTGGTGCCATTTTTCCCTTTTCTATTATATACTTTAAAACTTTTGTACTCTAGTGCAAGTCACTATTAGAGCCACCCGTAGCTTTTTGCATCCTTTTCTCAAGGATCCCAAGGTGGTCTCTCTATATATAGTTGTTTCGATCTCACACCAAAGGGTGGTGAAATACGTATTGTCATAGGAGTTTATAGATTTAGTATTCAATTCTTAGGAATCCATCTTTCTTTGAATGTACTGATACTAGAATTTTATCAATAAAATATACTAAATTTCCATGTATATTTCTTATTGTCTTCATGTATGGTTTTGATTTCTCTGTGTGTTTAAATTTGCAAGGCATTTTAGGCATATCTTTCTACAAGGTAGATAGTGGGGTTGAAATTTGAGTTCCTTTCAAGGGAGAGATAAATCTTGAGTGAGGTCTCTGAGATTTATGTGTTCATACATGAATTAGAATGATATGATTTATACATAAAAGGGTAATTTGCAAGGCATATTATCTGGGGTTTGGGTGTGTTTGATTTGAGAGATGTCCTGTAGATGTTCATTCATTGACTATGATGCCCTAGGATTAGGCACTGGTCTATGCTTATTTTGTAGTTGTTTTCACCATCAATCAAATTAAAATGATTTACTTTAAACTATAAGAGTTATATGATTAGATCTATATCATTTGTACAGATCATAGTTGTGATGTTTGAAGAATCCAATCTAGAAAGGTAATACCCACCTAAAGCTTTAAGCTCAAAGAGAAGAAGGATTGAAAACCCTTAATACTTTAGTACTGATTATTGTTGATGCATCTATTGGGACTACTAGAGTTATAAATCAAAGTTTTTTGATTAAGTTTTGGTCATCTACAATTCTAAGTACTAACATGGCCCAGGGGATAAATTGATCACAAAGATGGGATATAAAGGAAAAGGACCTCTAGGACTATAGGTTAAAGGTCTTATGTCACCTCTTGACCATCGTGGCCAAGAAAACAAGAATACAATAGGTCTAGGATATAAGAAGAAGCCTTTCTGTCTTAGCAAGAACTCCCCACATGTCTTATAATAGATTGAACCATCCACACTAGATCAAATAAAGGAAGAAACAAATGAACAATCTTATAGTGATGATTTAGACACCACTAATGAGCTCATTCCTTATGATCATTTGCCTAAAGAAATCAAAGACCTCCTTGAAGTTGAAGATGATCCAGTAAAAAGAATCAATGAAGTAGAAACACAAGAACCTACTATAGAACAAGAGATAGTTGCACCACAAGAACCAGCTAATCTTGAAGACAATCAAATAGACAAAAAAGAAGGTGGTAGTTATTCTGAGACAGATTCCCATGAGTATGAATTCAAATTAGAATCTAAGGGTAACCCTTCTTGGGGTATTCATCCTGACTTTACTCATGTTCTTAAATTTCCTAGAGGCATAGATGAAGAATCTAATGACTATGAATGGGGATCCATTCCAAAAGAAGATGAGCTTATTATAGAAAAACATGTTGATGTTATTCACCAATGTGCACCTAAACCCAACGTAAGTCTAGAGCAAAATGATGAACTTAAAAGGTCTGATCCACTGATGGTTGAAGTGGACTCCCACAATGACATTGAGCCTATTCACGAATTGAACATCTTAAGTTGTAATATCATCTTTGAACCTGAGCGTCGAGTTAGGACCAATGATGATAGATCCATATCCATAAACACTCTTTCCCAATCTTTCACCACTTTGACTATCCAACATCCTGAACTTGTTGACCAAACCTTTATGAATTTGAGCCAAGGTATTTATACCTATCCAAATGACTATGCCCTTTCTTGCTACCTCAATGCAGTTGAGCCTATGAGGACTTCCATCAGTGAACTGAGCATTAGCATGACAGAGTCGGCCATCAAGTATCTTAGTCAAAAAAATAAGAATAAGAATAAAAAGAAAAGGAGTTCTAAGGGTGAAAACCACTTTGTGGCAGTCTTAGAACCTACAAAAGTAAAAATAAAAGATGTATCTAAAGGTGAAAATCTCTCTGAGGCACCTAAGGATGAGATATTTGATGTCCTTCCAAGTCATTTATAGGACAAATCTTGAGTTCTAATTGAGCCCACTCAATCTATCAATTTGTGAACAGTAGAAGAACCACAGTTGATCCACATAGTACAATCCTTATCAGAAGAAGAAAAACAAAAATTTACAACATTCTTGATAGAAAAGGAGATCAAATTTGCATGGAAATACTCAGATATGCCAAGGTTGGATCCTGATCTTATAATGCACCATTTATCTATAGCTCCAAATGTTAAACCTGTTAAGCAAAAATTGAGAAAGATGCATCCACATGTTGCACTCTTGGTAAAATCTGAATTAGACAAGCTACTAAAAGCCAGATTCATCTGTGTTATTGACTACGCCGAATGGATCTCTAATATTGTACATGTTTCAAAACCAGACAAATCTATAAGAGTGTGCACATATTTGAGAGATGTGAACAAAGCATGCCTTACAAGATGATTTTCCATTACCTAACATTGATATGATAGTGGACATGACTGTGGGCTTCGAGATGTATTCTTTGATGGATGGTTTTTCTAGATATAATCAAATCAAAATTTCTCCAAAGGATCAAGAGAAAATTGCTTTTACATGTGCATGGGGTACCTTCTATTGGAATGTCATGCCATTTGGGCTTAAGAATGCTGGTGCTACATATCAAAGAGCTATGACATCTATTTTTCATGACATGATGCATCAAACTATGGAAGATTATGTTGATGATACTTTGGAAAAATATATGATAGGATCTCACCATCTAAATGATTTGAGCAAAATACTAGATAGAATGGAAAATTTTAGTCTCAGATAGAACCCTAAGAAGTGTGCTTTTGGTGTCACTTATGGAAAGCTCTTAGGCTACATTGTTTCAAAGAAAGGCATTGAAGTTTATCCAGCTAAAGTTAAAGCTATCATGGAGATGCAACCTCCCAATAATATCAGTCAAATGAGAACATTATAAGGGAGAGTACAATCTATTAGATGCTTCATATCTCAGCTAGTAGACATATCACAACCTTTCACAAAGACATTGCATAAAGGTGTGACCTTTGCATGGAATGAGGAATGTGAAAAGAACTTTAATCATATCAAGAAATATCTATCAAATCCTCCAATTTTGATGCCTCCTATTCAAGGGAATCCATTAATCTTTTATGTCTCTACAACAGATACATCACTGGGGGCATTACTAGCACAGCATGATGATAATAAGAAGGAAAGAGAAATATACTATATCAGTAGACCATTGGTAGCATATGAGAATAATTATTCAATGATTGAAAAAGCTTGTCTAGATGTGATCTTCGCATCATAGAAACTAAGACATTATATGTTTTCTCATACCATGCATTTGGTAGCTAAGATTGATCCACTCAAATACCTACTAAGTAAACTTGCCCTCACAGGTAGACTAGCTAAATGGGTCATGCTCTTAAGTAAATTTGACATTGAATATGTTGAAAGAAAAGCTATCCAAGGATAGGTTATTGTTGATCAACTAGCAGATGCACCTTTGTTTGATGATACTCCAATGCAAATGGAATTCCTAGATTCTTCTATAATGAATCTTTCTTCTAGAGAATGGCAATTATTCTTTGATGGCTCCTATACACAGAATGGATCTGGAGCAGGAATATTATTTATCACTCCTCAAGTATACTCCATCCCTAAGGCATTCAGAATCAAATTTCCTTATACAAACAATATTGTTGAATATGAGGCCCTTCTTAATGGTATGAAAATAGCAACTGAGTGGAGAGTAACAGAATTACACATTCATGGAGACTCACAACTTGTAATACACCAAGTCAATAATGTGTATCAAACAAAAGATGAAAAGTTCATTCCATACAAGAGAATGGTAGATGATCTCAAAAAATATTTCATATCTATCACATTTGAGCAAATTCCTAGAATAGAGAATAAGGTTATCGATGCAATGGCAACATTATCTACTTTATTGCAGTAGCCTAAACATGAGCTATGCTACAATTTTCTGGTGGAAGCACTATCTTATCCTACATATGATTCCCCTGACACCCGCATGATTTGCACTATTGTAGGTCATGATTCATCCCACTATAAAAACCTTTTCTCTTATCTCAAAGACCAAATCATTCCTGATACCTTTAACTGCCATGAGAAATGATACCTTATCTGTAATGCATCCTAATATGTAATCATTGGTCACGATCTGTACAAATAAGGTCTAGATGGTACGCTACTTAGATGTTTAGAATGGGAAGAGTCTCACCATGCATTGGAGGAATTCCATGATGGTATTTGTGGCTCACACTCGAATGGTTTAACACTAGCTCAAAACTTATTAGGGTTGGGTACTATTGGCCTGAAATGGAAAAAGAGGCTATCAAGTTTGCTAAGAACTGTCAAAAGTGCCAAGTATATGGTAACTTAATTCATGCTCCAGGGAGAGATCCAATTCCCTTTACTACACAATGGCCTTTTCACCAATGGGCATTTAATCTTATAGGATCCATACATCCTCACTCTTCTAATGGACATACCCATATAATCATAGCTACAGATTATTTCACAAAATGGGTAGAAGCAGTCCCTTTAACTCAAGCAACTGGCAAGCAAATTTATATGTTCATTCTGAACTACATCATATGTCGGTATGGTATTCCACACTCTATAGTCATAGATAATGGTGGTTAATTCAAGAATAGAGACTTAGATGTTTTATGTACTAAATTCAAGATTACACAACATTGGTCATCTATCTACTATCCTCAAGGGAATGGACAAGTAGAGGCTTCAAACAAGAATCTATTGAAAATATTGCATCGTATAGTTAATAAAATAGTAAGGGACTGGCATCTCATGATCAATCCCGCTCTATGGGCCTACAGAACAAGTATCAGAATGCCCACTGGGGCTATGCCTTTCACTTTATTTTATGGGTTTGAAGTGGTACTACCTATTGAGGTTGAAATCCCATCATTAAGAATCAGAATGCATGTTCTAGTAACTGATGATGACTACAGAGTGTCTAGGTTGCAAGAACTTGAACTACTAGATGAGTGTAGACAAGCAACGTATGATCATCTTAGAGTGTATCAGAAAAGAATGTCTATAGGCTACAACAAGAAAGTCAGACGCAGAGAATTTCAGGTTGGCGATTTAGTCTTGAGAGAGAATCCTAAAAATCAATCACATAGAGAGCGCAAGGGGAAGTTTGAACCCAACTGGTTGGATCCCTTTGTTGTCACTACTGCTTTTGGCTCTGGAGCCTATCAACTCTCAATGACTGAAGGAGAACCAATCAATGTTCTCCATCTGAAGAAATTCTACGCCTAAGGCATTCAGTATTCAAAAATGTCCTAAAAAAAATCTTTAAAATTGGAAAAAGTCCTGAAAAAAATGAACATCTTAGTGAAAACCTAGCAATGGATGCCTTGATGATTCACAAAAAAATTCAAAAAATATCAAAAGTACAAAAAAATTCAAAAAATGAAAAATACAAAAAAATGAGAAAAAGCAAAAGTGCCTTGGTGAAAACCTAGAAATAGGGGCCTTGGTAGCAAAAATAGAATCTCTGCCAAGATGGTGAAAACCCAACAAATGGGCACCACTTGTATCAAAATGCTCCATCTATTAGTGCAATCTTAGTCTTTCCTAGCTTTTAGTCTTGCTTTAGTTTGTACATATCTCCTGGTTTGTTTCTGTATTCTTGTTTTCAATAAAGTTGGTCTATACACCAATCAGCTCAAACATCTGTATCCTATCAATGTTCAAACCTGGGGGAAATCAAAGTCATATCCTATAGTCCTCAGTATCATAGATGAGTCATATCCAGTCAAAGTCCTTTGAAGCTACATCTAAATCAGTCTGTCTATCTCCTCTCCAGATAGGATTTTGCATCTACAACAACAAAATCAAACATCAACATAAATTGAAAACAATCTATGCTTTTACATGCTTCTATCTCCTTGTATGCTTACTGATTTGCATTGAGATTTTCTCATATTGTGTCCCTTCAATCTCTTTGATGATGTCCTTTATAGGATTTAGAGAGTGATGATTGGGGGCATAATCTTTTCTTTGTTTTCTGCTTGTATGTGAAAATCTAACAACTTTGGAAATTCTGGATTGAAATGGTGTCCGTCTATAAGAGCCTCTATCTCGTATTGGAAAAGGGCATAGAGCTTCCATGGAGAACTCCTTAGGTTCCTTTTCTTTTCCAAGTTTTTTAAGTTTGACTTGCATGGCATGCATCTATTTCATCATTGTCGTGATAGGGATTTCTTCCTCATGCATGATGATATTCTCAAAATTAAAGTTTGGAGGAAGTTTAGCTCCTTGGTGAGCTAACTCTAGAAAGTATGCCTCTCTATCTTCTTTCAAGAAATGCCTCATCATTTTCTTGAAGTCATCATCATTTTGATATTGAGCAATTTTAGAGGGTATAGGTTCTTGATCCATACCATGTTGAGAGTGAGGTCCTTGAGAACTGTGGTTTTTCCCTCCATGAGACATGTTAGGAGTTTTAGGACTCCCTGGGATAGGTTGAGGGAGATTTTGTTGATTACCTATGTGAGTTGATGGAGGGGGTATGTAACCAATTTTCAATCAAAAATTGCCAAGACCATCATCTTCGTAGAGACCTGAATTGTAGAGTTGCTCGAGAGTTGGACCTATGTGAGTGGACAAAGGAAAATTATGGGATGCTTCTCCAAATTATATAAATTAGATTATAGAAGGTTGGTAGCAGTAGAAATTCTTTGGGTAATATAAATATTGGGGATGAAATTAGATTATAGAATGCAATGTTTATATGTTGTTGTAGGCCCTAAAGAATTCAATTACGATAATGAAGAGTGGTCTATTTTACCTTATCAATATTGTCATTGCATCCATCAAGGACATAAACTTTATTTTCTTTATGGATGGTAGTTGCAAGGGTAGCTCATCAAAAAGTTATTATTAAAACATTTGAAGTCCTATGGTTATAATGGAATGATTTGCAAGTATAAGTGGAAGGTATCTAATAAAGTTCTAGGAGGTGAGTCAAAAAAAGGGATGATTATATTCCTATCTTGTTATGATTGTTATTACTTGTTGTAACTATTGTAGGTCATTCTTAATGCTTTATCTCTCTTCTAGATTGTAAAGGGTTTTGGGTTCCCTTCAAAACCTATCATTACCTCAATCAAAAACTATTGTAGGCCATTCTCATTAAAAAAATATTATAAATGACAGATAATCTTTACTTTTATAGGTGAATATAAGTATGTGCATGTAATACTAGAAGGAGATAAAAAGGTCCCAAAGTGTTTGATAATAGATATGGACTTTCAAAGACACTTTGAGATTTCAAGGTCTTGTTATAATATTCAAGCCCTAAGATTACAGAGAGTGGGGGTGAATCAATAATCTACCAATAAACACAAATATGATCTGATAACACTTATTCTTCAAATCCTCACTACACACATTTAATAAGTAATTTTTTCTTGTATCAAAACATACATCAAGAAATAAGCATCCATACAAATTTAATGCATAAAACTAGTAATTTTACTTTATAAAATCAATGGGAAAAACCATGGCGAGGATGGCACCCACTAAGAAAAATGCACTCTTCTTGAGCATGCCCAATTAAGATCTTATCCCTATTAAAATCTTACAGTAGGATCGATTAAGACCAAACCCTATTAAGAGTCACCTGGTCAAGGGATTTACCTCTATCCCTATTAGGAGCTTTACCTTGTTAGGAGTAACCTTGTGAGATGACTTCAGACACTAGCTAAAGTGCCATCATGTTAAAGGATTTTACAAAAAGATTTGTTAGGATCTGCTCGATTAAGGGATTTTGATTTGCTGCAACTGTTAGGAAACAACATGAAAGTTGATCTGAAAATAGCACCAAGGCTTTTCTTGTATAGATCCAATTAGGCTCACACTTCTTCTCTTATAGATTAACCTCTAATGTGAATCATACCTCTTGATTCACTGTCTATCTCTCCACATGTGATCTCTACTACTTATTTTTCCACACACTTAAGAAATACATTACAAAATGATATTAATACATTTACAATAATTAGGGAATACAACCTCCTGAATATTACATCTAAAATTCAAATTTCTCTCCATAGAAGTCTGCCAAAAAGATAAGAATTATTTTCTATCTTGCACCAACATCTAGATCCAATCATACTTTTATTTGACACCAAAAATTCAAAATGTATTACACTTCCCTAGGTTCATGCACCTCTTCATGAATTATTTATCAAATCAACCAATAAGAATCATAGCTAATGTTTCATGTCATCTTAGACACATCATCACATATTATGAAATATGCAACTATCTTCACAAACCAATATGCCTTCACCGATCAAGGATCTAACTGATTGTTCTTCATTATTCTTTCCTTCTTCACTATCTAAAATTTAGAAACCTATAACTCTATCCATTGATCACCAATCTTGATGCGATTGCAAAAACAATCCAATAATATTATCAAGATCACACACCTATGATCGCAACATCTAAATCGATTCTTGTGTGACATATCGATCAAATATTTTCTTATATGTTCCTTCACTATTAAACCAATCCCCTATCCTCACCACATTGACTTTAACCTACATAAAAATCATCATAAACATATACAATCATAGATATAGTATTATAAGAACTTCTAAAGCCTATGTACTAGATCGTACACCACAATTCACAACATAGTTCTCAATTCATCTTCTACACAAAGAACATAGTCATCAACCTAAGTTAACATCAATGACAACAACATAATTGGGAAAATATTATCAAGTCATCAAAATACTTACTCATCTCATCTGTATATGTTATGACAATAATCTCCCCCTTTGGCATTGATGGAAACACACTAAGAAATACCAAATATGTTGATCCTCAACACTTTGTCTTCATCTTCATCTTTATCTGTGATACTCCTATAGAGTTATTTTGTTTTTATTAGTTATGATTAATTCATAATGATTGTCAAAGTCATTCGGTAAAGAAGGAAAGTCAAGTCGATAAAATTATTAAACTAGTTGGTAAAGGGAAGTAAGGAAAATGTAATTTTAGTAAAGGCAATAAGGAATAGATACTGATTAAGGAAAACCGAGCACCAAGAACCAAGAAGTATAGAGTTATAATAGTTACCAAAGCAAGAGAAGATACATGTTTTTGAGTAGAAGAAAAATGTATTATCGAGCATCACAGGCCGACACAAGGAGAATCTACAGATGCATTGAATCTAGACACCGAGAAGAAAATGGTTTACAAATCTCAAGGAAATTACTTGTTGAAGCATTGGATATTTAAACATAATGATTTTGCATGATTACAAGGTGAGATTCACTAATGAGAATTAAATGTGATATATGTATTGGAGAAGTAACCAATGTTAGCACTGCTTAAGGAGAAGATTCTAGATTATTTCCACTACTTTTAGAATTGAGTCTAAATGGATCAAAGTATGAAGATCACAAAGAGAGAGAGAGAGAGAGAGAGAGAGAGAGATTGTGTGCAAAGGAGAAATTGTAGAAAGCGGGTGATGAGCAGAGAAGCCACTGAGTAACAGAGAAATAGGAACAAACTATGAATGTGATTCAGATTTGAAGTTATTGAGTACAGAATTGATATTGTGAGAGAAGTATAGTATAAGGTAAATTGTTATTGAGAAAATAGTCTCTTAAGCATATATTGATACAATCACTACAAGAAATTTATGTTACTGATTCAGTGTGTAATCAAGGTTGTAAAGTCTCTTAACTGAGAAGATCCTAACAAATCTTATATTGTAAATCCTTTAACAAAGTAAAACTCTTAGATTCTAGTTGTAAAATCCTTTAGCAAGGTAGACTTAATTGGTCTGTAGACTCTTAATAGGGTTAATACTCTCAATAGAGTTAATAATCTTAATAGGGTAAGCTATCATAAATAGATAACATTGTAGCTCTAACTGAGCTAACTTTTTACTATAGTAGTGAAGTTTTGTGGGTGTCATCCCCATAATACTTTTTATCCTCTAACAAGGATTTTCATGATACCAAAATAATGGTGTTATGAGTTGTGTTTCATGATTATATTTTATATGTTTTATGTTTTTATATGCAAAGTTGTGATTTCAGTGAATGGTTAAGAAAGTAAGATAAAAAATTTGAAGTACTAATTCACCCCTCCCCTCTCAGTACTTACCTTTACATGTGGAATCTAACAATTGGTATTAGAGCTAAGTCTCTTATTTAGAAATTTAACCACTTGAGAGGAAAGATCTAAAGAGATGGAAAGTTATAGGTATGAAAAGGTGATTGATAACATGAACATGGAACTGAGGATGGTGTTAGAGCTTTTTCTTATAGGATCAAACTTGACAAATATATAGGCTTGTTTCTCATATTTAAGGACTCTCAAGTTTGACAAGAAACAGTCTAATTGATGAGGATTGGATAAGATCCTCCTTCTGCTTTGAGCTCCGTAGGACTCAAGCAGGTGTTGCCTATAATGATTTACTATGTTTCAAGAAAACTTTTGAATAGTGGATTAGTTTCTTCACTGTTATGCTATTTATGCTTTAAAATACCTTAATGAAAGATTACTCTATAAACAGCTGAGAGCATCCTGATACAGAGCACAACAAAAGAAACTATGAATGTAATAGCATAGAACAGTGGAATAAGGATATTCATCCTTCTTATTTTTCTAATTTTAACTCAAGGAAGGGTAACCTTTTGATTCTTTCTTGAGGGAATCACCAATATGAACTATACTACTTGGATACAGTTCCTTCAACACATATATAAAACTCTTTAAAAGTAAGAATACAGGTAATGAAATGAATTTTTGTGTTTCTAAAGATCATGAAAGATAATTTGCAGGAAACAAACACTAAACTAGTGCCTAATCCAATGGGCAAAAAGAGTCTAAATGTAAATCCATAGGGCTATCTTAAAAGAAATACAACAGTATGCCTTACAAACTATCTGCAATATGAATAAAATGCCTTACAAAATATTATGTCAACCAAATATTATTATCATCAAAATCTCTACAAATATGTTTACTCTCTAAAATTGACAATGAGGATTTTAATTCTCTCCTTGAAAGAAATTCATAATCAAATAGACAAGTTGCTTGACAACTAGTATATTTTAAATACCTTACATATAAAACATACAAGAGTAAAACATGAAAAGAAAAGAGACAACAATAATATAAGGTAGAAATTGCAGTGTATTTGTATTAAAATAAGCCTATCAATTACATACAAAATCTCATGCTTAGAAGATCAGACACAGAATTTAGAAGTCTGCTCTGTAGTAATTGTATTCAATTTTTTCTATTATCTTTCAACCAGAACCCCTCAAAATGAGGTTACAACTCATATATATAGCCCAACCATCTTGGAATTATCTTATCAATGAGAATGCAACAAACTTTAGATGGTTGGAGCCCTAAACCTAGGAAGCATAAAATACAAATTACAAGAAATGCCCTCAAGCGGTGGAAAGATAAAAAAAAAATTGGACTATTCTACTTCTTGCTCGTTGATAACTAACACCTTTGTCTGTTGAAATTCATGATAGCTTCATTGAGTTATTGTGATATATGGTGACCATCATTCCAGCTAACTTACACCATTCTTAATTGATAGCTTATCATCCATGTGCTCTAAGGTCAAGTGTCAGGTACTCCAGGTGTCCTCTTTATTCATCATCCAAGATATCAAAGTCAACTGCAGTAGATTTTACCTTCTTGGACCTTGTGAGCTCATCCCATGCAATTACTTCCTCCTTTGTCAATCATTTATAGTTTTGAACATGTTGTAGATGTGCCTTTTGTTTTTCCCACCTGGCATCTATTATCAGCTTGACATCTATTAAGAATTTGGTGAATTCCATCTCAACTTTTATGGCTTCATCCAGAGTAACATTAAACCTTTCCATATTTGATTCATTATTTTCATTCAGAAATGCCTCTTTCCTAGGCAATAGAGAATCAAAATCTAATCTCCACTGATCCAAAATCTTTATTACACCTTCTCCATCTTTAATTGTGGTAATAAATTTGTTGAAATCTGAACCAAACATAGCTACCTTGGCCTCAATCTAATATGCTTTCCCTTTAAATAATGGAAAAATAGCCTCAATTCTATTTATTTCTTCACCCACCTGTAGGACAGCCTCTAGAATATCTTCTCTCAAAGATTGCATAGTTGTGAATCTTTCAAAAAGTGGTGCCCTTACTAACCAAGTTGCATAATAAGTATTTAAAACTGAAACATAGTTATTTACTTTCACTTGCAAATCAGGCAATTTTTTGTAAGCAGTAAAATCTATATCTACTTTATCTTTTAACACATTAACCCTATGCTACAGAATATTCAATAGGGCTTGTATGATAGCCTCATTGTTCTCTAATCTTATCTTCTCAATATTTGCAGCAGCCTCTTCTTCATTCACACCTTCATTCTATGGCAACGCTAGTTGTTTTGGTGGTGCAGGGGTAACTACAAGTGTATTTAGGACTTGTTGAGTCAAGTCTTCCATAGTTTTTTCTAATTCCCTTTCTATCATTATGTGAACATCCTTGTCCTTTAAAAGTGCACTATAGTCATCCAAAAGGGTACCATATCTCTCTGATAACTACTTAGTTTTATCCTCATTTAGCCTCGCAAAATGAGTAAGTACTTGAGATATTTCCAACTCCCCTTTATTGTGGATTGGCCACACAATCTTATCACCATCCATTTGTTCTTTGACATTCAAAATTAAGGGCTTTTTGTCCTTGGGATATAGGCTCCATAGAGCCAATGCCTAATTTTTTGGGCTATACCCAAATCCTTTAATAATTTCTCCCACTTGTGTCTCTAAAGTCAATGTTATATCATCCTGCCTCCTTATTTGATCAATGATGAAGTCTAAATACAAGTTCCACCCAGGTACTAGTAGCATGTTTCTATCCTTAACCAATTGTCTAGCTTCCTCTGGGGTGAGAGTTTTAGATTCAGGGTCATATTGTCTCAGTGCTTGGATGGCCTCAAGGTACTTGACCCTCTTCTATAATCTAGAGATTTGAGGCAACCTGTTGTTGCTTATGCCACAATAAGAAGTTCTTGAATTCATTTGACTTGATGAAATCATCATCCTTCAAGAATGCATCTTGTTCCAACATCCTTTCATCTTGGCAAAGAGCCAAGGGCAATTCTACATCTTCTTCCTCAAGCTTTTGCTTTCTCTTTTCTTCTCTTATCTTCTTCCTTAATATGTGATCATGGACACCTGTTCCAGTTAAGAGGGCTCCCACTCTATCCCTTTTCTTCTCTGCAGTCCTCACCTGGGAAGATTCTCCAACTAGTAGCTTTTTCCTTTTTGAAGGAGGCTCAATTGTATCTTGAGAACTATGTAGCTCAGATAAATCAACAATTACATTTTCACCAGCCTCATGTTTTTTAGCTATTAGTTGTTCCATAGCAGTGATACTATGTACTGAGAAGCCACCATCACTATCATCATTATAATCTGATTCAGAGTGTATGTCTTTCCCTCTCTCCTTCTCATCTATTTGGTCCTCCATAGATCTCATCAATGTATTAAAGTGGGCCATCATCTACTTCAATCTTTGGAGATAAGGCAATCTGGGGAAAAAACCTCCAAATGTCAATCCTTTTCTCTTCAATTGTTTTTCCATTTCAAACAACTAATTAATCTGACTGGGCCTTCTTGCCACATCATCATCCTCTATAATATTTCTTCTAACATCCTCTTTAGGATATTCCTCATGCCTTCTATTGAATGGGATGCTAGGGGTATAATACTTTCTAGGAGCAACCATGAAACCTTCTATATCAATGTATCTATATGAAGCAGCATGCATCTTAAACTACCCTAACCAATCATTTACCTGATTAAAGGCATTCTTTCCAATTCTAAAATTATGCACTCTAAAGTTCCTTGGGGTGAATGTTCCTTTTTTGTGTGGAGCCAGGTGCTCCTTATCAGTCAACATGAGCTGCTAGATGAATTCTAAAAATGCAATCCTATGGGGAACAAAAAATGGTAGAATGTGGGGTGGTTGATAGCACCCATAGACTCTAATCATTGCATATCCTTTCTCATAATAAATATCTCCCCAATTGTGACCCTTGGTTCACTTGTCAATAAACTATTGAGGCCTTATTAGCTGCAAAACCTTGGTTGATAACCTTGAAAGATTCAACCCTAAACTGAGGAGAATAGGTTGTACTATCCAATTTTGAAATGCACAAAAATCACACCTTGTGGAAGAATAACTCCAAGCCCTTATCCAAAACTGAAATGGATTTGGCTGTCTATTCCACATCATTTGTGGCTGAAGGCCCTCCAGGTTCATGATATCATAATTGAAGAATAAGATAAGATGCATTAATAGGGAATAATGCATAAACCTTGGTGTAGAATCAGATGTATGATTCTTCAATGCTTCTAATCCTTCATGCATTCTATTGATAACATATTCTATGTAATCATACCCCCTAGTCACATTAGGACTCTATGAGTCTAGTACCATCATCAAAATATCAAAAGTAATCCTTTCCACCCCACCATCAATTCCTTTTTTCTGCATAATCCATATGCAATGTACTTCACATAGAAACAGATATCTTTTTAGAAATATGGGGTTGACCTAGCCACTAGCACAATGTAATTCATATTTTCTGAGGGAACATGGTTTTAAATTTCTTTGGATACCAAGGCGGACTCTCTATCGTATCTGTTAGCTTGAGCTTGTAGGTTAATTTTGGTAGCCATAGGAATTTGAATGCCAAAGGCTCTCATGAAAGAATTTTGATCAAGTGTGACCAAAGGAGAACCATCTTCTTTCCTAATTATTTTGGATAGGAGAACATATCTATGGCCTAACACTATTAACACATCTACATCTAGGAAAACATCTGGAACAACCAACTTAGCTAACCCTGAAGTCCAAGGGTTTGAGATGGGAACCGGGCTATCAGAATTCTTGTAGAAATATTTGAATAAGCACATTCTGGTGACACCGAGAGTTTTAGCATCTCTATATTATGCAAGCTCATCAATAAAGCACTCATCACTAACCTTTTTATTCTCTAACGATCCGGGTAGCAATATAAGGAATTCATTCGAAAAGCTCTCCTTGTATTTCTCTTTGGCACCCTTGTTGGTAGAAGCTTCACTGGCTATTGATTGACTCATGGCTACTGAAAAATTCAAACTCTTATGAAAACTTTGAATGTACTAAATCTTCAAAAATGCTCTAGAAATCACAAGAATTCCTATAATTCTATCACCTCAACTCTTCAGAATGCTTCGTAATTTAGAATGAATGATAGCTAACTGTATTTATTTCAAAGAATTGAATGCAGCAGCCCATTTGAGACTAAAAAGCTAGAAATCATGTCACTTCCACCATTACTTGGCATGCTCAAAACTCAATTCACTATCTGTAAGCTGAGAAAATGATAGGTAATCAAGATTTAATTTTCTGGTGACCTAGTGACTACAACACTTTCCCATAATCATTGAAAGATTTGGTGATGCCTTAACCTTCTCAGAGATTTAGCGACTAAAGGCAAAATTTTAATCATTAAATGACTTCATTCTATCTCGAGACCTAGCGACTATAGTGAAAAATCACAATCGCTGAATGATTTGGACCCTTTTGAAATTATCTAGAGATCGGGCAACCCTTCATAATTTTAATTTTTTAGTTCAAAGACTTGGCGACTATAGTCAATCTCTTTTTCATCAGGAGATCTAGCGACCGAAGTGAATCTCTTAGTCGCTGAAGCTTGTTGACTTTTCAAATCTTTTCTTGAGACTTCCCAACTCACCCATCTAGAAATTCAATGAATGAAGATAGAAAAACTTGATTTATTTCTTCTGGAGATTCAGCGACTATAGTCTGGTCCTTTAATTGCTTACCATTTTAACCAATCAAAGAAAGACACATCACAAAATCTGGCAAACAGGTCGTCATATTTTTTCAATTTTTACCCACAGTCAATGCATAACCTTTAACCATTTGGTGATTGCGCAACTGAAGACAATCTCCAAGTCACTGAATAACTTATTTAACTTTGGATTTGATCTGGAGATTGGGTGACAAAGCAAATCTCAAAGTCATTGGAACTTTTTCCAAATCATGGTTTGATTTAGAGACTACATGACCACCACTTGATCAAGATTAAATCAATAGCTGGAAATTGTTATTTGCTGACCTTTCTCTTAACTCACCATTGTCTGGTGACCACATGACTAAAGACATCTCCCAGTCGCTAGACATTTCTTTTAACTCCGGTTAAAACTGGAGACTGCGCAAAAACCTTTATTCTCCAAGTCACCAGAAGATTTTCTTAACCTAAGTTATGTAATGAGATTAAACACCAACTATCGATCAATCTTTCATCCTACGGTTCCCGTTGAGTCACTATACCTTTCATAACTTAACTGCTGGATTGTGAGACATGGAGATAACTATGTCGTTGAATCACTGAAAGGTTGAAATATAATAGCTAGAATCAAGAGATCATGAGACTATTAAAATTGACGAGTCGCTGAATAAATGAACTAACTGCTTGAGAATTTGGAGATCTAGTGACTTAAAGAAGATAAACTACCAAACCTACATTTAGAGACCTAGCGACCAAAGTGAAATCTCTAAATCACCGAATATTATATCACTTCACTATTTCATTCAGAGATCATCCGACTAAAGGTATCTTGATTTGGAGATAGGGAGACTATAGTTTTTTTGGAAATATACATCAGAGTAGTCGCTAGATCTCATAATAATCATTTGGAGACTTGGTGACTGAAGGTTGTCGCTGAGTCATTAGAAGATAAGGAATATTCTTTCATCTTAAAGAGACTGTGTGACAAGGGGTTTTGAGTAATCGCTAGACTAAATGGAATATGTCAAAATTACTATGAGACTAATCGACTAACTAAAAATAAAAAGTGCACATGTTTTAAAAGGCATGTTAAGTGATTTTAAAAAGTAATAGCCGAAGAGATTTTGGACAAGGAATTTAGGGCTTTTTTGGATTTTCAAAGGCAATTAGACCTAGCACGTAGGGTTTTTCAAATTTAACAAATTTTTGAGCTCTAGGATTGAAAAAGGCTGGAGACCAATTGACGCAACACAGAGAAAACCTCAAAAATCAAAAATTTGAAAGGACAACTTCAAAAATAGAGAAACCAACCAACAGTGGCTCTATTTGAGGATGTTTAAATGCAAATTTAAGCAAGAACCATAGATCTCTGGGATAGCAGACCAAAACTGACAAACTTAAAGCAAGAAAGGAACACACAACCTAAAGGAAACAAACCTATACAAAACTTACACAAATTTACATGTGCACAAGAACCAAAAATTTTAACTGAAAAAAGGTTTCAAGAATTTCCCATGCACTGGCAACTCAAAAATTTCTCCATCCATATTCTTCAACAAGTAGGAGTTCTTTCCGA
Source organism: Chamaecyparis obtusa (assembly GCA_027943335.1). Taxonomy (NCBI): domain Eukaryota; kingdom Viridiplantae; phylum Streptophyta; class Pinopsida; order Cupressales; family Cupressaceae; genus Chamaecyparis; species Chamaecyparis obtusa. The sequence continues at coordinate 1,032,904 of BSBK01002247.1, read as the reverse complement.
AACTCTGATGGATTATGTAGGGACCAAGCCACAGTGATTCAAATTTTTTATGTTTTCCCTTATCCTCTGCTTTGACATTCCATTAGAGTACTAGATCATCTGGTTGAAATTTTTTGGCAGTAGCTCTCTTATCAAATAGGTATTTCATTTTTTGATGTAACTTAACATTGTCCTTTTGGCTATCTCTTCTCATTTCATCCAATTCAGCCAACTGCATAATTTTGTCTTGTATTGCCCCTAAAATATCCAACTCTTCATCATGGATAAACTTATATAGAGGAAGAAAGTTATTAATAGGAAACCTTGACTGTAATCCATACACAAGCTCAAATGAAGACTTTCATGTAGCCTTCTTTATTGTAATTCTATCTACCCACAGAGCAAGCTTCAACTTTGAATGCCAAGCTCTTTTATTTTTTTCCAATGTTTTCTTCAGAATTTTCAAGATACTTTTGTTACTAGATTTAGCTTGTCCATTTTCTTGAGGGTGATAGGGAGATGAATAAGATGTTATAATTCCATTTTCCTTGTAGAAATCCTTGAACTCATCTAATCTAAAGCACATTGCATTATCAATAATCAATTTAATGGGGACACCAAATCTGGTCAAAATATTGTCTAATAGAAAATCAATCACTATTCTACTTGTTGCCTTTTTGGTAGGGATAGCTTCTATCCACTTTGTGAAATAATCAGTTGCAACAAGTATCCAACTATGTCCACCACTAGATTTCTCAGTAAACTCTCCTATGAAGTCCATGCCCCACATGGCAAAAGGTACTTCTGCAACTATTGGATTTAGCAACAAAGCCCCTGAATATTTTAATTTTGAAGAAAACTTTTGACAAGCCTCACACCTTTTAACAAATTGGAAAGAATCCTTGAATAGTGTGGGCCAAAAATAGCCAGCTCTCAAAATCTTATGGGCAGTGGTCTTTGCAGAATAATGCCCCCCACAAACACCAACATGCATTTCATTCAAGACTTTCTCTGCTTGATATTTGTCAAGACAAAATAGCAAAATTCCATCTCTATTTTTCCAGTATAAATCCCCTTGTATTAATGTGTACTTCTGAGCTTGTAATATTAAGGCTCTTCTTTGATTATCAGTCATATGCTCTAGACATGTGGCATTCTTGATATAATGGACAATATCAGCATAATAAGGTTTCATTTCAATGCTTGTTATTGTCAAATTTGATATCCCTTCATTATTAACCTTGACTAAGTCCATTTTTTCCTCAGTCATTAACTTAGCCAAACCTAGTCCTCTTACTAGTTTGGTAATATGGATTTCCAAATTAAATTCTTGGATCCTAGTGATCCATTTACATCTTTTACCAGTAACCTCTGACTATGTGAGAACATCTTTTACTGGTGCATGTGGAACATATGCAATAACCTTAGCACACACTAAGTAAGGTCTGAAAGATTTTATAGCTTTTACTAATGCATATGCTTGCTTCTCCATCATTTCATAATTCAGTTCAGTAGCCTGCAAAGACTTACTAAAGAATGCAATTGGATGTTCAAAATTTTCTTCATCCTTTTGCAATAATACAGCAACAAAAGTATGAAATGATGCAAAAGAGAATAATGAGAAAGGCTTGTTGTAGTTAGCAGATTTCAACACTAGTGCCTCTTGAAAAACCTCTTTAATTTTATCAAAAGCATGATGTGCTTTAGTAGTCCATTGGAACTTCACATCCCTTTTGAGCAACTTGACTATTGGTTTGACAATTTCAGCAAAGTTGGCAATAAATCTTCTGACAAAATTAATTTTCCCCAAAATGGATTACACACCCTTGATATTTTTTGGAGTAGTGACCTTCTGGATGGCTTCTACCCTTTCTAGATCAATCCTTACTCCTTCTTTAGATACAATATGTCCTAACAATTTTCCTTCTTTGACTGCAAAGTTATACTTTTTTGGATTCAAGGACACACCATACTATAGAAGCTTATTAAAAAAGTTTCAAGATGAGAACAATGATCTTTAGCTTTCTTTGAATAGGTAGTCATGTCATCTTGGTAAACAATCATAAAAAAATCTATGTATTCCTTAAAGGCAACATCCATGGCTCTTTGGAATGTTGCTCCAGCATTTCTAAGACCGAAAGGCATTCTGACATACACATAATTTCCCCAAGGGGTAGTGAATGCAGTCTTGAATTGTTCAAATTCTCTTACTAGCACCTCGTTGTATCCTGAGAAACCATCCATCATAGATAGTAATTCACACACAGTGACTTTATGTAACATTGCTTCCATGTTGGGCAAAGAATAGTTATCTTTTAGAGATGCAACATTCATATTTCTAAAATCCACACATAGCCTAATATCACCATTTTTCTTCCTGACTAGGACTAGGTTAGATACCCAAGCTGAGTGCCTTATAGGCTGAATTATCCCTGCATCCCTCAACTTGACTAGTTCTTGCTGCATTTTGGTAGCCAATAATGGATTAATAGGTCTTTGTTTTTGTCTGAATGGCTTAACATCTTGCTTCAATGGGATCTCATGTTGAAAAAGGTCCTTCCTATAGGCCTTCAGGTCATCATAAGACCATGCAAACACATGCTTTTGTTTTCTTAACAACTTTATCAGATTACATCTTATTTGAGGATCTAACCCTTTTCCAATATAAATCATTTGAGGTGTGTTATGTGATCCCAAGTTCACTTCTTCTAAATCTTCAATCTTAGCATTACTAGTTTTTAACATTTGATCATTCTAACTACTATATAATGCTTTCAATTTAGTTAAACTTTTGGGACTATGATTTGTATTTAGCTAAATTATTTCATTTCCCAAGACCATATCTTTACCATCAACTTCTTCAACCAAATTATTACAATCTATGAGTTGGTCTTCATAAGTGTCAAGGCATTGAATAAATTTTAAAATGTCATGGGCATCTTCAAAAACCTGCCAGTTGTAAATGTTATCTGGAACAACTGACCTACTTTTTATTTCTACTATTGATACCCTAGTCAAAGTCACATCATCTCTCTTTAGAGCAACATTAGCTAATAAATCTACCATAATGTTCTTAGATCTTTCCACCCAACAAATATTGAAAGCATCAAATAGTTCAATTTGATCTCAAATAGCATGTTTATACAATTTTAATCTATCATTTTTTACAGCATACTTGGATCTAACTTGTGCTACTAAAAGCTTAGAGTCACCATAAACTTTTAAACACTTTACTCCATGTTTTATAGCAATATTCAATCCTAAAGATAGTGCTTCATATTCAGCAGTGTTATTTGTACATTGAAAAGTCAATAGGAAAGAGTACTTGAATGTGGTACCTGATAGAGATATGAATAGGACTCTAGCTCCTGAGCCTTCTTTTGAGAAAGCTTCATCAAAATACATTTGTCATAACCAATTTTGTTGTTTTTTCAACTCTACAGCTAGTGGATTCGCATCTTCTTCTCGTGGAACAAGTTTTTCCACTCTAAAGTTCTCCATGTCAACATCCACACAATAGTTCAAATCATCAGTGTAATTTAATTCAATCATGTGTGGGGTCCTACTCTCTCTAGACACTTTGATATTATTTCCATCAATATTAAAAGTGGCAAAGGACAAATCATGCTGGATACTACCTCCAATTGAAGCACTCCATTTTCTAGATAGTAGCATTCCATATTGTGGTGGGATATCAAACACTAAGACACTCATAGTTAATAGCCTATTTGGGTAAGCTACCAACCTATAAGGCAATGCTTTGATAGTACCAACAACTAGTACTTCTCTTGAATCCATGGCCTGACATCTCCCATGAGGTGTGTCAACTTTCAATCCTAGGGACTTCATCACTTCTACAGGCATAACAATATTAGAATCTCCTGAATCAATCATGCAATTCTTTAAGAGCTTCACATTTACAACTAAAGATAGAAAGAAAGGATCAACTGTTCCTGACATAGTAGTGTCAACATTTGTATCCAAATAAATTTGAGGAATCTCAGAGATAATTTCCCCATACTAATTTTCATTTGAGTCATTTACAGAAGCAATTAATTTATCAGCCTTAGTGGCACTTTGGGTATCAATAGGAGTAACTCCATTTACCCAACTTAAGACTCTCTCTTTGTGTTCCTCTATTCTCATCATTTCTAGCAAAGGAACCTTGATAGTAATTTGTGATAACAACCTACTCATGTCAACTAGGATATACCTTGGGTCAACTATATCTTGTTTAATAATAGTGACCTCCTTTTTTTCTTCATGTTTAGTGAGGGCAAGATGATCTTTGTTTTGGGTGTTAACCTCCCTTTGGGAAGAGAAAATGGTTTCCTCAACAGGTTTAGCCTTCACTCTATAAGTCATATTAGGGGTAGAAAATGTAACATTCTTCTTGACCTTAGTTTTGTTGACAATCTTAGTAGCTTTATGTTTATCTTGAGGTTGTTTCACATCCTTTTCTAACTTTTTGATGAATATACCAGTTGGCTTATGGCTTGGATAACCTACCACTCTATTTCTTAGATTATAGTTACTTTTGGCTTGGGTGACCGTTGTTGGAAATATAGATGGAGTAACTGAGAGGGGGGGGTGAATTAGTTAACCACAAAAATATTACCATAGATCTTTTAGATGTCTTATTAAATCATTTACTATTGTTACTTGGCAAACATACAGAGAAATGCTGAAACTCAATTATTGTAGTGATTATTAATTATAACTGTTCTTAAGTATTCATCAGTGATTAACATGCATGCATAAAGAAAATAACATGAACATCAGAGACACTAGATTTAACGTGGAAACCCAATATGGGAAAAACCACCAATGTAACTAGTTACTATTTTTCACTCTTCTGAAGTGATGGCCTATTAGGATCCAACCCGGTAAAAGGTTACAAAACACATTGTTAGGTGTGACCTTGTTAGAGGATTTAATCACCCTGTTAGGAGTGGCCTTGTAAGAAGTCTTTGAACAATTCAATAAAACTGTCACCTTGTTAGAGGATTTACAAAATGGCTATTAAACCAACTCAGTTAAGAGATTTAGAAATCACTACTACAATGGTAAGAAAGTAACAATGAAATGACATGAATAATGATGCAACTGAGTTGTTGATTACAGATCTATGTTCTGCTTCACTAGATCCTTCCTGATCAAATATATCTCTGCTACTCCTGAAGGATATCTAACCATCCTTCAAAATTTTCTCACGCTTTCCTTCAAAATGATTTGCATGTTCCCTCATCCACACACTCTTCTTCTTTCACACTTGTCCACACTTTCACTCTTTTCACTTGCACACATTGAATTCACAACTTGACCTTCTATATATACCATTCGGATTGTCCATTCACATTGTCAAGTTAGCACTAATAATCATTACCAACATTACTAATCATTACCATAGTCAGCTTGAATAAACAAACTTTATTCCTCAAATTAACAAAATTCTTTACTGGGCTGACCTTGCTCGGTAAACACTAATCCAAAAAGAATTCCTTTGGTGACTGAGTGAACTCGGTTACCACTGCAAATTCTGCAACATCCTTTGGAGACTGAGAGATCTCGGTAAACATATAAAACCACCTTGCTGACCGACTGAGCTCAGTAATCACTGAGAATCGCTTAGCTGACCGACTGAGCTCGGTAATCACTAAGAATCGCTTAGCTAACCGACTGAGCTCGGTAATCACTGGGAACTACTTTTCTAACTGACTGAGCATGATAATTGATATGACATTTATGTGACATCAAAGACAACACATAATTAATTCAAAAATCTCCTTCAGACAATTATATCCAACAATCTCCCTCTTTGGCATTGATGGCAACACAACATGTCATAGCACAATGAAATTTCATAGAAAACATAGAGTACGGAACATATCCTTAGCTTCATTCTGATTCTCATCTATGAGAACTCCCTCTATCAACAAACTTCTCTTTCTAACTAAAAACTCTCCTTCTTAACTTCTCAAACTCTCTAAGAAAACTCTCCCTCTTAGAAATCTTAAGAAATTTCTTGAAATATGACAGCAAACTCTCCCTCTTTGACAACACATGCCAAAGACAACACATACCAGATGAATAGCAATGTGCCTTAAGTATTGATTCATATGCAATGATTCCTTGACTAAGCTACATCAACTGACTAATCCTCAATATGCTATGGTTTATGCATCACTAAAACTTTATTTAGTGAGCCTCAAATAGGGGAATGACCCCTAACTTACCTCTTAGATACAAGAATGCATCCTTAGGTAGTGGCTTGGTGAATATATCTGCAATTTGTTCTTTTGTATGAATATATTCCAATCTGATTTCCTTGTCCTACACCAATTCTCTGACAAAGTGATATTTTATAGCAATGTGCTTGGTTTTGGAATGCATTACTAGATTCTTTGAAATATTTATTGCACTTGTATTATCACAAAACATAACAACTGGTTCTTTGATCTCAACCTTAATGCCTTCCAATAACTATTTAAACCAAATAATATTAGAGTAGTTTACCACTGCAGCAACATATTCTGCTTTTGTTGTGGATTGGGATGTGCAATTTTGCTTTTTACTGGTCCAAGATACCAATCTCTTACCAAGAAAGAATGTTCCACCACTTGTACTCTTTTTGTCATCAATGTTTCCTGCCCAATTAGCATCATTAAACACTTTTAAGTCCAGATTGCCTCCAAATTTATACCACAAGCCATAATCTTCAGTTCCTTTCAAGTATCTCAAGATTCTTTTGATTGCCATCATATGATTTTCTCTGGGTTTTGCTGAGAATCTTGCTACTATACCAACTGCTAAGGCAATATCAGGCCTTGTATGAACTACATACTATAATTTTCCAATCATTGATCTATATAAGGTCTGATCTACTTCTTTTGAATCATCATCTTTGGTAAGCTTCAGTCCAGTACACATGGGGGTACCAATTGGTTTTGCATCTTCCATACCAAACTTCTTAAGTATTTCCTTGATGTATTTAGACTGAGTAATGTAGATATCGTTCTTGCTCTGCTGAATTTGAAGACCAACAATGAACTTTATTTGACCAAACATAGACATTTCAAACTCTTTGTTCATTTGCTCTAAAAATTCTTTGCATTGATCATCATTACCTGTAAACACAGTATCATCCACAAATATTTCTGCCAAAACAATTATGTTATCTGGTCCTTCCTTGATGTACAAACTACTGTTATCATTAGCTCTTTTGAAACAAATCTGAATAAGATAGTTATGTAATCTTTCATACCATGCTCTAGGGGCTTGTTTCAGACCATAAAATTCTTTGTGTAACTTGCAGACCATATTCCTTTTGTCTAGATCAATAAAACCTTCAGGTTGCTCAATGTAGACTTCTTCATCAAGAATACCATTGAGAAATGCAGATTTTACATCCATCTAATATACCTTAAATCCTTTATGTGCTACATATGCAAGTAGAGTTCTTACACCTTCTAATCTTGCAATAGGAGAAAAAGTCTCACCATAATATATGCCTTCTTCTTGATAATATCCTTTACACACCAATCTAGCTTTGTTTTTTGATACTTAACCATCTTCATTCAACTTATTCCTGAATACCCATTTTGTTCTAATTACATTTTTATCTTTAGGCCTAGGTACAAGAGTCCATGTTTTGTTCTTCTCTATTTGTTTTATTTCTTCATTCATAGCCTCAATCCAACTTTCATTTTCCAATGCATCTTTGACATTTCTAGGTTCAAAATCAGCAAGTAAACATGTACCTTTTAGTTTACTTCTTGTCACAGTACCTTCTGATTTGTTTCCAATAATTTGATCTAGTGTATGATGCCTCCTGACATACTTGGCCAATACAGGTTCCTTTCCTCTTGAATGAGTTACATTGTCATCTTCTTGAATTTCATCTTCAGGTTCTAGTTGCTTAGGCTCGGTAGATATTGGCTCGATAGCTTCAGACTGAGACTCGGGTCCTTGTGACTCGGTTTGAACTTCTTCTTGTGACTCGGTTTGAACTTCTTATTATGACTCAGTTACTGTACTGGTCTCGGTAGATGCAGTCTCCTTATTGACAGATGTGTCTGGTAATGTATCAGGTTCAATGTAAACAAATCTCCTGTAATCCTCTGGTTCCTTTTTTCTTTCTTCTTCAGTCTTTTCTACAAACTCATCAACTTTCACATGTGCACTTTCTATGATTTTGTGAGTAGACAAATTCAAACATCTATATGCCTTACTCTTGCAAGAATATCCCAAAAATATTCCTTCATCACTTTTCACATCAAATTTGCCTTTTCTAGATTCTTTTAAGATGTAACACTTACTACCAAATACTTTCAAGTAACTTACATTGGGTTTATAGCCATACCATAACTCATAAGGATTTTTGAATGTGTCTTTCTTCAACTGTACTTGATTTAAGGTATGAACTGCAGTGTTGATAGCTTCCTTCCAGTATTTCATAGCAATGTTCTTTTCAATCATTAGAGTCCTTGCACAATCCATGATAGATCTGTTCCTCCTTTGAGCTATTTCATTCTGCTCAGGAGTTTTTACTTTTAAAGCTAGTCTTTCCCATTTTACCAATCTGACAATTCTTGCATAGACCAACATCAGGTTTCTTCAAAGTAGGAATGCCTCTTACTTTCTTGAATTCTCTTATTTTGACCATGTTATCAAAATTTACATGACATAACCTTTTGTGACATAACCATCTTTCTTCAATTTGAGCAATAAAACATGAGCATTCACCAAGATCAAGATAAAACAAGTTACCTTTGGTTTGTTTGCTTGATCCAATCAGTTTTCCTTTGTCATCCAACAATCTTGCTTTGCCATGCATGAATTCAACCTTGAATCCAATGTTGATTAGTTGTGCTACACTTAGAAGATTATGCTTTAGTCCTTCAACCCAATATGCATTATCACATATAAGTTCTTTGGTTAATGAGATTCATCCTCTTCCTTTTATGCAACAAGGTTCATTGTTTCCAAACCTTACATTACCACCATCATAGTCTTCAAGGTGTTCAAACTTTGTTCTGTCACTAGTCATATGATGTGAACATCCACTATCTATGATCCATGTATCATTTTTTCTTACATGAGAGATAAGTGCCATCTTATCTTCATCATCATTAGATTCATCTTTTACAACAATGTAGACAATTTCATCTTCACTATTATCAGAATCCTTAGCCATAAAACATGTTTTCTTACCTTTATCCTTGAATGATTTAAAATACTTCTTGCCATTGTACTTGTGACCTTTCTTCTCATCCTTTCTTTGCTTGTTTGGGCACCTAGCTGCAATATGACCAATTTCTTCACATGAAAAATAGATTAAGGGAGTTTTATCTTTGTATTTACCTCTGCCTCTAGAATATTTCTTTGCAAGTAATGCTTTAATAACTTCAAGATCACTATCAGAACTTTCCTCTAATTTTTCTTCACTCTCTGATTGGATGTCCTTTATTTTCTTGCCCTTCTTAAGTGAAAGTTTGGCCTCAAATGCTGATTCAATATTTTTGGAAGTTGGAACATAGTTGTCATAGTTATCCAACTCAAAGGCTATCAATCTTCCCACTAAGGCATCCAAAGTTATATTGTGATTTTCTTCACATCTTCTTTCTTGAATAGCAGATACTCTTATTGCATAGATAGGGAGTCATGTTTTGAGAACCTTACTTATAACAGTTTCATCCTCAATTGTTCCTCTAGAAGCTCTGATTGCACTAACACTTGCCTTGATCCTTTCAACATATTTTGCAATGTTTTCATCTTCTCTCATTTTCATCTGCTCAAACTGTCCTCTTAGGCTTTTTGCTTTGGCTCTCTTCACATTGTCATCACCACCATAAATTTTCTTTAGCTTGTTCCACATTGCATAAGAAGTTGTGCAATCTTTAAATTCATCAAATTCTTCATAGCTGAGAGTTGATGCAATGTCTATCATCATGGTGTTATGGTTCTTTTTCTCTGCAATGTCTTCAACAGATAATGTTCCAGTGGGAGCTGTATATTCTCCATCAAGACATTTGCATCCTGAATCACCAATGGAAGCCAGATGAAGTCTCATGAGTCCTTGCCATGCTGAAAAGTTATCTCTATTAAGCCTTGGAATTTCTCTCTTGTAAGACATCCTGATCTTTAGCTTAGGTCCTTGAAACCCTTCCTAAAAGCACCAAAAGCTCTGATACCAATTGTTGGAAATATAGATGGAGTAACTGAGAGGGGGGGTGAATCAGTTAACCACAAAAATATTACCACAGATCCTTTAGATGTCTTATTAAATCATTTACTACTATTACTCGGCAAACATATAGAGAAATGTTGAAACTTGATTATTGCTGTAAGTATTAATTATAATTGTTCTTAAGTATTCATTACTGATTAACATGCATGCATAAAGAAAATAACATGAACACAAGAGACACCAGATTTAACGTGGAAACCCAATATGGGAAAAACCACCAATGTAACTAGTTACTATTTTTCACTCTTCTGAAGTGATGCCCTGTTAGGAGCCAACCCGGTAAAAGGTTACAAAACACATTGTTAGGTGTGACCTTGTTAGAGGATTTAATCACCCTGTTAGGAGTGGCCTTGTAAGAGGTCTTTGAACAATTCAATAAAACTATCACCTTGTTAGAGGATTTACAAAATGGTTGTTAAACCAACTCGGTTAAGAGATTTAGAAATCACTGCTACAATGGTAAGAAAGTAACAATGAAATGACCTGAATAATGATGCAACTGAATTGCTGATTACAGATCTTTGTTCTGCTTCACTAGATCCTTCCTGATCAAATATATCTCTATTGCTCCTCAAGGATATCTAACCATCCTTCAAAATTCACTCACACTTTCCTTCAAAATGATTTGCATGTTTGCTCATCCACACACTCTTCTTCTTTCACACTTGTCCACACTTTCACTCTTTTCACTTGCACACATTGAATTCACAACTTGACCTTCTATATATACCATTTGGATAGTCCATTCACATTGTCAAGTCAACACTAATAATCATTACCAACATTACTAATCATTACCACAGTCATCTTGAATAAACAAACTTTATTCCTCAAATTAACAAAATTCTTTACTGGGCCGACCTTGCTCGGTAAATAGTAATTTGAAAAGAATTCCTTTGGTGACCGAGTGAACTCAATTACCACTATGAATTCTACAACATCCTTTGGAGACTGAGAGATCTTGGTAAACACAAAAAATTGCCTTGCTGACCGACTGAGCTTAGTAATCACTGAGAATCACTTAGCTGACCGACTGAGCTCGGTAATCACTGAGAATCACTTAGCTGACCGAATGAGCTCGGTAATCACTAGGAACTACTTTGTTGAATGACTGAGCATGATAATTGATATGACATTTGTGTGACATCAAAGACAACACACAATTAATCCAACAATCTCCTTCAAACAATTGTATGCAACAAACCATATCTGTTGTAATTTGTGCAATCTCTTCATCAAAAGGCCTTCTTAACACAACTGAATCATCATATTTCAAATTGTTACCCTGGACCCTATCTAATTGATTATCTTCCTCATCAGAAAAGACTTGTTGATGGTAGACTTCATTTCTAACTTGGGAACTAGAAACATCTTGACCCTCATCCTCTTCAGTGGAGTCTATTTCATCATAAATATATGAAAAATTCATGGCACATCCTTGATCATCATAAGACTCCTCATCATTATTTTATTGTTCTCCATCTCTAGAGACACTTTGAGCAATTGCACAGTAATAAGGGTCATGAGGTGATTGACAAACAATACACCATGGAACATCCTCAATCATGTTTACTGAGTTTTTGTGTAAGGGGTCAGGAGTTTTATCATTTGGTTTATCCCTTCTTTTAGGAAGCATTGCTTTTCTATCCTTCCATTGAGTGTTGTAAGGATAATTCTGCATCCTTGGTAACTTTTTGAAGTTCTTGAAAGATGGTCTATCATTTCCTAACACTCTATTGTTTCTATTTTCACTAGGCTTCAAATATTTTATAGCTTTCAAAATTTGTTTCAAGCTATCTTCCTCTTTTGGTTTTGCATCAGATCTTCCTGGTTCCTTTCTATTTGAAACTTGAGGTTTGTAATCATCCCTTCTTCCCAACTTTCCTAATATCCTTCTATTGCTCTCTATGTTAATGGCCAATTTGTAAGCCTCTGCAAGGTTTCTAGGGGTTTTGTCTCTCAAAAGATATCCCATTTTTTAATCGAAAGCATTCAAGTAGGTGACCAAGCATATTTTTTCATCCAACCTGATAACTTGTAATAACTTATGCATGGCTTTCTGAAATCTGACATTAAACTCAACAACACCCTCATTTTGGTTTTTCTTGATGTTATTGAACTCATCCAACATGAAGCCTTCATTAGTCTTGTCACCATATTGTTCTTTAAAACAATGCTTGAACTGGTCCCAAGACCCTATACTGGCATGAGGTATAAAACATTTGCACCTTGTACTAAGGAAGTGGAAACTTTATTGGTAGGTCTTGAAGATTGTCTAAGAAACTCGATCTTTCTTTTCATCTTTGTTGCAGTAGCCTCTAGCTCTACCTTCTCTAATTCTTTAGCTAATAGTTCATGTTCTCTCTTGGCCTTTTCAAGATTAGCATCTAACCTTGCTGCTTGATCTAAAGAGTTTTTGGCAAGATTTGGTTCATTAATTGAAACTCCTACAACCTTTTGTTTACCCTTATCCTTGGGGTTTCTTATTTCATGTATTTCTTGGATAATAGGTTGTTCTTTTGTTTGTTCTGGTATGGGGACATAATTTATAGCTTCCCAATCCAATAACTACCTCTTCAGTTGTTCAGCTCTTATCATAGCATGTCTGATTTTTTCTTCTTTCTCTTTTTCTCTATTCTGCCTTATTGCAGCTTGTTCCCAGATCCTTCTTTCTAGTTCAAACACTTCCTCAAAAATTTCTTCAAAGTCTAGGAGAGTTGTTTTTTACGATGTTTTTTGGGGAAGGACTTCCTCTTGGTGGTCATCAGACGCTTGGAGGCCCTGAGGCAAAGAGGATCCAAGGGGAAAAGGAGGGACAAAGTCTTATCTATTCCTACTTTGGCTTCTAGACCTTCTAGTATTTCCAGGGACTCCTCTTCTATGAGGTTGTGTTTTCCCTCCATCCTTTTCAAAGGGGGAATAATAATCATCATATTGATTTATGCCCAAATCAACTGCTTCCTCATACTCTGATGTATTTCCTTCTTGATTTTCTTGAATCATATCCTCTGTCCTCACATTTCCTTTTTGTTTCCATGTGAAAGATATGTCATTTTTATTTCTCTCCTTCCTCATTTGTGTACGCCTTGAGGTGGCTGGAAGTTCTCCTTCTAAATTTTCTTATGGATGTTCCTTTCTCTAGGACCTTGTATTTCTATGGCTCATTGTAAAATAGTGAACTTCTTATACAGCACTGGTACAGAGATTTTGTAGAGAGTCACCACCCAACTAAGTTGGGAATCAGGAGACACTATCCCTAGGAGAGAAAAAAAAGGAAAACTTAAAGGGAAAGGAGATATAGAGAGATAAAGGGATAACTTTTTTCTTCAATGGTGACTGAAAGGTATGAAATAAGAAGGCCAAGAGTAAGACTCAAACTTGAAACCTGTGTTACTTGTCTGATTGCAAAATAAAATCCCCAGCAGAGTCACCAGTTTGTTAGAGATTTTTCTTGTAGGATCAAACTTGACAAATATATACGCGTGATTCTCAGATTTAAGGACTCTCAAGTTTGACAAGAAATGGTCTAATTGATGAGGATTGGATAAGATCCTCCTTCTGCTTCAAGCTCCACAGGACTCAGGCAGGTGTTGCCTATAATGATTTACTATGTTTCAAGTAAAATTTTGAATATTAGATTAGTTTCTTCACTGTTATGCTATTTATGCTTTAAAATACCTTAATGAAAGGTTACTCTGTAAACAGCTGATAACATCCTGATAAAGAGCACAACAAAAGAAACTATGAATGTAATAGCATAGAACATTGGAATAAGGATATTCATCCTTCTTCTTTTTCTGATTTTAACTCAAGGAAGGGTAACCTTTTGATTCTCTCTTGAGGGAATCACCAATATGAACTATACCACTTGGATACAGTTCCTTCAACACATGTATAAAACTCTTTAAAAGTAAGAATACAGGTAATGAAATGAATTTTAGTGTTTCTCAAGATCATGAAAGATAATTTGCAAGAAACAAACACTAAACCAGTACCTAATCCAATCGGCAAAAAGATTCTAAATGTAAATCCACAGGGCTATCTTAAAAGAAATACAATAGTATGCCTTACAAACTATCTACAATATGAATAGAATGCCTTACAAACTATTATGTCAACCAAATATTATTATCATCAAAATCTCTACAAATATGTTTACTCTCTAAAATTGACAATGAGGATTTTAATTCTCTCCTTGAAAGAAACTCATAATCAATTAGACAAGTTGCTTGACAACTAGTACATTTTAAATGCCTTACATATAAAACATACAAGAGTAAAACATGAAAAGAAAAGAGATAATAATAATATAAGGTAGAAATTGCAGTGTATTTGTATTAAAATAAGCTTGTCAATTAAATACAAAATCTCATGCTCAGAAGGTCAGACATAGAATTTAGAAGTCTTCTCTGTAACAATTGTATTCAAATTTTTCTATTATCTTTCAACCAAAACCCCTCAAAATGAGGTTACAAATCATATATATAGCCCAACCATCTTGGAATTATCTTATCAATGAGAATGCAACAAGCTTCAGATGGTTGGAGCCCTAAACCTAGAAAGCATAAAATACAAATTACAAGAAATGCCCTCAAGCAATGGAAAGACAAGAACTTTTTGGACTATTCTACTTCTTGCTCGTTGATAACTGACACCTTTGTCTATCGGTATTCATGATAGCTTCATTGAGTTGTTGTGATATATGGTGACATCCATTCCAGCTAACTTACACCATTCTTAATTGATAGCTTATCATCCCTATGCTCTAAGGTCAGGTGTCAGGTACTCCAGGTGTGCTCTTTATTCATCATCCAAGATATCAAAGTCAACTGTAGTAGATTTTACCTTCTTGTGCCTTGTGAGCTCATCACATGCGATTACTTCCTACTTTGTCGGCCATTTATAGTTTTTAACATGTTGTAGCTGTGCCTTTTCTCTTTCCCACCTGGCGTCTGTTATCAGCTTGACATCTTTTAAGAATTTGGTGAATTCCATCTCAGCTTTTATGGCTTCATCCAAGGTAACATTAAACCTTTCCATATCTGATTCATTATTTTCATTAAGAAATGCCTCTTTCCTAGGCAATAGAGAATCAAAATCTAATCTCCACTGATCCAAACTCTTTATTACACCTTCTCCATCTTTAATTGGGGGAAAAAATCTATTCAAATCTGAACCGAACATAGCTACCTTGGCATCAATTTGATTTGCTTTTCCTTTAAATAATGGCAAAATCACCTTAATTCTATTTATTTCTTCACCCACCTGCAGGACAACCTCTCGAATATCTACTCTCAAAGATTGCACAGCTACCAATATTTCAAAAAGTGGTGCCCTTACTGACCAAGTTGCATTATAAGTATTTAAAACTGAAACATAGTTATTTACTTTCACTTGCAAATCAGAAAATTTTTTGTAAGCAATAAAAACTATATCTGTTTTATCTTTTAACACATTAAACCTATGTTGTAGAATATTCAATAGGGCTTGTAAGATAGCCTCATTCTTCTCTAATCTTATCTTCTCAATATTTTCAGCAATCTCTTCTTCATTCACACCTTCATTCTCTAGCAACACTGGCTATTCTAGTGGTGCAGGGGTAACTACAGGTGTATTTAGGACTTTTTGAGTCAACTCTTCTATAGTTTTTTCTAATGCCCTTTCTTTCATTGTGTGCACATCCCTGTCCTTTAAAAGTGCACTATAGTCATCCAAAAGGGTACCATATCTCTCTGATAACTACTTAGTTTTATCCTCATTTAGCCTCACAAAATGAGTAAGTACTTGGGATATTTCCAAATCCCCTGTATTGTGGATTGACCACACAATCTTATCACCATCCATTTTTTCTTTGACATTCAAAATTGAGGGTTTTTTGTCCTTGGGATATAGGCTCCATAGAGCCAATGCCTGATATTTTGGGCTATACCCAAATCCTTTAATAATTTATCACACTTGTGTCTTTGAAGACAATCTTATATCATCATGCCTCCTTATTTGATCAATGATGAAGTCTGAATACAAGTTCCACCCAAGTACTAGTAGCATGTTGCTAGCCTTAACCAATTGTCTAGCTTCCTCTGGGGTGATAGTTTCAGATTCAGGGTCATATTGTCTCAGTGCTTGGACAGCCTCATCAAATACTTGACCCTCTTCTATAATCTGGACATTTGAGGCAACTTGTTGTTGCTAATGCCACAATAAGAAGTTCTTGAATTCATTTGAATTGATGAAATCTTCATCCTTCAAGAATGTATCTTGTTCCAACATCCTTTCATCTTGGAAAAGAGCCAATAGAAATTCTACATCTTCTTCCTCAAGATTTTGCCCTCTCTTTTCTTCTCTTTTCTTCTTCCTTAATTGGTGATCATGGACACTTGTTCTAGTGAAGAGGGCTCCCACTATGTCCCTTTTCTTCTCTACATTCCTCACCTAGGAAGATTCTCCAACTAGTAGCTTTTACCTTTTTGAAGGATGCTCAATTGTATCTTGAGAACTATGTAGCTTAGATAAATCAACAATTAAATTTTCACTAGCCTCATGTTTTTTAGCTATTAGTTGTTCCATAGTAGGGATACTATGTACTGAGAATCCATCATCACAATCTGATTCAAAGTGTACTTCTTTCCCTCTCTCCTTCTCATCTATTTGGTCCTCTGTAGATATCATCAATGTATTAAAGTGGGCCATCATCTTCTCTAGTCTTTGGAGATAAGGCAATGTGGGGAAAAAGTCTCCAAATGTCAAACCTTTTCTCTTCAATTGTTTTTCCATTTCAAACAAATAATTAATCTGATTGGCCCTCCTTGCCACTTCATCATCCTCTATAATATTTCTTATAACATCCTCTTCAGGATATTCCTCATGCATTTTGTTGAATGGGATGCTAGGAGTATAATACTTTCTAGCGGCAACCATGAAACCTTCTATATTAATGTATTTGTATGAAGCAACATGCATCTTAAACTACCCTAACCAATCATTTACCTGATTAAAGGCATTCTTTCCAATTCTAAAATTATGCACTCTGAAGTTCCTTGGGGTGAATTTTCCTTTTCTGTTTGGAGCCAGGTGCTCCTTATCAGTTAGCATGAGCTGCCAGATGAATTCTAAAAATGTAATTGTAGGTGGAACAAAAAATGGTAAAATGTGGGGTAGTTGAGGGCACCCATAGACTCTAATCATTGTATAGCCCTTCTTATAATAAATATCTCCCCAATTGTGTCCCTTGATACACTTGTCAACAAACTATTGAGGCCTTATTAGCTACAAAACCTTGGTTGATAACCTTGAAAGATTCAGCCCTAAACTGAGGAGAATAGGTTGTACTATCCAATTTTCAAATGCACAAAAATCACACCTTGTGGAAGAATAACCCCAAGCCCTTATCCAAAATTGCACTGGATTTGGCTATCCATTCCACATCATTTGTGGCTAAAGGCCCTCCAAGTTCATGATATCATAATTGAAGAATAAGATAAGATGCATTAACATGGAATAATGCATAAACCTTGGTGTAGAACCGGATGTATGATTCTTCAATGCTTATAATCCTTCATGCATTTTGTTGATAACATAACCTGTGTAATCATACCCCCTGGTGAAATGAGGACTCTGTGAGTCTAGTGCCATCATCAAAATATCAGAATTAATCCTTTCCACCCCACCATCAATTCCTAAAACTCTGCAAAATCCATATGCAATGTACTTCACATACAAACGGAGATCTTTGTAGAAATATGGGGTTGACCTAGCCACTGGCACAATGTAATTCCTTTTTTTCCCGGGGAACATGGTTTTGAATTTCTTTGGATACCAAGGCAGACTCTCTAATGTATCTATTGGCTTGAGCTTGTAGGTTAATTTCTGTAGCCATAGGAATTTGAATGCCAAAGGCTCTCATGAAAGAATTTCGATCAAGTGTGACCAGAGGAGGACCATCTCCCTTCCTAATTTTTTTGGACAAGAGATCATATCTATGGGCTAACACTATTAACATATCTACATCTAGGAAAACATCTGGAACAATTAATTTAGCTAACCTTGAAGTCCAAGGGTTTGAGACGGGAACCAGGCTATCAGAATTCTTGTAGAAATATTTGAATAAGCACATTCCAGTGACACTAGGAGTTTTTGCTTCTCTACAGTATGCAAGCTCATCAATAAAGAACTTGTCACTAACCTTTTTATTCTCTGACAATCTGGGTAGCAATGTAAGGAATTCATCCAAAAAGCTCTCCTTGGCTTTGTCTTTGGCACCCTTGCTGATAGAAGCTTCACTAGCTATTGATTGACTCATCTCTACTAAAAAATTCAAACTCTTCTAAAAACTTTGAATATCCTGAATCTTGAAAATGCTCTGGAAATCACAAGAATTCCTATAATTCTATCACCTCAACTCTTCAGAATGCTTCATAATTTAGAATGAATGATAGCTAACTATATTTATTTCAAAGAATTGAATGTAGCATCCCATTTGAGACTAAAAAGCTGGAAATCATGTCACTTCTGCCATTGCTTGGCACACTCAGAACTCAATTCACTAGCCATAATCTAAGAAAATTATAGGTAATCAAGATTTAATTTTATGGTGACCTAGAGACTACAACACTTTCTCATAATCATTGAAAGATTTGTCGCTCCCTTAACCTTCTCAGAGATTTGGTGACTAAAGGAAAAACTTTAATCATTAAATGACATCATTCTATCTCAAGACTTGGCGACTATAGTGAAAGATCATAGTCGCTGAATGATTTGGACCCTTTTGAAATTATCTAGAGATCAGGTGACCCTTCATCATTTTAATTTTTTAGTTCAGAGACTTGGCGACTATAGTCAATCTCATTTTCATCAGGAGATCTAGCAACCAAAGTGAATCTCTTAGTCGTTGAAGCTTGTTGAATTTTCAAATATTTTCTTGAGACTTCCTGACTCACCCATCTGGAGATTCAGTGACTAAAGATAGAAAAAATTGATTTATTTCTTTTGGAGATTCAGTGACTATAGTCTAGTCCTTTAATTGCTTACCATTTTAACCAATCAAAGAAAGACGCGTCAAAAAATCTGGCAAACGGATCCTCATATTTTTTCAATTTTTACCCACGGTCAACGCATAACCTTTAACCATTTGGTGATTATGTGATTGAAGACAATCTCTAAGTCGCTAAATAACTTATTTAACTTTGGATTTGATCCAAAGATTTGGTGACAAAGCTAATCTCAAAGTCGCTGGAACTTTTTCTAAATCATGGTTTGATTCAGAGACTACACGACCACCACTCGATCAAGATTAAATCAATGCTAGAAATTGCTATCTGATGACCTCTCTCTTAACTCACCATCATCTGGAGACCATGCAACTAAAGACATGTCCTAGTCGCTAGACATTTCTTTTAACTCTGGTTAAAATTGGAGACTATGTGAAAACCTTTATTCTCCAAGTTGCCAGAAGATTTTCTTAACCTGAGTTATGTAATGAGATTAAACACCAACCATCAATCAATCTTTCATCCTATGGCTCCCACTAAGTCTCTATACCTTTCATAACTTAACCGCTGGATTGTGAGACTTAGAGATAACTGTGTCACTGAAAGGTTGAAATATAACCACCAAAATTAGGAGATCATGTGACTATTAAAATCACCGGGTTGCTGAATAAAAGAACTAACTGCTTGAGAATTTGGAGATCTGGTGACTTAAAGAAGATAAACTTCCATCCTACATTTAGAGACCCAATGACCAAAGTGAAATCTCTGAATCACCGAATATTATATCACTTCACTATTTCTTTTAGAGATCACCCAACTGAAGGTATCTTGATCTGGAGATAGGGCGACTATAGTTGTTTTGCAAATATACATCAGATTAGTCGCTAGATCTCACAATAATCATTCAGAGACTTGGCAACTAAAGGTAATCATTGAGTCATTAGAAGATAAGGAATATTCTTTCATCTTAAGGAGACTATGCGACAAGGGGTTTCAGGTAATTGCTAGACTAAATGGAATATGCCAAAATTACTATGAGACTAAGTGACTAACCAGAAATAAAAAGTGCACATGTTTTAAAAGGCATGTTAAGTGATTTTAAAAAGTAACAGCCGAATAGATTTTGGACAAGAAATTTAGGGATTTTTTAGATTTTCAAAGGCAATTAGACCTAGCACTTAGGGTTTTTCAAATTTAACAAATTTTTGAGCTCTGGGATTGAAAAAGGTTGGAGACCAATTGACGCAACATAGAGAAAAGCTCAAAAATCAAAACTTTGAAAGGACAACTTCAAAAATAGAGAAACCAACCAACAGATGGCTAATCACTAGATTGATGAATTGAAGAGGAAATTGGAGCATTCACACAACAAGAGAGAGGAGCTAGCACATTAATTTTAAAGATACATAATATCAGGTTGAAGAACTTGAAGAACTATCAGAGGGAAGTGTGTCTAATGAATCTGAAGTTGCAATATCAAAACTTTATGAGAAGAACAAAAACCTAACTGATTAGGTAAAAGCATTGAAAAGAGAACAAGAAGCTCAATCGGTAAGGTTGTGTGAGGTCCTATAACAAAAGAGAAAAGTTGAAGATGAAAAAAGAATGGTTGAAGATGAGAGAAGGGAAATGAATGCAAGACTGAATGAGAAAGATGGGGAAATACTAAGGTAGACACAAATTCACTACAACTTGACAGATCAACTAGTCAGGGAAAATTAGGAAGTTGCAAGGAAAGTTGGAGAGATTGTTGAACTGAGATCAGAAAATGAACATTTGAAGAATGAACTAAAATCTGAAAAGGATTCTAATGAAGTCTTGAAAAGGAATGAAGAAACATTGAGGATATTGGATGAACAACTAAGAGGTTAGAGACAACTGGGAGACATTTCTAGACTTGGATTTAATGCAAACAATACTACTAAGAAGGGAGAGTCCTCAAATCAAAAAGAAAATTGAGATACTACTACCCCACCAAAGAAAAAGAGGCATGCTTGCTATCATTGTGGAAAACCAGGTCATACAACTAATGTTTGCAGGAGAAAAAGAGGTAATCCACTAAGTATTAGTAAGTTTAATGTTTATTGCTACAATTTTAATAAGTATGGTCATAAATAATTTGAGTGTAGATCAAGGATTGCTAACAATTCAAGGAACTCAAGCTTCAATGGTTACTGTGACAACTACAATAAATATGGTCAAGTTTCTGATTAATGCGGATCATAAAGAAAGAATGTGAAATGGGTACCTAACCAACAAAATGCTTCCAAAAACCAACAAGGATCAACTATACCATGGGACTACAATACAAGAATTACATGTACTACATGTGGGAGATTTGGTCACATTGTTGAAAATTGCATGTTGATGCATGGAAGGAACAATAGAAGGTCATGGAGAAACTTTAGGATGGCTTGTTTCCATTGTCACAAGGTTAGTCACCTAGCCAAAGATTGTAGGTACCAAGGCAAAGCCCCAATTGAGGAATGGAACAACCAAGTGAAAATGATCAAGTTAATGTTTATGAGATAAGAGATTGGATGAATAAAACATGGAGAAGAAAGTATCAAGATGATGGAAATGAACTTGGAATAACTAATAGCATCACATCCTCTGGATTGGGTGCACTTATCTTCACCTAGTCGGTCAAAGGTATGAGTAGGAGTTGATAACTGAAATTCTATCTTAAATCAATTCCTAGCATTTGTGCAATGATCCATATTGGCATATTAAGATGCATTTGGATATATTTTGTGAAGTTGACATTTTATATTTTGATCGGTAAGAGTATATGTTATTTTGTTCCATTTGGTGAAAGGAAGTGTATTTTGTAATCAGTGAGAAGGAGTTGATAGAAATAATTAAATGCTAAAATTATAGTTTTTGGAAACCCTAATCAAGGAAAAACTATAAATAGACCCCCTTGTTATTTCATTTTCAACTTATGTTTTCGAGAGCTTTGAAGCACTATGTAAATACAAGACTACCAAGAGCATCTGAGCGATCAATTGAGAAGATCTAAGCATTTTCAAACACATTCAAGTAAGTACTAGTGTTTTCCTAAGCTATGAAAGAACTACTGAGTCATTATTCAATTGAAACCCTACAAGTTAAGAGATTATTTATGTGAATCAATGGCACCCAAAGTACAAAAGCCTATTGTTGTGGAGAAGATTGACCCTGTTAATCCTAAGTATAAGCTACCACCTATCATAGCAGTTGAAATTGTTAATCTGGAGCCCTATCTTTGATCCCACTGAGAGTTATTCTTATTGAATATGTTTGTGCCTTCATACATTGTAAGATAGAAGACATTTGTCAAGTGGAGATCAACAAATCCTATCAAAACCTATGTGCAAATGAGAAGTTGAAAGATAATCATACACATTTGGAGACCAAGAGTTTAGTTCATGTTACGCATGTACCAATAGTATTCAAGAAGGAATATATGAGAATTGTTTTGAGCTAAGTGCATGATTAGTTCATGTGGCTTGATGCACCTGTTAAAATCACAAAAGATGTGCTACACATTGTTACTGGATATCCGATCGGTGATAGACCGAGAGCACACAAGAAAATAGACAAGAATAAACTTTGTGAGCTTACTCAAGATAAATGGGATAGTAGAAGTTTGAAGTTTTCTAATGTTGATGATCTTGAGATGAGATCCACATCCAACATGATATCCTACCAAATCTTCTAGTCATCTTGGGTAGACAATGTACCTTGTAGAGTTGTTGATATAGTTGACAAGATTGTGAAGAAAGATATGAAGATAGATCTTTGTGAGATCTTATTGAAGCAGTTAGATGACAATATGATTACAATCAAGAAGGCAAAGAAAAATACTTTGAAGTTTGGCTCATTACTGGTATGCATATTTTTCTACTTTCATAACTTCTTTCCATCAATCGGTGATGTAGTGTGGAATGTGAACAAACCGATAATATATCAAATAAATGAGTTTACTCAAAGTTTAGGAGATAACTTTGACATGATTATGAATGATTATTTTGCAAAGTTTCAAGCTAAGATGCATAAAAGGTTTATAATTCCACCTCAAATAGTGGAAAAATAAAAGGATGATATATGTTTTGAAGTTGATACCGATACATGTATAGTTAGGCAAGTGGAACCAAGAACCATTTGGTTACCACCTATGGGTTATGAAATTGATATTGATATAACATCAATACATATTAAAGTTTTATTAGAGAAATCATTTGATAAGAAATCTAATCAGTATGGTACATATGAAGAAGTAAAGATTACAATCAAACTAGGTATATTGATGCCTAAGGCCTTAAGGAAAAATAGTAGAATGATCAGTAGTTTATCAAAAAAATTGGGTATTGATGTCAAAGAAGATAAAGTTGGTTGATGGGAGATCAAAGGGAAGAAATTAAGAATGAAGAATGAGACCCCTAGTCAAATCCATGTAAGACCATTAACAAGGTCTTCCCCCACACCGGGAGAGAAGAAGAAAGAAAATATTGAACCACCAAATCCTAAAACCTACATGAGAGAAAAGAAGACTACTGGGAGACCTAGAAGAAAGTTGATATTGCAAGAAGATAGTGAAACTGAATCAGAAGATGTAACTCAATTTAAAGTTGTGCAAAACTGGGCACCTAAATAGAGAAACTTGGATGAGTCACTTAAATTACTCAAGAAGTATGGAGGATATTCAAGATTAAAATAGCTTAAATATGATACTAGGAGTAATGAGGAAAAAGAAAAGATTGAAGAAGCTATTGTGTTTACTCTGCATAAGTTTAGAACTACATCGATTAAGATAGAAACCCAAGTTTCAAATGAGTTATATCAAAAGATAGATGCTAGATGGAAATATGCCTTGGCATCTGAAAAAAAAATGAGGGAGAGATCCTTGGCTATCACAGTACTTGACTTATCATCTAGATGAATCAAGGAAGCATTGCAAGAATATTGTAAGAGATTCCTAGTCAATAAAAAATTCACTAAAAATAATGGTTGATAAGCTTGAAGAAGTTCAAAAAGAGACAGATGATTTATGGAGAAATATTTTCTTTCCTAGCCTACCGAAAAAGATCAAGGAAACCCAAGGCAACTCAGATCCCATTGATTTGACTATAGACAAAGAAGAGGTTATTATTGAATACATAATAGATAAAGACCCAACATAGGGTATTAAAAATTATGAATATGTAATGGCAACCAAGGTCAAGGATACTAAATAAATAAATCCTAATGAGTCAGAAAAGGTAAATTTGATGGATGAAGATCCTATTATTGAATAGATAATGAATTTTCTTGAGATTGAATAATTTATCTTAGAGGTCACAAAGGATAATCCAACTAATGACCCCACCAAACCTAAAAAGGAGAAAGAAAAAAATGAAACTATAGAGTCGGTCACTCCTATCGAGACCACTGATCCCCAATAGGAACAAGAACCAGTGAAGGAGAAGGAAAAGGAAAAATAAGAAGAGAAGAAAGAAGAAAACTAGTTAAAGAAGGAGGAAAAAAACCAAAAGATAAAAAGGATTAAAAAGATGATAAAAATGAGGATACTACTACTACCACAACTTCGCATGTGAATTTATCTACTATTGAGAGTGCACAAGTCATAACGAAGAAACCAAAGAAAAGGAAATAGTTGATTTGAACCAACCTATTATTATACCAAAGTTTGACATCTCCACCATGAGCCCCAAGGAATTATCTGAGTTTCGAGATTTACTCAAAAGGAAAGATGCACAAGACAAATTGCTTGCAAAGAAGCAGAAAATAGATGTACTAGAAAATGTTAAAGAAATACTGCAAGAGATTGTGTCAGAGGTAGATATCAATGAGAAAGGAAATATTTATAGCCAATTAAATGAATTGGTGAGCCATATTAACAAATGAGGTACTGAGACCACTAAATATCTGATGCAAGTGCATAGGAAACAAATGGAGAATAAGGTCATTGAAGAATTACTTCAATCGGTTACACTTGACAAGGTAACACTTTTTGAGCCGATTACCGAGTTGGACAAAGAATTGAAAGATATTCTTTTATTATTTCATAAAATGTGTTTGAATTCTAAATTCCTAATGGATATAAAAGAAAAAGATGAAAATGTTGAAAAGGATCTAATTGAGCAAATAGAAAAGGTAAACAACTGAGCCTAATACATTCACGGTATATTATCAAAGGGTTATGCACTTAATGGGAGTTCAACATGATCTGAGGAAAGAGAAGGATCAAATCAAAATGGACCTCATAGAGCTACACACATTTTTTATACCACAAATTGAGTTATTACAGAAACATGTGCATAAGGCTAAAGACTTAGTGAATACACTAGATGTAAGTGCTATGGATAGCATGGTCAGTCTAATAGTTGATATTAGTGAATAGATTATGGTATTGAAAACAATAAAGGATTCATGGAAGGCATCACTGAAAGATAAATAGGAGAGGTATAAAACTATTTTTGACAAGATCCCTCAATCGGATAAATAGTAAGTTATTATTTTGGCATTTTTGTTAAAAAAGGGGGAAATGTGTATATGTGAGAAAGGGATATAGTACATAACACATGGATATTGTATAGTATAAAGAGGATGATATGTAAAAAAGATGATAGTTATACATATAACAAGTATTTCCACAGGGGGATCAATTGACTTTACCGAGATATGTATACATGGTCAAATTTTGAATTCTGCTAAGGAAAAAAAATTTGATGACTTTGAAGGTTTTTAACAAAGATACCAAACTAATGCCAAAGGGGGAGATTGATACTCCTATAGAGTTATTTTTTTGTCATTAGTTATGATTAAGTCATAATTATTGTCAAATTCATTTAGTAAAGAAGGAAAGTCAAGTCAGTAAAAGCATTAAACTAGTCAGTAAAGGAATGTAAGGAAAAGGTAATTTTGGTAAAGGAAATAAGGAATAGACATCGAGTAAGGAAAACTAAGCATTGAGCACAAAGAAGTACTGAGTTATAACTATTACCAAATTGAGAGAACATACATGTTACTGAGCAAAAGAAAAATGAATTACCAAGCATCACAGGTCGACACAAGGAGAATCTATAGATACATTGAATATGGACACCGAGCAGAAAATAGTTTACGAATCTCAAGGAAATTGTTTGTTGAAGCATTGGATATTTAAACATAATGATATTGCATGATTACAAGGTTTGATTCACCAATGAGAATTAAATGTGATATATGCATTGGAGAAGTAACTAATGCTAGCACCTCTTAAGGAGAAGATTCTATATTGTTTCCACCACTTCTAGAATTGAGTATAAATGGATCAGAGTATGAAGATCACAGTGTGTGTGTGTGTGTGTGTGTGTGTGTGTGTGTGAGAGAGAGAGAGTATGTGCAAAGGGTAAATTACAAAAAGTAGGTGATGAGAAGAGAAGCCACCAAGTAACAAAGCAATAAGAACAGACTGTGAATGTGATTTAGTTTTGAAGTTACCAAGTACAAAATTGATATTGTGAGAGAAGTATAGTATGAGGTAAGTTGTTACTAAGAAAATAGAGTCTGTTAAGCATATATTGATGTAATAACTATAGGAAATTTATGTTATTGATTAAGTGTGTAATCATGGTTCTAAAGTCTCTTAACTGAGCATATCCTAACAGATCTTATATTGTTAATCATTTAATGGGGTAAATATTTTAGATTAGAGTTGTAAAATCCTTTATCGAGGTAGACTTAATTAGTCTTTAGACTCTTAGCAGGGTTAATACTCTTAATAGGGTAACCTAACATTGTAGCTCTAACTGAGAAGACTTTTTACTACACTAGTGAAGTTTTGTGGGTACCATGCCCACTGTAGTTTTTATTCTCTAACAAATATTTTTGTGATACCAATATAATGGTGTTATGAGTTGTGTTTCACGATTATATTTTATATGTTTTGTTTTTTTATGTGAAAAGTTATGATTTTGGTGAATGGTTAAGAAAGTAAGATAAAAGTTTTTGAAGTACTGATTCACCCCTCCCCTCTCAGTACTTACCTTTCCATACTCAATCCAACACATCTGATGGAAACACACCAATAGATGGAATTTTTTCTTCATAGTTCATGTCCCATTTTTCTATTATTATATTCTCTGCCTTTGAAAACAATACCAAAGACACCATAGAGCTTAAAAATTCATCTATTCAACTTCTCCCCCTAAGGAGTAGTCCACTTTACATAAATCCACAAAAAAATAAAATATTGATACCCATTGGATTGATGCAACATTTGCATCTTAATTCTTGTTAGGTAGTGGCATGCCCCCCAACTTACCTCTAAGGTATGCAAAAGTATCTGTAAGAAATGGTTTAGTAAAGATATCTACAGTTTTCTCTTTAGTTGGAATGTACTCAAACCTCACCACTTCTTCTTGCACCTATTCTCGCAAGAAATGATACTTAATAGAAATGTTCTTGGTCTTTGAGTGCATAACTAGGTTCTTGGAAATGTTTATAGCACTAGTATTATCATAATAAATCATCACCGGTTTTGTGACCTTCTCCTTAATCTCTTCTAGGATTTTCTTCATCCAAGCTATTTGTGTATAATTGATATCTATTACTACTTCAACTATATATTAAGATATGTAATTTTGTTTCTTTCTTGTTCAAGATACAAGCCTACTACCTAGAAAGAATGCACCACCACTTTTTCTCTTTCATTCATCTGCATTACCAACCCAATCAGCATTAGTAAAAACACTTTAAAAAAATGCCTTCAGGAGCATATCATAAACCATAATCCTTAGTGCCTTTCAGATATCTAAAAATTCTCTTTACTACAACCATGTGTGACTCCTTTGGGTTTGACTAGAAGCTTGCAACTATCCCAACTTCGTGTGCAATATCAAGTCTTCTATGTACAAAATAGTGTAGCTTACCAATCATGGACCTATATAAAAGTGGCCTCGGCAAACTCATATTCATCATCCTTAGGTAGTTTACAACCTATAATCAATGGGGTACCAACCATTTTAGAATCTTCCATGAAAAAAATCTTCAACACCTCCTTCACATATTTATCTTGACTTATGTGTATTCCATTGTCCAACTGTGATACATGCAGCCCTAAGAAGAATTTGATTTCCCCTATCATTGACATTTCAAATTATTTCTTCATCTCATTAGAAAAAGGCATACGCATCTTATCATCACCACCAAAAATTATGTCATCAACAAAGACTTCAGAAATTAATGTCTTCTCACATTCAACCTTTAAGTAAATAGTACTATCATCAAAAGTCCTATTGAAACCAATCTTAATGAGATAGGAATGTAATCTTTCATACCATGCTCTAGGGGCTTGCTTCAGACCATACAATGATTTTTTAAGTTTGAAAACCATGTTTTTGTCCTTAGTTAATGCAAATCCATCTGATTTCTCAGTGTGGACCTTTTCCTCTAGGATTCCATTCAAGAACATTGATTTCACATCTATTTGATAGACTTGGAATTTATTAAATGCAGTATAAGAAAGAAATATCCTGACACCTTCCAATCATGTTATAGGAGAAAATGTCCCATCTTAATCCAAACCTTTTTCTTTTGCATAACCCTTACACACAAGTCTTACTTTTTTTATGACTGCTCCACCATCCTTATTTAATTTATTCCTAAAAACCCATTTTGTACCTATCACATTTTTGTCTTCAAGCCTTGATACAAGAATCCAAGTTTCATTCTTCTCAATATGATCTATTTCTTCAAGCATTTATCTCAACCAATCATCATTTTTAATTGCTTCCTTTATTTTTTTGGGCTCAAACTGTGATATCAAACATATGCTTTCTCTAACCTTACTTCTGGTCAACACACCTACTTTCTTATCACTAATTATTTGATCAGAAGAGTGATTCCTTTTCACATACCTTGGGATTACCAGTTCAGACCTAGGAACTTCTTTTGTTAGCTGCACTACTACTTCCTCATTATTTTGGTCTATCAGTCTAGGCTCTTCTAATTCAATAAACTCTATTCCCCAATCATCTTCTATTTTATTTCTTCTTATTTCCTCAGATTTCTCAGGAAATTCATCAATCTTCACATTAGCACTTTCAATAATTTTATGAGTCCTTTTATTAAAACATTTTAAAGCCTTTATCTTAGTTGAATAGCCCAAAAATGTTTCTTCATCACTTTTGGGATCAAAAATTCCAAAAAAGTCATATATTTTTATATAACATTTACTTCCAAAAATTTTGAAATACTTTACACTTGGATGATGTCCATACCATAATTCATAGGGTGTTTTGTTGGTTCCCTTCTTCACTTACACCTAATTCAAAGTATTAGAAACACTACTAATTGCTTCTCTCTAGTACGTCTTCGACACATTTCCTTGTATCAACATAGTCCTTGCACCATCAACAATTGTTTTGTTCTTCCTTTCTGCAACACCATTTTGTTGGGGAGTTCTAAGAGAAGACATTTATCTTTTTATACCATTGTCTTCACAATATTTCATGAACTCATCCGATGTGAACTTGC
Organism: Chamaecyparis obtusa; assembly: GCA_027943335.1. Lineage (NCBI taxonomy): Eukaryota > Viridiplantae > Streptophyta > Pinopsida > Cupressales > Cupressaceae > Chamaecyparis > Chamaecyparis obtusa. The sequence goes on along the minus strand of BSBK01002247.1, from coordinate 1,003,186 downwards.
CTCCTCTATTAAATCTTAAGCACTTCATATTTTTTCTTGATTCTTTCTCCACCAATGCTCTAAAAGCCTTGAACTTACTGAATGCGTCTGATTTCTCCTTGAGAAATATAACCCACATCATTCTTTAATAATCATCAATAAATAGGATAAAATATCTATCACCATTATAACTCCTTTGTCTCATAGGACCACATAAATAAGTAGGAACTGAATCAAGTATATTCTCTAATGAATAAGATTTTTTTTTGAAAGAAGTACTAGTTAACTTACCATGCTAACACTCTTTACCCATAAAATTTTCTAGTTTCACAAGTTGTGGCATTCCTCTCACTACATTAGTCTTGCTTACCTTCACCAAGCTGTCAAAGTTTACATAGAAAAACCTTTTATGACATAACTAGCTATCTTCAATCATAGCAACCAAATAATTGTTAACTGAATTGTTCAACTAAAATAAGTTACCTCTAGTTTGTCTTCTAGTAATGATCTCATCATTGAAACTTCCAAGGATTTTACATATTCCTCCTTTAAACTAAAGTCGGTATCATTTTTCATTAAGCTGACCCACACTCAAGAAGTTATGTGTTAGACCTTCAACATAATAGACATCATCTGCATTATTTTTTCCATCAAAGGAAATAGTACCTTTATCTTTCACTAAGCATGGTGAATTATTTCCAAACCTAAAAAAACCACCTTCGAATTCATTTATTTTAATAAACTTACTTTTATCACCGATCATTTGATGCAAGCACACACTATCTATGATCTAGTTTTCATTATGTCCAATGTGTGAAACAAGTGCTTTTCACCTTCTTTATCTTCTACAGGATGATCTTCCTTTATAGAAATGAAAATTATCTCCTCTTCATTATTGTCATCAAATTCCTCATCAGTAACACCTTCATCCATAGCCATATAGTATTGTTTCTTTGGCTTTCCTTTATAATTCTTGTATTTGGCATTATCCTTGTTTTGTTCTCCATTAGGATACCTAGCAACAATGTGACCAAAATTGTTACAAGAGAAACATTTTAAGGGTAATTTTCCTTTGTACTTATTGATTCCTCTAGGTAATATTCTTGATATCAATGCTTCAAGTTCTGCTTGTCTTTTATCCTCCTCCAAAGTAAAATCTATATCCCTAGTGAAACTAGAAAAGATATTAGATTCAGTCATCAACTCTTTACCTTTTCTTGTAGGGACACCTACCATAGAATCCTTGAAGGTAGTTTCAACCTTTGGAATACTATTTTCAAAACTATTAAGCTCAAAAGAAGTAAGCTTACCAATTAGTCCATCAATAGTCACTTAATAAAATGTTCTCATCTCATTAATTACAAACCCTCTAATGGCATAGGCAGGTAACAAGGTTCTTATCATCTTACCATATCTTTATCTTCCATGATTCCAATTGCACCTCTGATTGCAACAAAAACATCTTTGATTCTTGCACCATATTGAGAAATTTTCTCACCTTCTACCATTTTCATGTCGTCATGTTTTCCTTTGAGACTATTTTCTCTTTCCTTTTGCAAATTCTTGTCACCTCCATATACTTGTTCAAGTTTCTTCCAAATAAGCTATTCTAAGTTCTTTTGCATCAATATATTTAGTATCAGAGAGGGTACTTACTATGGCTTCTTGAGCTAGTGTTTTCTCTTGCTTCTCCTTCAACTGATCTACAGTTAGTGTTCCCTAAGGTACAACATACTAGTTTTCAACATGCCTCTAGTATTGATCACCCATGCCTCATATGTATAGCTCCATCCTATCTTCTCATACTAGGTAATTCTCTTTTGTGAACTTGGGAGCCTCTTTTATAAACATCAATTCAATCAGATATTTGCCTCAATTGGTTAAGCTTATCTCCAAGAGGACCTATGCTCTAATACCAATTGCTAGAATAATTAGGTCCTAATATTACTGAGAGTGGGAGTGAATCATTAATCTCCCAATAAACACAAATATGATTTGATAACACTTATTCTTCATATCCTCACTACATGCATGTATTAAGTAATATTTTCTTGTATCAAAACATACATCAAGAAATAAGAATCCACACAAATTCAACACATAACACCAGTAATTTTATCATGGAAAACCAACTTGGTAAAAACCACGGTGGGGATGGCACCCACTAAGAAAAATTTACTCTTCTAGAGCACACTCAATTAAGAGCTTAGCCCTATTAAAAGCTTACTATATCCCCAGTTAAGAGAAAACCCTGTTAAGAGTCACCCAATCAATGGATTTACCTCTGGCCCTATTAGAACATTTACTCTATTAGGAGTAGCCGTATGAGAGGACTTAAGACACTAGCTAAAGTGTCACCCTGTTAAAGGATTTTACAAAAATATTTGTTAGGATCTACTCGATTAAGGGATTTTGACCTATTGCAACTATTAGGAAACAACAAGAAATTTGATTTGAATATATCACCAATAATTCTCTTGTATACATCCAATTAGGCCCATACTTATTCCTCTCTTATAGATTAACCTCTCTTGTGAATCACACCTCTTGATTCACTATATATCTCTCCACATGCAACCTATGCTACTTTTTCCACGCACTTAAGAAATACATTACAAAATTATATTAATACATTTAAAATAATTAGGACATAGATCCACCTAAGTAATACATATGAAATTCACATTTCTCTCCATAGAAGTCCTCCAAAAATATAATAATCTTTTTCCAACTTGCACTGACATCTGGGTCCAATCGCACTTTGATTTGACACCAAAACATCAAACGTATTACACTTCCCTAGGTTCATGCACCTCTTCATGAATTATTTATCAAATTGACCAATAAGAATCATGCCTAACATTCTAGATCATCACATATTCTAAAATACTCAACTATCTTCACAAACAAATCTGCCTTCACTAATCAAGGATCTAACTGGTTGTTCTTCATTGTTCAGTCCTTCTTCACTGTCTAAAACTCAAAAACTTGTAACTTTTTCCACCGATCACCAATCTTGATGTGATTGCAACAAAAATCCAATAATATCATCAATATCACACACCTCTGATCACAACACCTAAATCCATTCCTGTGTGACATAATGATCAAATATTTTCTTCTATGTTCCTTCACTATTAAACCAATTCCCTATCCTTGCCACACTGACTTTAACTTACATAAAACTCATCATAAACATATGCAATCATATATATAGTATTATACAAACTTATAGAGCCTATGTGTTAGATCGTACACCACAATTCACAACATAGTTCTCAATCCATCTTCTACACCAAGAACATATTCATCAACCTAAGTTGACATCAATGAAAAAAACATAAATGATAAAATATTATCAAGTCATCAACATACTTACTCATCTCAGTTGCATCATTTATGCCAACAAGCCTATAGTTTCTTACAATGCCATACTAAAACTTATTACTATTATCTATGTGGGTGGTTTGGTAAACCCTCAATATATGTTACAACTGTTGGTTGAAACTACAAAATTTTCCTTGAAGAAAAAGTCTATGCCTATCCCACCATGGAGAAGGTTTGGATATCTATTGGAAAAATGGTTCATCCTATGATATAGTTGATGAACTACAACTAATTTAGAACCTGATTAAAGATCTATGATTAGAGATCACCGAGTTGTTGATTAGATATGACATATGATTAAATCAGTAATATGTTCTTATTGTTGTCAACTAGTTTGATAGCACTTATTTTGTAAGTTATTATAACTAAACATCTGTAGAAAAGGAGTAAAAGAGATGAAGAACAAAAATATCTACATGAGGAAGATGTATATGACAAATGAGGATAAGGAATACATTGTGTAACTTGTTGATGAGTCTATGACCTTATGTTATTGACTTGATTATGTTTCATTCATCTATGATGAGGAAAAGAACTAAAAGACACAAGGTAGTGTGGTCAGTTGATGAAGCATTTCAATATACACCGACGGGATGTAGTGTATACTGAGCATAGTATAAATTGATCTTTTGTTCACCAACGCATTTCTTTGTTAACCGAGTAGGAGAAAAGAACTAAATGATTAGTTTAGCTGATAAGGATTGTTGAGCTATAAAGTACATCAAAATCAGTGATGGAGATAATTTTTGTTATGAAGATCAATGGCTAGCATAATTCAAGGAAGATCTAAAGGATGAAATCAAAATGTTTTACTGGCACATCAGCCGAGGAAGGTTTAAGCGGTAAAATGAAAGAAGAAGAATAAGCGGCAAAATCTTATGGAGGAGAAGAAAATGGTTTACTTGTCTATTTAAGAGACTGAGGTTTCACTATGAAACTAATGCCAGAAGAAGAGGACTACAGAACTATTGCATGAATAAGCTTCATGTATGCCTAATCAAACTCGTTAAGGAGAACCGAACTGTAGAGTTTACCGAGCATCAGAAAGCTATTATCGAGCAATAGTAAGTCATTGATTATTGTGATACAAAATTGAAATATCGATCAGAGGATTTGAATGAGCTTAAAATAGATCTGATAATCTACAATTGAAGTTTTATTGTAATCAGATCAACTGTTGTTACATTTTAACCATTGTAAATAGAGAAATCTCTTAATTAAGTGGACTTGAAAGTCTTTTATGTATCATTCATAGAATGAACATTATTATCATGTCAACCTTATAGTGAATGTTGGTTGGATGATAATGGTTAGTCTTAAATCCTCTAACAAGGTCACACCTAATAGTGTGTTTGTAACCTTTAATAGGGTTGGGTCTTCACTGACCTCACTTCAGAAGAGTGAACATTTTTGGGTTGCCAGTCCCAGGTGGTTTTTCCCTTCACAGGGTTTCCACGTTAAATCTTATGCGTTATGTGTTCATTGTGATGATTTTTTGTTATCATACTTTACATATTACATGTTAGATTTGGTCAGTAATCATTAGTTGTTATTGACTGGTAATCAGTAAAAGCACAAACAGTATAGTATTTATGTTACCGAGCTGCAGAAATTTAAGTTTTTTTTTTTGGATTATACATTTTGATTTGGGACTATGGATAACTGATTCACCCCCCTCTCAGTTATTCTAACAATAGTGGTTGTGGATACTCCCAACAAATATCATAGATAAATCCTCAATGTGGAGTGGAGAATTATTCATATTCACCCAAAGCATAATATAGATGTGTGTGAAAGACCATATTAATTGGAAGGAATAGGTGCATTTTGACTAAGAGGAGTTCAAATATTTTGAAGTCTTTAAGAGAACATTAAAATTGTGAAATGATTATTAGTGCATACAAAGTCTAATCCTATTTATTTATTCATACAAGGCTTGCATGTATATTTTTGACTTCATGGTAAAACTAGAAGTATGTAGATTTTCAAAAAAAATTGAGGTTCTTGGAAGTTCATGTTATATTTGTTTTCCCTTCACAAAAGTTAAGTGGAGGAGCTTTCAATAATTAAAGCTATAGGTTATAGACTCTAGTTATATGGCATCATTTTCTCAGTAGTAGGTTGGATGAATTTGTCTCTACTGTCTTCTTGTAAACTATAAAATGTGAGTAAACTATTGCAATAATTATTGTTGAAAATAATTAGAGGAATACATTGAATGTGATCTTTTATGTCATAAAGTGGCTAAAAAACTAAGACAGGTAAACGATAGATTTAGGAAGTGGAATATGGAGATTTTTGGGGACATTTTTTCCTCAAAGGTGGCTATCCAAATTGAATTAAAATATATTTAGGCCTTAATCCAATCTTATGGTTATTGCATGGAAATCATGGCTAAGGAGAATTAAATGTTGGTGAAATACCATGATATTATTACTAAGGAGGAGGTTTTATGGAAGTAGAAATCTCGTACCCTTTGGCGTTTGGCTAGTGATAGATACACCAAATATTTCCATATGACATCTCTTAAATATAAAGTGAAAAATAGAATATCCTGTATAATAGAAAATAGGGGAAGACTGGAAAAGGATGAGGAGATTCAATAGGAGATAGTGGGCCTCTTCTCTTCTCTTTTGAAGGCCAATACCAATATGAGTATGGAAGATCAATTTTTTTTAATTTTTCCTATCTCTTCGATATTTAATGAAGATCGCAATAAGTTTCTTATTCATATTATTTTAGTTAAGAAAATTAAAGAGGTAGTCTTCTCTTTCAAAGGTTAGAAAGCCCTTGGTCCTGATGGTTTTCCCATGTTCTTCTTTCAAAAAAATTGGAACAATATTGAGAAGGATGTCTTTGATGTGGAAAAGGATTTATTTGGATACAAAAGTTTACTAAAGGAGATCGATTCCACTTTCATTTTTCTCATTCCTAAAAAGGTAGGTGCTAATTCTATGGATATATTTAGACCTATCAGTCTCTACAATTTTGTTTATAAAATGTTTTCTAAATTTTTTCCCTCTAGTATTCTCTCTTTGCTTCCCATTCTCATTTCTCCGTAGAAAAATGGTTTTTTTGTTTGATAATTGAGAGGGGGGGTGAATCAATTAAGTCCAGTTATCCTATAGTCCCAAATCCCTAGATGTATATATTAAAAAATTTCAATCAAATAATCAACTCGATAAGTTATCAACTGTGTCTTTCTCTTTATCTACCGATTGCCATTAAATTAAATATTGTGTTCACTGTTCTATCTAGTTATGAAATGTGTAAAGAAAAATAACAATTCAACACATCATACACATATAACATAGATTTTTAATGTGAAAACCCTGTTAGGGGAAAAACCACTTGGGACCAATAACCCAAAATAATTCACTCTATCGAAGTGAGCTCGGTTAGGAGCCAACCCTGTTAAAGGTTTTTAAAAAAAACTTTAAGGTGTGACCTTTATTAAACTTTATTTCAGCCGACTTTTGTAAAATTTTGTAAACTTTCTTTCTTTCTTTCACTCGGTCAATACCTAAATGTGTTGGTGATTACCTACTCAGTTAATACTATACTTGGTATACACTACACTAGCTTGGTGTATATAGAAATCTTCATATACCGACCACACAAACTTGTTCATTCCTGATCTTCAATACATAAAAAAATTATGTAATACAATCAAGTCATCAACATGATGTCATAGACTCATCAATAAGTTACCCAATGTATACCATAGTCATATCTTTCACATCCATCTCATCTTCATGTAGGTATCTCATTCCTTTATCATTTTTCTTCTTTAGATGTTTGTAACCATCATGGTAAGTATAGTCAAAACTGGATGGCATCAATGACAATACATTGACTAATTTAATTATCTTACATATACTTTAGTATCTTGGTGACCATCAATCATTGTCTTTTACTTGTTTGTTCTTTCCATCAAGATATTCAATTAGTTGTAGGTTATTAGTCTCTCCATTTGGCATTGATGGAAACACAATATGAAATATGTCATAGAATACCAAACATTTGTTCTACAACTCTATAAGCAAATGTTGTAACTCGGTAAGCTATCTCTAGCTTGTGCATTTAATATGTTTAATCACTACACAACATTAACATTCCATGCAGACTCTCCCTACGGAGTTTCTTGTATCCTTTTTTTTTTCTTCTCTCTCCTTGGATAAATATTTCATGATTCTTCTCTACCTTTGACAACAATGCCAAAAATAATAAACAGCTCTTAAGTAGCCAAAATATTATGTCTGGTGTTCAGTTCAGATTAAGTACCTTTCATGTATCGATATGCAGTATCAGTTTGTTCTTCATTTTCTAGCTTACACAACCTTAGAAAACCTAAAATGTGAACAATATGCATCAACATCATTTAATATTCTGATAAAGTATAGGTTGATACAACCTCCTAATCACCTTAGTGATCAATAGATAGGGGATGGACCCCTAGTCTAGTCCTCAAGTACTCAAATGTATCCTTAGGTAAGGGTTTAGTAAATATGTCTACAAGTTGTTCTTTTGATTTCACACACTCTAATTTCACTTGTGTTTCTTGTACTTATTCCCTTAAGTAGTGATACTTTATAGATATATGCTTTTTCTTTGCATGCATCACCAAATTCTTAGAAATATTTATAGTACTTGTGTTATCACAATATATTATCACCGGGTTAGTGATCTCTCCATTCATACCTTTCAAGAGTTATTTTATCCATGTAATGTTTGAACAATTAGCAGTAGTAGTGACATATTCTACTTCGACAGTGGACTGAGAAATGCATCCTTGTTTCTTTCTTATATAACTAACTAATCTTTCTCCCAAAAATAATTATCCACCAGTAGTGCTCTTTCGGTCATCAATGTTTCCAGCCCAATCTGCATCTGTGTAAATGTTTAGTTCAAAATTGCCCTATTTCTTGTACCATAAACCATAGTTTTCTATATTTCTCAAATATCTCAAGATTCTTTTAACAATAGTCATATGTGATTCTTTAGGATTAGCATAAAATCTTGCTACAATTCCAACTACATGTGCAATATCCAGTCTACTATGCACAACATACATCAATTTACCAATCATTGATCTATATAATGTTTGATTTACCTCGACTGACTAATCATCCTTTGTTAATTTACATCCTATGATTATAGGTGTACCAACCGGTTTTGAATCTTCCATACCAAAGGTCTTCAATACTTCTTTTATGTATTTTGATTGTGTAATAAAAATACGTTCACTTTGTTGTAAAACTCGCAAACCAAGAAAGAATTTAATCTCTCCAAACATTGACATTTCAAATCATTTTCTCATTTCATCAGCAAATGATTTGCATAGATTATCATGTCCTCCAAATATGATATCATCAACAAAAATTTCAGCAATAAGAATCTTATCATCAGTTTCACCTTTCAAGTATAAGTTGTTGTTGTCACTTGTTCTAACAAATCCAAAACTAATAAGATATGAATACAGTCTTTCATACCATGCTCTTGGTGGTTGTTTCAATCCATATAGTGCTTTGTGCAACTTACATGCCATGTTTTTATGATTTGGATCAACAAAACCTTTAGGTTGTTCAATGTATACCTCTTCCTCAAGTATTCCATTCAAAAATACAGATTTGACATCCATTTGATATACTTTAAATCCTTTGTAGGCAGCATATGCAAGCAATATTCTAACTCCTTCAAGTCTTGCAATTGGTGCAAAAGTCTCATCATAATCAATACCTTCTTCTTGTGAATATCATTTACATACAAGTCTTTCCTTATTCCTAGTGACTTCACCACTTTCATTCAACTTGTTTCTAAATATCCATTTGGTTTGAATTACATTCTTTTCATTCAGTCTCAGTACCAATGTCCATGTTTTGTTTTTCAGTATATGTTCTATGTCTTCATTCATGGATTTAATCCATTCATCATTTTCAAGTGCATCTCTAACATTTTTAGGTTTAAATTCACAAACTAAACATGTGTTGTTTCTCAACTTACTTTGTGTCATCATACCAGCTTTCTTGTCTCCAATAATCTAATTTTGTGGATGGTGTCTCCTCACAAATTTTGCAAGTACATGCTTTGTTCTTTGTTCTTCATTCGGTATAGCATCAAGATCTTCCTCGATAATTGTTTCCTCATTCTCATTTTGTATAGGTTGATGCTCGGTATCATTATTTTGTTGCTCGGTAATGCCAGGTTGTTGCTCGGGTAGAATGTCTAGTTTTTCAATATATGTAAATCTACCATAATCTTTTGATTCCTTTTTTCTTTCTTCATCATTTTTCTTAGAAAAATCATCAACCCTCACATTTGTACTTTCAATCATTTTGTTAGTAGCCTTATTCAAACATTTGTACTTTTAGTAGAATATCCTAAGAATATTCCTTCATCACCTTTTGAATCAAATTTCTCATTTCTATCATCTTTCAGAATGTAACATCTACTTCCAAATATTTTGAAATAACTTACATTCAGTGTGTAACCATACCATAACTCATAGGGTGTTTTGTTTGAATATTTCTTCAGTTGTACTCGGTTCAATGTGTATATAGCAGTACTAATAGCTTCTCTCCAATTTGTTTGTGTAACATCTTTTTCAATCATTAATGTTCTATCACAATCAACAATAGATTTATTCCTCCTTTCAATAATTACATTCTATTGTAGTGTTCTCAGTGTAGAAACCTATCTTTTAATTCCATGCTCATTACAAAAGTTGGTGAACTCATCAGAAATAAACTCACCACCTCTATCTAATCTCAAGCATTTTAACTCTTTTCCACTTTCTCTTTCCACTTGAACTTATACCATTTAAACATCTTAAAGGCTTTAAATTTTTCTTTCAAAAACATAATAGTCATCATCCTAGAGTATTCATCAACAAATAAGATAAAATCTATGTCTCCATAATAACTCTGAGTTCTCATAGGACCACACAAGTCAGTATGAACCAACTCCAAAATAGAATTAGATGAATAGTTTTTCCTCTTGAAACTAGATTTTGACATTTTTCCCATTTGACATTGTTTATACATGACATGGTTAGGTTTAGATAAGCTCGGTAAGCCTCTAACTCTCCTTTTTTTATTGATTTTAACCATGTTGTCAAAATTCACATGACATATCCTTTTGTTCCATAACCACACATCTTCAGTTCTAGCCAATAAATAAGAAGTTTTAGCATTGTCAAGATAGAATAGATTACCTTTCGATTGTTCACCAGTACTGACCAAATTTCTAGTCTCATCGTAGATTTTCACCTTTCTATTTTCAAATGCAACTTAGTGACCTATTTTATTCAGTTGTACTACACTAAAAAAATTATAGTTAAGTCCCTTCACCCAATATGCATTCTCACATCTAATCTTATTGTTCAACAAGATAGATCCTTTTCTTTTTAATAGACAAGGTGTATCATTTCCCATTTTATCAGATCCACCATTATAATTTTCAAGGTATTCAAATTTTTCTTCATCACCAATCATATGGTGTGTATAGCCACTATCAATAATCCAAGTATCATTCTTTCTAACTTTAGAAATAAGTGTTGTTTCAACATACCTTTCTTCTTCTTTTGAATCTTCTTTCAAAGCTATGAATACCACCTCAATGTCTTCATCAATGTCGGTGTCAGCATAAGTTTCATCATCATCTTCAACAAGGTAACACGCTTTCTTGTCTTTGTCTTTGTAGTCTCAATTTCTTCTCTTATCATACTATCAGTTGCCTTTGTGTTCTCGATTATCTCTCCTGTCAAATTTTATTTCACTGGATCATTCATTGTCTTTGTCATCTCATTTCCTATTAGGACATCTAGCTGCAATGTGGCCAATTTCTTTACAGTTAAAACATACCAAAGGTAATTTCCCTTTATATCTTCCTTTACCTTTCTACAGTCTTCTAGCCATTAATGCTTCAAGTTTATCAAGTTCATCCTCATCACTATCACTGTCACTCTCATTTCTTATCATGTGCTTACTACTTGATTTACCAATTTTCAAAGGTCCAGTCGGTTGGATGAATTCATTATCCAAGTAGTATATAGAAGATTCTCCAATTCTAGATATATGCAATCTCATTTTTCTTTTCCATGTCAAGAAGTTATCTTTGTTCAGCTTTGGCACCTCTCTCTTATACATCTTGTGATCTTTAGCTTAAGTCCTTCAAACTTTTCTTTCCAAGCACTCTATGCTCTTATACCAATTTTTAGATAGCTGAGAGTGGGGTGAATTAGTTAAGTCCAGTTATCCTACAGTCCCAAATCCCTAGATTGTTAATCTTTATTGAGCATTTTAGGTTGTCATTAGTATCAAAGGATAGTAAATAGGTCGGTCGGTTATTTACATTGAGACAGTCGGTAACTAGTAGTAAGACAGAGCAGTCGGTAAAGCCTTATACCGAGCATCACATAGTTAACTGAGCACCAACAACACCGACACTGACGGTCAGTAAACACCGAGCATCACAGTGTACACCAAGTAGATTATACAGTGTTTACTGATGATCATAGTAAATGGCATAGTAATCAGAAATGGCACATTATTCTATGCAAATAGTTATAAAAAATCATAAAATGGTTTACCAAGATCGAGGAGCATTTATTGTAAAAGATATTCATTAAATGCAATGATTATCTTATTTGTATTAGTTGATCTAGATTATTTTGCACCGTAGATCTTAGGGTTATGATTTTCTTTTATAACCTAATTTTTTTTTAAGCGGAAAAAACAAAACACTATATATTGTATATGTTCACACCATTTTATGGGGTTTTTGAACTAATATATATGAATCATGGAGCACTTGAAGAAATTGCCTATCTTCAAGACAATCAGTTTACTGAACAGAATAGAGTACAAAGGTTTTCAGATTGAGTAGAATTAGACAAGGCAACTGAGTAGATCAGAGCAGAGAACCATCAAAGATAAGGTGATATTTTGATAAGAACTTATAGATCTATTTTAGATAATTGATTTTTCAACTAGCAGATAGTTACCTATTACTTTATAATAATTGTGATAGAATTTTTGTGAAATCTCTTAACAGAGTAGACTTAACAGTCTTTGTATAAATCTCTTAACCGAGTACACACTTCATATAGTGTTGTTAAATCCTATAACTAGGTAGATCTAATTGATCTAATATGTTACTCCTAACAGGGTAAGATCACCAGAAGTGATCAAAACTTGTAGCCTTAACAGGCAAACATTTTCTATCTACAGTAGTGAAGAATTTGTGGGTGTCATCCCCACCGTAGTTTTTACCTTCTAACAAGGGTTTCTGCGTTACCAAAATACTTGTGTTATGTGATTTTCATATTGATTTCATATTTTTTACTTTCTTAAGTTAACTAGATGATTGATTTATGCAATTAGATTCAAGTTATTTTGATCAGTTATCATAGTATTCAGTCATAGATCAGAAAGGTTTTGTAACTAAAGTTTTGAAGGCATTGATTCACCCCTCCCCTCTCAGTACCTATCTCTCCTAATTCCAACATAGATGTATATATTAAAACTTTTCAATCAAATAATCAACTCGGTAAGTTATCAACTATGTCTTTCTCTTCATCTACTGACTACCAGTAAATTAAATATTGTGTTCACCGATCTATCCAATTATGAAATGTGTAAATAAAAATAAAAATTCAACACATCATACACATATAACACATATTTTTAACATGGAAACCCTGCTAGGGGAAAAACCACCTGGGACTAGTAACCCAAAATAATTCACTCTTCTGAAGTGAGCTCAGTTAGGAGCCAACCCTGTTAAATATTACAAAACACACTATAAGGTGTGACCTGGTTAGAGGATTTATCACTAATAGTTCTCCCTTGACCATGCATTCACTATGGGGTAAAAAAGAAAACAATCAACATTCATTGAATGTCATATTGAAATACAAAAGATTGTTAAGTCTCACTCGGTTAAGAAATTTATCTATAACAATGGTTAAACTAATATAGTAATGATCTGATTCATATACAACTATGATTTGCAAATTTTCAGATCTATACTAAGCTCACAAATACCTATGATCAATAATTAATTCAATCCTTCATATCCTCCAACTTTATTCCACTTGGTGTGTACTTCTCTGACACTCGGTGTTGTCTATAGTTCTGCTTGGTTCTGTCTTCAACCAGTTTAATTAGTAGTGCATGAAAATAATCCTTTTCACGTGAATTCTCCTGCAATATAAAAAATCCTAGACTCAATAATGAATCTCATGTCTCTGTATATAGACATCATAAACCATTTAATTTTCATTCATAGATTTTGCCTCTTAATCTACACTATTCATTTTTTCTCTTTAACTTTCCTCGACAGTTGTGTCATTAACACATTTCATTATCCCTCATTTGATCAATCTTGAATTTTGTCAATCATTAGATCATCATAAAAAACATTATCTTCTACCTCAAAATCATAAGCAATGTCCAGCTCATCATTTCAGTCGGTTGTTGTAAACATTATTTCTTTCTTTCACTTGGTCAATACCTAAATGTGTCATTGATTACCTACTTGGTTAATACTATACTCATTATACACTAAACTATCTCGGTGTATACAAAAATCTTCATTTACCAACCACACAAACTTGCTTAGTCTTGATCTTCAATACATAACAAAATCATGTAATACAATCAAGTCATCAACATGATGCCATAGACTTATCAATAAGTTACCTAATGTATACTATAGCCATATCTTTCACATCCATCTCATCTTCATGTAGCTGTGTGTGTGAAAATTGTACCTGATCTGTAGACACGACACTTCAGTAAAACATTAGAGGTTAGCAAAAATTGAAATCATGTAATGAATTGAAAGCTAAACTAACCAGGTGATTTATTGCCTTCTAATAGGTGCGAGTATGATGTTCTCAGATTTTTATTGAGATCAGTGACCTTGACGACACCTAAACGAAGGATTTAAATGCAAAACTGATATGAAATATGAATGCAATTAATCTATATTTTTGGATTTTTCTATGCAATAAGAATGATAAATTGATATGAACCAATGCTAGATGAACTGATATGAAATTGATCCAACAATGATATGACAAAGAATCTAAATGAATGTAAAAAAAAAACAACTTGATCTCACAATAGCCTTGATTTGCAATAAGCTTTGATTCTCCAAATTCCAATTCTTCAAAATAGTTGTGTAATTTGTAGACGACTTTGGCAGAGTAATCTCGTAAAATTATGAGATTCTATGGATTGAGAGATGATTTGTGAAGAGCTAAAGCCTTGATTTTATAGAAATTCAGGGCTTTGAGGATGCATGAAAGAAAGCCATAAATCACTCAAATAAACTCAACTTGATTTTTGAGTTATCTAAAAATAAAGATAATTTAATTCACAAAAACATGCAAATCATGCAAAAATAGCTTTTTAACTCAAATTAGAAGTTTAGATCAATTTTAAAACTCAAAAATGATGTTGAGTTCCAAAAAGTCAATAACTTGCATTGATTTTCTGATTTGGAGTTTAATGGCTCTTTGATTGTGCGCATGGATAATTATGAATTAATAAATAAATAAAGTGATTTATTCTCAACTTAACTGATTTTTGAAAAATAAAACAATTGATTTATGGGTTAATCAATTATTTAATCAAACTTTTATTCAAAATTACAATATTAAAAATTGACAAAAATGATTTAATTAATTAAATAAAATATTTAATCAATTGTTTGTAAGATTGTGGATTTATTGTCAAAATTAAATATCATAATTAGGAATAATGGAATTAAATTCAATTAAATAATTAAGTGACCAAATTAAATCTAATTAATTAAATATTGAGAATATTCGATTAATCAAACTTTAGGATAAATATGATTTATCGCCAAATAATTATAAAATTAAAGATAATTAAGATAATTAGGAATATTACTAGGAATTTTCCCCGATGCAGAATTTAGGATAATCAATTAGGATTTGATGATGTTCAGATGTGCCTTAGGTTAGGACTTCGATGTCAATTTCATTCGATATGTCTATATAGGAGGTTAATGAACTTATAGCCCATTTTTGGGGTATTATAGTAGCTATCTCATTACTTTACCATTTTCCTTCTTTAAATGTTTGTAATCATCATGATAAGTATAGTCAAAACTAGTTAACATTAATGACAATACATTGACTGATTTAATTATCTTACATATACTTTAGTAGCTAGGTGACCATCAATCACTGTCTTTTACCTGTCCATTCTTTTCATCAAGATATTCAATCAGGTGTAGGTTATCATTTTTTCCTAGAAGACAAATCTTGGACTCCATAATTACTGTCCATGAAAATATTCATTCTTTGGTTTTCTTGAATAACTAGTGATTCCTTATGAAGCCAGATCTCTCCAAAGCTTATGATCAGGTTGACTGGTCCTTTCTTCACAAGATCCTATAGGCCTTTGGGTTTGAAACATGAGTGATATAGATTATTTTGCATCTCATCACCACTTCATCCTCAACTTTCTTTGTTAATTATACCACTTCCATTTTCTTTAAACCATCTAGAGGTTTAAGGAAGGAAGATCCAATTTCTCCTATCCTTTTTACTATCATTGGAGAATTCCTTAGTAGATATGTCCAAAAGTTGGTCATTCAGGGTGAAATCTAGGGGCTTAATGGTGCAGGAGCACCTAGGAAATCCTTAAAGCCCTTAAGTTTTGGCTTGTATCTGACATTAGCCAAGTCAAAGTTGTGAGTTTTCTTTTAGGCCTTAGTAGGTCATGTGGACTAGGTGAGTTAGTGTTAGAACTAAGGTCACCAATTAGTCATTGTTAGTTGTTTTAGTTAGTTTAGGCTTAGAATTATAAAGTTGGTATTTGGGTTATTAATGTTTCCTAAACCCATGAGGGATATAAAGAAGATTCTTTAAGATCATTAATGGTGTTAGTTCATCAAACTACATAGCATAGAGGGCCTATATTCTAGTTGGCCTAATGAATGTAAAAGATGCCAAAAGTTGTCATGACAACATTTGCAATTTATTGTGAATGTTGCATAAGATAGGAGTGGGAAATGAACTAACATGGCCTAAAAAGGTGGGTAATGGCATCTAAGACTCTCTCATGCTCGAATCCTAAGGTAGAGAGTATTTTAATCAAGTTATTTTGGTAAGCAAGCAAGGAGAGTTCCTGTATACAGTGAACGATCTACTGTTCTTGCATGTTAATGGTGTTGTAATGGATTAAAGATCGAGAGTTATCTTTGGATTTAAGTAGAGTAGTATGTTTTAAGGCTTTTCTTTTCATAGTGTTAGATGTTTTGAGTTAATCTTCAAGTTGTGAGAAATAAGTTTGAACTAGTCTGTCTGTTGGTTACCTTTAGCATGTTTTTGCTTTCATGGCTCTCACTTGAGATTCAACCATTGAAACCTCTAAAAGGTGGATGAATCTTGTAGTGGAGCCTTTGTACATAATGTATATGGAGGTAGGAGTCTTGAAGATTTGATCTGTTATTTTTAATGTCAAGCCCTAGGCGAGCTTAGTGTGCTCGGTTAGAGGTTTGGCAGTGAATGAACTGAAGATTGCATGTAGGGGAATGAAGTACAGTATGGAAAAATCATAGTTCCAGGAGTTATATGACATGTACTTGACATACTAGAGAGATGGTATGGTGATCAATCCATCTGATTGAGTTTCAAGCAAGAAACAGGGAGGTCCTAGAAATCGGGCCTATTAGCCCTATTTGACCTATATAATAGGAAGCCTATGTACGGATGCCCTAGGAACCCAAAACCTTTTGAATCCTTAATATCTTCCAAAAGGGTATCTAAGTATCCAATTAGGCTTGTAGGTTGTTTCAAAATTTTGGACAAGAAATGGTGAAAAGACCATGTTTAGGGCTACAAGGAAACTAGGCCTAATTAGGCCTCCATAAAGCTACTTATTGGACCCGACTGTAAAGGGTTTGGAGATCCATAAAAATGGATTCAAATTGGAAAATATGGAGTTTTTTCAAGTTATTTGGTACCCCTACAATCAATTTTATATTTTGTATGAGAATGGCACTTGGAATCTTCTAAGTGTAGGGAAGGATTGAAGGAAAACTTTAAGGTGAATGTTCTTCAAGGTTAAACACAAAGAGATCAACTCTTAGAGAATATTTTGGCAAGGATTTAGGTTGAACACCTAAGTCTAATGAGATCCTAGAGGAGAGTAGGATCCTTGGAAGAATACAAGCAAGGTCTTCTTGGCATTTGTGTGAGCACACCTAGAACAACATACACCATATTGGTATCGAAGCTTGTTTTGACCAGGCTTGTGGTTGATGTTGCAACCTACTAAATCAGTAGGAGAGAATACATAATTTTAGTTAGTGGAAGATAGTACAATGGTGACTAACACTAAGTTATCCAAGAAGGTGGAAGACCAAGAAGAGGAGAATAGATTACTCTAGGAAAGATTGGCCCAATTAGAGCTAAAGGTGGATGAAGTAGATGTAAAGGCTAAAGAATCTAATGATAAGATAGATGGAAAAAAAAGGAGATCCTTTTGGAGGATGAGGTCCCTGAACCAGACCCAATACTGGCTAAAGAACCATTCATGAAGACATTGAAAGCCTTGAGTGGAAAAGCATTAGAAGGCATTCCTATCTTCAATGGGAAGATGGAACCAGAGATAGTCCTAGATTGGATAGAAGGACTAGAGAACCATTTTGAGTGTGATGGAATCACAAAGGCTCAAAAGGTTAAAGTAGCCAAAGCTAGATTAAGAGGTCTTGCACTCACTTGGTGGAAGTTTCCACAAGATGAGAGGGAGAAAGAAGGCAAGAATCCAATTTCTACATTGAAGGAAATGGTGTCCAAAATCAGGGATGCATATGTGCCAGAGGATTATGAAATCCAACTCTATAAGAAGAGGCAAAGTCTTAGGCAAAAAGACTTGGATGTGAAATCATATACTGAGGAGTTCCAAAAACTTTGCATGAGATCCCGAGTTGTAGAGGGTGAGAAAGTGAAGGTGGCAATATACATCAATGGGCTCAAATGGAATATCCAAAATGAGATGAATCTTATGACTCTTGAAACCATTCAAAAATTCCATCATCTTGTTGTCAAGGTAGAGGAGAAGTTGAGAAAGGAACAAGATTCTAGTACCTCAAGAGGCAGAGGTAGAGGAAGAGATAGTAGAGAGAAAAGAAGTGGATATGGTGGAAGGAGTTCAAAGTCAAAGGCTCAAGGAGAAATCAAATACACTAAGTAGCAAGAGGGAAGCTCTAGTAGAGGTAGTAGAGGAAGGAGCTCTAATTTTAGAGGAAGAAGTGGTGGACAAGGAAGAGGCAATTATTTTGTGAACAAGAAATGCTACCATTGTAACCAAATGGGGCACCCTGCCTATAGGTGTCCAGAGAAGGGTAGTACTTCTCAAGGAGGTGATAAGAGAGTCAATATTGTTCATGAGGAGACAAATGCAGTAGTGAATCACCCTGAGGTTACCACTAACATTAGAAGAAGGTGACAACCTCATGATGAGGAGAACATTGATCAAAGAGCCAGTTAAAGAGGAGCCAATACAAAGAAGGTCCCTATTTAGGATAAAATGTAAGATGATGGGAAAGGTGTGTAGATTCATCATTGACTTAGGGTCTACTAACAACATTGTGTCAGAGGAAGCAGTCAGCAAGTTAAAAATGACAAGGATACCCCACACTAGTCCTTACAAGGTCACATGGCTAAATAAAGGATAGTGTGTCTTAGTGAATGAGTAGGCCTAGGTGGAGTTCTCATTTAGGAGGTATAAGGACAAGGTATTATGTGATGTGTTACCTATGGATGCATGTCACTTTCTCCTAGGTAGACCATGGCAATTCAACTGCCAAGCTATGCATGATGGAGTGAAGAACTCATATACTTTCAAGAAGGATAATGTGACATTTAAATTTCAATCACTATTAGAGGATACAAAGATGAAGATAGCAGGCCCTAATGTACTCATGGTTGGTGAGAAAGAGTTCTTAGAAGCCTTGGAAGAGGGAGAAGGAGTTGGATTTGCACTAGTGTTAAGGCCAAGAGAGGTAAATGATGACAAGGTAACCAAGAAGCCAGAGCTACCTAAGGAGATACAAAGCATTTGGTAGACTTATGAAGGCATAGTAAGTGATGGACAACCATCAACATTACCCCCTAAAAGAGCTATAAGTCATAGGATAGACTTCATACTAGGAGCTACCCTTCCCAATAAGGCAGCCTATAAAATGACCCCTCAACAAAATGAGGAAATTGCTAGACAAATCCAAGAGCTTTTAAGTCAAGGTCTTATTAGAAAGAGCATCATCCCATGTGTTGTACCCATAGTCCTAGCACCTAAAAAAGGAGGAACTTGGAGTCTTTGTACTGATTCAAGGGCCATAAATAGGATAACCTTTAGGTATAGGTTCCCTATCCCTAGGATTGAAGACCTAATGGATTGTCTAGGGGAAGCCAAGTACTTTACCAAGATAGACTTAAAGAGTGGTTATCACCAAATTAGGATACATGAGGGAGATGAGTGGAAAATAGCCTTCAAAACTAATGAAGGATTGTATGAATGGCTTGTCATGCCATTTGGACTATCTAATGCCCCCTCCACATTCATGAGGCTCATGAATGAAGTCCTTAAGGACTACATTGGAAAATTTGGAGTGGTATATCTTGATGATATACTAATTTATAGCAAGACAAAGGATGAGAATCTCTAACACCTAGAGACTGTTATCAAGAGGTTGCATGATGAAAGGTTGATGATAAATTTGGAGAAATGTGAATTCATGAGACAAGAATTGGTATACCTTGGGTTTGTACTATCTCATAGAAATCTAAAAATGGACACTAGCAAAGTGGAATCCATCCTCAATTGGCCCACTCCAAGGACAGTAACATAGGTAAGAATTTTTCATGGCCTTCCTCAATACTATAGGAAGTTTATTAAATAATTCAGTGCTATTTTTGCTCCTATATTGAACACCATTAAAGGAGGCATGAAGAAGAAGTTTGTGTGGAATGAACAAGCTAACAATAGCTTTGATTTATTGAAGAAAAATATTGCTACTCAACCTATTCTAGTTTTGCCAATCTTTGAGAAGTTATTTATTATAGAGTGTGATGCAAGCAATGTGGCTATTGGAGTTGTTTTAAGCCAAGACGGTAGACTAGTGGCTTTTCATTTAGAGAATTTGAGTGAAGCTAAGAAGAAGTATTCTTCTTATGACCTTGAGATGTATGCACTAGTTTAGGCCTTAAGGAAATGGAGGCATTATTTTCTTCCCAAGGAGTTCATAGTCTATTCAGACAACCAAGCTCTAAGTTTCTTTAACTCTCAAGAGAAACTCAGTCATAAGCACATGAAGTGGGTTGAATACCTACAAGCATACACATTTAACATCAAGCATAAGAAGGGAGTACTAAACAAGGTGGCAGATGCCTTGAGTAGAAGAGCTCTCACTATCCAAGAGATACAATTGAAGAGCATGGTAATAGATCACTTCAAAGATCTATATGTTGATGATGAAGACTTTGCAGACATTTATAAGGTATGTGTTGAACATAGGAATCATTTCCATAGAAAATATGTTGAATATACTTTGCAAAGTAATCTTTTATTTAACGGAAGTTAGCTATATATTCCTAGAGGGTCTATAAGAGAGAATTTGATTCAAGAAAAGCACAATGGTGTATTGAGTGGTCACATTGGGATCATTAAGACACAAGAACTTGTTCAAAGGTTCTACTTTTGGCCTAGAATGAACATTGATGTAAGGAAGTATGTTGAGAGTTGCATTGTGTGTCAAAAGGCCAAAGGAACTTCTTCAAATGTAGGCCTATATCAACCACTACTTATTCCCACTAGACCATGGGAATGCTTGAGCATGGACTTTGTAGTTGGGTTACCCAAGACAAGACAAGGAATGGATAGTGTCTATGTAATTGTGGACAGATTTAGTAAGATGGCTCATTTTGTGTCATGCAATACAACCAATGATGCCAACCAAATAGCTTCTCTATTCTTCAAAGAGATAGTTAGGATACATGGGTTACCCTTGAGCATAGTGTCAGATAGAGACACCAAGTTTATGAGTCACTTTTGGAAGACTCTTTGGCAAAGATTAGGCACCAATTTATCCTTTGGATTTGCATACCATCCTTAAAAAGATGGTCAAACCGAGGTGGTAAATAGGAGCCTTGGAAATCTTTTAAGATGCTTGACCAAAGAATATAGTCAACAATGGGATCAATTGATTGGACAAGCTAAGTGTGCATACAATGACACTATGAACAAGTCTACAGGGAAGAGTCCCTTTGAAATTGTATATGGCCTACATCCTAGAGGATTCTATGAACTAAGAGACTTAAAGGATAGAGTTAAGGGAAGTGGATATGTTGATGATTTTTCTTATGCCATGCAGGAGATTCATGATACAGTCAGGAAAACATTGACTGATAACACCATGAAACACAAGACTAAGGTTGATGAGTGTAGAAGATAAATGCAATTCAATATTGGAGATTTAGTAATGTTGCATCTAAACAAATCTAGACTATAGAAGGGAGTCCCTCACAAATTGCAAATGAGAAGGATAGGTCCATGTCCTATCTTAGCAAAGTATGGAGACAATGCTTATAAAGTGGAACTACCAGAGGATAGTGGACAGTCCCATGTTTATAATGTTGTAGACTTGGTTCTTTACAAAGGACCAACACCTGATCTTGATCAAAGCCTAATTGAAGTCATTCAAGAAGTGGATAAGCTCAAATTACCTTCTACATTAGTCAAGCAGGCTGACAGCATACTGGATTCAAGAGTCTACAAGAAGACTAGAAAGAATGAGTACAAGGAACATTTGATCAAATGGAATGGCCAATCTGATGTAGATGTAGTATGGATTAAGGAAGCTGAGTTTAAGAAGTTTGGATTTGATCCTACCTTACTCAATCCAAGGGGGGATTGAAGTCTTTTATTAATGGAGGATGGTGCAGGAGCACCTAGGAAATCCTTAAAGCCCTTACGCTTTGGCTTGTATCTGACATTATCCAAGTTAGAGTTGTTATTTTTCTTTGAGACCTTAGTAGGTCATGTGGACTAGGTGAGTTAGTGTTAGAACTAAGGTCACCAATTAGTCATTGTTAGTTGTTTTGGTTAGTTTAGGCTTAGAAGTCTAAAGTTGTGATTTGGGTTATTAATGTGTCCTAAACCCATGAGGGATATAAATAAGATTCTTTAAGGTCATTAGTGGTGTTATTTCATTGAACTACATAGCATAGAGGCCATATATTCTAGTTGGCCTAATGAATGTAAAAGATGCCAAAAGTTGTCATGACAACATTTGCAATTTATTGCAAATGTTGCATGCAACTCGGCAACATTGGATTCCCAAAAAGATAGGAGTGGGAAATGAACTAAAATGGCCTAAAAATGTGGATAATGGCATCTAAGACTCTCTCAAGCTCTAATCTTGAGGTAGAGAGTATTGTAATCAAGTTCTTTTGGTAAGCAAGCAAGGAGAGTTCCTGTATACAGTGCACAGTCTATTGTTATTGCATGTTAATGGTGTTGTAATGGATTAAAGCTCAAGAGTTAGCTTTGGATTTAAGTAGAGTAGTATTTTTTAAGGCTTTTCTTTTCATAGTGTTAGATGTTTTGAGTTAATCTTCAAGTTGTGAGAAATAAGTTTGGACTAGCCTGTCTGCTGGTTACCTTTAGCCTGTTTTTGCTTTCATGGCTCCCACTTGAGATTCAACCATTGAAACCTCTAAAAGGTGGAAGAATATTTTAGTGGAGCATTTTTACATAGTTTATATAGAGGTAGGAGTCTAGAAGAGTCAAGCTATTATTTTTAATGTCAAGCCCTAGGCGAGCTTAGTGTGCCCGGTTAGAGGTTTGACAATGAATGAACTAAAAATTGTATGTAGGGGAATGAAGTACAATACGGAACACTCATAGTTCCAAGAGGTATATGACATGTGCTTGAAATAATAGAGATATAGGATGGTGATCAATCCATTTGATTGAGTTTCAAGCAAGAAACAAGGAGGTCCTAGAAATTAGGCCTATTAGCCCTATTTGACCTATATAATAGGAAGCCTGTGTATGGATGCCCTATATGGATGCCCTAGGAACCCAAAACCTTTTGAATCCTTAATATCTTCCAAAAGGGTATTTGAATATCCAATCAAGTTTTTAGGTTGTTTGGAAAGTTTGGACAAGAAATGGTGAAAAGACCATGTCTAGGGCTACAAGGAAACTAGGCCTAATTAGGCCTCCATAAAGCTACTTATTGGACCCAACTTTAAAGGGTTTGGAGATCCATAAAAATATATTAAAATGGGAATATATGGATTTTTTTCAAGGTATTTGGTACCCCTACAATCAATTTGATAGTTTGTGTGAGAATGGCACTTGGAATCTTCTAAGTGTAGGGAAGGATTGAAGGAAAACTTTAAGGTGAATGTTCTTCAAGGTTAAACACAAAGAGATCAACTCTTAGAGAAGATTTTTGAAAGGCTTTAGGTTGAACACCTAAGTCTAATGAGATCCTAGAGGAGAGTAGGATCCTTGGAAGAAGACAAGCAAGGTCTTCTTGGCATTTGTGTGAGCACACCTAGAACAACATACACCACATAAACCCTCCTCCATTTATTTGACTTTCTCATGAAAAATTTATGGATGATTTATCATAATGGGATCCTCAAAAGTGAAATAAGTGAGAAAGATGAAAGAGGATCTAAACATTTATAGCTAGGCTACAAGTCAATTCATTAATTGGAACAAAATCTCTCTTTTTCATTAACACTCCTACTGAGAGACAAAGGAAGATATACAATATTCAAGGGTGTTCAATAGTTGATGTTTTGTCATCCTACTTGGGTCTCCCGCTTGATCTCAAACCTCCAGACTCCTTTTGGAATTCTTTGGTAGGTAGATTTAATAATAAGTTGGCTGGATAGAAGGCAGCCTTGTTAGGTCAAAATGGAGAAATCCAACTGTTTAGGTCTTCTCTTCAGAACTTACTAGTATATGCTCTTTGTGTTTAGTATTCCAATATCATTGAGAGTATCATGAAATTCATCCTTTGGTCGGGTGTTGAGGAGAAAAATCACCTTCTTCTTATTGCCTGGGATGATGTTTGTAAACCAAAAAATTTGGGAGGTTTGGGTCTAAGAAGTATAAGGATTTTCAACAAAGCCCTTCTGGATAAATAGATATCAAAAAAATTTGGTGATTCTAGGGAGTGGAAACAGATTTGGAAAAGTAAATATTTAAGTCATTTCTCCTCTCTGATTGACTTCATCAACTACCCTATTGTTTCCAATGGCTCTTATATGTGGAACAATATCCAAAAGGTGAAGGAGGTTGTTATCTATGGTCAAAGATGGAAGGTGGGAAATGGTAGAAGCATTCATTTCTGGGAAGATAAGTGGATCTTGGAGAAACCTCTTTGTATCTATGCTCAATTTTCTCCTTTTGTGGATCTTTTCAAGGCCTCTTTTGGTTCGCTAGTTGGAGAGTACCAGTAGGGAAAAAAGTGGGTTCATCTTTTGTCCATTGATCCTTCTCTTGGCTCCTTTTAAACTATGCTCAATGCCTCAATGATTAGGGATGATTCTCAAGATTCAATCATATGGATGGTCACTTCTGGTGGAATTTAATCTATTTCCTCAGTTGTCCCTCTCCTCTCTAGAACTTCTGATTCTCCCCCCTTTTGAGAGAAGTCATGGATGAAGTTTCTTATTCCTAAAATTAATATATTTTACTAGATTTTTCATCAAAATAAAATATTAACTACTGAAAATCTCTATAAAAGAGGATTCTCAATCCCTAATAGGTGCTATTTGTGCCTGGAAGTGGAGGAGAATGTCTTCCACCTTTTGTTGCACTACTATTTTTCTAGGAATGTCTAGTCCATAATCTTCCACAAATGGAATCTTAACTGGGTTTTCCCTAGATCTATCCAAAATTTTCTCTCTCAATGGATTCGTCCCTCTTCTAATCAATTTCTTAGGGCTCTTTGGACAATCACTACACCCCACCTGATCTGGGGGATTTGGAAGGAAAGAAATAACAATATTTTTAGAGATTTAGCCTCTCCCTTTTCTAGTGGTTTTTGAGAAAACTACAAGGGCCATTGGAGAGAACAACAATCTTCTTCAGCTAGAACTAAAAGATAATCCTTCAATCCACTATATGGATGAGGATCTTAGGATTTCTAGAGACTGGGACCTAACTATTGATGTGACTAAAGGTTTGGGAAAAATCAACAAGAGAAGAGAAGGTTTGGTCTGGCTTTTTCCTCTGGAAGGTTGGGTTAAGATTAATCTTGATGGGGCAGCCAAATGGAATCCTAGGCCAACTAGGTGTGGGGGAGTGGTGAGAGATGAGAATGGAAATTATATTTCTATGGTGGGGCTCCCCTTGGGATCCTAGACTAACAACTTAGTAGAATCCATGGACGCCTATCAAACTCTTCTTTTGGCTAAGCATCTAAAATGCAAGAATGTTCAGATTGAAGAGGATTCTAACAATTGTCATGCCCAAAACTAGGAAAAACACACAGATAAAAAAATTTTAAACACAAGTACAAACAACTACGATACACAACTAATACAAAAAGTGTTACGGAATGGTAACGACAAGGTGAAGTTAGTTTTCAAGTTGCAAGGTCTTGACATAGATTGAGTTTGGGTTACATCACATGTGGATGCAGAGTCGTTATACCAAATTGTTATACGGGTTAGAGACTCTAAGTTTTAGTGTTACAGAAATACTTGGGTCAGGTTGAATTAAACTATGGTTTTATGTTTAGCAAGGTGTGGCATCATGATCGTAAATCATGTTAAGAACATAAGTTGAATTAGGTTGATAAGATACTCTTACACTTACTTCATTTTACTAGGTGATTCACAAGGGTGTACTAAACTGCATTATAGGTTGACCTAGCCATGCTTTAAATCTTAATCCAAATTATAACATGACCTATTTAAAACTAATACATATTACACTTTCATCATTAAACTACTTACGATCTTCCACTTATCCTTAAACATGATCCTAGGTCACACTCAAGTGGACTAAATAAAACCCTTTTAATAACCTTTCAATCCTTAAGCATTTGCAAATCAATTAATTAACCCTATCCACATATTATCTTTAAACAATTTCCAAAATAATTATTTTACCCACATTAGATTTCCTAACATCTTGAATTAAGTTCCCACGACGCATTAATTTTATCCAAATATAATACTAAAGAATGCATTAAAATTTTCCTATCGAACTTTCATAATTTTACAATTATTTGATAATAATATTACTTAAATTTGCCTATTTTCTTTAAAGAAAAATCTTACATTGCATTTTCTAATACACGTAGTTTAAATAAATAATAACTAGATTAAATTCAAGAAATAATAGATTTAACATTTCCTAACTATGCTTAAAAATATTAATCTTATATGTTAAAATAACTCACTAATATAAAGTCTATTAAAATTGTATCTTATTAAACATATAAAAACACATTTTTCATTAATCATTATTAAAATTAAATAACAATCTAACTTATGCAATTAAAAGCAAATTAAAATTTATAAATAAAACTTAAACTAACCTATCCTACTAACCTACCTTATCTCTCATCCCCATCACCCTCCCCCTTCCCATGGTCCATGTGCCAAGTGGGAGGAGTGATGTGACATAAATTCAATGAGTCCAAGAGAAAAATGGGTCGAATTTTTGAGGAGAAAGTGCAGATTTTAAACAAAATTTTTGGGGGCCCACAAAGGATCTTTCATGCAAGGTAAAGTTAAAGTGAACAAATTTTAAAAATAAGATAAGTCAACTTGTAGCATGGTACATAGGTGAGCGAAAGTAAGTCTTAAGCCCAATTAAGATGACGACCCAATGTTTAATCTCCTAAAAAACATGCTAGGTGATTATAAATATTTATGTCTCTTTTTTTTTTAATTATTTTTTTTTTAAAACTAAACAGCACGTCATTTCCTGTTTAGTTTTTACCAAAAAAAAACTAAACAGATAATATTTTTTATATTATCTTTAAACAATTCTCGATATAATTATTTTAGCCACATTAGATTCTTAACATCTTAAATTAAGTTCCCACAACGCAATAATTTTATCCAAATATAATACTAAAAAATGCATTAAAATTTTCCTATCGAACTTTCATAATTTGGCAATTATTTGATAATAACATTACTTAAATTTGCATAACATAATGAAGAACGACATCACTGTGATGAAGTCCAACATCCACCAGTTCCAAAAAGAAATTGTCAAAGTTGAGGGTGTTGTTACCTTCAATGATAGACTTAATGCCATGGAGGAGAAAATCCAATGCAGTAATGTTTTAACCAGGAAAGTTGAGACTATGGAAAAGAGGATTGACAAGCTAGAGAAGACCATGGGGAATATCGCAAAATAGAACTTTGTTATCCTCAAGGCTTCAAATGAGCATGTGAAGATCCTGGTTGACAAGTTTGATAACGGGAAAGGGAACCAAGAGATCATAAAGACTAAAGAAGAACAGGGTCCTAGCAAGCGTACAAGATCTAGGTCCAAGATGGTGGAAGATGGCAACAAGAACGACATGGAAGAATTGAAGCTGTCTGTTGCAAACATGCAGATTCTTATGGATCAGGCTGCAGAATTGATGAAATATGTTTAGACAGCAGCTTGTTATCTTGCTTTCTTTTTTGTTGTCCTTTGTCTTTTGGTTGGTCTTTATGTTTAAGGACTTGTTTGTGATACTTTTTTTGGTGCTGCTGCACCTGAACTATTGGAGCTTAAATGTTTTATCTATTTTCTCTATGTAAAAGGTTTCGGGTCCTTTCAAAACCTATTTTTAGTAATCAAAATATTACTTAAATTTGTCTCTTTTCTTTAAAGAAAAATTTTACATTGTATTTTCTAACACACAATTTTAAAAAAAAATAATTAGATTAAATTCAAGAAATAATATATTTAACATTTCTTAAATATTCTTAAAAATACTAATTCTATATGTTAAAATAACTCACTAATATAAAGTTTATTAAACCCCTATCCTATTAAACATATGAAAACATATTTTCCATTAATTATTATTAAAATTAAATAACAATTTAAGTTATGCAATTAAAAATAAATTAAAATCTATAAATAAAACTTAAACTAACCTATCCTACTAACCTACCATATCTCACATCCCCATCACCCTCCCCCTTCCTATGGCCCATGTGCCAAGTGGGAGGAGTGATGTGACATAAAGTCAATGACTCCAAGAGAAAAATGGGTCAAATTTTTAAGGAGAAAGTGCAAATTTTAAACAAAGTTTTTGGGGGTCCACCAAGGATCCTTCATGCAAGGTAAAATTAAAATAAATAAATTTTTAAAATAAAATAAGTCAACTTACAGCATGGTACGTAGGTGAGGGAAAGTGGTTCCTAAGCCCAATGAAGATGGCGACCCAATGGTTAATTTCCTGAAACACATGCTAGGTGAGTATAAATATTTATGTCTCCTTTTCTTTTTTTTAAAAAAAAATTAAATAGCAAGTCATTTTTTATTTAGTTTTTTTTTTTATAAATATATTAAACAGATAATATTTTTAATATTATTTTTAAATAATTTCGAATATAATTATTTTACCCACATTAGATTTCTTAACATTTTGAATTAAGTTCCCACAACGCAATAATTTTATCCAAATATAATATTAAAAAATGCATTAAAATTTCTCTATCAAACTTTCATAATTTTGCAATTATTTGATAATAATATTATTTAAATTCATCTATTTTCTTTAAAGAAAAATTTTACATTGCATTTTCTAACACACGGTTTAAATAAATAATAACTAAATTAAATTCAGAAAATAATATATTTAACATTTCCTAACTATTCTTAAAAATATTAATCTTATATGTTAAAATAACCCACTAATATAAAGTCTATTAAACTCATATCATATTAAACATATGAAAACACATTTTCCATTAATCATTATTAAAATTAAATAACAATCTAACTTATGCAATTAAAAATAAATTAAAAATTTATAAACAAAATTTAAACTAACATATCCTACTAACCTACCCTATCTCCCATCCCATCACCATTTTCCTTCCCATGGCCCACATTCCAAGTGGGAGGAGTGATGTGACATAAAGTAAATGACTCCAAAAATAAAAATGGGTCAAATTTTTAAGCAAGAGAAAGTGCGATTTTAAACAAAGTTTTTGGAGGTCCATCAAGAATCCTTAATGCAAAGTAAAGTTAAAGTAAACAAATTGTAAAAGTAAGATAAGTCAACTTGCAACATGGTACATAGGTGAGAAAAAGTGGATCTTGAGCCCAATGAAGATGGTGATCCAATGGTTAATTTTTCAAAAAATATGCTAGGTGAGTATAAATATTTATGTCTCCTTTTTTTTAATCTTATTTTTTTATAAAAAAAAAAAATTAAACAGTAAATCATTTCATGTTTAATTTTATTTTTTTAAAAAATTAAACAGATAAAATTTTTTATATTATCTTTAAACAATTCCCGATATAATTATTTTAGCCACATTAGATTTTTTAACATTTTGAATTAAGTTCCCACAATGTAATAATTTTATCTAAATATAATATTAAAGAATGCATTAAAATTTTTCTATCGAACGTTTATAATTTTACAATTATTTGATAATAATGTTACTTAAATTCACCTCTTTTCTTTAAAAAAAAAATTTACATTGCATTTTTTAACACACGTAATTTAAATAAATAATAACTAAATTAAATTTAAAAAATAATATATTTAACATTGCTTAACTATTCTTAAAAATACTAATCATATATGTTAAAATAACCCACTAAAATAAAGTCTATTAGACCCTTATCTTATTAAACATATGAAAATACATTTTTCATTAATTATTATTAAAATTAAATAACAATCTAACTTATATAATTAAAAATAAATTAAAGTCTATAAACAAAACTTAAATTAACCTATCCTACTAATCTACCTACTAACCTGACTTATCTTTCATCCCCATCACCCTCCCCCTTCTCATGGCTCACGTGCTAAGTGGAAGGAGTGATGTGACATAAAGTTAATTACTCTAAATAACAATTTAACGTGTATGTGCTCTTTAAGCATAAAAAATTTGCTTTTACTGCATTCTAAAAAATTTAAAATAATACATGAACGCTAAGAAAAATTTGAAAAAAATTAGTTCAATCCATTAAAAGGCTATTCTAGATATGTTAAGAAATATGAAATAGAGTTATTATAACAAATATAATTGAAAGCTTTATGATCTAAGATTATTTTAGCATTATAACTCTACTTAAAAATGAAAGGTGAATTGGTAAATTGCTCTTGGAATAAGAGAGTATTTATAGGATTTGAGAAAGGTTTGGATTAGGAGGATAAGTTAGAGTTAGAGGTAAAATTAGGAGTTGAATCAAAAATAAAAATTGACTTTCAAAAAGGTTAAATAGACCAAAACTTACGATAAGGATTGAAGACTTTTTAAAAGAGTTTAGGGTTTTTTAAGATATTTAAGAGTTTAGAAAATAAATAAATATTTATTTATTTCAAACAATTTTAGGTTGAAGATTTCATTTATTAAATAGATTTAATAAATAAGAGGGTTTAGTATTTAAATTTGATTTAAATATTTTTGAGATAGGATTAGGCTTAGAAAATTGGAGAATCGCCTTTTAATTAAAATTAAAATGAGATTAAGAATTTTTATAAGAGGTTAAGAATCTCTAAGATATTTTCAAAGTTTAAGATTTTAAATAAATATTTTATTTATTTAAATGATTTTTGATCAAGTTATTAATTAAATAATTAATAAATAGAAAAATAATGTTTAAATGAGATTTAAATATTTCTGGAAGAAGTTTCTTAATTAAATATTCTTAATTAAGATAAAAGAATTTAATGGCATAAAAATTAATTAATTAATTAAATAATTAATTGATTAATAAATGATGATGTCATCAAAAAAATTTCAAAAAATAAAAATATTTTATTTTTTAATAGATTTTTAAGTGTCTACATTTTGCCCCTCTTTTATGCGATATCGCAAGTGGCATGGCATCAAAGACAAGAAAATGAGATGCCTCAGACTAGCATTTAGAGAAATAAGGGGTTGTGAGAATGTAGACTATGATTTTAACCTGTTATTTGTTTTGAAAGGCTGAAACATTCAAATATTAGACTAATCTAGCATTTATCAGTTCAAAACATACACAAATATAAACCAAGCCACCTCAAAATTGTTGCTAAAAACAAATGTTATAAAGCATTGTTTGATTTGCTTCAATGAGAGGTATGTGGATGTGCTCTCTAAGCACAATGAGCTTGCTTCTAATACATTCTAAAAGATTTGAAATGATGTGTGAATGTTAAGAAAAGTTTGAAAGAAACTAGTTCAATCTATTAAAAAACTATTTTAAATGTGTTAAGAAACATGAAATAAAGCTATTCTAACAAATATAATTGAAAATTTTATGATCTAAAATTATTCTAATATTATAACTTTACTTAGAAATGAAAGGTGAATTGGTAAATTGCTCTTAGAAGATGAGAGTATTTATAAGACTTGAGAAGGGTTTGGGTCAGGAGGATGAAGTAGAGTTAGAGGTAAGATTAGGGGTTGAGTCAAGGATAAGGATTGATTTTCAAAAGAGTTGAATGGACCAAAGCTTAAGATAATGATTAAAGATTTTTAGAAAAGTTTAGGATATTTAAGAGTTTAGAAAATAAATAAATGATTATTTATTTATTTCAAAGATTTTTAAGTTGAGGATTTCATTTATTAAATAGATTTAATAAATAAAATGGTTTAACATTTAAATTTGATTTAAATATTTTTTAGATAAGATTAGGTTTAAGAAATGGGATAATCACCCCTTAATTAAAATTAAAGTGAGATTATGAATTTTTAGAAAAGGTTAAGGATCTCTAGGATATTTCAAAGTTTAAGATTTAAATAAATATTTTATTTATTTAAATAATTTTTGTCAATTTATTAATTAAATAATTAATAAATAAGGAAATAATGTTTAAATGAGATTTAAATATTTTTTGAAAGAGTTTTTTAATTAAATATTCTTAATTAAGATAAAGGGATTTAATGGCATAAAAATTAATTAATTAATTAATTAAATAAGTAATAAATGATAATGTCATCAAAAATTTTTCAGAAAATAAAAATACTTTATTTTCTAATAGATTTTTAGGTGTTTACATTTTTTCCCTCTTTGATACGATGACACAAGTGGCATGGTGTCAAAGATAAGAAAATAAGATGCCCCGGGCTAGCATTTAGAAGAATAAGGGGTTGTGCCTCTTCAAGAAAATAACGCAAAAATTAAACTTTGGAGAATTTTTTCAAAAAGAAACAGAAGGGAAGGGAAAGAATGAAGGAAGAATGGAGGATAAATAACCAAACTTCCAAGATAAAAGATGGAAGGATGCAAGATGAGATGGAATGCAAGATGCAGCTATATGAAAGATGCAAGATGCAAGATTAAGTTATATGATGCAGGATGCAAGGGATTTCAGGGAGCTCTAAGTGCAAATGTGGAGAGCACAACCTAGTTTGATATAGAAATACTAGACCTACTAAGGATACTGGGATCACAAGGTCTTTTCACTAGCGTTGTATAAGATTGAGGCTAAAAAGACACGCAGGGTTGCCCCAGCATCACGCATGAACCCAAGAGGAAGTATGGTAGAAATGATGCAAGAGAAACCACAAACAAATGACATTTTCCAAGTGCACCAGGTAACCCAGAAGATCACATGTGAAACATGCAAGGGTTATATCCGACTGACTCACAAGCAAAAGTAAAAGATCAAAAGACCTTGCCCTAGATTGTCCTCATTCGCAGTGCACCATGATATAAAGGATCATGGTGACTTTGAGGAGAGAACAATGAGAAGCCATAAAAGATTAACAAGATCCAAAGAACAAAATCTAAGACCAAAATGATAACTCCAAAAGACATCATTTGCCAAGAAGAGAGATTTGATTTGATTGATGGTGGGAAGATTAGTCTGAATGTGTGGAAGGATACATCGACACGGACCTGGTGTGATTGGTCGAAGATTAGGTTTGATAGGAGGAAAGATACATCGTCAAGGACCTACTAATTGATGAGAGAATGATTTTTGTTGTTCACTAGCAAATGATGAAGTTTGAGAATAATCATTGTGATCAAGAATAGTCGATAATTGATATTGTTGAAGTACAAGGCTGGGTAGGACAAGATTTTTGAGCAAATATTATTGCAGGATGGACAACCTGACTATGTACAACAAGATGGAATGATATGTACAATGGATGGGGAGATATTTACAATGGCTATGTATAGAAGCTCAGGATTTAGGATAGGAAGGTCTCGCTATACATGATAGATACATGAAAGATTGTGCTATACAAGATATGGTACAAGATATGATACAAGATATGTGTTGGCGGGATTGTGGATTTGCTTGAGGATTAAAAAGATGAATGCTGGGAGATGGTGGTGGGGATGGGGATGGGGATAGGAGTTTGATAGATAATGACTCGGTCCACTATGTATGGCACCTGTTTGTCAAGGTTTCACCAACATACTTGTCCAAGAAGCTTGAATTTCCAAGTTTTCACCATTGGATGAATGATTTTTCTTTTCTTTTTTTGTTTTTTTAATTTTTTTGTATTTTTCTATTTTTTCCAATTTTTATAGATTTTTTGAATATGTAAGATCTAGTTCAGGCATAGAACCTCTTCAGATGGATGATGTTGATTGGATCATTCAAGGACTCACCTTCTAGTGTAGATAATTGATAGGCTCCAGAGCTGAAGCATGTTGTGACAACATAGGGGCCCAGACAAGTAGGCTCAAACTTGTCTTTCTTTTCTCTGTGTGCTTGGACCTTCTGATTTTCCTTTAGGACCATGTCACTGACCTGGAACTGTCTAAGATGGACCTTCTTGTTATAACTCCTTTTGAGTCGATTCTGGTATGCAACCAGGTGATCATATGCTTGATGTCTCTTTTCATTTAATAGGTCTAGCTATGTAAGACGTGCCACATCATAGTCCTCATCAGTGGTATAGTTCTTTATAGAGACTCGCAATGATGGGAGCTCGACCTCGATTGGTAGAATGGCTTCAGCACCATATACAAGGGAATATGGGGTGGTGCCTGTGGTCTAGCTATGTAAGACGTGCCACATCATAGTCCTCATCAGTGGTATAGTTCTTCATGGAGACTCGCAATGATGGGAGCTCGACCTCGATTGGTAGAATGGCTTCAGCACCATATACAAGGGAATATGGGGTGGTGCCTGTGGGAGTGCGATAAGAAGTGTGGTAGGCCTAGAGGGCAGGATTTATTTGGAGGTGCCAATCACAACCAAAATCATTGACAACCTTCTTGAGGATTTTGAGGATTGTTTTATTGGTTATCTCATCTTGGCCATTTCCTTGAGGAAAATATGGACTGGAAAAATGGTGATGGATGTGGAGTCTGGCACATAGATCATCCACATGCTAGTTTTTAAAAGGTGTGTCATGGTCTGTGAAGATGGTAGATGATATGTCGAAGCGGCAAATGATATGGTAAAGGATGAACTTGGATATTTGAATGCCAATAGTGAGGGTGAGCGAAATCACTTTGACCCATTTTTTGAAGTACTCTGTGGCAATTGATATGTACTTATGTTCATCCGAGAAGAGGGGAGTGATTAAGCTAACGAGGTTGAAGCCCCAACATGAAAATGGCCAAGGTGGCGCAATGGGCTACAAGTCTTGTGCTGGTGCAGTGACACAGCTCATAGATTTTGCAGCTATATGGTGGAGGATAGAGGAGGAGAAGCTAGGTCTTTAGATGGATACAGTTACATGGGAGTTGTTCTTGGAGCATTTTCAAGAATGTTTCCTATCTGATCAGTGGAGGAAGCAAAGGGTAGATGAGTTTCATAATTTGAGATAGCTGACTATGACAGTGGGCAAGTATGAGCGTAAGTTCTTTGAGCTCAAATAATATGCTAGCTTCGGTCAAGATACAGCCTTACTGGTGCAACACTTTGTTAGGGGGTTGAATGCACACATTATTGGGAATGTTTTCCTCTTTGAGCCTAAGACTCTCAAAGATGCAGCTATTAAGGCTATGATTACGGAGATGAATCTAGGGTCAAGTTATAGTGCTTAGAGAGGTGTTCAGCCTAGTGGTTCTAGGGGGAATCAATCTCAGAAGAATGGAAATTTTTAGAATCCTTCTACCTTTTCGAAAGGTAATCAGAATCAACAGGATAAGAAATTATTCCATGGTAGTAGTGGTGGTTCTCAATCAGGGAACTATCGCAACTGGCAATGTAGTTTGCGCAATAGGGTGGATCAGCAACCTCAAAGTCCGCATCAAGATTTTGGTGAAGGTCATTCCCAGCAGTCTAGGGCACCTTCATCTGGTGGTAAAGGAGGTTGTTATTCTTGCAGACAACATGGTCACATTGCGGTCAATTGTCCTAATCGATCGACATAGTTTTCAGGGCAGAGATCTTCCTCGTGAGCCTTGGTTTAGATTTCTTTTCAATGTAGTGAGTTTTATGGGACTCATATCCCTACTTGTTTCAGGCTTCTAGAAGTAAGCCTAATCCTAGGGGGGTGAATGTAGTACCCACCCGTAGGTTGCTTTTAATTTTCTTTATGTTCTGTTGTATGATCAAATTCTTTAGGTCACTTTTCATGTGATCAATTATTGTTTCATTAATGATGATTATGGAATATTATCGTATGTTTATCAAGTGTATGCATAGATTAGATGATGATGTTTTATGATGATAGATTATATGTTTTATATTGATTTCGATGTACTTACCCCATACTTGCATGTGTATGGTGATTATGTGTCTGTATTTATTTGATGTGTTTTTGTGGTAGAGGGTGGAGGTGTAGTTACTTGCATAGTCAAGATCCACATGTCCAACCGTACCCTATCATTGTTTGTTATATATTGCATGTACATGCTTCATCTTTTGATGTCAGGTTTGCAAGTACAGGGCATTGTCTTCCCTGAATTGGTAGGAGTGAGCGTGCCCACAAATATTCATCTCAATGGTAAAGAGGGGAGATAATACACAAACCTAAACCCTAACCTAAACCTAATTGTCCTAAGATTGGACAAGTGTCTGATTGACTACCTTACCTGAATTCATCTGGTTGGCATGAATTCATGGATTCTGTTCCTGAGTTTGTGCATGTTTTCAGTTTGCTTGAATTTGATTGTGCTTGATCTTATTGTGCTTGATTCAATTGATTCATGATTATTTAGGTGAATTTATATGATTATCAATGTTAGGATTATAGTTGAATTTAATGATTTAATTATGTTCCTATGTTTAATTTGGAAAATTATCTAAAGTCAATTATTTAATTAATTGGAAATAATTGATTATGAAATTGGAATTAGGATTAATTATGTTTGAGTGTATTATTAAATAATTAAATATTTGATTACATGCTTTAGGATGTATTAAATATTTAATTTATTTAATTTGGGTTTTAATTATTAACATGTGCTTAATTAGAAAATGATTTGATTTATGCCTGCATATTTTATTAAATGGTTAAATAATTAATTGCATGAATTTGTGATGCATTAAGTGTTTAATTTATTTAATAAATGGATTTAAATTATATCATGTGCAAATTGGAAAAAAGAGATTGTTTTCAAAAGTGAACAACTAGCTTTCAAAATTCTAAGTTGAGATGTGCATTAAAAAGTATTTTTAATTAATTAATTATATTTTCTTTCAATTTTTGAGTTTGAGTTGGATTAGGAGTTGTCTTATGAGTCACTTTTTTGATTTGAGTTGAACTCTGAGTTAGCTGTTGAGTTGTCCTCTGTGATTGCTTGGATTTTGGAATTGAATTCCTATTAGGAGATTTTGGCATTCATTTTTGGGGGAGACAAATTTTGGAGAGGAATTTTGGAGAAGGCTTGTGTGTTTGGCATTTTGAAGAATTGTGGATTGTTGTGGCTGTTTGATGATTTGAATTTTTTTGTGCATCTGGATTGGGCACCTGGTTGCAAATTAGTTTTCAGATCTGCAGGTTGTGTTTGTTTTTGGAGAGAATTATGTTCTCAGATCTGCAAGGGTTTCCATTTTTACTCCGTTTCTGGCATTGGATCTGAGGTAGGCTTTGGATTTATTTGTCAGATCTGTTTCCACATCTATTTACCTTTCTGTGTTGTAATAGCTTTCTATGTTTTCTATTGGTAGATCTTTGTTTATATTAGATCTGTGTATTCTGAAACCCTAGTGTAGTTGATTTCTATATTTTATTACTACTTGGCATCGTAGTGTTACTCTGGCAAAATTTCGTTAATTATTTCTTCATGGTTTATCTAGAAATCAATAGATTAGTCCTGGCCTATAGTTCTACTATAGGGTTTGAAATAAATAAATTCATGTTGGAGGAAAATCTATTTGTTATTGAAAAAAAAAACCCAATCTGGGTATAAATATTCATCCTAGAATTTAAATAATCTTTCTCTGTTTTAATTTGCTTTGGAAAAATCTAAAAATTACATAGTCAAAATGAATTGGCCAAATTCTTATGAGTTTTGGAGAGAATCAGAATATTCTTTGTTGACAATGATAGGTCCTCCAATATTTTTGTTATATTCTGGTATAAATTATCCTCTATAAAAAAAAACACCATTCAAAGGAAATTAGCATTGTGGCATGATTTGGATTAAAGACAAACAGTTGTCATTATCAAAGGAATACATTTACTTTCTCATAAATATCTGATTATAGTCTTGTTAAAATTATATCCTGATTATATATATATATATATATATATATATATATATATATATATATCTTAAGTGCTTTAGAATTGTTTTAATTTAATTAGACATTCTAAAAAAAAAAAAAATGCATCATTTATATTAAAAAGAAATTTAATATTAAAAAAAAATCAATGTTTAAAAGGGAAGTGGGGCCACCACCTTCCCCACTCCCTTAAGCACGGAAGTCGTAGCAGGGCACTACTGCGGCAGTACCAACTGCTACGGCAGTGATACTGATGTAGCAGTACACTGCTACGTAGAAGGGGGCCCGTGACCCTCGGTTTATGAAAAAGTGTGCAGGGATAAGGAAAGTGCATGGGGCGTGGGACCCGCAGGGTACCCCCTCATTGCATATTGTATTTTTTAAAATGATTTAAATTTTTGGGTTGTTTTATAAATTTCATTTAATTTATTTTACATTTAGTTTATGTTAATTTAGTTTATATTAATTTATGATTTATTAATTTGTATTTGTTAATTTATGGTTAATTAAAATATGTTTGTTAAATTATGATAATTAATAAATAAAATTATTTTTTGTATTATATGTTATTTAATTTAATTAGATTTAGTTTAATTAAATTATTTTTTGTTGAAAATTGGTTTAAAGCTAATTTATTTGTAGAATTGATTTACTTAAATTAGGAATAGTTGCATGTCAAATTTGTGCTGATAGGATAGAGTTGTTTATTGAACTTGGTTAAGATTAATTATGATATTATTTTCGAATCACTTTTGTCATGACCATATTATAGGGGTTTAATTGAATATTAGAATTAATATTTGAAAATTGGTATTGGAATATATGTGGAACATTTCTTTTTTATAGAAACTATTATTTGCTAAATTCTTGTGCGTGTACTGAAATTGGGCAAATATTCTACTGAATTCTTAGAACGTTATTAGGGAATATTCTATTTATTAGTGACATTAAATATGCTTGTTATGTCATGATTCTTTTATCATTATTATGCAATCTATGTCCTGTTTGGATCATGTTCATTATGAAGTTTCAATGCTTGTAGTTCATGTTCAGTTCTTTTAATTGTGAGTGTTGGCTTCTTGTTTTTGAACTACATTCTTGTGCATTATGTGATTTCGGGCATTAGATGGCCTAGGGGAAACAGAGGCAGGATTTTATATTAGTTGGATTGTATTTCAGCATCATGTTTATGTGTTTTTATTTTGATTATCATCTATGTTTTGATCTTATGGGCTCTTGTTGATTTTCCATCTGTTTATGGTATCTATGTAATCATTTGGGTTTCTATGTGTGAAACTGCATCTAGGATTACCTAGTTGTATACCTATTGGTTGTTTATGAGATAATGAGCCTAGGGGAGATTGATTAAGTGCATCTTAGGGGAGTGGCTTACAATAGGGGCCGAGACCCAAAGTGGTTAGTACCTGGGTAACCTATTGTAAGTTATGTAATTAAGTGATAACATAGTAATTAAAACTTTATAGATCATTTAAGAAGATAATATAAAGTATAGTTATGATTAGAATTCCTCATATCTGAGAGAGAGTATTCTAGTCCCACATGGATCATATTGAGGGTCCGGGGCCCAGAGTGGCCAGTCTAGGGTAACTCAATGCTTGAGGGTCCGGGGTCTAGAGTGACCAGTCCAGGGTAACTCAAGTAGATAGACATGTGATGACACTCCCATAGCATGTAGCCTAAATCATCTCTTGAGTTTTATGTTTATGCCTCTGGATTAGTGGGTCTTACCTTTCACTTTATTTTTGTAAACCTTGAGTAGAGAGCTTTCAGGATTCCTTGCTCAGTGGTTATCCTTGTTTGGTTTTGGTCATCCGATTGGGGTTTGTGGTTATCTCCTCAGCACAGTGGGGTAGACCTTTGTAGTTCTACATGGACAGGTGGTAGTGGTTCTTTACCATTTGAGATTCGACGTCTTGGTGCCGGTGCTATTGATACTTTTGCAGTTGGATGCCTTTATGGTTCTTCATTGATTCTTCCTTGATTCTTCATTGTTGGTTTCTTATCTTATCTTCATTTATGTAGTTCTATATTAGAGTATCGCATGTGATACCTAATATGGACATTGTACTTTTATGTTAGATTTATTATTACATATCCTGCGACATGTGCAGTAGATGTCAGTTTATTAGTTATCATGAGGATTGTTTATATTGTTGTAAGTTGTATTTGTATCATTTATGATATGGAATCTTTCATTATCTTTCTTTAGTTGTTTTATTTATTCTTAAGTAATTCTACGTCAAGGAACCCTCAAGTTTTGTAATCTATGTTGAATGTTGTTTCAATGTGAGTAAATGGTAATTGCTTCCATACTGTTGTATTATCTTGTATGTTAACTTTAGAAAAAAAAATGTTCACCAAACTTAGTAGCAAGTTATAGGTTAATCTCTCCCGGGTTCCCTGGTGGGGTGTTACAAGATTTGCATGTTGTTGACATGGTAGACATTTCCTGATGAACTCACAATCATCATGTTCCATGGTTGGCCAATAATATCCAAATCAAAGAAACTGCTTTGCTAGAACCATGTCACTTGTGTGTGCACTGCAAATTCCAGTGTGGACCTCTTATAAAGCCAAGATGGCCTCATTTGAATCTAAACACCTAGAAAGGATATTGT
Source organism: Chamaecyparis obtusa (assembly GCA_027943335.1). Classification (NCBI taxonomy): domain Eukaryota; kingdom Viridiplantae; phylum Streptophyta; class Pinopsida; order Cupressales; family Cupressaceae; genus Chamaecyparis; species Chamaecyparis obtusa. Next base: position 962,342 of record BSBK01002247.1, on the reverse strand, counting down.
GATATCCTCGATGATAAAGGGTGTTGGCTTCAAGAGTGTAGCGGGAAGCTCTATGAATTAAGTTTTGGCATTGGTTGTTGGTGAGATGGGGATATATGATACCATTCTTTAGATATGCATGGATGTCATGGTACCATGGGGACTGAGGAACAACAAAGACACACACCATTTTTTCATCGGCATTTGCATAAGCAGGCATATGTAGCTGCTCGACTAAAAATTCATACTAAGTTGAATCGTGAGGGATCTCCAATAAGGATCCGATGGTTTCCATTGCATAGGCCATTTTATTCTGAAGCCTTGGTATCTGTATGAACTATAAATTAAGGAAATGTTCTTTCAGTTTGTCCACTAGTTCTTTGTAGGGTAGCAACTTATCGTCCTTTGTCTGATATTCATCTAGGACTTGCTTGATAATCAATTGTGAATCTCCAAACACTTGCAGTTCTTTTATGTTCCATTGAATAGTTGTCTTGAGGCCTAAGATGAGTGCCTCATATTTTGCAATGTTATTAGTACATGGGAATCCCAACTTGAATGATTTTGGAATATAGTCACCTTGAGGTGTGACGAATAGGATTCCTACCCCTAATCCATGCGATGTGTAGGAGCCATCAAAGTATAGCTTCCACATGGGATGTTCTTGGATCATACATAGATGTTCATCAGGGAATTCCATGATTAGTGGATAGGCATCCACCAGTGGTGCCTTTGCTAGCTGATCAGCAATTACTTTCCCTTTGATTGCTTTTCGATCTATGTACTGGATATCAAACTCGCTGAGTAGCATGACCCATTTTTCCATACGGCCTTTGAGAGTTGTCCTTGATAATAGATACTTGAGTGGGTCTACTTTTGAAATGAGCCTAATTGTGTGGCTAAGCATATAATGTCTAAGCTTTTGAGTGGAAAAGACCACTGCAAGACATGCTTTCTCCATTGGTGAATAGTTAAGCTCATAGCTGACAAGAGTTCAGCTAATATAGTAGATGGCTCTCTCTTTGTTGTCATCATTATGCTAAGCTAAGAGTGCCCCTAGTGCTGTAGTGTTTTCTAAGATGTAGAGTATGAGAGGGCATCCTGGAACTGGTGGTACTAGGATTGGAGAGTTGGCTAGATAGTCTTTGAGCTTGTCAAAGCTTTTCTAACAGATGGGGTCCCATTTGAAACTTGTGTCTTTGCACAAGAGATGCGTGAAAGGTTGGCACTTGTCTGCCAGTTGGAAGATGAACCGATGCACTAATTGGAGCTTTCCTTGTAGACTTCTAAGCTGTCAGAGTGTTCTGGGTGGAGGCATTTTTGTTATTTCTTTGACCTTCTTGGGGTCAATCTCTATGCCTCGTCGTGATACTATGAAGCCTAGAAGCTTTCTAGATGTTACACCAAAGACACATTTCTTTGGATTGAGCTTCAAGCCATAATGATGTAAGCAATCGAACACACTCTCAAGAATGCCAAGGTGTTCATAGCGCATTTTTGATTTCGCAAGAATATCATCCACATAGTCTTCTAGGATCTTGTGGATCATGTCATGGAAGATTGTTGTCATCGCTCTTTGATATGTGGCTCCTGCATTCTTTAGCCCAAATGGTAGCATGTTATAGCAGAAGGTACCCCATGGAGTTGTGAATGTTGTTTTATGTTGATCTGCTTCTGCTATTTGGATCTAATTATAGCCTGAAAAGCCATCCATGAGTGACAACATCTCATGGCCCGCTATAAGATCTACGATCATGTCTATTTTGGGCATCGAGAAATCATCCTTAGGACATGCCTTGTTTAGGTCCCTAAAATCTATGTAGATTCTAATGTCACTTGAAGGCTTTATAACTGGTACCATGTTGGAGATCCAATCTGAGTAATCAATGGCCCTTATGATTTTTTCTTGGAGGAGTTTTTCAAGCTCTGCTTTGACTAATAAGGCCACTTTTGGATGCATTTTCCTTAGCTTTTGCTTTACTGGCTTGGCATTGGGGTCCACAGCTAGATGATGGATGATAAGATTAGGATCAAGCCCAAGCATGTGTGCATATGACCATGCAAAATTTATAACTGATTCTCTAAGGAGTGCAATGAAATTTGTTTCTTCACCCTCTGTCAGATTGGATGCAATGTAGGTGATCCTTGGACACTCTTCTGTACCCAAGTTGACTGGCTTGGTTTCTTCTATGATGATTGGTGATTGCTCGGGTCTATAATCCTGTATAAGAGGAAGAGGCAAGTCTTCATCTTCTAGCGCTTGAATTGCCAAGTTTTCACTAGAAGATACGCCCTTTATTTTTATTGTTTTGGAATCAGAATGTGCCCCAGAAGGGTTTTCACATAAGGACTCATGTTTTTCTATTTCTATTTCACTTTTGTGGCTAAAGCTTGCCTCCCCAAAATATCCTTCTGGGTTGAGCTTACAGATGTGAGTTGACTCTGAATCTTGAACTGATTGTGGGCCCGATGCCCCCATCAACTCTAGGAGTGCTTCCATGCTTTGGAACTCATCGATATGTGTGACACTTGGTTGGTCCCAGTCTATGAGTTCAGGGTGGATGAGGGGTAGTTCTATGAGGTTAATGGTGAATTGTTGGAGGACAAAAGTTCCTAGGAGGGTATCATCATCGAAGATGTTATCATAAGATTTATTTTCTTCCTCTTTAGGGATGTCTTCAATTTTTACAAGGTCGTCCTGGCTATTTAAGAAGGAAACGCTAGTCATTTTGGTGCCTCTAGTTATGGTATTGGGCTCTTGTATATGCAGGTGAGGGGTATTAAAGCCAAGGCCTTGATGTTGTGGATTCTTTGATGCTATGATCGGGTCTTTGCTTCCACCTTCTTATGGTCCTAGACCACCACCTTGATATTTACATTGTTCAGTGGCATACTTGTGTGATTGGGGATACTTATCTTTGAAGTAGCCAAGAAGTTGAGTGTCAGGTGGTGGGGGATCTCTGTACAACCACCTATTAATGTCAGGATCCATCTCTTGACTATTTACGTTGCCATGGGATTCAAACTTCATAGGTCCCATTTGCTTGATTTCATGATTATCTTCAGCAGGTTTTCTCTGGTGACTTGGGCGCCCTTGTGTATGTGGATCAAGTGGGAGGGCCCCTATTGAAAATATATCATTCAGGGTGTATTCACTACAGCCTTGGTTATTGATCTTGACAGAACAGAGAATGGAGGTGAGAATAGTCTCTGGATCGTAATGGGATCAAGATGAGCTAGCAACAGAATTGTCAATATTGGTTCCAGGACAATGGGTGGAATGAGGGAATGATGCTTCCATTGCACGATAGTATGTGAAGGGTTGGGGGTCAGCATGGATGGTAACCTTAGTGCCTTGATGCAAAAATTTGATGCAATGATGGTAAGTAGATGGTACAGCCTTGATGGAATGGATCCATGGTTGGCCGAGGAGGTTGTTGAATGGTAGGTCAAGATCAACAACGTGGAAAATGGTGTCTTGTGTTGTTGGGCCTAGCTAGATAGGCAAAAGAATAGTACCTTCAAAAGTATGCTCCAAGTTTTTGTATGCCTTAATAGTGATTACTTCATGTGATATATTAGCTTCTGTGAACCCAATCTGCTGAATGAATTTTAGAGTACACAAGTGTAGGGCTAAGCCATTATCTATCATGACCCATTTCATAGCAAAATCTATGACCATGATGGCAATACAGAGATGGAGATTATGGTAAGGTGCAATAGCTAGCATGTTGGATGATTTGAAGGAAAGAGCACATGGTGCAGATAGATGTCCCACAAGGTTTTCAAACTGGATGGTGTTTATATCTGTGGAGACTTGTGCCTCATGGAGGGCTCAGTCAAGGATTTCTTGATGGAGGGGCAAAGTGCGGAGAAGGTCGAGGATGGAGATTTGGGCTGGTGTGTTCCCAAGATGTTCTATAAGGTTGTATTGTGCATTGTGTGCTAGTCTTGGATGTGCACCGGTGATAGTTATCCGACCTCTACGGGTGGTAACAACATGTTGACTATCTACTCCTTTGACATGGATGACATTGACTATGGGTTCAACTTGGGTTATACATCCAACAAACTTGTCATAATTGATATAAGCAGTAGTGTAGTCTTTGCAATCGATGTGATCTCCTTGTTTGCCTTTGCCTTGATTCTGATTAGGAGGATTAGCATTAGCTTGGTTTTTCCAAGCATTGTGTTGTGGGAACATGTTTTGTTAGATCTCCAAATTGGCATTAGGCGAGGGTTGCGCAGGTGTGTCCACTTGGATCTCCTTTTCATCAATGAGATATTGGATGTAATTTTTGAGTTTCATACACCTTAGGGTAGTGTGTCCTTTGACATGATGATAATCACAATATTTGTGATCTTTATACTAGTTGGGCTTAGGAGTGGCATCATCAAACTGCTAGATTGGTGGGTACGTAATCAAGTTGGCCTTGGCCATTTGGTGAAAGATAACTTCCAGAGGTTCACCAAGTGGTGTGAAGATCCTCTTTTGATAATTTTGGGCCTTGGGTCTATTCTGATTAGGAGTAGTATTGATGGCATTAACCTGATTGGTTGGATTTCCTTGATGGGCTTGATGTGCTTGTTGTTGATAGTTTTGTTGATTGTTTTGAAGTTGATATTGCTGCATAGGTTGCTGATGAGTTTGAGGTTGTTTTTGATATGTAGGAATAGGTGTAGGACCAACCACAAAAATTTGGACATGCTTGGTGTCAGTGGCTCCATCAGTAACAACATTTTTGTTACGATTCTAGTAATGAGGTTTGTCATTGTTAGATTTACTTTGGGAATCATTCTTGAAATGCCAGATTGTGCCTTCTTCTAGGAGACCTCTTTCGATATCTATCCCCTTTCTTTTGATATCCTGATACATTTGGATATAGTTTATCCTCATGAAGTGGGCTAGTTTGCGATGCAGGTTATTGATGAAGATCTTGGTTAGATGCTTCTCAGGTGGTTGGTATGATAACCTGGTAGTGAGGTTCTACCATCGCTACAAATAGTCTACTAGGATTTTTCCTTCTTTCTATTTTGAGTTGCGAAGGTCTAATAAGGTCAACTCATTCTCGACATTGTGGGCATATTGAGCTATGAACTTCTCAGAGAGCTCGGCAAAAGTTGTGATGGTCCCACATGGTATCTTATAAAACCACTCAACAACAGTTCCTCCCAAGCTTTTTGGGAATAGGTGCAAAAGATAATTGCCACTGTAAGCCACTTCTTGGCATGCCATGTAGAACTCTTTGATGTGATTCACTAGGTCTCCTTTTCCTTGATATTTATCAAACTTGATTGTCTCAAAGTTCTTAGGGAAAGGAACAGTTGCGATTGATCAATCAAATGGGTAGGGACACACCTCTTCAAACTTTATGGCTTTATTCTATGTACTGATTTGGAGCTCCTTAAGAGCATTCTTCATTGCTTCCCACTCAGTATTGATTGGCATTGGAGCGGGTACTCCCATTTGAAAAGGATCTAGCCATGCCGGTGAATAAAGGTGATTTTGAGGTGGATATTGTAGAGTGGGATATGGAGATTGGCCAGGGAGATAGGCAGATTGGAATGGATTTTGGAGTGATGATTGTTGGGGAGGATATTGTTGATGCGGTGTAGGATTATATTATGGTGGAGAATATGGAACTGCTTGCTAGTGTTGTGGGATGACAGGGATTTTTTGTTGTGACTAGTAGAAGGAATCTTGTTGTTGTTGGGGAATGATAGGGGTTTGTTGATGTGACTGAAAGTATTGTTGTTGCAGAGGAGGTTGGTTGAATGATGCAGCTTGCTAGTAAGATGGCCCTTGTTGAACTTGGCTTTGTGCTTGGTTGATGTAGGCTGGATGTATCCCTGCATTGCTTAAGGGTGGAACTGATGTAGGGAAGCCAAGAGGAGGTGGTTGGACAAGGTAGCTTGCGAGATAGGATGAACTCTACTACTGAGGAGGTGGTTGGACAAGGTAGCTTACGAGATGGGATGAACTCTACTGCTGAGGTGGTGGAACTTGCTAAGAAGCATTATGTGGTGTGAATAGATGGTTTATGAATGGGAAAAAGGATGAAGCTAGCAAAGGTTGAGATGGTTGTTGTTGTGCTACTTGGGAGAAGGTGGCTTGTTGGTTTTCTAGCATGGATGCAATGAAGTGGATTGGTATTCTGAAGGCTTGCATTTCTTCCTTAGTGATGCCCCATCGAGAACCGGTGCACGGTGGGAACTGTGATGCAGAGGATGCTAGAAAAGGTGGATGTGATGTGAGTTTGGGACATGAATGGTGGATTTGAAAAACCCATGGAAGGCATACTTGTGGTAAAGACATTTTTTTGGGCTTGTGCCTAGGTAGATATTTTTTGGGGAGTGAATGAAGATGCTTGTGTATCCCATGAAAGGGTGATGTTGATGTGGAAGCTTGTTGGGAGAAACAGGAGAATGATTATGTTGCCCCCGAAAATGATGTCATGGGTGTAGAAGCTTGTGAAGTGAAGGGGAAGGATGATTGTGTCCCTCTCAGAATGAATGGTGTGGATGTAGAAGCTTGTGAAGTGAAGGGGAAGGATGATTGCATCCCTCCCAGAATGAATAGTGTGGATGCAGAAGCTTGTGAAGTGAAGGGGAAGGATGATTGCGTCCCTCCCGGAATGAATGGTGTGGAAGTAGAGGCTTGTTGGAAAGATGAGGGAAATGATTATGTTGCCCCTAGAAAAAATGATGTTGCTTGGCCCATGGAAGGTGGCGGAACTATTTGTGTAAAGGCTTGGGTGGGAGGTGGCGCTTAGTTTTGTGAAAAGCTTTGGGTAGGGATGATGGATTAAACTACTATGGAAGATGATGGTGTGCCTATGAGAGGAAATGGAGTGGATTGTGTTGCTTGTGTTGTAGGGCCTATGAAACTACTTTATAATAGAGGAGGGATGGGTGAAGCTACTTGTGATATGTGGAGAAGTGGATCAAGGATCTGTTGGATGATGGGGGGTATACTTTTGCTGGGATACAGATGTTGTGGATGGGTATATGAGGTTAGATATATGGTGGAATGGGAGTACCTCTTGTGTGAAGTTAGCCCACATGTTTCTTTGATTCTGAGTAGTGAGCACACTAATTATTTGTGCATTCCCTGGATGATTCATAAATGTTTCTATCACAAAAGGACCCGAGGGGATATTGGGATCATCCCATGCATTACTAGTTTACTGAATCTGGGGATCATAAGATACCATCGCACTGGTAGAAATGTTGGGATCAAACAAGCTGGGGACCTGATAAGGATCCATGTTCCTTCATTTCTTAGATCTTGTCTCGATAGGAATGGAGTGGAGATGCAGATGCTAGATGGATGCAAGATGTTTCTAAAAGACTCTAAAGAATGATGGATACAAACCTAAGGAACTTCTAAGGATGGTGGATTTCTAGAATGTAATGCAAGGATTGGTGTGATGCTTGGATTTGGATCAAGGATGGTGGAAGATTGGTGGGAAATGGTGAAATATTGGTAAAACATTTGGCAATGATGGGGGCTTGGTGGGATACTATGACTTGGATTAAGATTTGGTGGATGATTGGTGGGATGCTAGTGGAAGATTACTAAGTGTCAACAATGAGCTATTTTTTTCCCAATGGAGGATCAGTTATAGGATTTGGTCAACCGAGGATAGACTAATGATCCTTGGTCAACTAGATTTTTATCAATGCAAGCCAATCTCTTGCTCGAGATGATGAGGCTGTGCAAGGACAAGTTGGATTTCCTTTAGACAATGCTCTATCAAAAAGGGATGATTTCTAATTTAGGATGAGGATTGAAAACAAATCAAAGATTCTGAACACTAAGTGCTTGTGGATTTGGATAACTGGATTTGGTACAAAAGATGGTGGGTTCTGATTCAAATGATGGATATTGGATTTGGATCAAGGATTTTGGGATTCAGATTGTAGATCATTGATGGAATGATGGTGAAGGATGATGGAATGATTCTATTTCTAAGAGAATGACCTAGATGCAATTAGAATGGATGACCTATGATGTAACTAAGAAGATGATGATGAATGCAACTAAGAATGTTTCTAGGATGCAACTAAGGATTAGTGGTGATGCAAGGATATACCTAGGATGAAACTAGGATGAAGGATTGTCGAGATAGGACCTTGGATTCCGAAGGAAAAGTGGATATGTGATGAATCTAGCTAGTCTTCTCTTTTAAGATTGACGTAACGATGGTTCACTCGAAATCGATAAGAAAACTACTTGAATCTTGTGTTATAGCCCACATTATCAAGCTTTTCTTGATGCTTTTCTTCGGCATGGGTTGCTTGCACAAAAGATTGATGGCTCTTAAGATTTCTCTCTACAACTTTCTTCTCTCGATAAGCTTGGGATTTTGGAAGTTTAGCTTTCGGGTGTTTGATCAAATCAAACATAACTTTGGGGAGATTATGATAATTGGATTGAGACAAAAGCTTCAGGTATCTGATTTCAAGGGATTCTTCTACAAGGTTTTCTAAGTATCTTGAATCAAGTTGTCGATCAATTTGATGTTTTCCAATGGCAAAGGATAGATTTCAACAAAGACTTTTGGAAAAGCAATCTCCATAAGGGACAAAGAAACCTTGTGGGATACAAGAAAGATAACTAAATCTTGAATCTAAAAAAGATTTGAAAATGTGTATGTTCCAACAAGTGTTTTCACTGAGTCTTTGACTGTTCAATCACTTCAAATAGATCTACCTAAAGGAAGGTGAGTATCAAAATTCTTGCCCATAGCTTGATACCCCCTAAAAGGGGATATATATGGTGAGTATCTTAAGGTGATCTGGTTAACCCCTTGGATCAGTCCTTGCACAAGGATTATGATAACTTCGGATGTGGATAGGGTAGCCTTTATTTTAACAGGTTTGTAGTTGTTCTATGGAGTCCTCCCAATCGGTTTGTACGTGCATGACTCACTTAAGAGCCTAGTTTACCATGCCGAAATAGTAGGGATTATTCACCTACCCCGAGCTACCATCAACATGCATTGCCCGAGCTTGAGGGGATGTAAGCAAGAGTTTTCTCAATGCTTTATTTCTATACTGATCAAGGAAGATACTAGTTTGAGGTTGCTCTCCAGAGAGGAAGCGCTTTTCTCCCTGGACAGGCCTCGCTAAAAGTAAAACAAGTGAACTTGTCTGAGTTCAAGTGTTTTACATTACTTATATTAACAAGGATTTTGCAAGAATAGAAAACTCCTAGATGCACATCATGAAGATTCTTTTCCCAAAAAATGATTAAGTGTTTGAATTGAAAATCCTGAAGACACAAGTGTTTAGGATTTTGATTTGTTCTTTCTCTCTTCAAAAGTAAAACTTCGAGCAATTGCAAGTTCTTTGTTTGGAATTTCAAGATTGAGTTTGCATGTTGCTTTAGAACTTTGAAATGTGCTTTGTTTTGATCTTTAAGTCATTCAAGATTTTGTTTGTTTTGAACTAAACTTGAAAGAGGAAGGAATAGAGATGCTTTTCTTTCTCTTTTAAATCATTCAAGATTGTGTTTGATTTGGACTCAATGTAAAAATGACTTTTTTGGACCTTTGGTTTTGCATATGAAAACTTAGGAAACATTCAAGATTTTGCAACAATACATTTATTTGGAACAAATAACAAAGCTTTAGAAATAGTTTAGGATAATTTTAGCAACAATTAGGACTCTTTTTAGGACATTCTTAGTTGCATGAGATCTAAAAGAACTTTGAAACATTTGTAAATGAAGTTCATTTTATCCTTGATTGATGCCTTGAGTTTGATTTAGGACTACTTGTATGTACTTAGTGTTGATTTTGAACCTTTTGAAATGCAAACTTGAAGTTCTTTTTAAGTTCCAAAAATGAAGTGTTCCTAACTTTGCATGAATGCATCTAAAACTTTGATGTTGCAAGGATGCAAATGATTTGATTGATTTTGTTTGTTTGTTAGAATAGATTTTGCAAATTTTAGTCCTTAACACATTCAAGAATGATTTGGAGGTTTATTTTAAGCACTAAAACAAGGTGTGTATGATTTTGCTTCCTTATGGATTTTTTTGAGAAAAATAGGCCAAGATCTCGCAAGAAGAAGAAGAAGTAGATGGAATAGAAGAAGAATAAAGACAAGAAGAGGAAGAAGAATTAGAAGCACTTCGTCCACCTATAAGCTTGAAAAATCTAAAAAAATTCCAAAACCCATCAGAATGTTTGCAAAGAACCCATGAAGTGGGTCCCACCGGGCATGCCAGAATGTAGACTATGGTTTTAACCTGTTATCTATCTTGAAAGGCTGAAACATTCAAACATTAGACTAATCTAGCATTTATCAATTCAAAACATACACAAATATAAATCAAGCCACCTCAAAATTGTTGCTAAAAATAAGTGCTATAGAGCATTGTTTGATTTGCTTCAATGAGAGGTATGTGGGTGTGCTCTCTAAGCACAAGGAGCTTGCTTCTAATGCATTTTAAAAAATTTGAAATGATGCATGAGTGCTAAGAAAAACTTGAAAGAAACTAGTTCAATCCATTAAAAGGCTATTCTAGATGTGTTAAGAAATATGAAATAGAGCTATTCTAACAAATATAATTGAAAGCTTTATGATCTAAGATTATTCTAGCATTATAACTCTACTTAGAAATGAAAGGTGAATTGGTAAATTGCTCTAGGAAGAGGAGAGTATTTATAGGATTTGAGAAGGGTTTGGGTTAGGAGGATGAGTTAGAGTTAGAGGTAAGGTTAAGGGTTGAGTCAAGGATAAGGATTGACTTTCAAAGGGGTTGAATGGACCAAGGCTTAGGATAAGGATTGAAGACTTTCTAGAAGAGTCTAGGGCTTTCTAAGATATTTAGGAGTTTAAGAAATAAATAAATATTTATTTATTTCAAAAGCTTTTAGGTTGAGGATTTCATTTATTAAATAGATTTAATAAATAAGATGGTTTAACATTTAAATTTGATTTAAATGTTTTTGAGATGGGATTAGGCTTAGGAAATGGGGGAATCACCCTTTAATTAAAATTAAAGTGAGATTAAGAATTTCTAGAAGAGGTTAAGGATCTCTAGGATATTTCCAAGGTTTAGGATTTAAATAAATATTTTATTTATTTAAATGATTTTCATCAATTTATTAATTAAATAATTAATAAATAGGAAAATAATGTTTAAATGAGATTTAAACATTTCTGGAAGAGGTTTCTTAATTAAATATTCTTAATTAAGATAAAGGGATTTAATAGCATAAAAATAAATTAATTAATTAAATAATTAATAAATTATGATGTCATCAGGGGTTTTTCAAAAAATAAAAATACTTTATTTTCTAATGAATTTGTAGGTGTCTACACCTACTAACCTACCATATCTCCCATCCCATCACCCTCCCCCTTCCTATGGCCCATGTGCCAACTGGGAGGAGTGATGTGACATAAAGTCAATGACTCCAAGAGAAAAATGGGTCAAATTTCTAAGGAGGAGAAAGTGCAGATTTTAAACAAAATTTTTGGGGGCCCACCAAAGATCTTTCATGCAAGGTAAAGTTAAAGTGAGCAGATTTTAAAAGCAAGATAAGTCAACTTGCAACATGGTACATAGGTGAGGGAAAATAGATCCTAAGCCCAATGAAGATGGCGACCCAATGGTTAATCTCCCGAAAAACATGCTAGGTGAGTATAAATATTTATTTTTCTTTTTTTTTTAATATTATTTTTTAAAAAGAACTAAAAAGTAAATCATTTCCTATTTAATTTAAAAAAAAACTAAATAGATAATATTTTTATATTATCTTTAAACAATTTATGATATAATTATTTTACCCACATTAGATTTCCTAACATCTTGAATTAAATTCCCACAACGCAATAATTTTATCCAAATATAATACTAAACAATGCATTAAAATTTCTCTATCAAACTTTCATAATTTAGTAATTATTTGATAATAATATTACTTAAATTCACCTATTTTTTTTAAAGAAAAATCTTACATTGCATTTTTTAACACACATAGTTTAAATAAATAATAACTAGATTAAATTCAATAAATAATATATTTACATTTCCTAACTATTCTTAAAAATACTAATCCTATATGTTAAAATAACCTACTAATATAAAGTATATTAAACCCTTATCATATTAAACATATGAAAACACATTTTCCATTAATCATTATTAAAATTAAATAACAATTTAACTTATGCAATTAAAAACAAATTAAAGTCTATAAACAAAACTTAAACTAACCTATCCTACTAACCTACCCTATCTCCCATCCCCATTACCCTCCCCCTTCTCATCACCCACATGCCAAGTGGGAGGAGTAATGTGACATAAAATCAATGACTCCAAGAGAAAAATGGGTCGAATTTTTGAAGAAAAAGTGCAGATTTTAATCAAAGTTTTTGAGGGCTCACCAAAGATCCTTCATGAAAAGTAAAGTTAAAGTGAACAAATTTTAAAAGCAAGATAAGTCAACTTGTAGCATGGTACATAGGTGAGGGAAAGTGGGTCCTAAGCCCAATGAAGATGGCGACCCAATGGTTAATCTCCCGAAAAATATGCTAGGTGAGTATAAATATTTATGTCTCCTCTTTTTTTTTCTTTTTTTTTTCAAAAAAACTAAACAGCAAGTCATTTCCTGTTTAGTTTTTAAAAAAAAACTAAATAGATAATATTTTTTATATTATCTTTAAACAATTTTTGATATAATTATTTTACCGACATTAAATTTCCTAACATCTTGAATTAAGTTCCCACAACGCAATAATTTTATCCAAATATAATACTAAATAATGCATTAAAATTCCCCTATCGAACTTTCATAATTTTGTAATTATTTGATAATAATATTACTTAAATTCACATTTTTTCTTTAAAGGAGAATCTTACATTACATTTTCTAACACACATAGTTTAAATAAATAATAACTAGATTAAATTCAAAAAATAATATATTTAACATTGTCTAACTATATTAATAAAATGTAACATTCATTAATTATAAAAAATGGTGAGCGGGAGCGGGGAGCGATGGCACTCGAGTGGGAAACCAGATTTCAAACCTGCATGTGTGTGGGTCCCCTAAAAGACTGACTCCTCTGGAGGTACATACTCTTCTACCTCTAGGGGAATCCCTACGGATCAATATGGAGAGGACTCAGATATCGAAGATCGTGATGGTCCAAAGGACCTCGGGGACCCAGGAGGGGGACCCAATACGAGCCCGGATAAAGTTAAATGGTCTTCTTTATTCAGGGTTAAACATGTATGCACCCTAAAATGGTTGACTAAACTTTGGGCCCCATTCTTGCAATTTATCAAATCCCTAAATCAATATTTTTAAAAATCAGTATTTTATCAATTATATCAATTTCCTTGATCAAATCCTATTTTATCATTTTCGATTATTTGCCTTGGGATAACCATTTTATCCTAAGTCTTTATTTATTTAAAAAAAATATTTCCTCCCCTTTTATTAAATAAAAAGCTCCCACTTTTCCTCTTATCCTAAGTTGCACAAATAAAGCATTATTCTTATTTTATAAAAAGAAAAAAAGCACTTTTTGTCTTATATGGACACAAAAGTCAACTCTTATTTTCTCATTGGAGGATACTTGTGAACATGGATTGCTCCTTTTTTATGCTCCACCCTTGATTAAATATTTTGCCTCTTAATCTCCATGCTCCATTCTTTCTCATTTCCTATAAAAGAAGAGCTCTCTTCCCTATTTTCATATCCATCTCTTTTATGCTAATGTTATGCTACAGATTTTCTAGGTTATTTGGAACTCTTTGAAGACATTCTTGCATTCAAGCTTTGAAGACATTGCTATTGCATTTCATTTAGCATGCTTTCTTGCTTCATAGTTGCATAATCATGGCATTCTTAGTATAGACTTTCTTTATGCTATAGATTAATCTCACATAGTTTAATTAGGAGGGATTGTAAGACTTGTACTTTCCTTTCATAGCCTAGTTTGCACTTTCATTTTCATAGACTAGCTTGCATCCTCATTCTTAGTTTACTTGCATTGCATTTTTATTTGATTCTTTGAGGATATTGGCACTCTTTCCCTTGTCTTCAATTTTGGAATCTCTCATTGTGTGGTTGACTAGCAAGGTCATAAGTTTATTAGCTCTAGCTGAGAGCAATTTTACAATTTTGCAACTCCATACATAGAGAGCTCTAGGTCGCTATTGAGGGTTTCTTTTTCATAGATTTCTTTTGATGTAATGACTTAGAGAAGTGCACTACTTTTGTGTGTACATTTCTAGCACCTACCATGGGGCAACCCACTTTTACATGCTGGTTTTGATTATTTTTGGAGCTAACTCCCTTGTGCAGATTTGCTTGGAGACTAAAACCTTAGATTTTCAAAGATTTAATCATATCTCCCAAATGGCTTTGTTTTTTGGTCTTAAATTATTTTTGCAGATTGGCGACATATCAGAGAAGCTTCAATAAAAAATTTAAAATTTTTTGAGGTATTTTTTATTTTTTATAATTTTTTCTTAATTTTTCATAAAAAAATTAATTTTCAGCGCAAATTATCATATTTTTCAAAAAAATTTATAGTTTTAGAAAGCTCTTCTAATTTCATAGGGGGTCCATTCTTTGTGATTTGAATTTGGATGCAATATCATAGCTCAAATAATTGATTTACAAAAAGTGGTCTATTTTCATAAAATAGGTCTTTAGGGCATAAATGAAGATATTTTTCTAAAAAATTTATATTTTTGGAAAGCTCTCTATTTTTTGATAGAGGTCTTTTTTCTGCATTTTGGGTTTAGGGTCTAAATTCATGTGGTATAAGTCCAATCTTGTTGACAAGGTCAAAAATCAAAATTTAAAAAAAAGAGTATTTGATGATTAGCATGCACTTATTTTTCACATGGTTCAATGCATGATGTGAGTTTTCATTTGTATTATTTTCTAGTTATTATTGTTCCTAACAATTTATTTTTAGATCTAACCACCTTAGGGTTTGCATAAGTTGAGTATACATTGCATATCTTGTTTGATTGTTTGTTTGTCTTGTTCATTGGAAGGTTCATGGCTTGCTTTTATGGAGATGCTTAACAAAAAAACAAAAATGAGGTAAAATATACTAAGCGCGTTACTTTGGACTTGATGTATTTTGTTACATCTCTACAACATTTAGATTTTGGGAATAAGAATGAACCTCTCATGTGTTTGGCTTGAGCGTTTACATGCTTTCATAGAACACATTTCAATTGATGCTCTTAATGGGAAATGAATGAACATAGATTTGCTTTCATACAAGTTTGTGTGAGTGAATGCTTGTGTTTACACCTTAAGTAATTCTTGGTTCCAATATCAAAAATCTCATTGAGTAATTTAGGGCATGGATTCATTCTTTGTTTACATGAAGAGTTAAATGCACCACTTTGTGGACTCACTTCATGTTTACTTGGAAAGTTAAATATTCCATGGTTCAAACCCTTTTGCACTTGTGAGTAGTATTGATAAGCAATCTTAGAGTAATTTTGATTGATCTTGTTAGCTAAATTGGGTTGTTGGACTCACTTTTTTTAATCACCCATCATTCAGCCCTTTGGATGCAATCCTAGCACCATATTCAAGGGATGGGTCTACTTAAAAAAGCGTTAAGTGCTCCACAAAGTTTTTCTCATTTTGTGTTTTTTTTATCTCGTTAGTGTTCTAAGGTGTGGACTCATTTTGAGTTTGTGTGAGGAGTTAAATGCACCACTTTGTGGACTCACCTCACATTCACTTAAAGAGTTAAATGTACCACCTTTAGTGCTTTTGAATACTTTTGATAGAGAATTGCTTACTTTTTATTTTTAGAAGGCCTGCTTGAGGACACATCACCTCAAGGGATGACCTTAACTCCTGTGTTTCGGTGGAGTATAAATAGCGGGTGGTGAATTGAAAGACACCTCTCTTAGGAATGAGTTAGATATCACTCTTGGCTAAGCCTCAAAGAACTTTATACCTTTCAGAAGTGAAGGAGGAGATTTGGGTTACCGTCTCCTCCCGGCTGTGTGATTTTGGATTCTTCTCATCTATGGATTTGGGCCTCACGTACCTTGCGTATATCGAGGACTCTTTTTAGAAGAGCTATGTATAGCCTTGTAGATAGCTTTCTAGGATGTTATTGTGTTTTAAGTGCCTACTAAAACATTCTCAAGAACATACACAAGTAGTTCTTAAGGAGTAGAATACTAAGTCACTATTCTTGTTCATGTGCAAGGTTGCTTTGCCCCTTGCTCATTGTTCGAAGACATGTGATTGCTTGAACTCCTTGATTGTTGTCTTATGCACTTGATCAATATGTTGTTATACTTACTTGATCTTTTAAAACAAACACAAACTGAGTTCCTGAGTTGTCAAACTTGTTGTCTTGCAATTCGAAGTCGATTCAATCCATTTTTAATATTCCTTGGTCAATCCAGATTATTGTAGGTTCCCTACCCCATTGTTAGAAGCATGTTTGCACCTTGGGTCTTTGTGTCTTGACCTCTTGGATTAGTAATTTTTTATTTCACAAGTGACCTTGTTCGGAATTAGTAAGTTAGAAATCATTCTTGTTGAGAAAGAGAAACCTTTGGATTCTTTGATATCACACTTAGAGATTTTTAGTAATCTCTTGTCCAATCCACTTCTATACAAAATCAATTTCAATCAATTATAATTTGGCTAAGTCCATCCTCTTGGTTCAAACGTGCAAGGATATTGATCTTTTGATTTAAGCACCTCTTTGACAGTGTTGGTAATGCTTGTTGCAATTTCTATCTTACCATCTCTTTTTTTTTTGGACATTAGAGAACTTTGATTATCTTAGTTTGGTGTTGACACTTTGAGAGGTCACCTTATCATCAAGAATCATTTTCTTTCATGTCAATTACAACAAGGTACCAAGTGAATCAAGGAAAATGACCTCCGGTTGTCTTTAATCAATTACCCTTAGTTAAGACTCGTCAACAGCGAAAGGGAAAAGAACCCATTTTTGATCAATCCCCTAAGAGTGACTCTGAAGTTTGCTTTGACCCTAGCAAGTGTGGTGCCTCTTTGGCACTTTCACAATAAAATATGGATATGAGTTATACATTGACTAAACAACAAAAAGAAGCAATGGATCAAACCCTTGATGACATTTACCAATGACATAGGGGTAATATGATGTATGGTGGATCTTCTTATGATAATCAACCTGACTCACCCCCTATCAACTCATGATATCTAGATGCTCACCAACGAGCTGAGAAACATTATGTGTAGGCACACCAAGATGCACGGTCACAACATGAAGACCAAAACAACACATCTAGTGAAGCTCATGTCAATGCAATCCATACCAATGATTGATACAAACATTCAAGACCAAGTTCCCCACTAAAAACAACTTCAAGATATACAAGTGAGAGGCTAAAAAGAATTGAGCGGGAAAAATAGGTTGCAGAAAATGAACGAGCTACAAAAGAAGAAAAACTTAGGCTTCTAGAAGAAGAAAAATGAGCCTTGTTGGACATAGAGAGAAAAGCATTCCAAGAGGAACAAGATAGGATATTGGCCCAATAACTCAACAATCAATCCAACAACAGCGGTACCAACAATGGATCCAACTCTCCACCATCAACTCCCTCAACAACTCCAAGAAGTAGGAGATCAAGGACCCCTTCAAGACCACCTAGTCCTAGAGGAATAAGGACTTCTCGACATGCACATTATAGGAGACACACACCTCCTAGACTATCAAGAGATCCCTCCTAATGAGCACATCATGGCTCTCAACATGGAGGAAGTAGTGCCAACTTTGATACTCATGATTTTATGAGAATGCAATGAGAACCACTATTTCAACAATATGTGGAAAAATATGTTGAGAAAAAATAAGGATCAATTCTTGGAAAGCTTGATCAACAAGGGTGCAAGGGTCCCATACAACTTTGATGTGGATAGAAAAATTAAGAAGAAAAACCCTTCAACTGATTATGTGATTAAGCAGATGCAAAAGACTATGAAGAAAATGATGGCTCCAAAGAATACCTTCAACTTGGACTCTATATGTCCTAATCCCATTGACAAGAGTGTGGCTATGGTATATTTTCCTAGAAAGGTTGAAAGGTTGAAATCCCCACATATGACAAATATGATGGTAGTGGTGACCCCCATGACCATGTACAACAGTTCTATATCATGAGCTTTGAATTTCATCATGAGGACTCCTACCTTATGAGATTATTTCTGAGGAGCCTTAAAGGCCAAGCTATGGAGTGGTTTACTAACCTTACCCCTCCTATTAAAACATTCAAAGAACTTGTCCAAAGGTTTGTGTAGAACTTTGCATATAACCTATCAAGGTCAGTCACCATGCTTGATTTGTGCAAGCTAAAACAAAATCAGGGGGAACCCTTTGTGACATTTTTACAAAGGTGGAGATTCTTATGCTCCAAATATTCTAGGACCATCCCTGAGGAAGAAAGGATTGATATAATTGTGAGCAATCTAGTGCCAAAATTAAGATATGAAGTTAGAAAAATGGTCTTTAATTCTTTTGACACTATGGTAGAAACTGCATGTCGCATCGAGGATGTTCTAAAAGAACAAGGTATTTTGGCCAAACAAAACAACAATGGCCCAAGCAATAACAACAACAATAAGGATAAAAAGAACTCATATTGGAACAAAAATAAGCAAGTAGTCAATGACGGAGTTGTTGACTCTCCACAACCTAAAGAACAAGGAGTTCTTAATCTATCTAGTGTAGTTCAAGCTATGAAGCTACAGACATCCTCTAACCAACAAGAGCCTAAGCAAAGATATCAGGACAAGTCCAAAAAGGAAAAGAGACAATTCACCAAGCTTGGAGACTCTTATGCAAATATTTTTAAGACTTTGATTGCTCATAATTTGGCACAACCTCAAGATCCTACAAAGTTTCACATACCATATCCTAAACCTTATTGGTGGAATGAGAAAGCTTACTATGTATACCACAATGGGATTGGACATGACATTGAAAATTGTTTTAAACTTAAACATCTTGTTCAAGACCTTATTGAGACTAGAAAATTATAGGTTGATGGGTTGGCCACAAATGCAGACCACAAGGCCTTTAAGGAGCCCTTGCCTAAGTATGAGAAGGGGGAGACCTCTACAAACAAGAATGGCAAGGCCGCAATCAATTATACATACCCATCTGCAGATAATGTCATCAATATGCTTGAAGTTGTGGACAATGATGTTAACATGATGAGGGGAAAAGATCCCTATGGTTATGATGTGAACTCACCTCCCATATTTGATGAAGCACCCATTGTTGTGCTTAGAGGTCCTCAATCTCGAAGGTCATCCCAACCTCTCAATGTTGTTACTAGGAGTCAGAATCAGGGTCATGTGGTCATTAGAGGGCCTAATTCCAAACCCAAACAAGTGACATCCAAGAATGTCATCAAGCTTACAGTCACTCCAGAGATGAGCTATAACCTTGTTGATTAGTTACAATGAACACCCACTCATATCTCTATTTTTGAACTCTTGGAATTGTCTCCAAGGCACAAGCGTATTCTTGAGGATGCTTTGCGCACAGCAAATGTCCCTAATGATATAGATGTTGACCAATTCTAGAACATGGTCAACCACCTCGCTAGCCCACATTACCTTACATTTTTTGAAGAAGACGATAAAGCCTTGAGCCATCCACACAATCTTGCCCTTCACATTGAGGTCATGATCAATAAAACCTATGTTAGGCATGTGTTGATAGATGGGGGTGCTGGGCTCAATATTTGTTCTTTAAGTCTTTTGAAAAAACTAGGATACTTAGAGAATGTCATTGATATCAGGAAGAAAATTACTATCAAAGCCTATGATGAGGCTGAAAGAAGTTCTAAAGGTTTAGCTGTTCTTCCAGTTAGAATTGGTCCTGTCGAAAAAGACATTTTATTTCAAATCGTTGATGCCGGTCCTCTAGCATACAACATCTTATTGGGTAGACCATGGATTCATGACATGAAAGTAGTACCATCTACCTATCACTAATGTGTCAAGTTCCCATACAATGGTGTAGAAGTCTGCATACTAGGTGATAGCACATTGTCTATAAATACGATTTCAACAAGGATCCATGTTCCCTTAAATAGAGCAACGGAAAATTTTGATGCAACTCTTGAGCAGTGCAAGAGTAAGTTTAAGTCCATTGACCTTGGCATGGGAGATTATAAAATTGACTCTTTCACAAAGTTACCAATTTCACCTAGGTCCTATGGTAAACCATCACAAGAGATGCATCCCTCATCTTTAGCCATGACTCTATTTGATACATTTGTAGAGTCTTCAGTGCCCATCCAGGATGAGAAAGAGGAGGTAGCTATTAGAGAGTGGATATACAAAGAGGGAAAATACCAACATAATGAAAATTTATCCCCATCTCCTAAGGTTTATGGGAGAGGATACACGTTGGTTACAAATATGGGTTACCCAGGTCATGGTCCTCTCAGTCATAGATTGGATGCAAAAGCGGAACCACTGAACCATGCTCTTTTTGGGCATAGAAATAAGACGACCATTGGCCTAGGTTTTGAAGGTCAAACCAAGAAATTTGTTCCTATCCTAGCTGTGATGGATAGTGACAATGAATCCAGTTATGTTCCTAATTTACAAAATCAGCAAGATAGGCGCAAAGATTAGGTTCCTTCCACCAATCTCCTTTGGGGAGATTCTGATACTCCAGTTGCCAACCCAACCAATTCTAACATAGAACAAGAAGAGTCTATTATCAAAGATCATGTTGAGGATCCTAATCAATAACACCAATACACAAATAGCATGAGAGAAGGTGTTACCCTTGGTGACATTGAAGCTTCCACATCTAGACATCGTAAGAATGCTTGGTGTAAGCACCCCAATTTGGATTCAGAAATGGATTCTCATGAGTATGAATGGGAGTCTCTCTTAGACTCTTCTACTATTGAGATGAATATTGATGTTGTTCATGACTATAGTACTCAACCTATGGTAGCTGATGAGTCTAGTGTAGGATTAGAGGATTGGAGTCCGCAAGTCACCTTAGTGGATGATGCTTCATCCAGTAGGATAAATCTTGATTTGGGTACCTTAGAGGGATACTTGACGGATCCTAACTTTGCAGTCACCAGAGATGACACCTTTCATATCAATAACATTGAACCTACCATTAATCTACCCCTTGTTCACTATGACCTCATTGACTGGTCTCAGTGCTATCAAGAGCCTCAGCTCCCAACCTTCCAGAATGACTACGAGATAGCGTGCTACTTGAATGCCATTGAGCCTATAGCCTCTACCACCAGTGAACCAACTACAAGTATGACCGAATGAGATATCAAGTACCCCAGTCACAAAATGAAGAGAAAAGAAAAAAAGAATAATGGTTCTGATGGTGAAAACCACTATGTGGTGGTGTTAGAACCCAAAAAAGTAAAAAGAAAGGACATATCCGAAGGTGAAAACCTCTTTGAGGCGCCTAAGGATGGGGTACTTGATCATCTTCCAAGCTATTTTCAAGACAAGTCATTAATTCTTATTGAGCCTACACAATCAGTTAATCTAAATACAGAGGAGGCTCTACAAATTGTGCATTTAGCTCAATCTCTATCACCATAAGAAAAAGAGGCATACACTAAGTTCCTACAAAGAAAGAAGATCAATTTTGCTTGGACTTACTCAGACATACCAGGGTTGGACACTAGTCTTATCATGCATCATTTGTCCATAGCTCCAGGCATTAAACTAGTAAAATAGAAGTTGAGGAAAATGCATCCTCATATAGCTCTACTCGTCAAAACTGAACTAGAGAAACTCTTAAGTGCAAGATTTATCAGAGCCATTGATTATGCTGAATGGATTTCCAATATTGTCCTAGTTTCAAAGCATGATGAGTCCATTCATGTTTGTACAAATTTTAGAGATCTTAACAAAGCTTTCCCAAAGGATGATTTTCCACTCCCAAACATAGATATGATAGTGGACATGACTGCGGGATATGAGATCTACTCTTTGATGGATGGATTTTCTGGTTACAATCAAATTAAGATAGCTCCTGAAGATTAGGAAAAGATAGCATTCACTTGTGCATGGGGAACCTATTGTTGGAACGTCATGCCATTTGGATTAAAGAATACAGGAGCTACTTATCAAAGAGCTATGACCACTATATTCCATGACATGATGCATAAGAACATGGAAGACTATGTGGATGACACCCTAGCAAAATCCAAAAAAAGGAATACACACCTAGAAGATCTAGAAGTCAGTTTAGATCGTATGGAATAGTTTTAGTTGAGATTGAATCCCAAAAAGTGTGCATTTGGAGTCACCTCTGGTAAACTTCTAGGATTCATTATTTCAGCTAAAGGAATAGAGGTGGATCCCAAAAAGGTTCAAGCAATATTAGATATGTCGCCTCCCAAAAACATTGGTCAAATGAGGAGTCTTTAGAGACACCTTCAGTCTATCAGGAGGTTTATTTCACAATTAGCAGATAGAGCTCAACCCTTTAACAAGACATTACACAAAGGGGTTAAATTTGTCTGGAGTGAGGATTTCCAAAAGAGCATGGATCAAATCAAATAGTACTTGGCTAATCCTCCCATCTTAATGCCTCCTATTATAGGGAAACCACTCATCTTGTATGTTTCCACAATAGAATCTTCCCTGGGGGCATTATTGGCTCAACTTGATGATACAGTTAAAGAAAGAGCTATCTATTACATCAACCACACACTTGTTTCCTATGAGGTCAATTATACTAGTATTGAAAAGTCTTGTCTTGCTATGGTGTTTGCTTCCCAAAAGTTGTGACATTACATGCTTGCACATACAATACACTTGATAGCCAAAATTGATCCTCTTAAGTACCTGCTCGGCAAGGCTACTCTCACAGGTAGACTTGCTAAATGGATGATGATTCTTTCCAAATTTGACATTGAGTATGTCGAGCGTAAAGCCATAAAAGGACAATCTATCACTGATCAACTGGCTGATTTTCCCATTCAGGACAATATGCCCATTCAAGTTGAATTTCTAGATGAGCACATAATGTACCTTACTACAAGAACATGGAAGATGTTCTTTGATGGCTCTTTCATGCAAAATGGTTCAGGAGTGAGAGTGTTGTTTGTCTCCCCTCATGGGTGTTCTATTCCCAAGTCCTATAAATTATTGTTCCCATGCACAAACAACATTGCTAAATATGAGGCCTTGACCAATGGATTGAAAATGGCTATAGAATGGGGAATTACAAAGCTGCACATTTATGGGGATTCGCAATTGATTATCAACCAAGTTAATGGAGAATATCAAACAAAGGATGACAAATTGATACCCTATAAGAAGATGGTTGATTCATTACACTGATACTTCACCTTTGTTACATTTCAACAAATCCCTAGAGCAGAGAACAAAGCAGCCGATGCTATGGCTACATTGGCTTCCATTCTTCAACTAGAGCAACATGAATCTAGATATGAATTCCTGGTGGAAGAGCTACATCACCCCATTTTTTACTCCTCAAAAATCCATGTCATCTGTACCTTGGTTAGTCATGAGTCATCCCGCTATGGTTCCATTTACTCATATCTTCATAATGGCATCATCCCCGAAACCTTTAATCACTTTGAAAGAAGAAACCTTGTCTGTAATGCCTCTCGCCATACCCTTATCTCTGGTGATCTGTATAGGAGGGGTTTAGATGGGACACTTCTTAGGTGTTTGGAAAAGGATGAATCTGACTGAGTGTTAGTTGACATTCATGAGGGAATTTGTGGAGGACATTCTAATGGTCTTTCCATGGCCTGAAGGTTGCTTAGGGTGGGGTACTATTGGCCCATAATGCAGATGGATGCTATAGCCTTTGCCAAATCTTGTGAAAAGTGTCAGAAACATGGAAACTTGATTCATGCTCTAGGTAGGGAGCTTATTCCTTCTATTTCTCATTGGCCATTTCAACGTTGGGCCTTTGACCTTGTTGGGTAGATTCATCCCAACTCATCAGGTGGACATAAATTCATTATTACTGCTACTGACTACTTTACCAAATGGGTAGAAGCCATTCCACTGTCTGTTGCTTCAGGGAAGACAATCTCTTTATTCATCTTGAATCACATCATCTGTCAGTTTGGGATACCTTCTAAGATAATCACTGACAATGGAGGTCAGTTTAAAAACAAGGACCTTACACACCTCTGCAAGAAATTTAAGATAAAATAGCATTGGTCCTCCATTTACTTCCCACAAGGAAATGGACAAGCAGAGGCATCTAATAAGACCATTCTCAAGATTCTCCATAGAACAATTCACAAGAATGGTTGAGACTGGCACTTATAGATCAATCCATCCTTATGGGCTTATAGAATGAGTATACATACTCCCACAGGGGCTACTCCTTTTTCCCTCACTTATGGTGTTGAAGCAGTATTACCTTTAGAAGTTGAGATTCCTTCACTTAGAGTCTATCTCAAAGGTTTGATTACAGATGAGGATTACCGCGCCATGAGGTTGTAGGAACTAGAACTTCTAGATGAAAAGCATAAAGCATCTTTTGATCACATGAGAGGTTACCAAAAGCATATGTCCAAAGTGTTCAACAAGAAGGTTCGCCCTAGAGAATTTCAAGTGGGGGATCTTGTTTTGCGAGAAAACCCTAAGAACCAACAAAATAGAGAACAAAAGGGGAAGTTTGAACCTAATTGGGTTGGACCATACATCATTACTATAGCTTTTGGTATAGGTGCTTATTTACTATCTGATCCAGAGGGAGAGCAGCTCCCTGATCCTATCAATGTCTTGCACCTGAAGAAGTTCTATCCATGATGCCTATTCTGTCTGGGAGCATCCTTTGTACATATTTTATTGATCCTAAAAAAATTCCAAAAAAATTCATATATGATGCTGAAAAAAATCCTAAAAAGCATATAAAGTCCTAAAAAAATACAAAAAAATCAAAAAATGCAAAAAAATTCAAAAAAATAGAAAAAGTGCCTTGGTGAAAACCTGGAAACAGGTGCCTTGGTAGCAAAAATACCCAAAAAAAAATTGAAAAAATCAAAAAAATCTCCAAGTGGTGAAAACCTGGAAATAGGCACTACTTGACACCTTTTACACCCTTGTCTTTTAGCATGCGTCCTCGACGCTTAGCCATTCTTCATCATGCCTTGACCTTATTTGACTTGGTCTGGAATTGGTCTTTATTTTTGTCTAGGGGACATACCTGTTAGCATAGGTCCTTTAGGTGCGTTTGTCTCTTGGGGCATTTCACAAATAGGTTTTTTTCAACACCACCCCCAAACAGTGTTTTTCAACACTACCCTAGCATCGAGTGTTTCTCAACACTTATCAGATATCCTACCCTACAGTCTAGAATGATGCAATATTTCTCACTAGCAGATGTGATACTCAAAGATTGATTCTATGACCTACACACATGCACTTAAACACTTGACTCACTGAGACTTGTTTGACTTTATTTCTTTGTGTGTTGTCTATGATGATTTCTTTGATGAGTGTTCTCTCCCTATGATAGTTTTTGATGATGCTGAGCTAGAAGACTGAGGGCATGAGGACATGTTTTATTGCTTTTTCTGCTTGTGGGTATATTTTGTTAGTCCTAATTATCATTAGCATTTATGCTTGTTCCACTTGACAATAGGATCTACAAAGTATTATACTTGACTATTTGTGCAAGTGCATACTTATAGTCATCTTGACTTTCCTTGTGTCTCGATGTGAGTATAATCTTGCCATATCAAATTTAGGTAATCTCACTACACTAGTCATCTTGACCTACATGTCTTTGGTGCCTAGGTGGGATTCCCACATTCTTATCTAATATAGATCATATTCATATACCCATAGTCATACTAGTGTTTATTTTATGATCTTATGATGCTACCAATAAAGCTTGATGATGATTATTAGATGTCTATTGGCATTGTGACCTTGCAAGTCAACCACTTTTTCATAGTAGCTTGCATTTTGAGGTTCATGTTAGTTAGTTTTGCATCTTGCATATGGAGAGAGCTCTCCTTTTATCTTTCATGGACTTTTTGGTCAACTACGTTCACCTTTCCTTTTCTCGATCATGTCTTTCGCATCTTTTCTTTCATATCACATCATTTTCACCCCTTTTATAGCATTTTGACTTTTTGACCTAATTTTCAAAACACCTCAAAATTGCACAAAAATTCCACCCCTAGCTAATTTCGATGTCCTGGATCCATTTTTAGACTTGAAATTGAAATCCAAGTTAATCTTGATAGTCAAAATCGCATTTCACAATTTCACCCTCTTTTGCGCAGTTGGCTGACCTTTTGAGGCCTGATCCTTCGATCTTCACTGGGGCATCTTCATTTCTTCACCCCCATCTCTTTTGACCTCCTAGTGTTTCATTCATTTTCATTCACCTCTCTGAGGTTTGACTTCATCTTTATCCTATATCTTTCTCAGTCAAACCTAGTCAAACTGGGGCATCTCTTCACTACTTGATGGTTATCCTATCATGTTTCACCTTTGATTATGATTTCTTATGATTTGATCATATTTTATCAATCTGTTGTTCTCCTCTACCTGATTTCGATTTCAATTCCAAGGGGGTAGTACCTATTGGATTTAATCCTTGATTTTCTTGATTCAACTATCTTTTTATGAGCTTTCGCTCAGCTTGAGATTTTATCTCTTATTTTGGATGTGATCCCAAAATGAACTCATGTCCAGAATCTTTTGTTTATTTTTGTTCGGGTGTGTTCCCAAAATGAACACATGTCTGAGTTATTTTGTGATCCCAAAATGAACTCACATTTCAACTTCTTTGACTGCATGTGTTCCCGAAATGATCACACATTAGTCAAAGAGGGGTAAATGTATGCACCCTAAAATGCTCGCCTAAACTTTGGGCCCCATTCTTGCAATTTAACAAATCCCTGAATCAATATTTTCAAAAATCAGCATTTTATCAATTATATCAATTTCCTTGATCAAATCTTATTTTATCATTTTTGATTCTTTGCCTTGGGCTAACCATTTTATCCTAAGTCTTTATTTATTTAAAAAGAATATTTCCTCTCCTTTTATTAAATAAAAAGCCCCCACTTTTCCTCTTATCCTAAGTTGCACAAATAAAGCATTATTCCTATTTTATAAAAAGAAAAAAAAGCACTTTTTGTCTTATATGGACACAAAAGTCAACTCTTATTTTCTCATTGGAGGATACTTGTGCACATGGATTGCTCCTCTTTGATGCTCCACCCTTGATTAAATCTTTTGCCTCTTAATCTCCATGGTCCATTCGTTCTCATTTCCTATAAAAGAAGAGCTCTCTTCCCTATTTTCATATCCATCTCTTTTATACTAATGTTATGTTGTAGATTTTCTAGGTTATTTGGAGCTCTTTGAAGACATTCTTGCATTCAAGCTTTGAATACATTACTATTGCATTTCATTTAGCATGCTTTCTTTCTTTCATAGTTTCATAATCATGGCATTCTTAGTATAGACTTTCTTTATGCTATAGATTAATCTCACATAGTTTAATTAGGAGGGATTGTAAGACTTGTACTTCCTTTCATAGCCTAGTTTGCACTTTCATTTTCATAGACTAGCTTGCATCCTCATTATTATCTTACTTGCATTGCATTTTAATTTGATTCTTTGGGGATATTGGCACTCTTGCCCTTGTCTTCAATTTTGGAATCTCTCATTCTATGGTTGACTAGCAAGGTCATAAATTTGTGAGCTCTAGCTGGGAGCAATTTTACAATCTTGCAACTCCATACATACAGAGTTCTAGGTCACTATTGAAGGTTTCCCTTTCATGGATTTCCTTTGATGTAATGACTTAGAGAAGTGCACTACTTTTGTGTGTACAAAACCCACAGGTAAGTCAAGCTTTCCCCCTATAAAGGTTATCTCTAACTTATCTAAAGGGAAATACGCTATATCTATCCCTGACCAGGTCATAGAAAATAATATCAAATCTATCGAAAACTCTTTAGTTGGTCAATTCATAGGGGTTAGACTGAATATCGAGGTTGTTCAGGCCTTTGTTAAGAGAAAATGGAATCTCAAAGGGCAGGTTGATGTCATTGCTATGCATGAAGGCTATTTATCTTTTTTCTTCTCTTGTGAAGAAGATAGGAAGTAGACTATCAGTAGTGGCCCATGGTGTATTGGTAGAAGCACTATGTATCTCCAGAAATGGTATCCAAACATGATTATCAATGAGGATTTCATTGTTCAAATCCCTATCTGGCTGAAACTTCCTGGTTTTCCCCTCGAATACTGGAATGAAGATGTTTTTGCAGGAATTGCTAAATCTTTTGGAGAGCTTCTCTCTATTGACCCGGTTACTATCTCTAGAGGAAGACTAATTCATGCAAGGATATGTGTTGGTATAGCGCCAGAGGATGATATTCCTAAGAAAATTGAAATGGAATCAAAGTTGGGAAAATGGGTTCAAAAATTGGAGTATGAAATGATTCCTTTTGCTTGTTTCAAATGTAAAAAGGTTGGACAGTGGGCTAAACAGTGTCCATATAACATTGCTAAGAAGGTCCAACAAAAAAATATGTGGAAACCCAAAGGAAAAAGTGGGGATTCCTCTGATGGGGTTTCAGGGCCTAAGATCAGTGAAGTTACTAAGGTTGGTAAGGAAGACAAGGGGAAAAGTAACAATGAAGCTCCTAACCCTGAAAAGGAATAGGACACTAATCCTAAGGAGGTAGATGGGTAAATGGAGAAATAGAGCCCCATTGAAGACACCCAGAATATTCAAGCCAGCTTTGTCCAAGATACTATGGAAAGTCAAAAGGAAGAAAAATCATTAACCCAAGATTCTAAAGAACAGATTCATCAAGAGAGGAGTACCTTAGGGGAACAAGATATGGATTCTGATCAGTCTGTCAAAACACTTGCTAAAGAGGAGGATATTGTTTTTACTAATGCTCAGCAAGACATTGTTCTAGGACTAGGATTATTTGACTTATCTCATAATACTCCCTCACAAAAGGAAAAGATGGAAGATTCTGGAAAGAAACCTAATTGGGGGGATCCACAAGACATTGATAGATCCTTGGGGGAAAGTAAAAGTGAAAAAGGCTTCACCAAAGTGGAAAGAAAGAAAGGTCAAAAACCTCAGAGTTGTAAGCCCCAGAATAAACTTAAAGCTTACTACCCAGATGTTTGTAAGAATCATCTATCTCCACCAGGGAGACCTTCAGCTATAAGAACTAGGAATCAGGAAATGACTAGAAACATTGTGGATGGTACATAGAGCACCATCCCACAGGTCAATAAATCTAAAAAGAAATGAAGATCATAACTTGGAACATTCGAGGATTAAATCATCCTCACAAACAAGATCTTATAAGGAATATGGTTAGAGACAACAGACCGGATATTGTTTTGATTCAAGAGACTAAAATGTCTAAGGAGAAAGTTGAAAACCTTAAGTTTTTCAAAGGTAACTATAGTATAGGGGGTAGCTCGAAAGGTGCTTCAAGTGGCATTGCTACTTTTTGGAATGGTAACAATATTGAGGGAGAAATCATATCCCAAGATAACAACATGACTAGTATCAGATTTCATCATCTAAAGGACAACACTTCTTGGGTTCTTACTAATATCTATGGTTCTAATACTAAGAATGAAACGCAAAAATTCTGGACAAAAATTGATCAAGCTAGAAGTCTTTTTGAAAAGGAAAGTTGGATAGTGTTGGGTGATTCCAATACTCCTCTAAAGGAAGATGAGAAAATTGGAGGTAGCGAACTGAATCTGGATAGTAGACTTGACCTTATGAACTTCATTACTAGACAAGCTCTCATTGATACTGATCTGCAAGGTATCAACTACACTTGGACAAATAGAAGAGAAGGCAAGGATTTGATTCAGGTAAGATTAGATAGAGCTCTCATTACTAATGACTAGTATCAAAATTATTATTGCTCGTTGACTGCCTCTGTTAGGGCTAGCTCTGATCATTATCCTCTCGCTTTTATTGCTGACCCTATCTCTAGAAAAAGGAATTTTCCCTTCAGATTTGAGAAAATGTGGACCTTGCATCCAGATCTTAATCAAAGAATTAATGAATGGTGGAAAATTAAAATTGATGGCACGACTATGTACAAACTGGCTAACAAACTTAGACGTGTGAAAGATAACATTAGAACTTGGAATAAAGAGACCATTGGGAACATTTTTTCTAACAAGGCTAAAATCTCTTCAGACCTTAAAGATATTCAAGATTCCATCCAAATTTTTGGTTATGAGATGATCCCCAAGGAAAAAGAAAGTAAAATTCTTATCAAATATCATGACATGGTGCATAAGGAAGAAGTTTTTTGGAAGCAAAGATCCCACAACACTTGGCTCAGAGAAGGGGACAAGAACTCTAAGTTCTTTCATCTCTCTACTATCAAGCATAAGGTGGCCAATAGAATAATTAAACTCAGAGCTAATAAAAATTTTCTAGAAAAGGAGGAGGACATTGCTAAGGAAGCTAAGGAGTATTTCTTTAATTTTCTTACTCAAGATTCTGAACTGGATCAGAACTCTCAACAGGATATCTTGGCTAAAATCCCTAAAATTCTCTCTGAGCAAGATAACAAGTTTCTTAAAGCTATCCCCTCCAATGAGGAAATTAAGAAGGCTGTCTTTTCTTTTGAAGGTAGTAAATCTCCTGGTCCTGATGGGTTCCCCATGTTTTTCTTCCAATTGTATTGGTCGGTTGTGAGCAAGGATGTCACTGTTGTTGTTAAAGAATTATTTGGTTCTAAAAGAATCCTCAAGGAACTTAATGGCACTTTCATTTCTCTCATTCCCAAAAAGGTTGGGGCTGACTCTATGGATAGCTGTAGGCCCATCAGTTTGTGTAACTTGTCTTATAAAATAATCTCTAAAGTCATGACCTCCCATCTGCTGATTCTTCTCCCCAAGTTGATTTCTCATCAACAAAATGGTTTTGTACTGGGTAGATAGATTCTTGACTCCATAATAACAGTGCATGAGAATATTCACTCCTTAGTGATGGCTAAGAAAGAGGGATTTATTTTGAAAATCAGCCTATCTAAAGCTTATGATAGAGTTGACTTCAATAGTTGTACTACTAAGATCCTCATGCAATTGGTTACTTCTACTTCTTTTTCAGTGCTAGTTAATGGTTCCCCAACTCCTTCCTTTAAGTCCTCAAGGGGATTAAGGCAAGGGGATCCCCTTTCTCCTATTTTATTTGTTATCATGGCTGAGTGCTTGGGTAGATACATTGATTTTGCAGTCCAGACAGGAGATCTAAAGGGTTTGAGACCTTCCTCTTCCAATCATGTTTTCTCCCATCAACAATTTGTGGATGATTCTATCTTTCTTGGTGAAGCCTCAGTTGCTGAAGCTAAAAACCTCAAACTCTACCTCA
This sequence comes from Chamaecyparis obtusa, assembly GCA_027943335.1. NCBI lineage: Eukaryota > Viridiplantae > Streptophyta > Pinopsida > Cupressales > Cupressaceae > Chamaecyparis > Chamaecyparis obtusa. Next base: position 930,947 of record BSBK01002247.1, on the reverse strand, counting down.
ACAACTATAGTAAAGCTTCTAGGCAATCAATTAACTATAAGAAAAGTTCTTTGTACTTCATTAATGTTCCTGAAACAAGGCAAAGGAAGATCAGCAAAATCTTGGGTTATCAAATAGGACAGCTCCCTGCTACCTACCTGAAACTTCCCCTTGGCTCTAATCCTCTGGATTCCTTTTGGAGCTCCATTGTTGACAAATTCCACAAAAAATTAGTAGGTTGGAAAGGTTCTCTCCTCAGCCAAGCTTGTAAAGTCCAATTGCTTAAAAATTCTCTTCAGAGTATCCCTATCTATGCTCTTAGTCTCTTCTAGATCCCTAACAAGTTTGTAGAAGCTATTGAGAAAATCCAAAGAAACTTTCTTTGGAGTGGTGTTGAGAAGAAGAAAAGGATGGCTCTTGTTTCCTGGGATAAGGTCTATTCACCCAAATCTAAAGGGGGTCTTGGGATCAGAAGGATTAGAAACCTAAATGACTCTCTCTTGGCTAAACTTTGTTGGAGAAGCTTCAATTCGAAGGGTGAATGGAATACTATATGGCAAAGCAAATATAAAAAGAACACTCCTAGTCTTTAGAACTTTTTGGACTCTGAGCTTGAAATAATGGGCTCTTGCATATGGAAAAATGTTACTAAAGTTAAGAGTATCATCCGAGAAGGAGTTAAATGGAAAATTGGAAACGGGGACAATATTGACTTCTGGGAAGATTCTAAGATGGTGGATTCTCCTCTCTTTGAGAATCTTGAATGGAATCAATATATGGCTGAATGCAAAGAAAAAATTGGGTCTAAAGTTGATAATTACCAGAGGAATAGCAATTGGATCAATCTTTCTATGATTAACAACAACCTTCAGACCCTAAATGTTATGCTTAATGCTTTTTTTACTTATGATCAAGAAGATTCTTTGATATGGAAGCATACTCCTAATGGTCATTTCTCTGTTGGTTCTACCTACACTCAGAACTTCAGTACCATCTTCGCTCCCTTTTGAGCTAAGGCCTGGATCAGAGGTCTCACTCCTAAAATCAACATTTTCTTGTGGATGATGCTACAAAACAAAATCCTGACTCTTGATAATATCAAGATGAGGGGTATGTATTTAACTAACATGTGTATTTTGTGCAAGGAAGAAGAAGAATCTGCTAACCATCTTTTTATCCATTGTGCTTACACCCAAGAGATGTGGGCTCTCTTTATGAATACATTCAACTTGAATTGGGTGCTCCCCAAAGACATACAGGGAACGTTCAATTCTTGGAATATTAATCTTAGAAATAGAGACATCAAAGATATATGGCATTATGCCTTGCCCCACATATGCTGGGCCATCTAGAAAGAGAGGAATGATAGAATATTCCATGAAATCAAGACCCCTCCCAAGATTTTGTTTGAGAAAACCAGAAGTTTAATAAGTGAAAACTATAGAGCTATGAATTCGAAGGCTACCAATGTTGTTGAAGAGGACATTAAAATCCTTAATAAGTGGAGAATTCATAGTAACAAGAAAGGACCAGACAGATCCTAGAGAAGAAGTGAAATGGGACTATCCCCCTCCTGGATGGATGAAAGTTAACTTTGATGGTGCCTCTAAGGGGAACCCTGGCATTGCGGGCTATGGCATAATTATCTGAGATGAGATAGGCAATTGCAAAGCTATCAAGGCTATCCCGTTTGGCACCCAGACTAACCATGTTGTTGAGGCCATGGTGGCTTACCAGGGTATCCTTTTGGCTAAAGAACATAACTGTAGTAAATTATGGCTCGAGGGAGATTCTAAAAATATTATTGATTATCTTAATAAGAAATTCAACCCCTCATGGACAATTGATAATATTATTAATGTTTCTCAAGATCAAATTAATACTATGACTGATTGCATTATAACCCACATTTACCATGAAGCTAATGTGGCGGCTGACTGGATTGCTAACCACGCTTGCAAAAAAGGGGATGTCACTTCATGGCAGAGCAAGGATAGTATTCCATTTGAGATCAAATCCATCATCCATTTTGAGAGATCTTATAGAAATCAGAGAAGTGAAAGACAACTGAGATATGATGGGGAAAAAAATGAGGAAAGTAAAGAATAATTATTGCTATGTCATTTGCAAAGCCTCCACTTGGAATGATGATTTAACCTTACACGGATTATGGGCTCCAAAAATCTCAGGTATTTACACTAATATCATTAAGGGGACTTTTGCTAACAATTCCAAAGTGAAGCATTTTTCTCAAACTGAGAACATGGGAGGAGGAAAGAAAAGATATGAACCAGTCAACTGTAATGAATGGAGTCAGAAGATAGTGGCTTGGGAGATTCTTAAGAAGGGGAATTTCAGTGCTTATATGGAGAAAATCAAGGGTGGAAATCTGAGTATTACTCAGTACTTCATGAAGAATTGGAAGAATGGTAAGATTCTTTTCAATAATCACTAGATTGACATCAATGAAGACCTTATTGCTGATGCGGTGGGGCTTCCCAAGGAGGGTATGAAATTTTATCATGACAGAAGATTTTCTGACAAGGTGGCCGAGAAATTCCCAGACAACAAAGATGAAGAGGCTAGGATGGTTAAATAGGTTGGTGGTTTCATCAGTCCTACTAATATTAGTAGACCTTGGTGCTTTGTTCTCTATGCTGCTATTAGCTACTTAACCCTTGATGGGAGATTTTCTAGAGCCTACGGCCACCATTTCATCATCTTGAATCATTTTAGGCATGATGATTTTATCAGTATTCCCTATTATTTGATGTTCTCTTTGAATCAAACTATTAAGAGTCTTCCAGGATGACCCAAAAGGTGATCATGCTTCCCATCAGGGTCTCATGGTCATTCTCTAAAATCATCTGAAAGATAAAAATATTGCACGACCTATCAACAAAGGTAAAAACCCTAATAAGGAGGATTCTGAGGATGAGGGCTCCAATGGGATGTTTGAGGCTGATACGGAAGATGAAAGAACTGCTGAAGACAAGAAGAAAGGAAAAAGCAAAGGTAATAATAGGGTTAGTTCTATTAAGAGAAAAATTGAGATTCTTGATGATGACTACCCTAATTTCGAGGATGAGCATGAGAACCAGAATAGTAAAAAAAGGAAGAGTCTTAGGATTAAAGGGAAAAAAAAATGGACAACAACAGGGGGTCCAAGAAAAAAGGGCTTTTTGACTCTTCTGATGAAGAGGAGAACACATTGCAAAGAAAAGAGAAAAGAAAAGGGGAAAGCAACACTGTCAACTATGACAATGACAAAGAGGATAGGGCTGATACCCATGACAATCAAAAAGGTAAGGAGAAGGAGAAAGCCTTCGGCATGAGTCCCATCAATGACCAAGCTGAGACCAGTGATCTTCTCAGGAAGACTACCGATAGTAATATGGATCCTCACCACAACGAGAGTATCATTTCCTTTGGTCATTTCCTGGGATCTATCGCTCATGACATTAAGATCATCAAGGAGGACCTCCAAGATCAGAAAAAGATAATGAACATGATCAAACATGCTACTTTTGGAGACAAGCCCTTGGCTGCTTGCTTAGAGGACTGGATGGAGGCTATTCGCAAAGGGGAAGCTTTTGGTGATATGGGTGGAAAAGTGATGGATTTGGAATAAATTGTCAACAAGCTCAATGTCGACAACAAGAGATATGAGGAAAGAATTATCTTACTGGAGGAGAAAGTCAAAAATCTAGAAAATCCCATTATAAAGAACTATGAGCAGAACGCCCATATCATTAACCTTTCTGATGATCAAAGAAATCCTTCCACAAAGAAGCTGGAGCTCTACAAAGGGGAGGACACAAAGGATTTCAAGGATATGGGCATTGGTAACCGCACCAGAGCAAGCACGAAGAAAAAAGAGATGGAGCTGGAGGACCCGACTGGAAACATGGACCTCCTTGTTGTTCATGCCTTAGAAATTTTGGATATCAATTAGCTTTTTCTCTACGACTGTCTTCTTCCTGTGTTGTCTTTCTCTACCTCTGACTGCTTTGCAGTCTCTTTCTATTATCTTTTGTTGGGTTGTGTGCCCTTATTTTTGTTGGTTTTTTTGTTCTAATGATTGATTAGTATTGAACATCTTCTGATCTTTGTACAAGGTTTCGGGACCTTTCAAATCCTATTTTTACTTAATCAAAACATTGCCTAACTATTCTTAAAAATACTAATCCTATATGTTAAAATAACCCACTAATATAAAGTATATTAAACACATATCCTATTAAACATATGAAAACAAATTTTCCATTAATTATTATTAAAATTAAATAACAATCTAACTTAGCAATTAAAAACAAATTAAAGTCTATAAACAAAACTTAAACTAACTTATCCTACTAACCTACCCTATCTCCCATCGCCATCACCCTACCCTTTCGCATGGCCCACGTGCCAAGTGGGAAGAGTGATGTGACATGAAGTCAATAACTCCAAGAGAAAATGGGTTGAATTTCTAAGGAGGAGAAAGTGCAGATTTTAAACAAAGTTTTTGGGGGCCCACTAAGGATCCTTCATGCAAGGTAAATATAAAGTGAACAAATTTTAAAAGCAAGATAAGTCAACTTGCAGCATGGTATGTAGTTGAGGGAAAGTGGGTCCTAAGCCCAATGAAGATGGTGACCCAATGGTTAATCTCTCGAAAAACATGCTAGGTGAGTATAAATATTTATGTCTCCTCTTTTTTTTTTCTTTTTTTTTTAAAAACTAAACAACAAGTCATTTCTTGTTTAGTTTTTTTTTTTTTAAAACTAAATAGATAATATTTTTTATATTATCTTTAAGCAATTACTGATATAATTATTTTAGCCACATTAGATTTCCTAACATCTTGAATTAAGTTCCCACAATGCAATAATTTTATCCAAATATAATACTAAATAATGCATTAAAATTTATCTATCGAACTTTCATAATTTTACAATTATTTGATAATAATATTACTTAAATTTGCCTATTTTCTTTAAAAGAAAATCTTACATTGCATTTTCTAACACACATAGTTTAAATAAATAATAACTAGATTAAATTCAAGAAATAATATATTTAACATTTCCTAACTATTTTTAAAAATACTAATCTTATATGTTAAAATAACCCACTAATATAAAATCTATTAAATCTCTATCCTATTAAACATATGAAAACACATTTTCCATTAATTATTATTAAAATTAAATAACAATCTAACTTATGCAATTAAAAACAAAATAAAGTCTATAAACAAAACTTAAACTAACCTATCCTACTAACCTACCTACTAACCAACCCTATCTCCCATCCCCATCACCCTCCCCCATCCCATGGCCCACATGCCAAGTGGGAGGAGAGATGTAACATAAAGTCAATGACTCCAAGAGAAAAATAGGTTGAATTTCTAAGGAGGAGAAAAAGTAAATTTTAAACAAATTTTTTGAGGGCCCACCAAGGATCCTTCATGCAAGGTAAGGTTAAAGTGAACAAATTTTAAAAGCAAAATAAGTCAACTTGCAGCATGGTGCGTAGGTGAGGGAAAGTGGGATCTAAGCCCAATGAAGATGGTGACCCAATGGTTAATCTTCTGAAAAACATGCTAGGTGAGTATAAATATTTATGTCTCCTCTTTTTTTAAAAAAAACTAAATAGCAAGTCATTTCTTCTTTAGTTTTTAAAAGAAAAATAAACTAAACAGATAATACTTTTTATATTGTTTTTAAACAATTCCCGATATAATTATTTTACCCACATTAGATTTCCTAACATCTTGAATTAAGTTCCCACAAAGCAATAATTTTATCCAAATATAATAATAAAGAATGCATTAAAATTTCCCTATCGAACTTTCATAATTTTACAATTATTTGATAATAATATTACTTAAATTCGCCTCTTTTCTTTAAATGAAAATATTACATTGCATTTTCTAACACGCATAGTTTAAATAAATAATAACTAGATTAAATTCAAGAAATAATATATTTAACATTTCCTAAGTATTCTTAAAAATATTAATCCTATATGTTAAAATAACCCACTAATATAAAGTCTATTAAACCCCTATCCTATTAAACATATGAAAACACATTTTCCATTAATCATTATTAAAATTAAATAACAATCTAACTTATGCAATTAAAAATAAATTAAAGTCTATAAACAAAACTTAAACTAACCTACCTTACTAACCAACCCTATCTCCCATCCCCATCACCCTCCCCCTTCCCATGGCCCACCTGCCAAGTGGGAGGAGTGATGTGACATAAAGTCAATGACTCCAAGAGAAAAATGAGTCGAATTTCTAAGGAGGAGAAAGTACAGATTTTAAGCAAAGTTTTTGGGGGCCCACCAAGGATCCTTCATGCAAGGTAAAGTTAAAGTGAACAAATTTTAAAAGCAAGATAAGTCAACTTGCAGCATGGTACATAGGTGAGGGAAAGTGGGACCTAAGCCCAATGAAGATGGCGACCCAATGGTTAATCTCCCAAAAAATATGCTAGGTGAGTATAAATATTTGTCTCCTCTCTTTTTAAAAAAAAAAAGAAAAAAACTAAACAGCAAGTCATTTTTTGTTTAGTTTTAAAAAAAAAAATTAAACAAATAATATTTTTATATTATCTTTAAACAATTCACAATATAATTATTTTACCAACCTTAGTAGACATGTCATTATATAAACACATAACAAGTGTCAAGTGACACTGTAAAATAACATAATACAACATCGACATGTCACTAATTACACAATGAAAATACCTAATACATAAACACAATTTACGGTCATGAATTAAATCACTTAACAACGAAGTTTGAATCTCTCCATTAGATTCAATTTTGGCTTTACAGTTTGCACATATGGATGGTTACTAATTCTCCGATAATATCCATGGTAATTTTCCTGCACACTAAAATGAAATATTAGTAGCTCAATAAAATTACATGTATATATATAAATCAAATTGCATAATCAATAGACTAAACATTCTACATTTTCATTTAATAACCTTTTTCATTTATGCACCTAATAACTATAATTGATTGCATAATCAAAATAACATAACATATCCCTCCATTGGAATTAAAATAATCATCATAATGCATGCGTATACTCAAAACATCATAAACATCATCAATAAAGTATACTGAAGTAATCATCACATGACATAAATAATACTAATAATGTCTAGTCCATCAAATATAATGTCCAAAAATATCGAATCATAATGTATCAAAATAAGTGTATCAGCTGGGCTATGATGGGTCAGGTTGAGGCCTCACATCCTCCCCCACTAGGCATGAACTTCCTCCTGGAGTTCATCAAAAAGGTATGGGTACTGAGATCTCATATGTGTTGCATCCTCCCATGAAGCCATGACCTCATCATAACAATCCCACTGGACCCTAACCTGGTCCAACTCTCTGCCTTGAAGTGCCAAGGTCCATCGGGCTATAATACAGATGGGCTCTAATGCTAGCTGCCCGTCTGACTCCACCTGCAAGGCATCCCAATCTATCACATGAGTCTCATCATAAATATATCCTCGAAGTACAAAAACATGAAACACATTGTGGATGCGTGATAGGCTAGGTGGCAAAGCTAGATGATATGCAATTGGTCCTATCCTTTCTAAGATCTCAAAGGGTCCAACGAACTGAGATGTCAACTGTAGACACCCAAAACTGGGCAGGTGTCTTAAAATCATTCAAATTTACAAAATCTTAGCCAAATGCTCTAATTCTCATCAAAATGGATCAAATAAATTTTTAAATGGACATTTATTAATCAAAATTGGACAAAATCATTTAAATCAAATGATGACATTAAATAATTAAATACAAGCTTAAAAGGGATCAATCACACTATATAATTGATTTTAATCAATTAATTGTATAGTTTTAAATCAAAAATCAAATTAAACCTATTCCCTTACATGGCTAATTTAATTAATTAATGAAATTTAATTAATCTTAATATCTTTCAACAACATTTGAGCAACCAATGAGAATTGAGAACAAAAGCACATGGATCACTCCAAAATAGTTGAATCTCAATCACACATTTTCAACTTTGAATCTCAACCATTCAAATTTGTCTATTTGTCCAAACCTTTGAGACAATCATTTAAATTGTCCCCCCATTTAAAAACATTTCAAAGTTTTTGACTCAACCAAGGCTAAACCATGATCAAGTCACTCTACCCCCTACCCTTGGGATTTTACTATAAATAGAAGTCATTTTGAGAGCACAAGATATCTTAGAAATTCATGTGCATAGCATCATCATTATAGGCAATTTGAGAGAAAATTGATAGCAATTCAAAGCATTATTATGAGCATTTGAGTTTATCTTTGTATCATTTTGGAGAATTGAGAGCTAGATTAAGCATTTATCATAATTTTTCATTCTAGGATTGTAACTAGTGGAGAATAAGGTTGAGAGCTCTACTTACCAATCTTAGATAGAGAACCATGAGATGTCATGGATGTTAATTTCAATTCTTTAGTTTAAATTTCTATTGTATTTGCATAGAATTGTAGTTAATTGTCCTAATTTCATGAAGGTGTAAAACATTCACACACAAATGGCACCCACCGTGGGGCTTTGAGCCTCATTTCTATCATTTTTATCAAGTTTTGTGTGTTTTTGGATTCACTTTTACGTGAATTTTGTCGAAAACAGGAGAAGTTCCACCTACGAAGGATTTAATGACACTCTTGAGCATTATGTCGACACTTGGCAGTAGTTAATTGACACCTGAGAGATTCTTTCTCTTTTGTCTTTTTCTTCTTCTAATGCCTATGTGATAAAGTATTACGCCTAAGAGCATAAAGTGACACCTAAGATCCGAGAACTGAGGCCTATTAGCTGTCCTTTGCCGCCTGTGATGCTTTATTTTATGTAATTTACAGTCATTTGTCACACTTAGTAATTTTTAAAAGTCATCTAAGTCACTGGAAAGTGATGCCTGTGATTTTTAAAATAATGCCTGCTAGCTTTGATCTTATGCTTATTAGCTGATAAATGACACTTAGCATTTTTGGTTTAAATTTGCTGTCAAATTATTAAATTATATTTTCTTACTCTCTGTCTGTGTTTTTCCTGCAGATGAGCGGACACAAAAAAGTCAGGAAACTAGAGAGCAGGGTTATACAAGAGAGCAAAGAGGTAAGAATCCAAAACAAATGTCAAAAATGAATTCATAATGCTTCAATTCTAGAAAGTTTGGGATTAGAAGAAAAGCTCTATGCTCATTACATTAAGGTGTTAGATGCTTACAAAAAGAAATTTCCTACTTCGGATTAAATTGTTGCATTAAGTTGTTAAAATCTTCTTTGCAAAATCTTGTCAAGAACACTTAATTCAACTCCAATTGTTCCTTTTGGTTTCCTTCACTTTGTATGGTGGTGTTGACTAATTTTATGGAGGATCCAGAGTGGGAACGATAGCCATTAGGTGAGTAAGAAAACAAATATCAAAAACCTCATAAAAGTGCCTAGTCTTTGCTAGCTACAAAAGAGGTATTTTTCACATCAAGCTTGCTTTGCTTAAATTGTGACTTTTCATTGGATCTAGCTTAATAGGAAAACCTTACTATCATCCAAATTGAATAAACATTAGGCACATGCTCTCCATTTTTCAAAGTGGATCAAAAAGCCAAAAGTGTGAGTCCAATTTGGTAGAAAGAAAGGGATGAGAAATTAACCAAACATTTCAATTATAAGAATCTCTTTGTCAAGAGGTTGAAAAAGAACAAAAAATTTCTTGAAGTGTTTGGAACAAGGGACAACAATAGGGATATTCTCTTCACTTTCTACGTGAACCAAATTCCCAAACTTGTTAAACTAAGTTTGATTTCTTGTTTTTCTATACATGCTAGATAAATTAGAGCATTAGAGGGTCTGCCTCCTGAGAATTTCCTTATGAGGATGGTGAGAGGGAACGACCCCAGTGGGAGATAATCACTTTAGCCATGATACTATTTGACCCACTATAAACAAATACATTCTTCCTTAATAGGAGAGTGACTAGGTTGTGTGCAAGTGTTCTTCACTTCCTCTAGTAGTCCTTTTGGATTGCGCCAAATCATGCTTTTGTGCGTGTGGGAAGCTTGCAAGTGGGTAAAAGAACTTGACATGATCTAGAACGGAGGTGTTCCTTAAAAACCTACTAAATAGTAATCTACCTTTTAGAGCCAAACATGTTTAAAAGCCAAATCTGACTCTAGTTAGATTGCTTGGAAGATATTCTTGTTTTATACTTGTGAAAAATGACCAAGAACATACACTTTTAGTGTGGTTTTAGGGATATGGTACAAATTTGATGTGTGTGTTGCGTTTGTACTTCATTTTCAAGCAATAATATTCTACAAACCTGATCTTACAAATTTTAAAATTTGAAATTTACAACCTGGTCTGCAAAGTGTCACCTGCACATAGAGGAAAGTCACTTATAAATAGTAAAGTCATGCCTGTAACTATTCAAAAAATGCCTGTCAATAAGGAAGTCACGTCTATAACATTTTAAGAAATGCCTATCAATAGGAAAAAGCTGTCTGCTGGCTTGCAGTGTCACCTAGGAATATTCCAGTAACCGCGTACTAATTGTTAAGTCATGCCTACACACTGGTAAGTGACGCCCAAAATCAAAGAAGGGAAAACAATGAGCATTTCTCAGGGGTTTCAAAAAAATTTGATTCCATATTTGGATACCCTTTTGGACGTTCTACCTGTTCCAATATCCAGCCTGGTCAGAAATCCTGGTTTTGAACATTTTTGAAAATTTTATAAGGATTTGGCCATAAGCAAGTGAGATAAGGCCCATTGCCAAGAGATTTATGCTCATGCCAGCTTTCACTCGATGATATTACGTAAAGAAAACCTTGCAAGCAGACAGAACTTATCTAAGGCAAGAACTTCCTTTTCTGAGTGATACTTTTACATCCTTAAAAATACTACAAGAACCCGTCCAAGAAGTAGAAAACAACATGATTTTTTCAGGCAACTCAGGTTCAGATCAGACCAACAATGGAGGTATTGAACCAAACAATCCAAGGTCAAATAATAACAATGGAGGAGGAACAGACCCTAACAATCAAGGGTTATACAACACTAATAATGGGGTGAATGGTGAACCAACTACTAAAGATGCAACTGATGAGAAGGTTAATGAAGCCATACAAAGTCCATACTTCATGAAACTCATGGAAAAAGCATTAGAAAGAGATAAGGAAAAGTAGTTTCTAGACCTAGCCCAAAAGGGTCTTAAACTCCCTCATGACTATGATGTCAATCAACTTAAGGAAGAGGCAGTTGAAGATAATCTGATTGATATGATATGAACAAGCAATTTAAGTTATTCCAAACACAATTGGACACAATAAAGCAAAGTGGGGCTCCAAAACCCTTTTCAATAAAGGCATTGTGTCCATTCCCATTTGACAAGAGTTTAATCATGATACCATTTCCTAGTAATGTTGTTTTTCCTAAGTATGACAAATACGAAGGAGCATTTGATCCCCAAGATCATTTAAAGGAATTTTGTGTATTGAGCTTGGAGTTCATGCATGACACTACTTATTTAATGAGGTTGTTTCCTAGAAGTTTGGGAGGCATGGCCATGAAATGGTTTTCAAAATTACCTTCAGGTATCTGAACCTTTGAAGAGTTGGCTTCTAAATTTTTAACACACTATTCATATAATATCAAACATGAAGTTACAATGATTACCTTATGCAACACTAAGAAAAAGGATGGAGAAGGATTCCTACTTTTCTTACAAAGATGGAGGACAGTATTTGCTAGATATCCTCGAAGTGTACCAAAAAAGGAAAAGATGGACATCTTTATAAATAGCTTGAGTAATGAAATGAACTATCGGTTAAGGATGCAATGTCCTAAGTCTTTTGAAGACCTTATTGAAAATGGATTGACTACAGAGGAGGTATTGGTTAAAAGTGGAGACCTAAAACTTTAGAAGGATAACAAAAATCACAACAACAAAAATACCTCCAACAATAATAACAATCAAAATAAGAATTTCTCTAACACGTATAACCAATTTGGGTTGAGGAACAACAACAAAGGTGTGGTCAACGATGGGGTTGTTGACTCTAATGATTTGAAAGTCACTCATTTTACTCTCACAAGAACACCTACTCAAGTGAATAATACAAATCAAGTTTCCAAAGTGCCTTTTAACAATAGCACCAATAATAACAACTTTGGGAATAATCAAGGGGCTAACAAGTCTAGGCAATTCTTTACACCATCTCCCAAGAGGACATACACACCTTTGGGTGAACCTCTTGAGAATGCATGGAGAACTCTCATTGCTAATAAGATTATTGATTTACCTAGAGCTCAACCGTATGAACCACAAAACAAGCCCAGCTAGTGGAATGAGTCTAGTCGGTGTGAATACCACAGAAATAGAGGACATACAACAAATGATTGCTTGCAGTTGAAAAATTTGGTACAATATTTGATTGACAATGGTGTGATCAAGATAGAAGAGCCTAAAAATAATGGAGATCACACAACATTTAAGCAACCTTTCTATAACCATGGGAAGGGTGAATCTTCTAATTCAAATAAGCAAAGCAGCAATAATGTCAATTTTGCTCACCATTATGATAACACTATCAATACTTTATCTAGACATCAGCATGGTGTCAATGTTGTTGTAATCAAGGAACAACCCAAAGAAGAAACATCTTATGCTATCACTAGGGGTAAAACTTCAAAGATTATCCTACAAGGGGTTGATCCTAAACCTATTGGTCCTACACAATCAAGTATTGTGGTTAAGAAACCATCTACAACAACAAAGTCATATAATTTGGTGGACCAATTGCAAAAGACTCCAGATCAAATCTCTATTTTAGAGTTGTTGAAATTATCTTCAAATCATAGAGAGATCTTGGAACAAGCTCTATTGGGGACTAATGTTCCTATTAACTTGGAGGAAGAAAAGTTTCAAAACATGGTGGGACACCTCACTGCACCACATTGTCTCTCATCTTAAGATCAAGATGATATGTCCATCACTCATCCTCAAAATTTGCCATTGCATATAGAAGTTCTTATTCAAAGACATAGGGTTAAGAGAGTTCTCATAGATGGGGGAGCTGGTCTTAATATTTTCACTTTAAACCTTGTCAAGTCCTTAGGTTTATCCTAATCTTCTATTGATCCTAAGAAGCAAATTACCATAAAAGCTTATGATGAGGAGAGATCTTCAAAAGGCATGATTGTCTTACCTATTCAAGTTGGGCCCATAAAAAAGGACACCATATGCCAAGTCCTAGACATGAAGTTAACTTATAACATCTTATTGGGGAGGCCATGGATACATGAGATACAAGTGGTTCCTTCTACATACCATCAATGTATCAAATTTTCGTACATGGGAGAAGAAATCACAATTGGAGGGGATTTAAATCCTTTTCAATATTATAGCACATTGAAACCTCTTAATGAATTATTTATTCCTCACAATAGCAAAGGGATTGTTCCAAATACTAATATTGAAGAAATTAAAGATGATAATCCTAAGCTAACATCAAATGTTACCTCTACATCAAATCCTATTCAAACTAACTCAACTACATCGGCTAAAGGAAAGGAAAAAGTGAGTTATGAGGGTCCAAGTTCAAATGAGAATTCAGATAGAAAATCCACACCGGAGGTGGAACTTGCTAAACCTACTAAAAAGGAGAAAGAAAAAGCCAAAGAAACCCAATATAAACAAATGAGTGAGATGATGCATACATTTGAAAAATAATGTAGAATAGGTTCTAAAGGAGTAGGGGAATATTATGTTTCTCTATTTGATTTACCTAATTCCCCAAAAACACATGGAAAGCCTTCTAAGGTGCATCCTCCTCACATATACAACTCTCATTTTGTAAGAGAAAGTGACCAGTCCACACTTGAGAAAGAAGACAATGAGGTTTTATAATGGCTTTACAAAGATGAAATTGATACTTCAAACAATCCCATGGAAAGTGTTCAACACATCAATATTCAAACTGGCCAATATGGAAAAGGGTTTGAAATTATGCAAAAAATGGGGTATAAGAGAAGAGGACCCTTAGGTATGATAAATAAAGGTTTTCTTGAACCTATTGAACCTTCTTGGAGATCAAAGGAAGAAAAATCAGGAGTAGGTTATCAATTCAAAGGAGAAAGTTCTAGCCCCATGCATGATTTCTATGAACAAGTGAACATGGTTGAGTCTGATATTGATAGTGATGATTCTAGAGAATATGAGTGGGATTCTTTATCTAAAGACTCTTGTCATGACAAAGAGATTGTCATCATGAATTCTTATACTAATGTTCCTAAAGAACAAACTCAAGATAGTGAAGATCTGGAGATACTTCCTATATACATGCAACTCGATCCATAGGAAGATAACATAGGGAAAGCACACAATTATCCATGGGTAGATGAACCTTGGGTACCTTCATGGTTGGAGGGTGATTTGAACGTTAGGTTTAACCTGCATGAATTATTTTCCATAGAAGTCTTAGAGGACTCAAGTGAAGAGGACTTTGATCCTTCTTCCATGGATCATCTTGAGAAAGCTCATGTTATTGACCTTAATGATACAATGTATGAACCATCTAATGAGGTCATGTCCTTAAACCTAGCCAATGACAACTTGCCAACTGAATCTTTACCCTCAATTCATCCTGAGCTTATTGATTGGGACTTAACTGAACCAAGTGACTTGCTATACTTTCCTGATGACCAAGCAATGACACAATACCTAAATGCGGTTGAGCCCTCTTTCACCGAAGAGTTTAATCCAAACATGATGAGAAATTCAGGGGCCCAACCTCTTAATCCAAAAGAAAAAATGAAAAAAAGTTTTAAAAAAATGAAAATTTCTAGTGGTGAAAACCACCATGTGGCACTATTAGAACCAAGAAAAAGTAAAAATAAAGGATGTTTCTGAAGGTGAAAACCCAACTATGGCACCTAATGAAGAGAGGTTGGATACCTTACCAACACATGAGGAAGAAAGATCACCAATTCTTATAGAGCCAATGGAGAAAGTCAACATTGGAACTGAATTGGAGCCCAAATTCATACATCTAGTAGCTTCACTTACACCTTTAGAGAGAAAGGATTTCATCAAATTTTTCCAAGAAAAGCAAGTGAATTTTGCATGGTCCTATGTTGACATGCTGAGATTAGATCCAGACTTCATCATGCATCACTTGAATGTCAAACCAGGGGTTAAACCAGTCAAGCAGAAATTGAGGAAGATGCATCCACACATAGCTCTTCTAGTTAAAGCAGAATTGGAGAAATTGTTAAAGGTGGGGTTTATAAGAGCAATTGCTTATGCAGAATGGATATCAAATATTGTACCGATTACCAAGCATGACAAATCCATTTGCGTATGTACGGACTTTAGAGATTTGAATCTTGCATGTCCCAAAGATGACTTCCCACTTCCAAGCATAGATGCAATAGTGGACTTAACAATTGGTCACTCCATGTTTACATTGATGGATGGTTTTAGTGGATACAACCAAATTAATATTGCACCCGAAGATCAAGAAAAGATAGTGTTTACATGCCCTTGGGGAACTTTTTGTTGGAATGTAATGCCTTTCGGCCTCAAAAATGTCGGAGCTACTTACCAAAGGGCAATGACCACCATTTTTCATGATATGATGCACACCTTCTTAGAAGATTATGTGGATGATATATTGGCTAATTCACATCAAAGAGAAGATCATTTACAAATTTTGGAGAAGATATTTACATGCTTGGAACAATTCAAAGTAAGGCTCAATCCAAAAAATGGTGCCTTTGGTGTTCAATCTGGGAAATTATTAGGCTACATAGTTTCAGAAAAAGGTATTGAAGTGGATCTCTAAAAGGTTCAAGAAATCATGGACATGGAAATTCCTAGAAACATTAGCCAAATGAGGTCTCTTCAAGGAAAACTTCAATCAATAAGGAGATTCATTTCTCAACTAGCTGAAAAGTGCCACTCATTCACTAGATTACTACACAAGGACACCATTTTTATGGGATGAAGAATGTGACAAGGCCTTTACCTTGTTGAAGAATTACTTAATCAATCCACCAATTATAATGCCACCTATCAAAGGAAAACCATTGATTTTGTACATATCAGCAACCAAGAGGTCTTTAGGAGTTCTTTTGGTGCAAGAAGATGATCAAGGAAAAGAGAGAGCTATCTATTATTTGAGCCAAACATTGATTAAGTATGAATTAAATTACACTTTCATCGAAAGAGCATGCCTAGATGTTGTCTTTGCCTCCCAAAAGTTGAGACACTACATGTTGATGCACAAAGTGAAGCTCATTTCAAAGATTGACCCTTTGAAATACTTGCTTAGCAAAACTGCCCTAACGGGAAGAATAGAAAAATGGGTCATGGTGTTAAGTGAGTTTGATATTGAATATGTGGATAGAAAGGCCATAAAAGGATAAGTGATAGCAGATCACTTAGCTGAAAATCCATTGGTTTCTACACATCCCATTCAAGTGGAGTTTCCTGATGTAGCAATTGTTAATATAGAAGCTAAGATATGGAAATTATACTTTGACAAATCATACACACAAAGAGGTTTCGGAGCTAGCATATTGTTGATTAACCCTCAAGGGTATACTATTCCTATATCATACAAGCTCTTATTCCCATGTACCAACAACATAGTTGAGTATGAAGCTTTAGTCATTGGTATCAAGATGGCTTTAGAATGGAATATTACCGAGCTACAAGTGTATGGTGATTCTCAATTAGTGATCAATCAAGTCAATAATGAGTATAACACAAAAGATGAAAAGTTGATGCCTTACAAGACAATGATTGATGCTTGGAAAAAGTACTTTGTGTTGATAACTTTTGAGAAAATTCCCAGAGAGAAGAATAGAGTTGTCGATGCAATGGCTACCTTGGCTTCATTACTCCAAAAGCCTATCAAAATGAAAGTTATGAATTCTTGGTGGAGGAGTTAGCAAAATCGGCATTTGACCTTCCTGATACCCAAATTATTGTTTTACTTAATGGACATGACTCACCTTGGTATGGTCCTATTTACACATACCTTAAAGACCAAGTATTACCCTTGAACCAATCCCGAGCCCAAAAATGACACTTCATTAGACAATCAGCTCATTATATTATCCTTTCCGACACATTGTATCGTAAGGGTCTTGATGGAACTTTGCTTAGATGTCTAGAGGAAGAAGAGTCTAAGGTAGCTTTACACAAGGTCCACGAGGGTATTTGCAGTTTGCATTCAAGCAGGTTAAACTTAGCTAAGAAGATCCTTCGCATGGGGTATTTTTGGAAAACCTTAGAAAAGGATGCTTGTCACTATGTTAAGATATGCACAAAATGTCAATATCATGGTGATATGATACATGTACCGGCTCAAGAATTACATCCTTTTGTTACACCTTGGCCATTTTATCAATGGGGGTTTAACTTGATTGGCATGATTTATCCACCTTCATCTAATGGGCACAAATACATTATCACAACTATGGAATACTTCACTAAATGGGTAGAGGTCGTTACTTTGATCACTGCTACAGGAAAACAAATATCTATGTTCATCCTTAATCACATCATTTGTAGATATGGTATTCCTTATGCCATAATTACTGACAATGGAAAACAATTTAAGAACAAAGATATGGATGAGCTTTGTGATACTTTGCATATTACTCATCACTCTTCTTCCATTTACTATCCACAAGGAAATGGACAAGCCAAGGCTACTAATAAGAATATCCTTAAAATCTTGAAGAGATCGGTGAATAAATCAGGAAGAGATTGGCATGTACAAATCAACCCAGCTTTGTGGGCTTATAGAACTAGTATTCAGACACCTACAAGAGATACACCATATCCATTGGTTTATGGAGCCAAAGCAGTTCTACCTTTGGAGGTTGAAATCCCATCCCTAAGAGTGTCATTGCAAGGATTAGTAATGGATGAGGATTATAGGGTTGCCCGACTTCAACAATTGGAATTGTTAGAAGAACATCAAGCTCAAGCCTAAAAACATTTGAAAGTGTACCAAAACAAGATTTCAAGAAACTACAACAAGCACATTAAACCAAGATTTTTTCAAGTGGGTGATTTAGTGCTAAGGGAGAACCCTAAAAAACAAGCAGAAAGGGGAAAGAAGGGTAAATGGGAAGCAAATTGGCTTGGTCCTTTTATTATTGTTTCTTCTTTTGGAATGGGGACTTATAAATTAGCCAATTGTGATGGGGAAGAATTGCAAGAGCCCATTAATAGCATCCATTTAAAGAGGTTTCATACCTAATTAGATGAGAGAGTATTAGAAGAAAGAGTATCAGATGAGTGTGTATCCAATGACTCAAGCATCACTTTTGTATATGAGAAAATCAAAAAGACCAAAAACATTGAGAAAAGTTCAAAATCCAAAAAAAAAAATGAAAAAGATAAAAAAAGTGCCTTGGTGAAAACCTAGCAATAGGTGCCTTGGTTGTAAAAAAAATGAAAAAAGAGAAAAAGAGTAATAAACCCAAAAGGTGAAAACTTGGCAATCAAGCACCTTTTGTTCCCCTAAGTCTTTCCTAGTTGCATGTGTACATATTACATTTCCATCATCTCACTTGTAAATCTTCATTGCATCCATCATTTGTGCATAGTCATAATAAAACCTTTCAGCTACATTGTTGCATTTTAGATTTCCTATTTCCCTAAGTTTGTCACACGATCACATTTATCATTTGGGGGCAGGAAAGGATTGGATTTTTGGTACAAATGGATTCAATAGTGCTACTTTCGATCACACATTAGAGAGACTTATCAGAGCTTCAAAAGAGAGATTTTGTTGAACCTTTGATGGATATCATTATTCACAACCAAGTATTTTGATCCTACAACTTGATCCTTGAACCTTCATTGACTTTATTATTTAGGATTAAAAATTGACATCACTTAAATGATTAAAATGTTTGGAAATTCTATTTGAAAATCTTGATACATTGCAAAACACTTGAAGCTTTTTGATGATCTTTATTAACTTTTTATCGTGTCTTTTTAGCTAATCAATGATGTTTCAACTAGATTGGCAATGATGGAGACATGATATTTTTTTTCTTGTTTCTGGGTGAATGTCTTGAGGGAGATCCAACAACTTCTGTGAATTCGTCTAATAACATGGTCATCAAAGAACCATCGAGGACTTTCATATAGGGTGGAGGGTTGACCTTTGTTTGTTTACACAAATGGATACCTTGGCTATTTAGATCTTCCATATCTTAATACAAAATCCAATTGCAACATTAAATCTGTTGAAACCAGTATTCATACTCCCATAGTTGGTTATTCAACTAGTGAGGGTTGTACTAGTTTTCTAAAGGTTACCAAATGAGATATAAAGTGGTATTTGTATCATCATAATGTGGTCAGTGATGGTTGTACTTACTTTCTGGTCCTACAATGCTCAATGATGAAAATATTTCTCTATGGCATTTCTTGGCTAAAGCTAGTGACAATTAGTTGCATTGCATTGCATTTTCATGTTAGATTAAGTGCATAGTTTGTAGTATTTTTCCAAGTGAAAGGGGGTTCATCAATTATCTTGATCAATCATTATGGGGGGTTCAATTAAAAACCTTATCCTTGGTTCCAATAAATAATGTGAGATTATCTTTTGCATTCATTCATAGCATTACTCATTATTCATTATCCTTATATCAGAAAAAGAAAAAAAATTCATTACTAATACATCATTTGCATACATTTAGTTAAGAATAGCACATTAAGAGTTGCATAAATCAAAAAAATCAAAAATATAGTTGCATTCATCATATATCCATATTTCCATAATAAAACATTTGCATCCATACATTGAAAATCAGAAAAAACATATCAAAGTTACATTATCATTTGCATCCATTTATCTATATCATATGTAAGATACATTGCATCAATAGAATAATCAAAAGTAAATGCATCATAAACATCATATAGAGCTGCATATAAAGATAATCTCACATAAATGCATCAAGAGAATCAAGGAAAGTCCATAATCATGTAAATGTCCATAACATCAAAGATCCATCAAATCCATATATCAAAGATACAATATCATCGACAAAATGATACATCAGAGTCCTGATCAATAAATATAACATGATACAAATCATCAACAAGAGAGATCCATAATCAATCATCTCAAGATCCTATAGGGGCACCCTCTCCATCACCTGTACCTAATCCATCTGGTCCCCTGTCACCTGATCTATCCTAAGTAGGAGGAGTCTGACTAGTACTCGCAACACTAGGCCTCTAAGCCATCATAGTCATGAATTGCTACATCATAGTGGCTACCTGATCCAGTCAGCCAACCACTTCTCATAGACCTATCTATAATGAACACACATCCTGTGATAGAGTTTCTATGCTAGGAGAGGCCTGAGAAGTGTAACCCATATCCTGTGACCTAGGAATCTATGGAGGCACCTATTGTGCTGGAATCTGACCATGTTGAACTAAAGGAACCTGTTGTATCAAAGGATCCTATCCTCTGGGAGCCTACCTAGTATCATCAATGTGAACCTGTCACCTGACTCTCTATTGTCTCTATTGTCCCTATACTAATGTAGCTCTAGGATGTACAAACCTAGGTCCCTGATCTGGTTGAACCTGTCTGACAGCCTTATCCCTGAAATTTCCACCTCATACCCATGGCCCAAGTCATCCTCTAGAAATGATCTAGGGAGCCCTCTATCCTCTAGGAGATTGATGTTGTCTAGGTCTACCACCATCATCCCCATCATCATCCTCATCGTCATCATCTGATCACTCATCTCTGCCCGGGATCGGCTCTGCAGAATTGATAAATCTCAAAAATCTATTTTGAGACCACCACTCTTTGTACTCCGTAGACATCCCAACATCTACCACATGGTCTAATATATCCCATCTAACATACATCATCCTGGTGATCTGATCACAATAAAATTGAAAATCAATCTGTGCCCCCCACATTGATCACTCTGCCTGGACTCGAGCATATAAAGCCATACCCTATGGCATATCCTGATACTTGTCATACTGTCTAGACACGCGACCAAAGCAAAATCTCTCAATCACAAGGGGTGATCGACCAATCATCCATCGAGGAGAAAAAATATAAGGGAGCTCATCATCATCCCCCCGCCAACCCTCACAACCCAGATATGGTCTCCATGCGACCTGATCTATATCGTCGATCATGGGACACCAAAACTCTAGTTTGCCCAGATGATGTTGGATAACCATGCCACTATATAAAAATGCATAAGGATAGCCATGATGATAGATATGATCTGACAATGGCCTAATGATGGGAAGATGCTCCCATACCCATAACTGTAATATCATTGCACTTGCTGATAATGATGCACTCGATCTATAAACCACCTCATGCAAATAATGGTATAACTGGGCTAGAATGCAAGAACCTCAATCAAAATGGCGAGGCTGTGCAAGCATATCCTCTAAAATGTGGCCCCATCCAACAGAGAAACCTCTACCTCACCTATCAGGAAGTAGTAAACCGCCTATCAATGCACCTAACACCGTTGGCAATGTGGGAAATGAAGAAAATTGTGCCCATGTAATGGTATCATCACCAATGGTATTATCCCCAAATACCCATCTACAGACAGTGTCATCATATACAGAATCATAATAGGCTCTCTCACCTTGAGTCAGGATATGGAGCAATCTGTAAACATCCTCAGGAGTGATAGTCATCTCCCCAAATGGTAAATGGAAGGTATTGTGGTCAGAGTGCCAATGCTCTGCCATAACTGTCAGGAGACCATGGTTCAGTTGAAACTGTAGGATGTCTAAAAGGAAACTCAAACCACACATCTCAATGACATGATACTCTGGCTAGGTCAACTCCTAACCTAGGTCTAAAATCCAAGAAACAACGGTTTGTATGTATAACTTATGGAAATGTGCCTGTTTGGAAAATCAAGGGAATTATATCAATATTCTATATCAATGGATTATTTTAAGTCAATCAATCAAACAATCACCATTTTGTTCGTGTCTCTATGCCTTGAGAGAAAATTATTAGTTATCTATCCTATCAGTGTTTCACTATCAGAGTTTTCTATCAGATCAGATTGACAAATCAAACATTCATTGGTACTATTATCTTGATATCCTAATCACTTATTTGTTTAACTATGACATACCTATCTATCTTGGAAAATCAATCAATCATCCAGAGACATAAAATTTTATCAAAAAAATCAAGTTTGAGTATAAAAATTATCAAAATTCCTATAGGCATTATTTGCCTATGCGGAGGCAGAATTTTACCTTAGGCGGTGAATAACTTTTCACATGCAGCACTTTATCAAGCAGACGTGGTACTTCATCTGTTAAGCGGCATTTCATGACCCTAGGTGACTTTTCATCATATATAGGCATCATTTAATACATAGGAATTTTTCACGCAGTGTTTTACACAGTCTGACTAAATTACCCTAGTTACAAGTGGTTTAAAATTAATCACAGGTGAGTTTTAAACGTGATTAGGTGACATTTAAATGTGCGAATGCAGAATTTTGTCTTTCTAGGCATCATTTAAACTACCCTAGGTGGCATTTTGCAAAATTACAACTAAAAATTAAGAAAATCATGCAATAAATGCTAAATAAGTTGTAATAAATGCACTAGGAGGGTCAAAGTCACTTATCGGAGGTCCATAATCCAATGGTCTCTGATACCGTCGTCCTCTCTTGAACCGATGCTCTCGAATAGGGACAACCATTATGATCAGCTATCTCAGGATCAAAGAAAAAATCTCAATAGTCAAAAGTGCAAATGAATAGTAAATTTGGGTTTTTCAACCTATTTATGCTATTTGACCTAATTTTGAGGTAATTTTTGACCTAGCAATCTATATCAACAATCAATCAAACCAGGGCATTTGTTGAAACCTTTAATATCATCAAGGGTTTTCAAAAATAAAAACATATTGGATCTACTATCAATCAATTTCATCAATATTCCTATCTGACAATCAATCTATTTTCATTTCTGAGGGGGCATCATCAGAGTATCAAATTGGCATCAGACATCATTGAATCTGGGGCATTAAAAATTTTGAACTATTATTAGTGGGGCATGTTACATCATTTTTCAAATCAAGTTTTATCAATCAAATCAATTTCAAATCAGTTTTGTATCAATCAATCAAGAATCAAATCAGTGATCAGGACATAAAAGTTTCTTTGAATCAATGTGCTATGCACATCAATTCAAAGAGGGGCATTTGTAGACACCCAAAACTGGGTAGGTGTCTTAAAATCATTCAAATTTACAAAATCTTAGCCAAATGCTCTAATTCTCATCAAAATGGATCAAATCAATTTTTAAATGGACATTTATTAATCAAAATTGGACAAAATCATTTAAATCAAATGATGACATTAAATAATTAAATACAAGCTTAAAAGGGATCAATCACACTATATAATTGATTTTAATCAATTAATTGTATAGTTTTAAATAAAAAATCAAATTGAATCTATTCCCTTACATGGATAATTTAATTAATTAATGAAATTTAATTAATCCTAATATCTTTCAACAACATTTGAGCAACCAATGAGAATTGAGAACAAAAGCACGTGGATCACTCCAAAATAGTTGAATCTCAATCACACATTTTCAACTTTGAATCTCAACCATTCAAATTTGTCTATTTGTCCAAACCTTTGAGACAATCATTTAAATTGTCCCCCCATTTAAAAACATTTCAAAGTTTTTGACTCAACCAAGGCTAAACCATGATCAAGTCACTCTACCCCCTACCCTTGGGATTTTACTATAAATAGAAGTCATTTTGAGAGCACAAGATATCTTAGAAATTCAAGTGCATAACATCGTCATTATAGGCAATTTGAGAGCAAATTGATAGCAATTGAGAGCATTATTATGAGCATTTGAGTTTATCTTTGTATCATTTTTTATAATTGAGAGCTAGATTAAGTATTTATCATAATTTCTCATTCTAGGATTGTCACTAGTGGAGAATAAGGCTGAGAGCTCTACTTACCAAGCTTAGATAGAGAACCATGAGATGTCATGGATGTTAATTTAAATTATTTACTTTAAATTTCCATTGTATTTGCATATAATTGTAGTTAATTGTCCTAATTTCATGAAGGTGTAAAACATTCACACACACCAACTTAGAGCCCTTTCTGAATCGAATCAGACTCTTGTGTGGTCCCACTCTCAAGAAGACTCTATCTCTGACCTTATACTCTCTATCAATCCTTTTCATTTCTATATTTATTCTGTCTATCATGTACCTCTCTAAGACACTATCGAATAAAAACCACCTACTGCTCCATCTCTTTGACTAACTAAGGACCAATAGATACTCTATCCTCGATCCTATCCCAACTCAAGGGTGTCCTGCAGGGTTTTCCATACAAGGCTTGATAAGGTGACATACCTATAGATGAACAATGCCCATTATTATAGGCAAACTTGACCATATGTAGGTATTCCTCCCACTTGACCTGAGGATCCATCACATACATGCACAACATGTCCTCCAATACCTGATTAATCCTCTTAGTCTAACCATTTGTCTGAGGGTGATACGTTGTACTAAAATTAAACCTAGTGCCCAATGTTGTTTGTAACTCTCTCCAAAAGGCTGATGTGAACAATGAGTCTCTATCAGAGATGATCTTACAAGGAATGCCATGAAGTCTGACAATATCCCACAAAAACACCTGAGCTACATCTTGTGCTGTGAATGTAGTACACATGGGTGAGAAGTGAGCAACCTTGGTCAACGTGTTGACTATCACCAAGATGGCATCATGGTGGCAAGATAACATGGGAAGACCAATAATAAAGTCCATAAATATAGTATCCCACTTCCACTCAGCAATCTCATGTGGTTGTAGAAGCCCACCGGGGTGATGGTGCTCTACCTTCACCCTCTAGCACTCTAGGCATCTCGCAACAGTACTAGCAATCTACAGTCTCATGCCTAGCCAATGATACAACTATCTCAAATCCACATGTTGTTAGGAATAAGGTGTCTCAACCTTGGATAATTCTTATTCTTATTATTTGTTTTGTAAAATGTATTTCATGCAAATAATGTTCATGTGTCAGCATCTTGAATTGTGTGTAAGGAGATCATGGCTAAAATGGTTATGACGGATTCCTATGACATGTAAGAGCTATGTCAGGAAGATTCAATGACAGGTGAAGACATGTGGCAATTGATAAATTTGAGTACTGTACACTCTTCCCCAATCGTGGGGTTCGGGGCATCACCCTGAAAAAAATTTTGGGGTTCCTATTTTCTCAGAGAATGGTAAAACCCTAATACGGTTATCTTTGGGAGTAGCCCTAAAAAGTGAAGCGGGTGATATAAGTTTTTTTAGGGTTGTGAAGAGATGTGATGCGAGTGTATTGTTGGAACATTTTATGCTGCCGTGATTTGTCTTCAAGTTTTTTGAAATCTTCTGAAAGAACTTGCATTGCAAGTGTATTGTAAACTGTAATAGTTTTGATCAATACATTGTGCAGGTTTTGGAGTGTTGGAGTTTTTACCGAAAGGTTTCCCCAGGGTATATCATTGTGTCATTCTCTATTTTTCTATATGCATGGTATGTGGTTGCAATATCTTTGTTAAAGTATTTAATGAATCTGAAATTGTAAGGATTTATAAAAATTTGCACAATACTCTCCTATAGAGATTAGCATAGGAAGTTGTTTCCGCACCTGATTTTCCTTACATATGTAACTTCTTAACATCGAGGTGCACTACATAAGGTTCTCTATGTGCCTCAAGTACAATGAACTCACACAAATCCCCAATGGAAGGTACATAGATATGCCCTCTATGATGTAATAGTCCATCAGACTCCAAGGAATACTCTAAATACTTCCCCTCTAAGGGTATCTAAGAATGCACCAATTGACAAATCTTTGCATAAAAGGAACCCTATGGAAAATGACGTAGGATACACTCTCTCAAATTAGTACAAGTAGTCACAGATGAAAGCTCGTGGCATCTCCTACTCAAGGCATCTACAACCACATTCTCCTTCCTCTTGATGTAATGAACATCAAAATCATACTCACAAAGGAACTCCATCCACCTTCTCTTTCTAGCATTAAGGTTCAGCTGAGTGAAAATATACTGCAAGCTCTAGTGGTCAGAATGAAGCTCGAATCTATGACCTAGAAGGAAGTATCACCACCTCACTAAAGCATGAACCATTGCAAAAAGCTCTAGGTCATGAGTAGGGTAATTAAGCTCATGATTCTTCAACTTCCTAGACTTGTAGGAGATAGGTCGTCCATCTTGCATAAGGATTGCTCCTATACCATCCAATGATGCATCTATGCACACCAAAAAGTCTGTTGAAGGGTCTGGCACTGCAAGTATTGGTGTACTCATGAGGGCTCTCTTAAGCTCCTGAAAAGCTCTCTCACACTTCTTTGTCCACTCATATTACTTTCCCATTCTCTAAAGGGAGGTGATGGGGTGTGCTAATCTAGAAAATCTCGCAATGAAGCATCTGTAATATCCTACTAACCCCATAAAACTCCTCACCTTAGTGACACTGGTGGGTGTTGTCTAATCCATAATGACTCAAATCTTTGATGGATCTACTGAGGTCCCATCACCGAATATAACATGACCCAAATAATGTACCTTAATTTGTAAGAATGCACACTTTGACAAGCTTCCAAACAACTGGTTCTCTCTCAACCTCTACAAAAACTATCTTAGGTGCTCCTCACGCTCCTTCTCATCATGAGAATATATCAAAATATCATATAGGAACATGACTACAAACTTATCCAAGAAGGTATGAAATACTCCATTCATGAGACTCATGAATACCGCTGGAGCATTCGTGAGGCCAAATGGTACCACGGTGAACTCATAGTGACCATACCTTGTACAAAATGCAGTCTTGTGGATATCACTCTCCACAATTCTCAACTAATGATAACCTGACTTGAGATCTATCTTCGAGAATAATTGAGCACCCTACAACTAATCAAAGAGATCATCGATCCTAGGAAGTGGGTATCAGTTCTTAATAGTTATTTTGTTCAACTGTCGATAATTAATGCATAATCTAAGTGATCCATCCTTCTTCTTCACAAAGATTAGTGGTGCACCCCAAGGTGACACACTAGGATGAATGTGTCATTTCTCCAAGAGCTCCTCCAACTGAATGTTGAGCTCACTAAGCTTAGGGGTATTCATCCTATATGGTGCTCTTAATACTAGCTCGGCTCCCAGCACAAGGTCTATGTGAAAATCCACTGCTCTAGGTGGAGGCATACCAGGAAGCTCTGAAGGAAATACATCTACAAACTTTCGTAGGATAGGAAAATCATCGAGGGATGGCTCCCTCTCTGAATCCTTCTCTCTGTCACTAATGGTGATAGAAAATAATTGATATGCCTTTCGCATGCACTACCTAAGATACATAGTGGAAATCATACAAAGAGATACAGGTTTATGCACTTCGAAGATCACCCTAGGAATACCATGCTCATCCACACACTCTACCCTCTTCTGTCAACAATCCATCTTGGCATTGTGGGCATAAAGTCAATCCATGCTAAGGACAACATCATATGAACCTAGAGGGGTAATGCATAGATTGGACATCATGAACATGTCCCCAATCTAAATCTGACAATCTTGGACCATGGAACTAACTAACACTCTGGCTCCTAAGGCTAACTCTACCTCCCAACTGACATCATGTCTAAATTCCACTAGCCTACAACACTCCACTACATATGGAGATATAAAGGAGTTAGTAGCTCCAGAATCAAATAAAATAGTAACCATACTACCTTGTATCATACATGTGGCCTCAATAATTGTAGCCTGATGTTCGGCCTGGCAGTTATCAACCACTGCAAAAACTCTATGGGATCTACCCATATCCCCAACTGTAGGCTGCAAGGTAGCCCCTCTCTAACCACCAATTGATTGTCCCTATAGGCACTCTCTCTCTCTATATGACCCATGCCACCACAAGTGTAACATGGCCCTCGGGTCTAAATCTGTACTCCCTATGTCCTAGACTGTTGTGGTCCTTTGGTCTTACTAGAAACATTGTAACCACCCCTAGAGGACTACTGAGTCCTAGTTGGCTGTGCCTAAGGGGTCTGTGTCCTTTGATCCTATTTAGGGCCCTAGACTGCCACTGTTTGGGCTTAGAGCCCTGATAACCTTATGAAGGCCTTTATCTAGAATCCTGCTGAGATCTCTGCTACTAAGACTGTTAACCCTTAAAGGATCCTATTGAATGATTTGGTTTCCCCTTCCAAGGGGGTTTCTATTATCTTGACTATTGGGAAGAGGGGTTTTGGTGCTGAGACTAATCCTGAGACTCTTGTCTAGTACAGATATCCTTAGCTACAAGTGTCATCTCAACTATCTCTCTAAAAGTGGTAGGAAAGGCTAGGTGAACTGTACCCTGAAGAGACATATTAAGTCCCTTAATGAAATGATGGATACATAGTTTCTCATCCTTCATATAATCCACATATGGAAGGAGCTTGAGAAACCAACTCTCATACTAGGTCACTGTGAGACCTCTCTGCTAGAGATCATGGAACTCCTCTATCTGTCTCTGTTTGAAATGCTTAGAGAGTTATCTCTGTCAAAAATGGTCCATAAAAGACTCCCAAGTGAGTGTATCAATACCCACTCCACCTATGGAATCCTCCTACCACCACCAAGTGGAGGCCTTCTCCCATAGAAGATGGATTGCAAGTCATGCCTTTAGATTACTCTCATAAGGGCGCAATCCAAAGCATTGTTGTAAACTCTGTAACCAGGCCTCTGCTACTGACCCATCAGTGGATCCCAAAAACAAGGGTGGCTGGAGTCACAATAACTCTCGAATCTCATCTCCAACATCTATAGGGGGTCTCTCTTTGACACGTATCTCATGCTTGAGTGGTGCTCCTAACTAATGAACTGACTCACCCTCATGGTCACCATGACCCTCAATATGTCTGGGTGGAGGACTCCTACTCCTCTCTTTGTCAACTGCTCTAGCATCTCATGGGATCCATGCTTCCCTTGCAGAAATCTGATGCTCGGGTGGCTAAACTATGGGTGGTAGTCTCTATTGAATCACCCCAATCAGATTCTGGAGGACGTCCAAAATATCTTGGTTTGGGTTCTAAGGTGGTGGAGGTGGTCCATCCTCCTGTTCTACCCCAACATGTGCATCTCTACAACCCCCGCCTCATCGGGCAACTCATGTGACTACAGGCATTCTACACAATAGTTTAAGTTTAATGAGTTGAAATGTAATGGGTTTAGGTTCCAAATGTCAAAACTTGGCTCTGATACCAAAATGTCATGCCCAAAACTAGAGCAAAACACACAGACATGTTTTTTTAAACATAAGTACAAACAACTATGATGACACAACTAATACAGTAAGTGTTGTGAAAAGGTAACGACAAGGTGAAGTTAGTTTTCAAGTTGCAAGGTCTTGACATTAATTGAGTTTGGGTTACATCACATGCGGATGCAAAGTCAGTATACCAACTTGTTATATGGGTTAGAGACTCTAAGTTTTAGTGCTACAGGAACACTTGGGTCAAGTTGAATTAAACTATGGTTTCATGTTTAGCAAGGTGTGGCATCATGCTCGTAAATCATGTTAAGAACATAAGTTGAATTAGGTTGATAAGATACTCTTACACTTACTTCATTTTACTAGGTGATTCGCAAGGGTGCACTAAACTGCATTATAGGTTGACCTAGCCATGCTTTAAATCTTAATCCTAATTATAACATGATCTATTTAAAACTAATACATATTACACTTTTATCATTAAACTACTTACGACATCCCTCATATCCTTAAACATGATCCTAGGTCACACTCAAGTGGACTAAATAAAACCCTTTTAATAACCTTTCAATCCTTGAGCATTTGCAAATCAATTAATTAACCCTATCAGCATATTATCTTTAAATAATTCCCGATATAATTATTTTACCCACATTAGATTTCCTAACATCTTGAATTAAGTTCCCACAACACAATAATTTTATCCAAATATAATACTAAAGAATGCATTAAAATTTCCCTATCGAACTTTCATAATTTTACAATTATTTGATAATAATATTACTTAAATTTGCCTCTTTTCTTTAAAGAAAAATCTTACATTGCATTTTATAACACACATGGTTTAAATAAATAATAACTAGATTAAATTTAAGAAATAATATATAGTTGTGTATGTGGAGCCTAATCAAACTCAGGTTCATTCGGTGCGGTTTCCCCCCAGAATTATCCACGGGGGATTGGGGGCAGTGCCCCCAAGCTCAGAATCAAGGGGCAGAGCCCCTTGTGGGGTCTTGGAGTAGCACCCCAGGTGGGGTCCAGGGGTAGAGCCCCTGATAGGGTCACAATGACTTAATAATATTGTAAAGGGTCAGCCATCAATTTTCTATTAGTCGGAGTATTTTTTGCCCTAATTAGGTTATGTCAAAAATACTTGTAAAAAGGGCTTAGGGTTGGAGATTCATGGTATGAGGGATTTTGTAGCTTCCTATGGTGGTATTGAGTTGCAGGCTTCAGATTGTAATCACTGGATAATAATAAAGATATTGGACTCGTTGTTGGTGGACGTAGCCCAGGGATTGGGTGAACCATGTTAAATTTTATGTTATTGTGTTCTCTTTTGTTTGTTAATATTTGCATTTTTCTGCTTATTATTCTAACAAGTGGTATCAGAGCCAGGTTATTTCATTCATTCTTTCATCTATTCTCTGAAGTAGGTCTCATGAGTTAGTGGGAGAGTCTCTCGGTTAAGTGGGAGAAATGGCTAATGAGGGTAGGCTGAACGTTGATAAGTTTAATGGGCAGAACTTCTAGTTATGGAAGATGCAAATGGAGGACTATCTCTATCAGAAGGATCTATGATGGCCATTAGAGGAAATAGCCAAGAAAGAGGCAACAATGTCTTAGGAAGAATGGGATATTTTGGATAGGAAGGCACTGGGGAGTATTCATCTATGCCTGGCATAATTGGTGGCATTCAATATTACTGGAGCAACGACAGCTAAAACTCTGATGGAAACCCTAGCGAAGTTGTATGAAAAGCCTTCAGCTTCAAACAAGATATTTCTTATGAAGCATTTATTTAATATGAAAATGGTAGAAGGTGGATCAGTCGTTGATCATTTGAATGAGTTTAATATAGTTACAAGTTAGTTAGCCTTAGTTAAAATTACTTTTGATGAAGAGGTTAGGGCTCTCTTGATTTTGTGCTCTTTGCCAGAAAGTTGGAATGGCTTGGTAATGGCTGTTAGTAATTATGTTTCTGGTTCTAATACCCTAAAGTTTGATGATGTTATTGGTGTTATATTGAGTGAGGAAATTCACAGGAAAAGCTCAAGGGCATCCACATCGGGTAGTGTATTGAATGCAGAAAGCAGAGGCAAAACAAGAGATAGAGGAAACAACTCTAGAAATCATGGAAAATCACAAGGGAAGTCAAAGGGAAAGAGGTCTCAGTCAAGAGGACCTAGTGACTACTAGTACTGTGGAAAACTAGGACATAAGAAGAAAGATTGTTGGTCTCGGAAGAAAGATCAAGGAGACAAACATGATGGAAACAAGGAGGCAAATGTGGTAAGTAACAAATCCAAAGAGGATGATTTGCTCTTGTCTTTAGAAAATTTTGATGATTCATGGGTGTTAGATTCAGGGGCTTCATTTCATGCTACACCCCATAGAGGTTATTTTGTTGATTATGTCCAAAAGGATTTTGGGCTAGTTTATTTGGGAGATAATGAACCCTGTCAAATTGTTGGAAAAGGGAAAATCAAGATTAAGTTGCACAATGGGAATCATTGGCTACTACAAGAGGTAAGACATGTTCCAAGGCTGAGTAGAAATTTAATTTCAGCAAGGCAACTCACTGATGAGGGTTGCACAGTTACTTTTAATGATAAAAATTGGAAGGTTTCAAAAGGTTCCTCAGTAGTAGAAAAAGGTTTGAAAGTAGGCACCTTATATCTTTGTACAGGTCATAATGTTCCCTCTACTTTAATTATTTCAAAGAAAAATGAATGTTCAGGAACAGTTGCTGCAGTTGAGCAGGTAGAACAAGAGACAATAGTTGGAGATTTTGAAACAGCATTGTGGCACAATAGACTTGGGCACATGAGTGAAAAAGGTATGAAATTACTTCATTCAAAGAAATTTCTACCAAGTTTGAAATGTGTTAATATGGATTTCTGTGAAAGTTGTACATATGGAAAGCAAAAGAGAGTTAGTTTTGTAAAGAGTGGGAAGGAAAAGAAAGATGAAAAATTAGAGCTTGTGCATATAGATGTATGGGGTCTAGCTCAGGTATCTTCCCTTTGTGGCTCTCAGTATTATGTTACATTCATTGATGATGCAACTAGGAAAGTATGGATATATTTCATTAGACAGAAATCTGACGTATTTGAAACTTTTAAGAAATGGAAAAGCTTGGTTGAAAATGAGACTAGAAAAAGATTAAAATGTCTCAGATCTGATAATGGTGGTGAGTATTGCAGCAAAGAATTTGAAGATTATTGTGCCTCTACTAGTATTTGCAAATAGAAAACAGTTCCAAGGACTCCACAAGAAAATGGAGTGGCTGAACACATGAATAGGACAATAATGGAGTGTGCTAGGAGCATGAGGTTGCATGCTGGGCTCCCCCTAAACATGTGGGTAGAGGCTGTAAATACTATTGTATATTTGATAAATAGAGGCCCCTCTACTCCCTTGGGTTGTGGTATTCCAGAGGAAGCATGGACAGGTAAGAAGGTGAGTTATTCTTTTCTCAGAACCTTCGGTTGTGAAGCATTTGCACATATAGATTCTGAAAATAGAACCAAGCTGGAAGCTAAATCTAAGAAATGTATATTTTTTGGATATGATATTGATGAATTTGGTTATAGGCTTTGGGATTTTGAAAATCATAAAATTGTAAGAAGCGGGGATGTCATATTCAATGAGAAAGTGTTGTACAAAGATCTGTTGTAGCAACATGAGAAGAAAGAAAATGATTATGTAGTGCTAGATGATATTCCAAATGATAATGTTCCAGAAATTCCTTATGCTCCGCAACAACAACAATAAAAAATACCACACACCCTAGTAAATGTTAGAAGGTCAACAAGGCTAAGTAGACCTCTGGATAGATTTTCACCTTCTTTGTATTCTATCTTATTAACTAATGTTGGTGAACCTGAATGTTATAATGAAGCTATGCGGGTGGATACAAAACTTTAGTGGGAGTCTGCAATGACAGATGAAATGGACTCCTTGCTAAAAAATCAGACTTGGGATTTATGTAAGTTACTTGCAGGTAAACGGGCTTTATAGAATAAATGGATTTACAAGTTGAAAGAAGAAGATGGAGGTAAGAAAAGATTTAAAGCTAGATTAGTCGTAAAAGGATTTGGACAGAAACATGGTATTGATTTTGATGAGATTTTTTCTCTAGTTGTTAAAATGACTTCTATTCGTACTGTTTTAAGTATTGTGGCTACTGAAGATTTGCATTTAGAGCAGCTTGATGTTAAAATAGCCTTTCTTCATGGTGATTTGAATGAAGAAATATATATGGTACAACCACAGGGATTTGAGGTCAAGGGTAAGGAGAGTTTAGTGTGCAAATTGCAGAAAGGTTTATATGGCTTGAAGCAAGCACCTCGGCAATGGTATATTAAATTTGATACTTTTATGAATGAGAATGGATACACTTGATGTAATTCTAACCATTGTATTTATTTCAAGAGGTTAAATAATGACAGCTAGATTATTCTATGTTTATATGTTGATGATATGCTTGTAGCTGGATCTAACATGGATCATATTCAGGGGTTGAAACAAAATTTAGAAAAATCTTTTGCTATGAAGGATTTGGGGGCAGCAAAACAAATCCCTGGCATGAAAATTTACAGAGATAGGAAGAACAGAAAATTAACTCTATCTCAAGTTGATTATATTGAAAAGGTGTTGCAGAGATTCTACATGAAGGATGCCAAACCTGTCACTACACCTTTGCCTAGTCATTTGAAATTGACCAAAGAAATGTGTCCAAAGACACCGGAAGAAGAGGCAAAATGTCCAAGATACCTTATGCTTTAGCTATAGGGAGCTTAATGTATGCTATGGTATGTACTAGGCTAGCTATTGCACATGTAGTGGGAGTCGTTAGCCGGTATATGAGCCACCCTGGGATTGAGCATTGGAATGCAGTCAAATGGATTCTCAGATATTTGAGAGGTACATCCAATAAGTGTTTACACTTTGGGGGTTCTTCTACTATTGTTCATGGCTATGTTGACTCAAATTTAGTAGGAGATATAGATACCAGACGGAGTACTACAGGTTATGTATTTACTGTTGGTGGGATAGCAGTGAGTTGGATTTCTCGGTTACAAAAGGTGAATGTTTTATCCACTATAGAGGCAGAGTATGTTGTTGCTACAAAGGCAGCCAAGGAGATGATATGGCTTTAATTCTTCATGGGAGAATTGGAACATCCACAGGTAGATAATTATTTGTATTCAGATAGTCAGAGTGTCATTCATCTTGCAAAGAATTCTGCTTTGCACTCAAAAGTAAAGCACATACAATTGCGATATCATTTCATTCAGTCAGTTTTGGATGATGGATAGTTAAAGTTGGAGAAGATACATACATATGATAATCTAGCAGATATGTTTACAAAGGCAGTGACAAGGGAGAAGTTGAATTCCTCTTCAACTTCGGTTGGTCTTCTAGACTGAATAGAATAAAAGAACAACAGAGTCCAGGGTGGTTTCTTTATTCCAATGGGAGCTACAAGTTTGGTCGATCAGTCTCCAAGTGGGAGGATATTTTTGTGGAATCTGATTAGTCTCCAAGTGGGAGATTGTTGTGTATGTGGAGCCTAATCAGACTCAGGTTCATTTGGCACAGTTTCCCCCCAGAATTATCCATGGGGGATTGGGGGCAGCACCCCCAAGCTCAAAGTCAAGGGGCAGAGCCCCTTGCGGGCTCCTGGGGCAACACCCCAGGTGGGGTCAAGGGGCAGTGCCCCTTGCGGGCCCTAGGGTGGGGTCAAGGGGCGCTGCCCCTTGACACCAACAATGACTTAATAATATTGTAAAGGGTTGGCCATCAATTTTCTATTAGTCGGAGTATTTTTTTTCCCTAATTAGGTTATGTCAAAAATACTTGTAAAAAGGGCTTAGGGTTGGAGATTCATGGTATGAGGGATTTTGTAGCTTCTTGTGGTGGTATTGATTTGTAGGCTTCAGATTGTAATCACTGGATAATAATAAATATATTGGACTCACTGTTGGTGGACGTAGCCCAGGGATTGGGTGAACCACGTTAAATTTTGTGTTATTGTGTTCTCTTCTATTTGTTAATATTTGCATTTTTTCTGCTTATTATTCTAACATATATTTAACATTTCCTAACTATTCTTAAAAATACTAATCCTATATGTTAAAATAACCTACTACTATAAAGTCTATTAAACCCCTATCTTATTAAACATATGAAAACACATTTTTCATTAATTATTATTAAAATTAAATAACAATCTAACTTATGCAATTGAAAACAAATTAAAGTCTATAAACAAAACTTAAACTAACCTACCTACTAACCTACCCTATCTCCCATCCCCATCACCCTCCCCCTTCCCATGGTCCATGTGCCAAGTGGTAGGAGTGATGTGACATAAAGTCAATGACTCCAAGAGAAAAATGGATCAAATTTCTAAGGAGGAGAAAGTGCAAATTTTAAACAAAGTTTTTGGGGGGGCCACCAAGGATCCTTCATGCAAGGTAAAGTTAAAGTGAACAAATTTTAAAAGCAAGATAAATTAACTTGTAGCATGGTACGTAGGTGAGGGAAAGTGGGTCCTAAGCCCAATGAAGATGGCGACCCAATGGTTAATCTCCTAAAAAACATGCTAGGTGAGTATAAATATTTATGTCTCCTCTTTTTAAAAAAAAACAAAACTAAACAACAAGTCATTTCCTATGCCAGGTTTATAAAGGCCAGGGAAGGCATGGGTGTGGGGCCCACGAGATGTCTCATCCCTGTCTTAATACTTTTAACAAATGATAAGTGTTAATATATTTATGTTTTTTTTCTATTACTTTAGTAATAGGGTTGCACTAACCAAGGGTATTAGGGGGGTTTAGGGTACTAACTCCATACTTAGTAAGGGAATTGAGGGAGGAATATTCTCTGTGTGTAATGGGAATTATTTTGTTTTCCCATACATTTTCCAAAGAGTTATTTGTCTCTCTTAAATCTACAAGTCTAAATTTTGTTTGCTTTTCCTTATGCAATGTTTTTCTTTTCTTTTCTTGAGTTAAATGTATGTAGCATGCATTTCTGTTTATGCATTCAATTAATGAATTGTTTATAAGGTATTGGTAATAGGTAGTTTATTATTTAGTGTTACAATTTGATTAATAATATCTATTGCTTTCATGATTTTCTCAACAAGATTTAATGATGCAAAATTGAATTTAAGGTTCAATATTGAATTTTAGTGAATAAATGTTTTGATCATTGCATTTAAATTCATGGTCCTAAAAATGATAGTTGAAACTAAACTGACAGAGTTCATTCTTCAAATTTATAACATGATCTTTGCTCACAATGCTTATAAACCAAAAAAAATTTAAGAAGGGAATAGAGAGAACATTCAACTTGAAGTTATGTAAACAATACATTGAAGACAAGATATGCTTTGTAAATCCAATAAACAACTTGAACTCATAACTTGCTCATTTTTTCACAATAATTACATTTCTAATAACAATATTGGAGTCTACCACACTTGCTCCATTTCATTAAAAATTTCATCTTCAACAAGAAAGCACAATACAAAAGAAGATAATACAATGGAGAGGACTCCAACACAATAATCGTCAAGAACACCTTCCATTCTCCAAAATAAAAAATGGCTTCATCAAAGGTCTATCCAAAATTTGCAAAAAGAAACATATAAAACTATCCATGGAGAGAGCTCACCTCCCATCCTAGGTTTCAATGAGACCACCCCCGAGCTAGGAGAATTGATAACCAATGGGTGAGATACACACCATTCGTACAACATGAAACACAAAAAAAGACACCCATCCAAGGCTTGCATAATGGGATTCACCTTGAACCCATAATAAGAGGTGAAGGTGGACTTTCATTTAGGAGAATGCCAAATAAATGCATACAATAACCATGCCTTTTCAAGGCTATAATCCACATAAATTTTTGGATACATTCAACATAATAAAGTGTTTGAAAGGGGAGCATAAGGCCTCTTGTTCTATTGATCAAATCATTCATGACTCAAGCAAATTTATTAAAACCTCTGACAAATGTTTTATAGCCCATTCTTATCAAGAAACTAATAAGGTGGTGGATGGTTTAGCCAACCTTGGTGTTCAAATACAGGACATAAAAATTTGGGAAGGAGAGAGTAATATGGATAATGATATCACATAACTCCTTAGATTTTATATATTTAATGGAAAGCAAGAAACATTGATTGTAATGATGGAAGTGACACATACAAATCTCAAAATCATTGTGAAGTGTGGTGTTTGTCTTACAAGGAAGAGGTTCATAATGACCAATTACAACTCAAATGTTTTGTGGGTGTTTTTTGGTGTTATTTCCTTGATGTTTGTGATCACCTTCAGCATTTTTTTCTTGAACCAATGTTGGGTTGGCTATGCAACTTTGGAGAATCAATGTTGGGTCAGCTTTGCAACTTTGGAGATGGGAGAAAATTTGAAGCAAAATGAACCATCAAACTACATGGAATGGAAGAAAAAGGAGGAGATTTGGTATAAACTAACTAAGTTGGAAAGTTACCACTTGAGAATTTTCATAGGTATGATGGGAAGGTCACCAAAAGTTTTATTCAAGACTAGAACAATGGAATTGTCATTATTTTTGGTAAGGAATTTGTCATTGATGAGAAACTCATATCTGAGATTACTGGGTTACCCATGGAAGGTATGAGGTTTTTCAAGGACAAGAAGGTTTCTAAAAATGTTGTTAGAAAATCTCCCAAGACCAAGGAAGAACAGGAGGCTCTGGTCAAAGGTAATGATACTTTCTTCAACCCTAAGAAAATTACACCTTTGTGGAGGGAAGTATTAAAGCCTATTATGGAATATTTTACTATGGATGGTAGATATATTAGAGTCCATGATTATCATCTTGTTCTATTGAATCACTTTTGGCAAAATATTATGGTGTCATTTCCTTTTTTTGACTCTCCTCCCTTAGTGTTAGCATCGCTAATCATAGGAAGAATCCTAGAAACTAGGCTATACACCAAGGGCTTATTTTGTTACATTTTGAGTATTTGAAGGGAAGTGTTTCTGAAACCTCCACTAAGAATCTCCAATCTAGGGATGTGGAGGGAAAAGAGGGTTATGATAAGTTTAAGAGGGGTTGGGAGATCGATTCTAAGGAGGATTAGGGGGAATCTCTGGGTGATAAGAGTAAGCCTTCCCCAAAGAAAAAATATTTTGGCATCCATATTAAGGTGTTCGAGGGGGAGAACAGTATGGAGATCGAAGAGAGTGAGGAAGAGGACATCTACCTATCCTTAAATACTAGTAAGAATAAATTTGTGATCCTAATGGATGCCATACCTAACGGTGTTTTTTCTAAGGGGAAAAAAAGAAAAAAAAAAAAGAGGAAGGGTCTATTGAGCCTAATCCTATGGGAAGGAAGAGGAAGATTGGCACAAAACTTGTAGTGGGGAAGACTAGTTTGAAAGCTCTCTCTACTGAGGGTTTCACTACTCCCATTGCTACTACTACCAGTACTAACATTTAAGATAGAAAATATATTGTTTCCCTTGTTCCTAATACTTGCAGAATAATTGAGAGGGATGTTCCTTTATCTACAGGTGGGGAAGAGGAGTTGGTTGAGGGGGAGAAGTAGAAAAAGTATGATGAATATTTCAGTTAGTTGGATGATCATGACCCTTCTGCGTCCAACTATTTTTAGGTGAGAATCATCACCCAAGTACACCTTTCCCCCATCGAACTCTTCATATTTCAAGAACCAGTTCCGATGAGAGGTCATGTGAAAAGAAGCACCTAAGTCAACTAACCACACATCATTAGATGCATGGGCTACCAAAGCTACAATAAAAGTATCTCCATCTTCTTGAGATTTTTTGGAAGCTAAATCTGAGCCTTTCTTCTTCTTCTTCGGTTCTTTGCAGCCCTTCGAAAGTGCCCAATTTTATCACAGTTCCAACATTTCACCTTGGACTTTCTAGGAGTCTTAAAACTCCCATGGGATTTGGATCTACCCTTCTTTGACTTGTTGTCATTCTGCTTTCCTCTATCATTGGATCTCCCGTGAACAACAAGGGCTTCCTTAGATGAATCTGAAGTCTTTCTTCGCATCTCCTCAGATAGCAGTGAAGACACCACATCATCCATACAAAATGTGACTATAGGACTTCCGAGAGCCATCACAAGATGGTCCCACAAATCCAACAAGGAACAAAGTAGTGTCATACAATGATCCTCCTCCTTGATCTTGGCACCGGATGATGCCAACTGTGCAATCAATAAATTGAATGTGTTGAGATTATCAGTTACGGATCCACCTTCCTCCATTCTTAAAGAATACAACTCTTTCTTAGGAACAACTTATTCACCAAAGATTTGGCCTGATACATATACCCAAGTCATTGCCACAAAGAATTTGCAGTAGTCTCATCAAGAACATTCAGAAGAATGACATCTGCTAGACAGAGTTTGATGAGACCCTTAGCCTTCTGATCCTTAACCTCCCAATCTGCTTGAGATATCATTGCAGGTTTCACATCAAGTGAAGTAGCCTCTCATAGATCGCGGTCTTCAAGTATGTCTTCCATCTTGAGTTTCCACAACTCAAAATTAGTGCCATTAAATTTCTCCACCTCCATTCTACTGTATGAGGAACTTTCCATCTCAATCTGCAAATAAGATTTAGAATGCTCTACACAAAACTCCCACTCAACTTGAGATTAGCTCAAAAAACCCTACCCAACAACTAGGATCAAAATTTGATCAGGCTCTAATACCACTTGTAAGGAAACTCAGGTGCAAAAATAGCTTCCTACACTAATCTCTAAAGGAAAGTATTGTGCAAATTCTTTTTAAATCCTTACAATTTTAGATTCATTAACTACTTTAACAAAGATATTGCAACATATACCATACATACAAAAAATAGATAGAGAAGATTGAAACACATAAACACAAAGATATGCCAGTGGGGAAAAACCTTTCGATAAAACAACCCCACCCCTCCAAAACCTGCACAATGTATTATCTTCAACACAAAGACTACAACACACTTGCAATGCAAGTTCTTTCAGGAGATGAGAGACTAGTAAAACTTATTCTCTCTCCCATAGAAGCAACATCATATATATAG
This sequence comes from Chamaecyparis obtusa, assembly GCA_027943335.1. Classification (NCBI taxonomy): domain Eukaryota; kingdom Viridiplantae; phylum Streptophyta; class Pinopsida; order Cupressales; family Cupressaceae; genus Chamaecyparis; species Chamaecyparis obtusa. Next base: position 890,435 of record BSBK01002247.1, on the reverse strand, counting down.
ACTCCTCAGGACCCAACAAATACCCAAAAAAGGAGTTTGGCATCCAACCACCAAGACCCATGCACAAAGCCACATGTACATAGCTGTTACATGCAATCCCAAGAATAGGTGTCCATCCCTAGAATAGACTATGACAGCTTGTCATAGAATCCACCAAAAATAACGGTCACAAGAGAAATGTAAGAGAATTCATCATACCAACCTATTTTTGGCATATTCTCTTACACACACCAACCACTTCTTCTTGGGCACCCAAATAGGCCCAAGTCATAAGATGTTGTTACACCTGTCATAGCACATTCCTTAAATAGTTCTTACGCATCATAGGAATCCATCATGACTATTTCAGTCATGAACTCCTTACGCACAAGATGCTAATACATCAAGTGGAGTGACACATCAACATGCCAACAAGACATGTACACTCACACTTAATTTCATTATTTGCAAAAAATACATTTAATAAAATAAATAATAAGAATCGAAATTATCCAAGGTTGAGACACCTTATTCCTAACAATTAATCTAGAAATGAATTGAATAGAAATGAATGCAAATTTGATCTATCAATGATATGCTATGCTATGAAAAATGAATGAAAGCAAGAATCTTAGAAATAGCACAATCTCACCAAATCGCCAGATCACACAAGCCAGATTCTCCAAATTCGAAAGTGTGTTTTTGAAGGATTGAGCCTCGTTTATATAGAAATCCAAGTTCTGTGAAGACTCGTGGAAAGCCAAAAATCTCTCCCTGATCAACTCAGACTGATTGTTGAGTTATTCAAAAATCAGAAAGACTTAACTCACAAAATCATGCAAAATCAACTTTTGAACTCGAATCAGAGTTCATATCACTTTTTCAACTCACAATCACATGTTGAGTTCAAAAACTTAACAAATTGAATTGATTTGTTGATTCAGAGTTTAACTGCTTTTCTAAATGTGCATAGATAATTATGAATTTATTAAATAATTCAAGTGATTTATCCTCAACTTAACTGATTTTTGAATAAAAATAACTAATTTATGGGTTAATCAATTATTTAATCAAACTTTATTCCAAAACTATATCATTAAATTTGACAACTTAATTTAATCAATTAAATAAATGTTCAATTGATTATTTCTAAGAATTTTGATTTATTGTCAAATAAAAATATTATTAATTAGGAATAAATTTAATTAAATCTAATTAAATAATGAAGTGGCAAAATTAAGTTTAATTAATCAAATATTCAACATATTTAATTAATTAACTTTAGGATAAATAATGTCATTTATCGCCAAATAATATTTAATTAAAGATAATTAGAATAAATTAGGAATATTTGGAATATTCCCCGATGCAAAATTAGGATAAAATTGATTAGGGTTTTTGATAGTTCGACGTGTAGATGTGCCTTAGGTCAGGACTTTTATGTTGATTTCGATCGATCTGTTGATGTAAGAGGTCAATGGTCCTATAGCCCATTTTTGGGGTATTACAAGTATCTTCCAAAGTAACATCCTAACCAAAATATATATATATATATATATCCGTAAAATTTATACAAGTACATATGTTTCCTATTTGATTTGTCTTGAATATGATATTATTATTATCCTAAAGAATAATTGCTTGCTCTTGTAACAAAGCATAGTTGATGAACTACTATTTATTCAATTATGTTTCAACAGGAATGACAAAGTAGGATCTTAGATTCCAATTTATTGATTTAAATACTATTTATCAAGTTACTCTAACAATGATCTTTGCCAAGGATAGAAAGGTATCATGCAGGAGAATTACATATTGGAAAGGCTCGGTAAAGGAAGGCAAGACAAATTGGCATGGTGAAACATTAACGACTCTCATAGGAGGGTAACATAAAGTTATGAATGACTAGCGTAAAAAGGAAAATAGTACATGTTAGAATGTAATAAAGTACATTTGAGTAGAATAAGGGTAGTCTTGGATTAGAAAATGAAGTTGTTAAAGAGGGTTTCCCTCGTCCTATCTTGTAGTACTAAAGTGAGCCTTGTAAATGAACTATTGTACAAGACTTAATAGTCTCGGGCAAGATTGTAGGTTTTTTTCACTCTGTTCTTTCTTACCAGTGCCCGCATGAATGAATTTTATAAAGATTTTAATTATATTAATAAAATAAAATTTCTAGCCTTGACCTCTTATTGATCAAAAAAAAATTCACAAAATAAAAATATTTTATTACTAGAAACTTTATTATTATTATTTTCTTTTTCTTTCCTAGACTTTCCACTTTAGTGATTATAATTGCCACAACCAGACTATAATAGACTCATATCACTATTGCAAAAGACCAAACTAAGGTGTATGCATTATAATTGTATAAATAAGTTATATTCTAAAAAAAACAATTTACTTTATCACGGTCACTATAAATTGATAGCACCACTGTAAACAATAAAAACAAATCATGCGCTTTAAAAAAAATTGCACTTGAAAAGGAGTCTGTATGAACTTGAACAAGGCCTTAGAAGTTGCAAAAAGTGAAATTATGTGATTTCTAAAAAATTTAGAAACTAAAATAAGAAACCACATACACCAGCAATGTGTAGAGCACAATATTGTACCCCCCGTCTGCCACAAAAAAAAAAAAAAAAATTGCTCAAAAAAAGGAGTTTGGATGACTGAAATATTGCTGCTTGAAAATCGCTTGTGTAATTATAATGCTTGAATATCACCGCACCTCCAAAATTTAAATAGCAATAGGTTTGGCCTCTAATGTCCAATTTAGATTAAACAAAAGTTGATCTTGGAGTTCTTGGACCTCCTTAATGTGATTCCGACCTTTGATTTGCACTAGCAAGCTCCAATTCTTCTCTACAACACAAAGCCACAAAAATAAAAACCACAAAAATGCACCAAAATTATCTCAAACGACAAACCAATGACACTCTATGGGCTCTAATACCATATATGATTTGGTTATATAAATATCCAGCCAAGATCTAGAGGCAATGAAAAGCACAATAACAAGAGATAAATAATATGATAATAATAAGTTGCATTCCTATCAAGAATGAAATACAAATCAATATAATGGATTATTTTACATAGGAGGGCCCTTGATTATATAGCCAATATGAGTACAAAGGAGTGAATGAGATAATGAAAAGAGTCATTATTTTATTATATGATAATCAAGAGATAACTTATCACCCACCTAAGGTGGAATCACATGTCCACCAAAGGTGGATCATTCTCTAATGTGTAATAAAGTTTATGCAACATATGCAACAAAGGTGGAGCGATAAAGTGATAAGTACATTAAAAGTGGACTCAACACATAAAGTGGAATGTGATAACATGAGAACACCACCTAAAGTAGAAATCCTCCTAAAAGCTCATATGTGGTCCCTAAGTAATCTTAAGTAAAGTGTAATTAGTACCTGTAATACCCAAAAAATGGGCTATAAGTTCATTAACCTCCCATATCAACACATCGAATGAAATCGACATTGAATTCCTAACCTAAGGCACATCTGAACATCATCGAATCCTAATTGATTATCTTAAATTCTGCATCAGGGAATATTCCTAGTAATATTCCTAATTATCATAATTATCTTTAATTTAATGATTATTTGGCGATAAATCCTATTTATCCTAAAGTTTGATTAATTGAATATTCTTAATATTTAATTAATTAGATTTAATTCTGCCACTTAATTATTTAATTGAATTTAATTGTATTTATTCCTAAGTATTATTATTTAAATTTGATAATAAATCAAAATTCCTATCATTAATTGATTAAATTCTTATTTAATTAATTAAAGCAAGTTGTCATATTTGATGATATTGTTTTTGAATAAAAGTTTGATTAAATGATTGATTAACCCATAAATCAATTGTTTTATTTTTCAAAATCAGTTAAGTTGGAAATAAATCACTTTATTTATTTATTAATTCATAATTATCCATGTGCACAATCAAAGAGTAGTTAAACTCCAAATTAGAAAATCAATGCAAGTTATTGACTTTTTGGAACTCAACATCATTTTTGAGTTTTAAAGTTGATCTAAACTTCTAATTTGAGTTAAAAAGTTGTTTTCGCATGATTTGCATGTTTTTGTGAATTAAATTATCTTTATTTAAAAATAACTCAAAAATAAACCTGAGTTATTTGAGTGATTTATGGCTTTCTTTCATGCATCCTCAAAGCCCTAGATTTCTATAAATTAAGGCTTTAGCTCTTCAAAAATCATCTCTCAAATCCACAAGAATTGCATAATCACGCTGTTGAATTGGAGACTGAAGAATCATCTTTGCGAATCCAAGCTTTGTGAGATCAATATTGCATAGTTTTTCATATCATATTAGTTTTCATTTGTTAGATCATTTAGCATATCATAGCATATCAGTTTTTCAGCATATCATAGATTCATATCAATTTTCATCATATCATTGCATAGAAAATAAAATAAAATAATAGATTAATTGCATTCATATTTCATATCAGTTTTGCATTCAAATCTTTCATTTAGGTGTCATCAAGGTCACTAATCTTGATAACAATCTGAGAACATCATACTCACACCTATTAGAAGGCAGTAAATCGCCTAGTTAGTTTAGCTTTCAATTCATTGCACGATTTCATTTTTTCTAACCTCTAATGTTTTACTGAAGTGTTGTGTCTACAAATCAGGTACAAAATTCACACACACATTTATGGCACCCACCGTGGGGCCCTGAAATGGGTTTCCCTTCATTTCTATCAATTTTCTATCTTTTTGAGGTTAAGGGTTTCAAGGGTTCTGGTATTTTTAATTTCTGTCCATATAGTTGTCATACAAGTTTTGTTAGAAACTCGTATCAGGAGATACCCACTGTCATACGATAGTTGATTTGATCAAGGCTCGTATCATCAGAAAAACATTATCATTTGAAATCCCGATTGTCGTATGATCTGATACCCAGTGTCGTACGAGTTTATGGACTATCATTTGGGAGGTAACCCTCTATCATACAGTAGTTTATTTGTTCGATAATCATACTAACAGGATCAAAGTGTCATTTGGAATCTTGACTATCATATGATTTGGTGCCCAGAGTCATATGAGTTTCTAGACTGTCGTATGGTCTAGTGCCCAGTGTCATACAAGTTTCTGGACTATCGTATGGTATGGTGCCCAATGTCGTATGAGTTTCTGGACTATCATATAGTCTGGTGCCCAGTGTCATACGAGTTTCTGGACTATCATTTGGAAGTTCAACTATCGTATCATCATATACCCAGTGTCGTACGAGTTTCTGGACTGTCGTCTGGAAGCAGACCCATTGTCGTATGAGTTTTGGCACTAGGTTTTCATTGTCATTTCATTTTTTAGGGCAGTTTGTCATATTTAGTTTTTAGATTTTGACTAACGGCTAATCTTAACAATTGAAATTCTCTATTTTTGATTGACTCCTACTGGTTTTGATTGGAAAAAATGCAACAATTGCTAAAAATAGGTAAAAATCTACTAAGCGTGTTGTGAGGAATTCAGGTAATCTTCTCAGCTAATAAGACTTTGATTTTGGATCTAAAATGAACATCTCATGTGTCTAGCTTGAGTGACTTTTATTGCTTTCCTATCACAGACTTCATTTGGGCTATAAAAATGAACATAATTTGCTTTTAGCATCTTTGTTACACATAGTAATTAGGCCCCATGAACACTATTTGTGGATCTTGAGAGAGTGGGTTTCCAGCGAAACTCTTCTCACCGAAGGATCCCTTGTAGGTGGGGAGGATACTGAGGGAGTCTCACATTCCACTACATCTGTGTGTCTTCAACTTTTGATTGAGGCATTCTCTCTCTAGAGAGGTTGATAGATCCTAAGGGGTTGACGTCATAGATCTTTGTGAGATAATCTTGGTCTTAGCATGTCAGATTAATCTGTCTGCTTTGTTTGGGTTAAAAGTGAAAAGGCTAGGGGATTATGCTCTACTTCCTTTTTGGATAGTACCAAAAACCCAAATCCTTGAATCTGGAACCAGTCTCCATGTGGTATATTTTGTGAGTCACCTTTAGAGAGGGTTAACCGTAGTGGACATTCCCTTAATTGGGTCAACCATGTTGACGGAAGCTCAAGCGATAATAGCCATTTTCATCATGGTAGTGATAGCTGCTATATAAATGTCCTTGTGGAAGAAATCTTCATAAGTGTGGTTCATTGTTGGGTTGTCAGATCTCCCTAGTAGCTCCTGATTGATTAAATTCTCAGACTGTGTCAAAACCCTAGTGCATTAGGATTGCATTTCACCCCTTTGGATCATAAAAGTTGCAGAGTCAAACCATTACTAAAAACCCTAGCGAGGCCGAATTTTTATTTTCTAGGGTATATGTGCGTTATTGCAAAACATTTTTGGAACATACACAATTAGCACTTCTGAGGATTAGAATGAATAAGTCACTTGATTGTTCATGTGCAAGGTTGCTTTTGCCCTTGTTCATTATTTTCAGACATGCTTGAAATCACTTGCTTGTTGTTTTGCGTACTTGTTTATCTATTTGGTTACTAAAAATGAACAAATTTGTTACAATCCTCAAATCTGGATATTAAAATTTGCAAACAATCTGAATCTGAAAACTCAAAATTTGCAAAATCTGAAGTAAAATTCTTTTCTGGAGTCAAAAGTCATCTCAGGAGGTCAGAAAGTCATACGATTTTCTATCAAGTGTCATTTCATTATTGCCCATCTATCGTATGGTAAATAACCCAATGTCGTACGAGTCTTTCTACCAGTCAAATTCAAAAATTCAAATCCTGCTAGCAACTGTCGTGCGAGTTTTTCAACTGTTGTACAAGCTTTTCAACTATCATTTCATAGCATACCCACTGTCATACGAGTCTACAGAGTGTCATTTGGGAAATTTTGAAAAGTTGTCAAAATTGCTAGATACCTAGCTTTTTCAGCCTAGTTCCAGAATCTGTCATACAAATCACTGTGTCAAGAACAGAGTAGTAGTCATTGAGAATCAGTACACATGTCTCAAAGAATCAGTACACATGAGGAATAAATTTTGATCACAACTATGATGAAGCAGATACACGCTATGCAAGTCAAACTTGATAAACTTGAAAAAGAGAAGGAACCCAAGGAGTTCTCCATGGAGGCATTATGTCCTTTTCCATTTGACAAAGACTTGTACATGTCACCATGCCCTCGGATAGAATATGAGCAACGTGACAATCTTTATGATACTTCTTCCACGGAGAGTGACACACCCATCTTTGAAGACTATGATGACTATGATGAGGGACAATATAGTGATACTTATGAACCCTTTGTTCCTAAGAATCCTCCTCGTCATGTGTTCCTACTTACTAAAAATGGGCCGTCACATTGGATAGATCGTGATGGTGATCCATATGATTTTGATTTTGAAAGAGACTTTGATGATTTCTATGAACAATACCTAGATGATACATCTACTTCTATTGAGGAAGTGAAAGCTTACCAAGATGATTATAAATGTCAATACTATAAGGATCTCTCCTCTAAGAACTCTCATGCTGAAGATAAAGATTATACTCTCAAGAAAGATCATGTTAATGTTGAACCTTTGTCTTGTGATGGTTCCCTTCCATCCTCTACTTCCTCCAATACCCATACATTTCCTAAAGCTTCCAAATATTTCACAAATTATTCATCCAAAAAAGATCCTAATACTTTTCATGTGGTTCCCTATAGTTATCCTCAAGGGCTACCTCTTAAAGAAACTCAAGTTAACCTTCACTTGGCTACAAATACTTCCAATAATGCTACACCTAGTGAGCTTAAGCCTTTATGCGCTATAATGCCTACTTCGGCTAGTCCTTCACCATCTTTTCCAAAGTCTTCCATACAATCCCAACATGCTTACTTGTCCTTAGAAGTGGCTCCATGTCAAGAGGACTCTAAAAATGATGAAGAAAAAAACATAAAGAAAGATCAAGATCAAGAAACCTCCATGTCATCCACTCCTTTTCCTGATGTCTCATATCCGCTTCAAGGTTCTTTTGATCCTACACACCCTTTTTCATCCATTCCACCATGTCTTAAGTCTTCTCCTAAGCAAGATCAAGCTACCACTTACACTATTGAGCTTATTGACAATCAAAATAACCTTACTACACTTCCAATTTCCAAAGATGATACTTCCATTAAGGTTGGTAAAAATGGTGTTGTTACTTCCAATGTTAAGCCTATTGAAAATCAAGAGAAAAATTATGTGCTTATGCTATCCAAAGATCCTTGTCAAGATCAAAGTCTTCCATCTTATTCTACCACTCCATGTTCGTTTCCACTTTCTACTCTTCCTAAGTCTTTGCAAGCTTTGAACAATTCTATCAAAGAAGATGCTCATATTCAAGATGTCCACGATTCTATTGAAAATTCTAATGCTCACTCTAAAGATGTTGATATCCTTGGTTGTCATATAGATGCTGATGTACTTATTGATTATCTTTTTGCATCTTCCACTTCCATCCTTGGACCTCTTCCACCACTACTAAGGGCTTCACGTCTACCTTCCATCTTGGGTCCTTATGTCCCTTCACTTTCCCCTCCTAACTCTCCTAATTCACCATCCATCTTGGGTCCTTACATACCTCCATCTCCTATCTTTCCTCAAGATCAACATAGATGCACACCCTTGAATCCTTTTCATCCACCCACCCATCTAAACTAGTCATATCCTCCTTCTTCTTCCACAAGTCCCAAGTCTTTTGGAAGTAACTTGAATATTCAATACAAGAAAAAGAAGCAATACAAGAATTCATCAAAAAAAAAAAATCACCATGTCTCCTCTAATCGACATGGAGGCATAAAGTCTAAAGAGATATCTAAGAAAAAAATTATAAGACAAGTATGGGTTCCAAAATCCATCATTAAAGATATTCTCTCTAGATCATCAAAAGAAAATAAAAATCCTATGGCTATATGGATTCCAAAGTCTCGCTTGAAAGAGTCTAGTGTTGAGCAAAAGTGAAATTGACATTCAATCTTCCAAAGGCTTCCACTTCATCTCCCTCCAAAAATATTCTTCCATTCCATGCGCCTAAACCACAACCTCTACTATCCATTCATCATATTCCTTCATTCACATTTCTTCCATCCTCTCCCCACCCTTCAAGGTGTGTGTTGATGTTGATCTTGCCTTCCTTTCCATCCACCCTTTCACAATCCTTCCATTCATTATCCTTCTACCTCCTATCCTTTTTCCTCACTTGCCTATTCCTCCTATCTTCCAACCTCACTCGCTTTACATAAAACCTTATCCTCCATTTTCCTCTTCCATCTTTTTTCTTATCAGCATCTTTGAGCATATCATTTTGAATCCTTGGCATATCATGGTTTATCCTTTCAAGGAGCATTATCTAAAAAGCTTGCCTTCTTCCGAAAAGAGAAAAAAAAAATGAATTTTTTTTTTTAAATGTGCCTTGGTGAAAACCTGGAAATAGGTGCCTTGGTAGCAAAAGTAAAGAGAAATAAATTCTTCCTATGGTGAAAACCACTCTCTTGTGGCACCTTGGATAAGTACCGTGATGAAAACCTGGCAATCAGGCATCATTCATAGTTCTTCTATATATTTCATCCATTCCATCTTCTCTCTTTGATCTTGACAAGGTTGACCTATACATGAACATTTGGCTATTTTGTGAGTTGTCTGATGATGATCTCGCTTTCATTCCTTCCATGTTTAGCCTTCATATCCATCTTCCTCCATTCATCTTCACCTATCACTATCCTTTTCCCCTTTGGTCTTGATCTAATAAAAAGAAAGAGTAAAACATGATGCTATGAAGCCTCTTGACATGTCTACTCCTTTGGACTGCATCCTTTCTTGCTCTTGCATTATGATTTTGTGACTTATCCTATGCTGGTCTTTCATTGCTTGTCCAAAAGTGCTTTTACATGATAATTTTTCCCTAGCTTGGGTATTCTTGAGGATTTTTCCCTTGAAGATTTCTTCCCTTCATTATCCTTCATTCTCTTGTCTTCCATCTCTTCCACTAGCTTGCCAATCCCTCTTCTTCTCCACCTTGCTAGACATTGGGACTGCATGATATGATCTTTCTTGGGAGTTTGCAATGGAAAAAGATGCTATCAAGTATACCAAGTATCATAAATAAGTATCAAAACCAAGTATCAAAACCAGTATCAGAACTAGTATCAGAATGAGTATCAGAACACCTACTGGGGCTACTCCTTTTGCTTTAGTTTATGGGTCTGAAGTGGTACTACCTATTGAGGTTGAAATCCCATCACTAAGAATCAGAATGCATGGTCTAGTAACTGATGATGACTATAGAGTGTCTAGGTTGCAAGAACTTGAACTACTAGATGAGCGCAAACAAGCAGTGTATGACCATCTCAGATTGTATCAGAAAAGAATGTCTAGAGGCTACAACAAGAAAGTCAGACACAGAGAATTTTAGGTTGGTGATCTAGTCTTGAGAGAGAATCCTAAAAATCAATCACATCAAGAATGCAAGGAGAAGTTTGAACCTAACTAGCTGGGTCCCTTTGTTATCACTGCTACTTTTGGCTCTGGTACCTATCAACTCTCAACGACTAAAGGAGAACAGCTCCGAGAACCAATCAACATTCTCCATTTGAAGAAATTATATGTCTAAGGCATTCAGTGTATGGTAAAATGTCCTAAAAAAATCTTAAAAATCTGGAAAAGTCCTGAAAAAATGAACATCTTGGTGAAAACCTAGCAATAGGTGCCTTGATGATTCACAAAAAAATTTAAAAAAATTAAAAATACAAAAAAAAATGAGAAAAAGAAAAAGTGCCTTGGTGAAAACCTAGAAATAGGTGCCTTGGTAGAAAAAATAGAATTTCTACCAAGATGGTGAAAACCCAGCAAACGGGTGCCACTTGTTTCAAAATGCTCCATCTATCAGCATAGTCTTGGTCTTTCCCAACTTTTAGTCTTACTTTAGTTTGTACATATCTCTCGGTTTGTTTCCACGTTCTTGTTTTCAATAAGTCAATCTATACACCAATCAGCTCCAGCATATGTATCCTATCAATGCTTAACACTTGGGGGCAATCAATGTCAAATCCTATGGTCTCCAGTGTATCTTAGGCATATCTTATTTAGTCAGAATCCTTTGAAGCTTCATTTAAGTTTGTCTGTCTATCTTGTCTCCAGAAAGGATTTTGCATCTACAACAACGTAATCAAACATCAAACTGAAAACAATCTATGCTTTTAACATGCTTTTATCTCCTTGTATGCTTACTAATTCGCATTGAGATTTTTGCATATATTGTGTCCCTTTGAGCTCTTCGATGATGTCCTTTACAGGATTTAGAGAGTGATGACCGGGGGCATAATCTTTTCTTTATTTTCTTCTTGTATGTGAAAATCTAACAACTTTGGAAATTTTGGATTGAAATGGTGTCCAACTGTAAGAGCCTCTATCTCAAATTGGATGGCCATGTGTACCTCGACCATTGATACCCAGAAAATTCAAGGAAGTTTGATCTAACTATTATCTTTTTTGAGTGAGTTCTTTCTCCTATTGTGAAATGCGATCTTACCTAAGGATGTGAACGATAAAGGGTCACTACGAGTAATTCACATTGGATTTAGAATGATCTTTTGACTGCTTGATGTGTTTGTACTGCAAGGCATATTCAGGTCATCATGATGTTTATGTTTTGATGCTTATACAAATTGCTATATCAAAATGGACATGATATTCAGGTCATCCTGGCATTTGTGCCTTGGTGCTTATATCCAATCTGACATTCCGAAAATAAAATCAATATTCATATATCTATGGTTGTTGACTAGTGGGTGTTGTATTGATTCTTGCGTATACAAATCGATATTCATATGTCCATGGTTTCATATCTAGTGGGCATTGTATTGATTTATCCAGTTACCTAAAAGTTCAATGATGATAACAAATCGACACATGATCAGTGACTAGGTCCGAGGTCTTAGGTTGCATTTCATTTTGCATGTTTCTTTGCATTTTGCATGTCTGCATGATCTCACAAATGTTTGGAAACACTTCAAAGCTTAAACAATTCTTCATATCCATTCTTCATATCTAACGAGAGTTGAGTCTCACTCGAAGGTCTCTTCACCGAACCGCAAGCAGTAATTCTCCTGGGTTAAATATCCTTTTGACATAAGACTGAGTACTTGTCTTCATCAACCTGCAAAAACATATCATGTGTATCGCTGCATTTACATCCCATATCATTACCATTTGTTGCATTACATTACATCCAGTGCCTAAGCATAAATCATACATACATCTTTTCATAATCCATTACATTTGCATAACATCTATACATATGAAAGAAATCATTGCATTGCATTGATCCATACATACATTCCACACTACTCATAGCATAAACATCACATGATATCATCATAAATCAAAACATGACAAGTACAAATGAAGTCACAACCAAAAACATCGATCTCATATATATCATAAACTCAAAATGTGTCAGGGGTACACTACTGGCATAGTGTACAAAAGAATGAGCTCCTGAGAGCTATCAGAGTCAGAACAGTATATCAGTGGTCAAAAAGAATAGAGTATATCAAAACATAAGAACAAGAATCAACTATCGGCATGCTCCTTGGTATTTGGTGGAGGAGGGGGCGGTGCATCTGGTATAGTCTCTGCTCTCGGTGCCCTAGCTCCCTCTAAGGCTGCCATATAATCTGAATATGTGGGTACTCTCTATGCAGCAGAGACAGCAGCATAATATGCAAACACATAGTACAAAGCCCATGAGGTCTGATGGGTCACCTCTGTCTATAATCTCTGAACCTTTGAGTGAAACTCTGCACAAAGCTCTATGCGCTGCCTATCTGCCTCTAGATACCTCTCCTCCCACCTAGCACTCTATACCTTCAGGTCTCAGACCTGATCTCTAAGATGTTTGATAGTCTCTGATGAAGTGAGAGGAATAGTAGGATCTGCCTTAGCTGCTGGCATCTTTGTGTCCTGTGTTAGCTGCTCTGGCTTCTGATCAATGGTATCTACTCTATGCACCTTACAGCGTCTAACCTTAGCTCCTAGATCAAACGTGGTATCTACCTATAAGGGATCTACATCACCACCTACAAACTGCTCAGCGGCTAAGACATCATCCACAGAACCAACACCACCCAAAGTGCCACTCTTACCCCTGGTCCATCTCTGTGAACCTGTGGATGTACCCGCTGAAGAAGTAGAAGGACGAGGGGGCCTCATATGTCCTAATGGTCTCTGAAGTGGAGTCATCGCTCTCTATCTGAGTGGTGTAGGATGCACTGTCCGAGGTCTCAGACCCTGTATCGCGGGAGCACCTATAACATCCATCGCCTCCTCCATGGAGGGTATCAACTCAGTGGGATCCAAGAATCTATGAATGGGATGATCTACTAGCTAAGAGATGTATCCATTTGTGACCCCTACATCAACAACCTGTGGACGGTAGTCCCAATCTCTACCTATGGTAGCACTGTACTCCTCTAAACATAAAGAATAGGTGAGCCTCTATGTCCATCTGAGCCCAATCTCACAAATAATGCGAGCATATGTAGTATACTCCTGTGGGGCATCCTGTCTGCGTCCATACTGACGCCACACTCTAGTAATCAAAAATCTCTCCAAAATAGTGGGAGAATGACCAATGAGTACCCGACTTTGGAAAAGAAAGTTGTACTGCTCTCTCACAGTAGGCCAGGCCTCTATCTACAAGTATGGTCTCCAATGCACAAATGTCATATCATCCAAACATCGTCTAAAATACTTAGTATGACCCATGCGGACCTATGTGACATAACCAGCATACATATATATCACTGGCTCCTGTGGCTACCACTGTGTCTGGAAAACCTATCTCAACACTGGGATATGCTCCCAGGCCCATAGCTTTAATACAAGAGCTCTAGAAGCGAAGCTCTTGCAATCCTGATATACGACCTCGTGCATCTTTGAAAACATGTGTGCCAACAAGCACTGACCCCAGGCAAGCTCAGTGGGAGTGGCCATAAGAAGGGCTACCATCAGAGCCCATCCCATCAAAAAGTCATTCTGTTGATGGCTTGACATGATGAGCTCCTCGATCATCCCAGCAATAATGCACTCTAAACGGTGTGTCTAATCATATCTCTGTACAAGGGTCTCCCAAGAAATGGACCCCGTCAACTGTGTATCATCCCCAAATAGATGCCTAAAGGCATGAAGACCAGTCTGGCAAGAACTCACATACTCAAGACGTCAACTACTATGGAATGGAATGTGTAGTATCCTATAAATATCCTCTGGAGTCACAGTCATCTCTCTAGTCGGTAAATGAAATGTCTGTGTCTCAGAGTGGAATCTCTCGATAAGTGCAGTCAATAGGCCATGGTTTACCCTAATATCAGGTAAATGGATCAAATACTCAAACCCACATGTAGCAAGATGAACCCTCCTAGGGTCAGGAAGCAAGACACATAATCTCTAGGTCGCCGGGTATGAATGTCAGACATGAACATCTAGATATGTGACCTATATCATACAAAAACAAGGAATTCTATCAAAAATTGGACAAATGGGTACTTCGGAAGGTAGGTTAAGAGGTCAGCTATCAGCATCAGAAATCAGATAAGTCAAAATTTGGCCCTAAATATCAGTTTTAAGCTCACTATTTTTCATACGATAGTCTAGACTGGCACCTAAAGTCATATGACACTCCACAATAGACCATACGACAATCCATGGTCATATGACACTAGATTCAGTATCATACGAGTTTCCAAGGACCCGATGAAATGTCGTATGACACACAAGTTCCCTTCATACAACACTGGGTAAGGTATGAAACGACAGAGAAAATGCAAATGGAATGTCGTACGAGTCTGGGATGGGACTCGTACGAGTTTTCAAACATGCGACACTCAAAAATAAAAATGCATATGGAAAAATTCAAAAATGCTAAAAAACATGAAAAATTTGCATTTTTAGGAGAGCACAAAGGTCCACATACCAGATGTCCATACTGTCGAGGTCTATCATGTCTCTGGCTGCACTCAAATCGATGCGAACTCACAGGTACCTTTGGTTCTCATTGTTCTGCCATTTTCTTACTCAGAGGGCTCCACAAGATCTCAAAAGTCAAAAGGTTAAAATGATTTGAAAATGACCCTTCGAGCCTTTATATAGCTTTTGACCTAATTTTCAAAAGTTCTTCATTTTCCATGAAAATTGCACCCCTAACTAATTTCGACATTCTGAATCCATTTTCGGGATCAAAATTAAAATCTGAGATCATTTACTATGTCAAAATCATGATTTAAATTTTTTGGGCCCAAGACGGTCTACTGCTTGCATATTCAACCTTCGATCATCACAGAAATCTAGAATTCAACCTAATTGATTATCTTACATCAAACTATCAAAATTTCAACTTGGTCAACCATGGTCAACTCATGGTCAAACCTAGTCAAACTTGGTCTTCAAGACCTCCAAACGATGCAGAATGCATTCTCGAATGTGTATAACCACTTCTCAAATCAATTAACATGCTTATGAACTATTAACGCTGACTTCTCTTGTTAAATTTCAATTTTAATCCCGAAGGGGGCATGGTATTGCATATCATTCAAAGTCTGTAATCATATCTTTATTGATATCATATCTTTCCTCAGTAATCAAGATAACAACCACGTCTAGTTACTAATCCATCAAAAGTCCTCATCACTTGGGGCATATCAGATTCATCGAGATCCATATCAATCTAGTATTCTCTTAATCTTGTAAATTGTATCAGTTTTTGCAACTATCAATTCAATTGTGTTATTTCCTTGATTCTTCAGTAACTGAAGGGTTCAGATGTGATACCTACGTGATTCTTCTAAGGACAATCGAGTCTGGAATCGGTCACTCACTTCTTCGCAATCATAAGGTTTAGAATCAGGTGTTTTGACGCTTTTGTTTCATTGGTTCATCGTTGTTATAGTTAACATTATCTTTGGTCATTCAGGACCTAATATCATTATATCTTTCATATTAGTTTCATATCTTTATCATACACAGACTATCTTTGAACCATTGCGCTTCGCACAATAATTCAAAGAGGGGCAAAATGTAATACCCCAAAAATGGGCTATAAGTTCATTAACCTCCCATATCGACACATCGAACAAAATCAACATTGAAGTCCTAACCTAAGGCACATCTGAACATCATCGAATCCTAATTGATTATCTTAAATTCTGCATCGGGGAATATTCCTAGTAATATTCCTAATTATCATAATTATCTTTATTTAAATGATTATTTGGCGATAAATCCTATTTATCCTAAAGTTTGATTATTTGAATATTCTTAATATTTAATTAATTAGATTTAATTCTGCCACTTAATTATTTAATTGAATTTAATTATATTTATTCCTAAGTATTATTATTTAAATTTGATAATAAATCAAAATTCCTATCATTAATTGATTAAATTCTTATTTAATTAATTAAAGCAAGTTGTCATATTTGATGATATTATTTTTGAATAAAAGTTTGATTAAATGATTGATTAACCCATAAATCAATTGTTTTATTTTTCAAAATTAGTTAAGTTGGAAATAAATCACTTTATTTATTTATTAATTCATAATTATCCATGTGCACAATCAAAGAGCAGTTAAACTCCAAATCAGAAAATCAATGCAAGTTATTGACTTTTTGGAACTCAACATCATTTTTGAGTTTTAAAATTGATCTAAACTTCTAATTTGAGTTAAAAAGCTATTTTCACATGATTTGCATGTTTTTGTGAATTAAATTATCTTTATTTAAAAATAACTCAAAAATAAACCTGAGTTATTTGAGTGATTTATGGCTTTCTTTCATGCATCCTCAAAGCCCTGGATTTCTATAAATTAAGGTTTTAACTCTTCACAAATCATCTCTCAAATCCACAAGAATTGCATAATCACGCTGTTGAATTGGAGACCGAAGAATCATCTTTGCGAATCCAAGCTTTGTGAGATCAATATTGCATAGTTTTTCATATCATATTAGTTTTCATTTGTTAGATCATTTAGCATATCATAGCATATCAGTTTTTCAGCATATCATAGATTCATATCAATTTTCATCATATCATTGCATAGAAAATAAAATAAAAAAATAGATTAATTGCATTCATATTTCATATCAGTTTTGCATTCAAATCCTTCGTTTAGGTGTCATCGAGGTCACTGATCTCGATAACAATATGAGAACATCATACTCGCACCTATTAGAAGGCAGTAAATCACCTGGTTAGTTTAGCTTTCAATTCATTGCACGATTTCATTTTTGCTAACGTTTAATGTTTTACTGAAGTGTTGTGTCTACAGATCAGGTACAAAATTCACACACACAGTACCTAGGTGAGAAATAACCAAGGTCAAATACCTTAATTACACCAACACACATCAATGGCGGTTCAAGTGCACATAAATTAATTTCTAGCAAATCTATTTAGAACTATTGTGAAATGCACATATGCAAATGACAAACTTCATGCATGGTGGTCCACAATCATTTGCAAACTAAGAAATAAAAGGACATCGAAAAATTTAACTAACTATTGCAATCATCATTTGAGGTAATCATTAAGTTTCAAAATCTATAATTAATCCAAAAATTCCTTCCAATAACAATAATATTTTAACATATGTTGTGTTAATATGATTTAGAACAACAAAGAGGGGGGTGAATCAGCTATTCTCAGGTCCAGATGTATCAATTAAACTTTTAAACACTTCAACAATCTTAGATCTAATAACCAACACTACTCGGTCATTATAGAATGTATGTCAGAAACATATAACAATGTAGTCCACTATCCAATAATCTTTAACTTGTAAAACATAGAAATGTTCACACCAAAACATTCACACAAGTATTGACACCAAGATTTATAGTGGAAACCCAATTTGGGAAAAACCACTTTGTAACATGTTAATGATATTTTCACTCTTCTGAAGTGAGCTCTATGAAAAGCCAACCCTGTCAAAGGTTTACAAACACACTGCTAGGTGTGACCCTGTTAAAGGATTTCAACCACCCTTTTAGGAGTGTGCCTTGTTAGAGGACTTAAGTAAATTCCATCATAATGAAACCTTGATTAAAGGATTTAAACAATGACTACTAGGTCAACCTTGATTAAAGGATTTGGACTGATACAATGGTTAGAAAGTAGTAGTAGTATTTGATCTAAAAACATACAACTCACTTTGCAAATAACAGATCCAATTCGCACATATATGTTGGCTTACTAACTAAGTTCCATTTCCATCTCCATCATTGATCTGCTCATAAATCCCTTCAAGCAATCAAAACTCTGGTCAACTCCTTCACCTTCAGCCTTTCTGCTTTATCAGTCAATAACATCAACAATTCCAACATCCCCCGTTTAACCTCACGCTTAGGTTTTCATATATACCTCTTTAATAGGTAGATCCATCTTTTTCCACTTAATCTCCTCCATAGATCTTAGGTTTAGGTCAAATTCATCGAATCCTTCCATCATTCATGTTCTTCATCCATCCTTCTAGAAACATCTTCAATCTCTTTATTGAAATCACAATAAAATGGTTTACTATGCATTAAATGGTCCATATAGTCAATTAATAAAGTAAACATGATTTACATAATCCAAGAATTCAACTAAGTCGGCTAGGAATCTAAATTCTTCCTCAAATGTAAATTACTGATGCTCGGTCAATACTATGTTCGTCTCCTCGGTCATCACTGCGTAGCTCGGTCATCTCTTCAAACTATCTCCCTCGGCTAATGTTGTCACTCGGCAATAAAATGATGTTCGGTCAACACTAAATTTACTCAGCATATACTGGCTCTCAGTCGACACTAACATCACTCAACTTAAACTAGATTTCTTCACTTTTGCTCGGTTAAGCCTACTTGTTCAATCTTGTTTCTTACTTAGATAAACAATATATTGTCTTATCATTGTGCCACATAATCAAGTACTCATTGAAATGTCAAATAACTCAACCTTTCTCTAGGTTCTATTGTGATCACCCTTTCCCTAATCCTTCTCATCAATCAATAGATATAGTACTTTCTTAGATAGCAACTATCTCGGGAGTTAAGGTTTGACATCAATGACAATGCAACAATTGCTTCAATTGCAGTTTCCAACAATCTCCCTCTTTGGCATTGATGGCAACACCGTATGAATAACACATGATTCACCAACCAATCCAAAACCTTGTCATTTCATCAGAAACATTTGTAATATCCTTAGCTTCATTCTGATTCTAAATCACTTAGCCTAGCTTGCTTGACCATCCACACAGTTACTCCCTCTAAATCTTTTCTGTGTCTCTTTTCCTCTGATTCTCTGAATTACTTCCTCTTTTATGTGTATTCATCTGAATCTCTCCCTCTTTGACTATAATGCCAAAGTAGTATCTAGAACTTGCATCTTTCAGATGTAGATGTCATCTTGTCAGTTCAGTAACAATATTTCTCCCTCTGTCATCTTGCTTATGACTGATTATAACTTTGTTGTACTTTTCGCAACTCTAGGCCGCTCCTAAAGTGTGACCTTTTCTACATCAATTTTTTAGATACTCTGTGCAGCACATTTGATGCAGTGCTCCTAGCTTGACTAGGCAACCTCAGTTAGGGGAAGCACACCTAATTTACCTCTAAGATATTCATGATCATCCTTAGGTAAATATTTTGTGAATATGTCTGCTAGTTGTTCCTTTGTATTCACATATTCCATTCTCACCTCTTTATCTTGTACCAATTCCCTCAAGTAATGATACTTGATAGCAATATGTTTGGTCTTTGTGTGCATCATTGGGTTCTTTGATATGTTTATAGCACTTGTGTTGTCACAGTATATGACAACTGGTTCAATGATCTCTTTCATGCCTTTCAACATTGTTTGATCCATACCAGATTTGAATAGTTAACTACAACTGCTACATACTCGACTTCAGCTCTAAATTGGGAAATGCAATTTTGTTTCTTGCTTGTCCAGGAAACTAATCTATGTCCAAGAAAGAAAGCTCCACCACTAGTACTTTTTTTGTCATCAACATTTCCTACCCAATCTGCATCAGTGTAGACTCTCAGTTCAAATTTCTCATGCTTCTTGTAGTATAGTCCATAGTCTTTTGTCCCTTTCAAATATCTCATTATTCTCTTAACAGCCATCATATGACTTTCCTTAGGATTGGCAGAGAATCTTGCCACAATCCCAACTGCTAGGGCTATATCTGGTCTACTGTGAACATCATATTGCAGCTTTCCAATCATAGATCTATATAGAGTTTGGTCTACTTCAACAGTATCATCATTTTTATACAGTTTTTATCTAGTAGTCATGGGAGTACTTACTGGCCTTGAATCCTCCATACCAAAGGTTTTCAGTATCTCTTTGACATATTTAGACTGTGTGATAAAAATACATTTCTGCATCTGATAGACTTGCAAACCAGCAAAGAATTTTATCTCACCAAACATAGACATTTCAAACTCAGTTTGCATCTCATTTGAAAATTTCTTACACAAGGCATCTTGTCCTCCAAATATGATATCATCTAAAAAAATTTAGCTAAAAAAATCTCTTTACCTTCTTCATCTTTCATGTACAGATTGTTGTTATCATTTATCCTTGAAAATCCAATCTGTATCTAGTAATTGTGCAGCCTCTCATACCATGCTCTGGGGGTTTGCTTTAATCCATACAACACCTTGTTAAGCTTGCAAACTATATTTCTCTTGTTTGGATCAACAAATCTTTTAGGTTGCTCAATGTACACTTCTTCTTCTAATATACCATTAAAAAATGCAGACTTGACATCCATTTGGTATAACTTGAATTTTTTGTAAGAAGCATATGCAAGTAGAGTTCTCACTCCTAATCTTGCTACAGGGGAAAATGTCTCCCCATAGTCTATTCCTTCTTCTTGTGCATAACCCTTGCATACCATCCTTTATTCCTTGTGATTTGTCCATGCTCATTAAGCTTGTTTCTGAATACCCATTTTGTTCCAATGACATTTTTGTTTTCTGGTCTTGGCACCAGAGTCTAGGTATCATTCTTTTTTATTTGGTCTATTTCCTCATTCATAGCTTGAATCTAGTCTTCATTTTCTAATGCCTCCCTTGTTGTCTTAGGCTCAAACTCACATAATAAACATGTAGGATCTTTCAACTTGCTTCTGGTTAGAACTCCAATTTATTTATTTCTAATTATTTGCTCAGGCTTGTGATGTCTCCTTACATATTGTGCCAAAGTAGGTTCAGATTTCTTTTCTCCTTGCTCTTCAGGTTCATCAGTAAGATTATCAGATTCAACCTCTGATTGCTCGGCAACCTCTTCACGATGCTTGGAAGCATCCTTCTGATGCTCGGAACCATCCTTCTGATGCTCGGAAGCATCCTTTTGATGCTTGGAAGCATCCTCCTGATGCTCGACAGTATCTTCCTGATGCTCGACATTGCTTACCCGTGACTCTTTTTTTATTTGCACTTGGTTTAAGGTATAAACAACTGTACTTACAACTTCAATCCAATACTTTTTTGCAACATTTTTCTCAATCATTAGTGCCCTTGCACAATCCATGATAGATTTGTTCCTTCTCTCAACTATACCATTCTATGGAGGTGTTCTAGGTGTAGACATCTGTCTCTTGATTCCTCTATCATTACAAAATAGATTGAACTCATTTGATATAAACTCTCCACCTCGGTCAGATCTTAGACATTTCAGATTTCTTTTTCAACCTTAGCCAAATACCACTTAAACAACTGAAATGCATCAGATTTGTCTTTTAAAAACATTACAAACATCATCCTAGTGTAATCATCAACAAACAGAATAAAATATTTAGCACCATAATAGCTTTGTACACCCATACGTCTACAAAGGTCAGTATGAACTAGATCTAAAGCATTTTCAGAAGTAAAAGTCTTGCTCTTGAAACTAGACTTTGTCATTTTACCCAACTGACATTGTTTGCACATGACATTATTAGGTTTCTTCAATCTCAGAAAACCTCTAACTTTCTTCTTTTTATTAATATTTACCAGATTGTCAAAGTTAACATGACATAGCCTCTTATGCCATAACCATATATCATCAAATTGTGCAATCAAGCATGTCTCTTCAGATAGATCTAGATAGAACAAATTACCTCTTATATGTTCTCCACTTCCAATCAATTCACCAATGGTATCAAATATTTTAGCCTTTTTGTGATGAAACTCCACTCGGTAACTAGTGCTATTAAGTTGTGCAACACTTAGCAAATTATAGTTAAGACCTTCAACCCAATAAGCATTTTCACAAGTGATCTTATCAGTCAACTTAATTAATCCTTTACCGTTTACAGGACATGGTGCATCATTACCAAACTTAACACTTCTACGTTTGTAATGATCCAGGGTTTCAAATTTACTTTTGTCACCAGTCATGTGGTATGAGCAACCACTATCAATAATCTATTTATCACCTTTGCTCACATAAGAAACAAGTGTAGTTTTCTCATCTTCATCAGACTCATCTTTCATAGCAACATAAACTACTTCAATTTCAAAATCATCATTATCAGTGTCAGTTTCTTCTTCATCAATATAACAGGATTTCTTACCTTAATCCTTGTAGTCCTTGTACCTTCGGTAACCTCTATCTTCTCTCTTATCCTTGTACTTGCTTTATCTTTCCTCATCCTTGTCATTCCTACCAGGACATCTTGCAGCTATATGGCCAACTTTGTTACATGAAAAACATATGATAGGAAGTTTACCTTTATATTTTCATTTTCCTCTTTTCAATCTTCTGACCATAAGAACTTCAAGATCCTCTAGTTCCTCATCAGAAGTGTCACTATCACTTATACATTTCTCTTTTTCCCTCTTAGACTTATGCAAAACCATTTGTGACTTGAATGCGGATTCAACATTAGCAACAGTGTAGTTATCATAGTTAGAAAGCTCAAAAGTAGTAAGCTTACCAACAAGACTTTCCAGTGTTAGAACATTACTAGGGTTGCATCTAGATTCTTGAATTGCTAAAATTTTGATGGCATATAAAGGAAGAAAATTTCTCAATACCTTTCCAATAATAGTTTCATCTTCAATAGTTCCATTAGCTCCTCTAATAGCATTTACTACCTCCTTGATTCTACCACAATATTGAGCAATATTTTCACCTTCTTGCATTTTCATTTCATCAAATTCACCTCTCAGGCTTTTAGCTTTTGCCCTTAGTACATTTATATCACCACCATAGATATTTTCAAGAGTGTCCCACATTTTCTTTACATTTGTGCAATATTTAATGTCTTCAAATTCAGGATAGCTTAAGGCAGATGCAATCTCCAACATTGCTTGGTTGTGTTCCTATTTAGCTTTCATCTCCTCGGCAATCAAAGGTGCAGCAGGTGTAACATAGTCATGCTCAACATAATATTTCGTTGAGTCACCAATACTAGCTAGATGCAATTTCATTAGACACTACCATGCAAGGAAGTTCTCCTTATTCAACTTTGGTACCTCTATTTTATACATCTTGATCATTTGCTTCAAGTACCTTCAAACTTGTTCTGTGTAAGCACCAACAACTATGATACCAATTGTTAATATGATTTAGAACAATAGAGAGGGGGGGGTGAATTAGTTGTTCTTAGGTCCAAATGTATCAATTAAACTTTTAAACACTTCAACAATCTCAGATCTAATAACCAACACTACTCGGTCATTACATAATGTATGCCATAAACATATAACAATGCAGTCCACTATCAAACAGTATTTAACTTGCAAAACATAGAAATGTTTACACCAAAACATTCACACAAGTATTGACACTAGGATTTATAGTGGAAACCCAATTTGGGAAAAACCACTTTGTAACATGTTACTGATATTTTCACTCTTCTGAAGTGAGCTCTGTGAAAAGCCAACCCTGTCAAAGGTTTACAAACACACTGCTAGGTGTGACCCTGTTAAAGGATTTCAACCACCTTGTTAGGAGTGCACCTTGTTAGAGGACTTAAGTACATTCCATCAGAATGCAACCTTGAATAAAGGATTTAAACAATGACCGTTAGGTCAACCTTAATTAAAGGATTTAGACTAATACAATGGTTAGAAAGTAGTAGTAGTATTTGATCTAAAAACATACAACTCACTTTGCAAATAACAGATCCAATTCAAACATATATGATGGCTTATTGACTGAGTTCCATTTCCATCTCCATCACTAAACTTCTTGGAAATCTCTTCAGTCAATCACAACTCTGATCAACTCTTTCACCTTCAGCCTTTTTGCTTTATCAGTCAATAACATCAACAATTCCAGCTTCCCCTATTTAACCTCACACTTAGGTTTTCCTATATACCTCTTCAATAGGTAGATCCATATTTTTCCACTTAATCTCCTCCATAGATCTTAGGTTTAGGTCAGATTCATCAAATCCTTCCATCATTCATGTTCTTCATCCATCCTTCTAGAAACATCTTCAATCTCTTTATTGAAATCACAATAAAATGGTTTACTGTGCATTAAATGCTCCATACAGCCAATTAATAAAGTCAACACAATTTACATAATCTAAGAATTCAACTAATTTGGCTAGGAATTTGAATTCTTCCTCAAATGTAAATTACTGACTCTCGGTCAATACTATGTTCATCTCCTCGGTCATCACTGCGTAGCTCGACCATCTCTTCAAACTGTCTCCCTTAGCTAATGTTGTCACTCGGCAATAAATTGATGTTTGGTCAACACCAAATTTACTCAGCATATATTGGCTCTTGATCGACACTAACATCACTTGGCTTAAACTAAATTTCTTCAGTTTTGCTCGGTTAAGCCTACTTGTTCAATCTTGCTTCTTACTTAGATAAACAATACATTGTCTTATCATTATGCCACATAATCAAGTACTCATTGAAGTATCAAATAAATCAACCTTTCTCTAGGTTCTATTGTGATCACCCTTTCCCTAATCCTTCTCATCAATCAATAGATATAGTACTTTCTTAGATAGCAACTGTCTTACTAGTTAAGGTTTGACATCAATGAGAATACAACAATTGCTTCAATTGCAGTTTCCAATAATGTTGTAGGTGGATGGAACTCTAAAAGTGGCCAACACACTATCTAATCCATTTCATTTATTTTGTCCAAAATGCAACTACAAATTTGACAACCATGATACGATTGAAGGGAAAACTACCCACAAGATTAGATGTGATGAATAAGTTATCTATGTTAGGAATGGGAACACTGAGAGTGGGGGGGTGAATCAGTGTTCACTATATTTTATCTTTTCAATTAATCTTTAAACTGAACGTAAATGCTTAAGTACTGAAATGAACATCCACATAAACATGAAACATGAAATCAAAACATAACACCAATATGGTTACGGGGAAACCCAAATAGGTAAAAACCCCGGTGGGAATTGACACCCACTAATATTCTGTACTAGCGTTTTATGATCCTTGTTAAAAGATCCTTAACCCTATTAGGAGTTGCTTTACAATGTATTAAGTACAATAGACCTTGTCAAGGGTCAGACCCTGTTAGGATTCTTTTATAATAAACCATGTTAGGGGTGTGGACGCACTGTCCTAGAGCTCACTGCTCAAGTGGTGAAGGCTACAACCTTTTGATCTCAGATACACACTATATCTGCTGGATGAACTGTCACTGTGACACTACTTGTCTGATCAGTTCCTTTGATGCGCTGATGCTTTTACCTCTTGCAAAGCTATAATACATCTTATAGACTCTTCGCACACTTCTCCTCTACTTTATCTCAACTCTATTACAACTTCCATACCAATTACAATGGGCGCGTCTGATATTTATATATGCATACAAAACAAATAACGAGGTTGGCCCTTTAACTGATTACATACAATGCTTCCAATTGAATTGGCTCAAGTGTGTTTACAAACAAACATATTTACATGTCAAAAACCTAATTACAATAGGCACATAGCCTTTACAACATTAAAATATAACCGCAAATCAAAATGCTAACAGTCGGCTGCTTACTCTGTTCTTCTCTGGCACACACTGGCTACGTAACTTCAACTGTCTGTAACTTTGGCATACTTGCATATCTGATCATGAGCTCATAGACTAAGCATGAATATAGTCTAACCAACTTATCTTCTAGGATGCACACCATAACTCAATCGTACATACGTGCATTGATGCTCTGAGCTTCAAGTACTCTGTACACTGTCTAGTCTTCAACACTTAACCGATTTATGATCTTCTCATCAAGTGCGCTAACTCCAAACTACTATATGACTTTGTTGCCATAATGAAAACACTATACTAAGTCACATACACCAGTATAGCCCATTTGCCAACAATCTCCCCCTTTGTCATTGATGGCAACAAAGGAATATGGCTAAGTTGCTAATTGTTCCTTAATACAAAAAACTTTTGTCTTATATCTCCCTTATACATAACTTTCTATCTTATATCTCCTTATACATATTTATAACTATATTATATACATACTCCCCATTTGACATTAATGACAAAGGTACTTCAAAACTATATCCACAAATACTTACTGTGATAGAACATCCAAATATGCTATCTGCATGTTTTGGATCTCCTTCTTCTAAAATGTGATCAGTGAATTTACAATTTGTAGATGGGTGCATAATGCATACTGTAGCTTCTCTATCTTCTCCAAATCTGTGCTAGGACCTTGATCATATGTCACCATGGTGGCATCGATCTCCTTGATATTCTAATTAAGCATGTCTAATGAGGGTGCAAGAGCATTCCTTAACTGAGTTTGTCTAGCCCTTATCTTGGACATCTCCTTTTCTGCCTTCTCAATCTTATCTATCTATCCTTGGTAGACATTATTGCACATGTTCACATCAACTGATGGAGCTTCCACTAATTTCCTTATGCTATCTATCATAGCTTCAGCCTCTTGTATCTTTTTGTACAGATCACTAGTCAGCTTGTCTTGGTTCATACAATTAGCAATAATCTTTCTGCCTTTTGCTACAAACTCCTTCAAGGATGCTTGACCAACCTTTAGTGAGCTCAAGTCAAGTACAAAGTTTCTAACCAATTCACTGAGCCTCTTCTTCAAATATTTCTCTTCTACAACTAGGGATGCATATTCTTCCAGGCTAGAGAAATTACTCTTGAATTGTGAAATGACTGTACTCACATCATCAATGGAGTGTACCTTAGACACTTTCTTGTCTGTTGGTAACAAGTTGTTCAAGATGTTTACTAATTCTACAAGGAGGGGATTTCTCATCGCTTGTTTCTCCTTGGCTTTCTCCATAGCTAAGACCCTAAACTTTATCAAGTCTTCTTCTCCCCATGAATCCAAACTAGTTGTGTCAGGTGTCAAACTTGACAACAATGTTGCTGAGGGAGTGATAGGAGTGCTATCCTTCACTTCTTGTTTTACCTTGATCACTTCAACTGATGGTTCATCTTTTTGCTCACTTCCTTTTGCGTCTTCTTCTCCCTTTTGTTTTTCAGCTTCTTTTCCTTTTTCTTCTTCTTTCTTTTCTTCCAACTTTTCTTCTTCTTTCTCATATGTTATATCCTCAATCAATACTTCTTCTTGTTGATTGGGAGGAGTGTTACTGCATAATTTTTCAGCCTCTTGAGTGCTTACAAATGCCTCTTCAAACTTGTCCAGATCCATATCTGTGGCCGCCATAGTAACTTTTACATTGTCAATGAAGATTTAATCATCCTTAGGTGTCTCTATCATGGGTGCAGTCTTCTCTGCCTCTGTGGATGTATCAACTGCATGCACCGAGTCTTGTGGACCTATAGATTGTACATTGATGGTCTCTAACTCTTTGGCAATCATTGTGGGTACTTGTGTTGTAGGCGTAGTAGATGGATACACGTGCCTATTCATAAAAACCTTCTCAAAGCTTTCTCTGTTTCCTTTGCAACTAATTCATAGTTCTTGTCCATTATGTGCAAGGTCCTTGACTTAGTTCTAAGATGTGGCTTCACCAAATCTAACAACAAGGATTTCTCCTCTAAAGAACATACAAGAAGGGTTTCATCTATAATCTTTTCTCTTATCCTTAGATCCTCTTCAATAGCCTGTCTCTTTTGGAATTCTAAGATGTTCCATACATTATCAGGGATCATAGTCTTTAGTTCTAAGACTGTCTTCTTAAACTTCAACATGTGTTTGACAATCATTCCATGTATCTTTGATTTGTCAATCTCACTTTATTTCTCATAAAACTTCCCTACTTGATCAATTATGCCCTTAATGCTTGTCACATAAACCAAGTTGTCACTTGAAAATTTCTATCTTTCATTCTGCAAACAATCAGCTAGTGCACTCTTTCACATAGGTTCTACTAGTCTCCAAAAGCTTAAGTCCAAAGGTGCATACTCTGAGAGTGAGTATACTAGCCACGCAGGGGGCTAGAGCTAAATTAGCTCCCCCTATGACCTTGAGGGCCATTCATGCAGATGTAGAGGGTGCATCCACTATGGATGCATCTAATACATTCTCATCAACCTTATCCTTCTTTGCTTCTGACCAAATCAAGCTCGCATCCTCTAAAGATTTCACAAACTTGACTTCTCCTTCGGGATCCAATACTGGTTCTTCAGGATTTTTAGGGCTTTCCTGACCTTGCGTCTTTGATCTGCAAAATTTTGAGATGTGTCTAGCCTTATTACAAGAGTGACAAATGATTGGAGGCCTTATATTCCTAGGCACATTGACATGGGTCACCATTTTACATTGTCTAGCTGAGTGACCTTTATAGTTACATACATGTAACATTCTGAGAACTTATTTCATTATACTAATTCCGATTCCTCTGATTATGTTGAGTCCTATTCTTCTGGCTTGTTTTGCAATTCATAGCTCTATGACCAAATTTATTGCATGAATAACAGTAACCATTGAAAGGTCTTACCTTTGTACAGTTCCTTGCTATGTGTCCATGCTTGTTACATGCATAACACGTGTAGTCTATTGGCTTGCGCTCATTCTTAGGTGGTTCAATATGACCCTTAGTCTAACTTCTAGTCTCCTTAGCATTTGAGGTTCCTTCTGGTGCTTTCATTCTTTCTCTCATGTTGTCAATCTGATTTTGTGCTTCATTGTATCCAATGCAGCTAGTATCTCCTTTAGCTCTTCTTGAATACAACTGAGATTCTATCAAATCAAAACTAGTGTGTAATTTATCAATGTGATTCTTAGCATCTTTCAATTCATATTCCAAGCTTTCTTTGTTGTTTCTTAGCTCCAAGATTTCCATGTTTGCTTGCCTCAATTCTTCATTTAGTCGAAGGTTCTCTTTGATCTGTTCATCATAGACTTCCTGATTGTTAGTCAGCTTATCATCTAATTCTTTAATCTGTTCTTTAGAGATAAATTTTATTCACTGAGCTTTTTTATCATAATCCCTAAATCACTAGTAGAGCATTCTTTCAAATCTTTTCTTAGCCTTTTGATGACTACTTGAGCATCACTGACTTTTTCTTTAAGTTCTTCAATTTCTCTTTCAAATCTGTCTAGGTCTTCAAGAGCAGCTTCTAGATTTCTTTTCAGATGTTTCATTTTTACTTTGTCCATGATCTCCTCAAGTGGTTGAACTTCTTTACTAAGGACCAGAGCTCTGATACCAATTGTTAGGAATGAGAACACTGATGGGGGGGCGGGGGGGGTGAATCAATGTTCACTGTATTTTATCTTTTCACTTAATCTTTAAACTAAACTTAAATGCTTAAGTACTGAAATGGACATCCACATAAACATGAAACATGAAATCAACACATAACACCAATATGGTTACAGGGAAACCCAAATAGGTAAAAACCCCGGTGGGAATTGACACCCACTAATATTTTGTACTAGTGTTTTATGATCCTTGTTAGAAGATCCTTAACCCTATTAGGAGTTGCTTTACAATGTATTAAGTATAGTAGACCTTGTCAAGGGTCAGACCCTATTAGGAGTCTTTTACAATAAACCCTGTTAGGGGTGTGGATGCACTGTCCTAGAGCTCACTACTCAAGTGGTGAAGGCTACAACCTTCTGATCTCAGATACACACTATATCTGTTGGATGAACTATCAGTGTGACACTGCTTGTCTGATTAGTTCCTTTGATGTGTCGATGCTTTGACCTCTTGCAAAGCTATAATACATCTTATAGACTCTTCGCACACTTCTTCTCTGCTTTATCTCAACTCTATTACAACTTCCATACCAATTACAATGGGCGCATCTCATATTTATATGCGCATACAAAACAAATAACTAGGTTGGCCCTTTAACCGATTACATACAATGCTTCCAATTGAATTAGCTCAAGCATGTTTACAAAAAAACATATTTACATGTTGGAAACCTAATTACAATAGGCGCATAGCCTTTACAACATTAGAATATAACCGCAAATCAAAATGCTAACAGTTGGCTGCTTACTCTGTTCTTCTCTGGCACACACTGGCTGTGTAACTTCAATTGTCTGTAACTTTGGCATACTTGCATATTTGATCATGCGCTCATAGACTAAGCATGAATATAGTCTAACCAACTTATCTTCTAGGGTGCACACCATAACTTGGTCATATGCATGTGCGTTGATGCTCTAAGCTTTAGGTACTCTGTACACTGTCCAGTCTTCAACACTTAACTAATTTTTGATCTTCTCATCAAGTGCGCTAACTCCAAACTACTATATGACTTTGTTTCCACAATGAAAACACTATACTAAGTCATATACACCAGTATAGCCAACTTTCCAACAATCTATATCTACTCCTTATATCTCAAAACCATTCTAATAGCTCGCAAAAAACAAAAAATACCTTGTTATGTTGACAAGATCATGATTCAATTGTTGATGCCTACCGAGTCTACAAAATGTTAGATATGAAGAATACAATGAAGATAAATCATGAATCATTTTTATGTTGCATAACTTCTCAGTAATGGAATTTCACATCAAATTAAATACAATAGTAGTCAAAATATCAGACAAAAAGGTATGTATGGTATTTTTTATTGATCTAGTTTACTACTTATATGTTTCTACTTTTGACAATCACGTACATAATCAAATAATATTTTATGATAACTACCCAAACATAAATTTTGTAGGAAGCAATTAGGAAACATAAAAAAACAATGATGGATCTCTATAACTTGGGTTGCCGCTATTTCTTTTCCAAATATTGTGATACAATTCAACATTCAAGTACTCACAATTTATTATCAGACCAACTATACACTTCATTTGCACAACTACTTATCCAACTTTGCATCAGTTTCTATTGTTATAATATTTGACATATTCATATATTGTTTACTCATACTTATGTTTGTCACAATTAGTTCAAGTTACTTAGATTTATACAAACTTCCAATTTCCATGTTTCTCTTCATAGACCACTAAAAACTTATTTCTTTACTACGTTTTTTGTCTTCAACATTTTCTTAAAACTTAATCTATTATGCTCACTAAGTTTCTTAATATATGTCACTATATTTGGCAATCTATTTCACTACTATCTCTGTGACCAATTTTTGTAACTTGCTTTATTCGCCAAGAGAATATTTTAAGAGACATCGTAACACCCAATTGCATGTAGTCAATATTTTATATTATATTAAGATTTTGTCTATTAGAAAACCACCAAGAGAATAACACCCAATTGTATATGCAATAAAAAACATATACAATCAACTATATCACTGATAGGAATGTGACGCAATCAACATTTCCCTATCTGAATGTGCTAACTTTTAATGTTTTTGATAAAGGTAAAAGCAGGTTTTGAAGGGACCCTGAAACCCTATACATTAAGGTCACTAAAGATATTAAACAAAATCCCACTAAACGAAATGGGTCAAGACCAAAGAGAGGGTTTTACAACAGGCACCCACAACTTGGATGATTCATGCATGAAACAAGCGTCATGGAACCCATATCTAAAAAGAAATCCAACACTAGGATTTTCTAGGAGCACCCTTCTGATGAGAACAAAGAGGATGCCTTCTTAAGTTTTTTTCCTTTGACAACAATCCAACCCTCTTCAACTCTAGTCGACTCAACTTGCCTACCAACAGAGGTAGCCACAAAACTAGTTGACCGAATAGGAGCCACGACCTCCATACCACTAGGAGAAGACAAAAGCACTGCCTCCCTAGACAAACTAGAAAATGAAACAACCGAAGAGATAGGAGGACAATCTCCATCATCCAGTGAGATATATAAATTCCCCACTAATGGAAAACCTCCAGCAAAAGATGAAATCCTAGCCAAAGCAATCATCGATGACTCGACAGATATTGATGATCCAACAACTGACAAAACCCTAGAAACTCTAGCAACCTTTGGAGCTTGCAACTTCCCAGAAAAACCTCCAGCAGGAGACAAAACCTTAGCCAAAGCAACCGGTGATGGACCAATAACTAGTGACACACCATCAATAGCATCACCAGTAACCTGTGGTGCCATCAAATTTCCAAAAAGACCTCCAGCAAGAGACAAAACCCTAGCCGAAGCACCGGCTACCGACATACTCCCAGGAGTAGAATCCTTACCAACAAAAGAGGGAGGGGGGACCTACGCTGCCACTTGGGAGAAGCTTTTCTATGAAATAGGTTTCTTCTCTACCAAATAGTGATGAGCCAAGGCACCCTTCCACCATGACACAACATATTTATTTTTACCCAAACCACACTAAGCAGCCATATGCCTAGTATTAAAGCATCTACGACATCTGAAGGGAAACCCTTCATAATCCATGGTCTGCGTCCAACTTCCTTTGGAGGATTTGATCACTATCTCCATAGGAAGACCCTTAAAAGGATCAATATCAACAAGAATGTGAGTGTAAGTAGAGCGAAACACATTAGAAGAGGCACTATCTACCAACCGAAAATCCCCAAGAGCATTACCAATCTCCTCATAAAGAGAATCGAACAAGAGATGCAAAGGTAAGTAACGAAGACGAACCCAGATGGGGAACCGAGTGAAGGAATATGAGATGGGGTTAAAATCGATATGCTGAGGTTTAACCATGAGCATAAAATGATCCTCTTAGCTAATCACACAACATTTTATTCTTGTTTGAGGAATATTCAAACTTTGCAATAAAATACCCCTTAGCCAAGGGGAAGATATACATTGTATCCTCAAGGACAGGCTCCCAGTGATGAGAGATCTAGTCATGAAGCTTCGACAAGTTGGGCCAAAAACCCTTAAACTTGCAAATCAAGGCATGGGAAGAGAAAAAGGAGATGTTGTGAGCCATATCCTCCTCAACATCTGAATCCACCACAATAGATAAAGGAGAAGAGATAGGAAAATGCCCACGAGCAACCCCTAGATTTAACAATGTAGCATCCCTAGAAGTAATAGAGAGCTCAACAAAGACCACTCGAGGGCCCTTCACCCACCCTCATGCATAAGAGAAGCAATAGGTGAAACCTTCGACTTTCCTGCATACAGCAACACCTGCAAGTTCCCCGCCGATAATTGACCTCCAGTAGAAGACAAAACCCTAGCACCAGCAACCGATGACGCCCCAGCAGATGGTGAAGCACCAGCAACTGACGAAACCCTAGAATCTCCAGCAACCTTTGAAGCCTGCAACTTTTAATGTTGTACACCTAAGAATAAAACATTTTCTAATCACACATAAAAATTAAGTAATAAAACCCAAACATAATTTTTTTACCATTATCATCCAACCATGAAATTCATTTTTTTTTTAATATATTGAAGAAGATTTGAACTCGACACCATCTAGATGCCTACAACATGACTTTTTCCATTATCATCCACCCATGGTATTCATGATGACCTTTTCTTTTTCTTTAGAGCAATGTTACTCCTCATAAGTAGTTTCAACAATTAATGACACATTGAAAGATGCAACTATAGACACCAATATTGCAATAATTACGCTGAAGGTGTTTCATATTTGATATGCTCTAGCTGATTTTACAGATCAATGGTTGTCGAAACAACCATACCTAAGCAAGATGATTAGGCACATCTAACTCATCCATCAATTTTCACATTTTTCATTTTATGTTTGCCACAATTACCAAAGCACATATGATATTTCCATGCTGACAAAGCATGCTAGCTTACATATTAGTTGCCCCATGAACTATATGCATGGTGTCCCCTGCTTTTTACTCTATTGTTTCATACTTTACTTGTGAATAATTGAGCAACTATTTGATAGAAAATAAAAGGGTGATGTGATATTTATTTTTTAACTTTTGATTAGAAATTTATAATTGATTGAAAGTATATTATATATTTTACTTTGTCTAATATTGAGTCATTTATAGTGAGTTGCATAAAGCAAATATAAAAAATCTAATTATGAGATTGGTTGTGTTTATTTGATTGATTTGAAAAGAGAAATTATATTTATTCGATTTGATAATAAATTTTATTTTATTTTATTTTTATTTTTCAAGTTTTGTTCACAAGTTTGTTTAAGATAATATTATATGTTTTGATTTCTCTATTTTAAAAATAGAGTCTTTTTTTATACTTTGATTAGATCAAGCAAATTTTTGTGATCAAACATAGTGAAAGTCAAACATGAAAAAACTAACCATTAGATTGGTTATGTATCAAGAAAAGATTAGTTTATTTTCTATTTTAGAAGAAATATATCTTATATAATATAGGTTCATTTTAAGAACAAGGGGTACAAGCATAGTCGCCTAATGTTGAGAGAAAAATATTCTATTACTATATTTTGTTTATGGAAAATGTTAAATCAAATAGTTTAGCTGTAAATATGTCATTAATTTTTTGAACAATTGTAGTAGCAAGTCATTAGTTCAAACATGAGTATTGTTAACAATTGAGAGTGATAGTGTCAAAAAAGTTGAGCAAGCCTAATAATCGTAAAAACTCCATTAATTTTAGCAATATTTGTAATATATTGATACAAATTTGTAGGTACATATTTTAATAATATTTTGAGTAAAATAAAAGTTGTGTTTTTATTGAGTTATTTATAGACTTAATAAATTCACTATTTAATATATTAAAAAACTAAATTCTCATTTTCCAATTTATAAATTTATATATATATTACTTTACATTTAATTTATTCTATTTTAATTTTAATTAGCATTTAATTTTTTTAAATTTTTTCTATTTTTTTAATTTATAAATAATTAAAAGTTGGTAGAATAAATTTAATATATCCTTACCACTCTAGCTCTATCTCTTCATTTATCTTTTCCTATATCTCCATTGCAAAGGTTTTATTTTAGACCTTCTAAGTGAATGCATGTTGATTTAAAGCTATCTATTTTTCATTA
Source organism: Chamaecyparis obtusa (assembly GCA_027943335.1). Taxonomy (NCBI): domain Eukaryota; kingdom Viridiplantae; phylum Streptophyta; class Pinopsida; order Cupressales; family Cupressaceae; genus Chamaecyparis; species Chamaecyparis obtusa. The sequence continues at coordinate 855,096 of BSBK01002247.1, read as the reverse complement.
AGATTTTTATTGTACAAATAAAATTATTTATTAGTTCCTGCCAAAGCAAATACTTATGCATTCATGCATTTTTGTTGGGTATTAGTTTAACCAATCATAGTGTTGAATTTAAAAAGTTTCAACAAAAAGTCTATAGTTGTCATTTTTACACATTTTTCCATAATTTGGAAAAAACCATTTTCCTCTTTTTCTATTGGCTTACATTCTGAACAGTTAGTGCAAATTTTGTAATAAAAATGCATTTTAATTCAACAAATAACAATTTTCCTACAACAAGGTTAGTAATTTATTTCATCATCATGCCTTTCTCAATAACCATGCAATGTTCTTTGTTTATGTGAGCATAAAGAAAGCTCTAGAATGGGGCTTCTTTGGTTAGTAATTTATTTCATCATCATGCCTTTCTCAATAACCATGCAACGTTCTTTGTTTATGTGAGCATAAAGAAAGCTCTAGAATGCCATAATTTTTGTTTTGTGAGATCTGCTCAGCAAATCCTCGGCACCATTTGAAATTGATTTCTGTTAACAACATTCAGTCTATGGTCTTTTCTCTTCTCGATCTGCTCAATTATGATGTTAAGCACTCAACTCCTCATGTCGTCCCTAATCCTTTGTTGCATCACGACTCTTCTCATGGCATTGAAGCCCCTTTGACAGTGGCAAATCTGGACCTCCACTTGGGTTTGGTTAGTCCTTCTTAGACATTTATGTAAAGTTAACTTTTTGAGGTTGATCATTATTAATTTTTTTTTGTGTTGATTGGTGGCATCCCTTGCTCTTGTGATCACTTTTTGTAATACAATATTCTTGTATTGTATCCTTTCTTCTATCTAGCCATAGGTTGCTTTTGTAATCATGGATAAATTTGTTCTTCTTGGTTGGGAGTAGGTTGTAGGTACTCTTTGGTTCCTCTCTATTTATCATAGCATGGTTGAGCATTGTGCTCCCTTATCACTAGAATCTCTTATTGTATCTAGCTATGGGGGGCCTATTCTCTTCTTCCTCTTATGTTATGGGGCTATGAATGAAGTTTTTCTTCCTGGTTCTTTTCTCTAGGAGCTCCTTTTGAACTAGTGTAAAGAAAAATATTATTATAATATAAATATATTAAGTGGCTTCTGCCACCTTGTAAAAAAAAAAAACAATAATTTTCCTACAACCAAAGCTTCTGACATGACATAAAGCTTTATTTATTCTTTGTCACAATGAGCTGTCCTCTTCAACATAATGTATGTTTTGACATTTTGGTTCATAAGTCTTTCTCAAATTAATGAGGATTTTGAGAGTGCATACAAATGTAGAAAAATTTAGAGATTTTTTCTATTCCTCATTATATTAGATAGTGAATGATAACTAGAAAGCTTTTCATTTATTATCCTATTCAATATGCATTTTGAAAGTGCATACAAATATTGCAAAATCTAGGTAGAATTTTTCTACTCTTCTTCAAAATAATTGATTTTTTTCTATTAGTTGAATCAATTATATTGGAGATTTTTTTTATTTCTAAACTTAGAATTTTTGTACAAATTTTTTAAAATAATGAAATGCTATTTATCTACAATTCTTTTTGGCTTTGGATGTGAATAGTCATTACAAAAAAAGACTCATTTGAAAATTTTTAAATCTAAAAACTTTCAATTTGAACAATAGTGACAACAAGTCTTTGAAGTGACAACAAATTTTTTTTTTTAATTACAAAATTGACAACAAGTCTTTCAAAGATTGGTCCATGCCCCACCACAATACAAATCTCATTATTAATTTTGACTTTTCAATCCCAAATATCAAAAGCACAAAAAGTATCCAACCTTCCAAAATTTATTTGTGAGTATCTTTTTATTGTTGATGGACAATTATTCATCTACAATGTAAATTATTTATTATGTGAAGCAATTATTCTTTGTGCAGATTTTTATTTATGGTTGGTAGCTTATAGTTCATATATTCAATGCATATTAAATGTAGAACATCTTTCTTCCTCTATATGTGCTCAGAGTTTCTTTCTGTTTGTCATAAGTAAAATATAAGAAATTTAGAAAATTAGTTCTTCTGGTGCCATTGCCATAGTAAATTGCTAATATTTTTGCTATGCTACACTACTCTTTGTCTTTTTATTTTGCATGTTTAACAACTTTATTGTTTTTGTTTAAGATTCCAATATGACTCACTGCGGATATCTTTTGTTTGAGTGTTTTTATTTTTGCAACTTCTATCTTCTCATGTTCTAATTGTACACACTAAAATGGTGCACTTCTATGAACCATTATATGCAAGGTTGCTCAAGAATGAGGCCTCACAAAGCGGCTCATAGCTCTCTATGCATGGAGTTGCAAGGGACTATGATGTGTTTGCTCTCAGCTAGAGCTACAAACTTGTGACCTTGCTAGTCAACCACACAATGAGAGATTCAAGTGAAGACAAAGGCAACAATGTCAATATCTCCAAGAATCACTATGAAATGCAATGCAATGCAACTAAAATGAAGATACAAATTTGCAAGCTATGCTATGAAAATAGAAGTACAAACTAAGCTATGAAATAGAAAAATCAATGGATTACAAATCCTTCCTATTTAGACTATGTGAGCTTATTCTATTGCATAAAAGGAAACTAAGTTAATATGCCATTATCATGCAACTATGAAAGGAAATATGCAACTACAATGAAATGCAACAAGTCTTCAATGTCTTCAAACTCCAAATGCACCTAAAACCTGCAGCATAACATTAGCATAAAACAAGTGGTATGCAAATGGAGGAGAGAGCTCTCCTTTTATAAGAAATGCAAAGAAATGGACCATTGAGATTAAGAGGCAAAAAGTCTTAATCGACGGTGGAGCTTGAAAGAGGAGCAATCCATGTGCACAAGTATCCTCCAATGAGAGTGAAGTGTTGACTTTTGAGCCTCATGTGAGACAAAAAGTGCTTTTTTCCTTTTTGTAAAATAGGAATAATGCTTTATTTGTGCAACTTAGGATAAGAGGGAAAGGTGGGCTTTTTATTTAATCAAAAGGGGAGGAAATATTCCTTTTGAATAAATAAAGACTTAGGATAAATGGTTAGCCCATAGGATAAAATCCAATATATGATCAAATTTTAAGATTTGATCAAGAGATTGATATTGTTGAAAATATTGATTTATTGATAAAAATGATTCAGGATTGATAAATCAAATAAATGGGGCCCAAAGTCTAGGCGACCATTTTAGGGTGCATACATTTGCCCCTCTTTGACTAATGTGTGATCGATTTGGGAACACATGCAGTCAAAGAATGAAGTTGAAATGTGAGATCGATTTGGGATCACAAAACAACCCAGATATGAGGTCGATTCGGGATCACATCCGGACAAAGCATAAACAAAGGCCTTTGAACATGAGGTCGATTCGGGATCACATTCAAAGTAAGAGATAAGAATCTCAAATTTGAGCAAAAGCTCACAAAAGATGTCTAAATCAGGACAATCAAGGAATCAAGGATGAAAATCCCATAGGTACTGCCCCCTCGGAATCGAAATCGAAATCAGGTAGAGAGGAGAACAGCGAATTGATAAGGATTTGATCAAATCAGAATGAAATCATAATCGAAGGTAAGGGTCAAAGAGGTTAACCATTAGGCAATGAAACATGCCCCAGCTTGACTGAAATGAGAAAGGAGGAAATGGAATGAAGATGAATGAAAGACTAGAAGTTTGGAAGACATGAAAATGAAGAAATGATGATGCCCCAACAAAGATCGGAGGATTAGGCCTCAAAAGATCAGTCAACTGCGCAGGAGAAGGAAAGATTTTGAAACATGATTTTGACTATCAAGATGACCTCAGATTTTGATTTTGAGTTCGAAAATGGATCCAGAACGTCGAAATTAGCTAGGGGTGCAATTTTCGTGCAATTCTGAGGTGTTTGGAAAATGAAGTCAAAAAGTCAAAAGGCTATAAAAGGGGTCAAAATGTCATTTTCAAAAATCATTTATCTTTTAGCGATTTGAGAATTGTCAAAGCTTAGAGAGAGAAAATGGCCCAGCAAGCAAGAGTTCCCATCCATAGGCATCGATTCTAGCACGCCTGGTTGCACAACCGGCCACCACAGTATCCTACCCCGGTATGTTTTCGAAAAACTTGAGCTTTTTGAGTCATTTTTTGCATTTAATAGCTTATTTTAGCACGTTTTTCAAATTTTTAAATTTCAAAAAAAATTTGCTAGGTGAAATATCACGCGATACTTTATAAGTATCGCACGCTTTGGGGAGAAGTATCGCACGATACTTCGCGGGTCCCCAAAGTATCGCGCGATACTTCGCGGGTCCCCAAAGTATCGCACGACCTAAGGCACCAGTATCGCATGATATTGGGTGAAAGATCGCACGATACTGGGCAAAGTATCGCGTGGTATAAGGTTTATCGCCCCGCTATAGGGAGAAGTATCGCGTGATACTTCTCCAAAAAAAGAATATCGCCCAGTATAAAATTTTGATTTTTAAAGTATTTTTGAGCAAAAATGACATGGGTCTAGACAATGTTACATTTTTGGGATGTTTTATACTGAGTTTTTAGACATCCATCATGATATGTGCTAACAACTGGCTTGGTTTTGGCTTGCAAGAGGTCTTTCTGGCGCTCATCATCAGAGCACCGAAGGTGACAGGATTGCGGTGTGTCCGAGATCTAGATGATCTAGGCAATGCCGACATCAGAGTGATGGGATTCAGATATCTGCTGAGATACCCATATATCTGAGCGGACCATGGGTTGTTGACTGCTCTTACCGAGAGATGGCATAGTGAGCACAACACCTTCCATCTACCTACTGGAGAGGCGTCGATCACTTTAGAGGACGTCTATAGGATCTTACGTGTGCCATGCCATGGCAAGCCGGTGAGTATAATCATGTTTTAAGATCTAATCATAAATATAATGTTTTCATATGATGAAAACTGACATGATTCATTTGTTGGCACAGGTGTACTATGATCAGGATGCTACTGAGGGGCGCTGACTGGTGCAGGAGATGTTCCAAGATGTCACTATTCTGGATAGGCATATTAGCTGGGAGAGGCTGATAGATGATTTTGGTAGAGACTACCCAGTGCCATGTATAGTGGCATCTATTATCTCGCAGATCCTGATGACTGATCGCAGTCAGAAGGGTTTCCCGCTCGGATGGGCTCGACTATTGGTGGACTTGGTCAACAGGCCGCGACGGATGGCATGGGGTCCTGTCATATTGGTAGAGATGTACCATGAGTTGCACGAGATCATCTACAGAGACGGTCAGACATGGGCATGCGGTGCCATCCTGGCACAGGTATGGGCATGGGAGCACATCGCTGTGGTGCGCCCCAGGGTTCAGCCGAGGGAGAGGAGGCACCCCTACATCTACAAGTACCTCGGGTTTATATCACATGCCCATTCTGGAGATGTGACATATTATAGATGGATTCTAGATGAGATAGCCTCATTCACATGGAGGCCATACAGGGAGGTTGAGGTCTGGGGAGATGCAGCTGACGAGCTGAGTTATATGCTGTGCAGTCGGCCACTGGTAGGTCGGTATGCAGAGATAGTTGAGAGATTCTGCATCACTCGAGTATGGTAGCAGTTCAGGAGGTAGCAGCGAGTCTCGACAGAGACTACCATCTATGCCAGGGCCAGAGACGAGGAGGGTCATGGGTGGCTACCCATGTTGGACTATCAGCAGGCTGTCGCAGAGACAACAGGTATCAGGAGCGAGCCCTGGGAGTATTTTCTAGATATGGCAGATGCAGGGGCTGATGGAGCCTACAGAGCAGAGTAGCGAAGGGTGCCATTCCCTCGATTTACAGTACCAGATGCACAAGTACCAGTGCCGGGAGGAGACGGAGGGGGTGACGGGGGAGATGGAGGAGACGGAGGGGATGGAGGGGGAGAGGGAGGGGATGGAGGAGATGGTAGGAGGGGGAGAGGGAGGAGGATGGAGAGAGGGGAGGGGTTGAGATCGGGTGGCCAGAAATGGTCACGGGGATAGTGATCAGCGACACCCGAGGAGGAGGCGAGACTAGCTCTCCGGCAGGCGGAGGCACAGCAGGATTAGCCTGTAGGGGGAGAGGATCTGAGAGCCCAAATACAGGCTCAGGAGGTAGAGATATAGCGGCTCTGGACTACTATAGCCGTGAGAGATTAGAAGCTACTAGATCTGAGGGCAGAGCGAGATCAACAGATATCTGATCTTAGGGCAGAGATAGCACGCCGTGAGGCGATGGCATAGGCCGAGACACTGGAGCTCCGACGAGAGTCAGCGAGAGCAGCCTATTATCATGGGCTATATCTGCAGGCTGTCCCAGAGGGTGAGAGAGCACCATCATACTCTCAGCGGGAAGGGGTATCAGATGTGGTACTCGATAGGAGAGCTATGCCTCCTCCACCACCACGAGCTCCTCATGAGAGTGGTAGCGAGTCTTAGGGTTAGGGCTTAGATGTTTTGGACATATTTTGAGACTTTTGATCCAGATTTTGGGATCTCATATTGTATTGTATATCATGACATTGTTATAGATTTATGAGATTACTGGATATTCGATGTATCATGTGTATTTGTCTCAGTTGTGATGGATGTATCAGTTTATGTATATTGTCTTGTCATTTTGCTCAAAATGTTTATGTATATGCTTATGTATGTTCTCTCTCATAGATGTATGTTTAATTCTCATGTGTATGATATAGACTTATGTTTCTTGAAAATGATAGTTTTGATATAGATATGATGATATGATTAACCCCTTGTGATGAACAGGAACAGGTTCGAGATGAAAAGGACAAGGAGTGAAAGACATGATCGAGAAGAAGAAAAGGTGAGTGCAGTCGACTGATAGGTCCACGTAAGATGAAAAGGAGAGCTCTCTCCATATGCAAGGAATGCAAAACTAGACTATCATGACCCTAAAAATGTGAGCTACTATGAAAGTGGTTGACTTGCAAGGTCACAACGCTTATAGACATCTAATTATCATCATCGAGCATTATTGGTAGCATCGTAAGATCATACAATGCACACTAGCGTAACTATGTGGATATGAATATGATCTTTATCAGATAGAAATGTGGGAATCCCACCTAGGCATCAAAGACGTATAGGTCGAGATGACTAATGCAGTGGGATCACCGAAGTTTGATATGGCGAGATTATGCTTGTATCAAGACACATGAAAGTCAGGATAGCTAAAAGCATGCACTCGCAAAATAGTCAAGGATAATACCTCGTTAATCCATAGTGTCAAGTAGGACCAGCATAAATGCTCGTGACAGTTAGGATCAACAAAATATACCCACAAGCAGATAAAGAAAGAAAACATGTTCTCATTCCCTCAGTCTTCTAGCTATGCATCATCGAAAACTTCTCAGGGAGAGATCACTCATCAAAGAAATCCTCATAGACAGCACACAAAGAAAAATAAAGTCATCATATCATCATCGAGTTAATTGTTTAAGTGTGTGTGTGTTGGTCATAGAGTCAGACTCTGAGTATCGCATCTGCACATGAGCACTATCGCATCATACTTAGACTATAGGCAAGACATCTAATAAGTGTTAAGAAACACTCGACGCAAGGGTAGTGTTGAAAAACACTGTTTGGGGTGGTGTTGAAAAAACACCTGTTGTGAAATGCCCCCAAGAGACAAACGCACCTAAAAGACCAATGCTAACAGTTATGCCCCCTAGACAAAGACAAAGACCAATTTCAGACTAAGCCAAATAAGGTCAAGGCATGATGGAAAGTGGCTAAGTGTCGAGGACGCATGCTAACAAATAGGAGTGCAAAGGCCTCAAGTAGCACCTGTTTCCAGGTTTTCACCACTTGGAATCTTTTTTCATTTTTTCATTTTTTCATTTTTTTGGGGGATTTTTTTTCTACCAAGGCGCCTATTGCTAGGTTTTCACCAAGGCACTTTTTTCTATTTTTTTGAATTTTTGAATTTTTTGATTTTTTTGTATTTTTTTTAGGACTTTTTATGCTTTTTAGGATTTTTTCAGCATCATATATCAATTTTTTTTTGGTATTTTTTCAGGATCATAAAATATGTACAAAGGATGCCCCCAGACAGACTGGGCATCAAGGATAGAACTTCTTGAGGTGCACAATGTTGATGGGATTAGGGAGCTGTTCTCCATCAGGATCTGACAGTAAATACGCACCAGTACCAAAAGCAGCTGTGATGACATATGGTCCAAGCCAGTTAGGTTCAAACTTGCCCTTTTGCTCTCTGTTTTGTTGGTTTTTAGGGTTCTCTCGCAAAACAAGATCACCTATTTGAAATTCTCTAGGGCGAACCTTCTTGTTGAATGCCTTGGACATACGCTTCTGATACACTCTTATATGATCAAAGGAAGCCTTACGCTTCTCATCTAGAAGTTCTAGTTCCTGTAACCTCATGGCACGGTAATCCTCATCTGTAATCAAACCTTTGAGTGAGACTCTAAGTGATGGTATCTCGACTTCTAAAGGCAATACTGCTTCAACGCCATAGGTGAGAGAGAAAAGAGTGGCTCCTGTAGGTGTGCGAATGCTTGTTTTGTAAGCCCATAGTGCTGGATTGATTTGTAAGTGCCAATCCCTACCATTCTTGTGTACTGTCCTATGAAGAATCTTAAGAATGGTTTTGTTAGAGGCTTCTGCCTGTCTGTTTCCCTGTGGAAAATAGATGGAGGACCAATGTTGCTTGATTTTAAACTTTTTGCATAGGTGCTTTAGGTCCTTATTCTTAAATTGACCTCCATTATCAGTAATGATCTCAGAAGGCACTCCTAATCGGCAAATGATATGATTCAAGATGAACAAAGAAATGGTCCTCCCTGAAGCAACAGAAAGTGGCACAGCTTTCACCCATTTTGTGAAGTAGTCAGTGGCAGTAATAATGAACTTGTGTCCACCTGATGAGTTGGGATGAATATGCCCAACCAAATCAAAGGCTCAATGCTGAAATGGCCAATGAGAAACAGAAGGGATCAGCTCCCTACCTGGAGCATGAATCAGGTTGCCATGTTTCTGACATTTTTCACATGACTTAGCAAAGGTGACTGTATCTTTCTGCATTATGGGCCAATAATATCCCGCCCTAAGCAATCTTCAAGCCATGGCAAGACCATTAGAATGTCCACCACAAATGCCCTCATGGATGTCAGCTAACGCTTGGTTGGATTCCTCCTTTTCCAAGCACCTAAGGAGCGTCCCATCTAAACCCCTCCTATATAAATCACCAGAGATGAGGGTGTGGCGAGAGGCATTACAGACGAGGTTTCATCATTCAGAGCAGTTGAATGTGTCAGGGATGATGCCATCATGAAGATATGAATAGATAGCACCATATCAGGAAGACTCGTGTGTGACAATGGTACAAATGACATGGCTTTCAAATGAGTCAAAGATGGGATGGTGTAGCTCTTCCACCAGGAATTCAAATTTGGATTCATGTGTCTCCAACTGAAGAAGTGAAGCTAATGTGGCCATGGCATCTGCAGCTTTGTTCTCTGTCCTAGGGATTTGTTGAAACGTTACAAAGGTGAAGTAGCGTCTCAAAGAATCAACCATCTTTTTATAAGGTATCAATTTGTCATCCTTGGCTTGATACTCTTCATTGACTTGGTTGATGATTAACTAGGAATCCCCAAAGACATGTAATTATGTAATGTTCCATTCTATAGCCATCCTCAAGCCATTAGTTAAAGCTTCATATTCTGCAATATTATTGGTACATGGGAATAAAAGTTTGTAAGACTTTGGAATATTGTACCCATGTGGAGAAACAAATAACACTCCAGCACCTGATCCATTTTGCATGCGGGAGCCATCAAAGAACATTGTCCAAGTGCGAGTAGTCGTATACAAGATGTGTTCATCTGAGAATTCCACTTGTACCGACATACTATCCTGGATTGGAAAATCAACTAATTGGTCGGCAATAGCTTGCCCTTTTATTGCCTTCCTTTCAACGTACTCTATGTCAAATTCAGTTAGGACCATCATCCATTTAGCAAGTCTACCCGTGAGGGCAGCCTTACTAAGCAAGTATTTAAGAGGATCAATTTTGGCAACCAAATGTATGGTATGAGCAAGCATGTAGTGGCGCAACTTTTGAGAAGCAAACACCACTGCCAGACAAGACTTCTCAATATTATTGTAATTGATCTCATAGGAGATGAGAGTACGGCTGATATAGTATATGGCCCGTTCTTTCCCAGTATCATCTGATTGAGCCAATAATGCCCCCAGGGAAGTGTCTGTAGCTGAAATATATAGGATCAATGGTTTCCCTGGAATAGGAGGCATTAGAATCGGAGGATTAGCCAAGTATTGTTTGATCTGATCTAGGCTCTTTTGACAATCCTCGTTCCAAACACAAGAAACACCCTTATGCAATGTCTTGTTAAAGGGTTGTGCCCTATTTGCAAGTTGAGAAATAAACCTCCTAATTGATTGAAGACATCCCTAAAGACTTCTCATTTGGCTGATATTTCGAGGAGGTGGCATATCTAGGATTGCTTGGACCTTTTCGGGGTCAACCTCAATACCTTTTGCTGATATTATGAATCCTAAAAGTTTGCTTGAGGTGACACCAAATGCGCACTTCTTTGGATTCAATCTGAGTTGAAATTGTTCCGTATGATCTAGAATTACTTCCAGATCATCGAGGTGTGTGTCCCTTTTTCTTGATTTTGCCAGGGTATCATCCACATAATCTTCCATATTTTTGTGCATCATATCATGAAAGATAGTCGTCATAGCTCTTTGGTAGGTTGCTCCTGCATTTTTTAATCCGAATGGCATGACGTTCCAGCAATAGGTTCCCCATGCACATGTGAATGCTATTTTCTCTTGGTCTTCAGGAGCTATTTTGATTTGATTATACCCCGAGAAACCATCCATTAGAGAGTATATGTCATAGCCCGCCATCATGTCCATTATCATGTCAATGTTTGGAAGTGGAAAATCGTCCTTTGGGCATGCTTTGTTTAAATCTCTAAAATCTGTGCAGACACGAATGGACCCATCATGTTTGGAGACAGGTACTATGTTTGAGATCCATTCTGCATAATCGATGGCTCTAATAAATCCAGCTCTCAAAAGTTTTTCTAATTCCCCTTTGACAAGTAGAGCTACATGTGGATGCATTTTTCTTAATCTCTGTTTTACTGGCTTGACTCTTGGAGCTATGGATAAGTGATGCATTATGAGATTCGCGTCAAGCCCTGGCATGTCTAAGTAGGTCCATGCAAAATTAATTTTCTTTTTCTGTAAAAACTGTACATATGCCTTGGTCTCTTCCTCTGATAAAGACTGAGCAAGATGGACTATCTGAGGATTTTTTTCTGTGTTTAAATTGACTGACTTTGTTGGTTCAATCAATATTGATGATCTATCTTGGAAATAACTTGGCAAGTTATTAAGTACCCCATCCTTAGGTGCCTCAAAGAGGTTTTCACCCTTGGATGCGTCATTTCTTTTTACTATTTTTGGTTCTAACACCGCCACAAAGTGGTTTTCGCCATCAGACCTATTTTTCTTTTTTTCTTTTATTTTGAGACTGAGGTACTTAATATCAAGCTCTGTCATGCTGGTTGTTGGTTCACTGGTGGAAGCAGCCACGGGTTCAAGAGCATTCAGATAGCAGGCAATTTCGTAATCATTGTGGAAGGTGAGGAATGTGGGCTCTTGATGGCGCTGAGACCAGTCAATTAGGTCAAAGTGAACAAGGGGTAAGTCAATGGTGGGTTTGATGTTGTTTATGCGAAAGGTGTCATCTCTGGTGACCATATAATCGGAGTTCATCAAGTCTTCTCCTAAGATACCCGAATTAGGACTCATCCTATCAAACGAAGCATCGTCCACTAAGGCGATTTGAGGAGTGCAATCCTCTAGTCCTACACTAGGATCGTTAGTCGCATTGGGTTGGGTACTATAAGCATGGACAATATCTACGTCCAGATCAACTGTTGCATCTGAAAGTGAGTCCCATTCATATTCATGGGAGTCTGCCTCTAAGTCATCATTTAGGCCTCATGATGTAGAAGCCTCAAGGTTAGGAAGGGTTTCCCCCTCTCTAGTGCTAGTATTGGTACTATCCATCGCAGCTAGGACAGTAACACTTTCCTTTGTCGATCTAGCAGTCACACAGTCACTATTCATCGCAGCTGGGATAGTAGGACTATCAAGTATCAAATCTGTGGAATCTCCCCAAAGGAGATTCGTTGAGGGCACCCAATCATCAGACACATCTTGTTGATTGGAAAGATCAGGCGTATAATCTGAATCACCATCACTGTTCATCGTAGCTGGGACAGGGACACCTTTCTTCTTCTTATTCTCAAAACCTAAGCCAACCGTGGACTTATTCTTTCATCCAAAAAGAGCATGATCAAGAGGCTCAGCTTTAGCATCCAGCCTATGACTAAGGGGACCATATCTCAAATATCCCATATTTTTAACCAGTGTATACCCTTTCCCATAAGCTTCAGGTGAAGGAGCAAAATTCTCGTTATGTTTGTATTTCTCCTCGTGATAGATCCAGTCCCTTACAACAACTTCCTCTTTCTCTTCTTGAATGGGGACTGAAGACTCAACAAATTTCCCAAATAATGTCATTGCTGATGACGAAGGCTTCACATTTGGGGATGGTCTCCCATAAGACCTAGGAGAGATTGGCATGTTTGTAAAAGAATCCATTTTATAATCTCCCATCCCAAGATCGATGGTCTTGAACTTCTGCTTGTATTGTTCAAGTGAACTACTAGGACTATCAGCTTCCCTATTCAAAGGTACATGTGATCCCGTAGAAATGTTATTAACTGATAAAGCACTATCTCCAGGGATGCAAATTTCTACACCATTATGGGGAAACTTAACACACTAGTGATATGTTGATGGGACTGCTTGCATTTCATGAATCCATGGCCTACCTAGCAAAATGTTGTAGGCTAGAGGTCCAACATCAACAATTTGAAATAATATATCTTTTTCTACGGGACCAATGCGAATAGGCAAAACAGCCAATCCCTTAGAACTTCTTTCTGCTTCGTCATATGCTTTGATTGTGATCCTTTTCCTTGTGTCAATGACATTCTCGGAATATCCTAGAGCCAGCAACAAACTCAGGGTACAAATATTGAGCCCCACACCCCCATCTATCAGTACACACCTAACACGGATTTTATGAATCATGACTTCGATGTGTAAGGCCAAGTTATGTGGGTGACTGATGGATTTGTCATCTTCTTCGGAGAAGGTGAGGTAATGAGGGCTAGCCAAATGGTTGACCATGTTTTGAAATTGATCAATATCTAAGTTGTTAGGGATGTTGGCTGCTCGCAAAGCATCCTCATTGACGCGCTTGTGCTTAGGAGATAATTCTAAAAGCTCAAAAATGGAAATCTGCGCAGGTGTACGTTGTAGCTGGTCAATAAGATTATAATTGGAATCAGGACCAATGACAGATTTGGGAGGAGCACCTTTGGACATGGGCTGCTTAGACTTGCTAGTGCTAGGACCTCTAATGATAATGGGCGCTTGGGCCTGTCCCCTAGTGACAACATTGAGGGACTGGGGCATTCTTTATGAGTGAGGACCTCTTATCACCACAGCGGGTCTTTCATCAGTCATAGGAGTTGAGTCCACATTATGTCCATAAGGATCTTTCCCTCTCATCATGTTGACACTATCATCCACAACTTCAAGCATGTTAATAACGTTCTCCGCATTTGTGTAGGTGTAGTTGATAGCTGCCTTGCCATTCTTATTGTTAGAATTCTCTCCTTTCTCATATTTAGGCAAGGGCTCTTTAAAGGCTTTATGATTTGCATTAGTGGTTAATCCATCCACTTGTAATTGTCCTTTCTCAATAAGGTCTTGGACAAGATGCTTGAGTTTAAAACAATTTTTTATGTCATGTCCAATCCCATTATGGAAAACGCAAAAAGCCTTAGCATCCCACCAATGAGGTAAAGGATCCGGTATGCGATGTTTTGTAGGATCCTGTGGGTGTGCCAAATTATGAGCAACTAATGTCTTAAAAACATCTGCATAAGATTCTCCCAATTTGGTAAATTATCTTTTCTCCGTTTTAGATCTCTTTTGATACTTAGGTTTGTCTTGTTGTGTTGAAGACGTTTGCAGCTTCATAGCTTGAACTGCATGAGAGAGGTTAAGAACTCTTTTATTTTTGACCTAAGATGAGTCAACAACTCCGTCGTTGACCACTTGCTTGTTTTTGTTCCAATAGGAGTTCTTTTTGTCCTTGTTACCATTAGTATTGTTATTTTGGCTATTGTTGTTATTTGTTGGTTTAGCCAAAATTCCTTGTTCTTTCAGGACATCCTCAATGTGACATGCCACCTCTACCATAGTATCAAAGGAATTAAATGAGATTTTCTTGACTTCATATCTTAGTTCGGGTATTAGATTGCTCACAATGATATCAATTCTCTCCTCTTCAGGGATTGTCCTTAGGTATTTCAAACACAATCGCCTCCATCGTTGTAAAAATGTGACGAAAGATTCCCCTTGATTTTGCTTGAGTTTGCACAAATCAAGCATTGTGACCGACCTCGATAGGTTGTAAGCAAAATGCTGAACAAACCTTTGGACAAGTTCTTTAAATGTCTTTACTAGAGGGGAAAGGTTGGTGAACCACTCCATGGCTTGACCTTTTAAACTCCTTGGGAATAATCTCATCAAGTAGGAGTCTTCATGATGGAAGGAAAAGCTCATTATGTAGAACTGTCGAACATGGTCATGAGGGTCACCAGTGCCATCATATTTGTCGTATGTTGGGAACTCAACTTTCTTAGGGAATTCTACCATCACCACACTTTTGTCAATGGGGTTAGGACATATGGAGTCCAAATGAAATGTGCTCTTGGGAGCCTTCATCTTGTCTATATCCTTTTGCATTTGTAAAATCACCTCATCAGTGGAAGGGCTCTATTTCTTGATCTTTTGGTGAACATCAAAATTATATGGAACTTTAGCGCCTTTGTTAATAAGACTTTCCAAGAATTGGTCTTTGTTTTGTTCCACATATTGCTCCACATATGCTTGAAAGGATGGTTCTTGTTGCATAGTCATGAAATCCATATGATCAATTTTAGCATAACTTCCTCCATGTTGTGAGCCATGATGTGCTCGTTGGGAGGGTTGCTTTGAATGTCTATGAGATGACTGTCTCCTATGATGGTCATATTTTGAAGCCCTTCTTCCTCTAGGACTCGGGGATCGTGAGGGTGTCCTTGATCTTCTTCTAGGGCTAAGGGAAGGGGTAGATGGGGGTGAGTTGGTCCCACTATTGGCTCCCCTCCCATTAAATCAGCTTTGGAGTTGTTGTGCATAGAGTCTATCTTCTTCTTCTTGGGCAACTCTTTTTTGTATATCCAACAATGCACGTTCCTCTTCCTCAGTTGTCTGAATTTTTCCTTTTTAGCAGCCTGTTCATCTAAGTAGGCTTGCTTCTCTCTCTCAATGCTTCTCAATCTTGTATTTGCATATTGAGAGGTGTCTTTAAGTGGGGAGGATTGTCTTGACTGTCTTATTGCATTGGCTGCGTTTATGTGGTGATCACTAGATTCGTTGTTCTGGTCTTTGTGTTGTGACCCTGAATCTGAGTGAGCTTGCTTATGATGTCTTTCAGCTCGTTGATGAGCATCAAAATACCTCGCATTGTTGGGAGGTGACCCGGGTGGACTAGCATGAGAAGAACCACCATACTCTCTTCTGTGTCGTTGGAAGATATCCTCGAGAGTTTGATTCATGGCTTCTCTTTGTTGTCGGGTAAAAGTGTAACTCATGTCCATGCTTGATGAAAGTGGCATAAAAGAGGTGCTTACTTCACTAGGATTAGCTCCCAGATTAAAACAGACCTCAGATTCACTCTTAGGAGATTGATCAAAAAGGGGTCCTTTTCCCTTAGGTTGTCGACGAGTCTTGACAGGTGGTAACTGGCTAAAGGCAACAGGGGGTCGCTTCCCTTGATTGACTTGGTACCTTGTCGTAACTGACATAAAAGAAAGATACTCTCAATGAGAAGGTGACCTCTCAAAGTGTCAACGCCAAACTAGGATAATCAAAGTCCTCTATTGTCCAAAAAAGAAATGAAAAGAAAAAGGGGCTTTACCAACACTGTCAAAGAAGTGCTTTAAATCAAAGGGTGACTACCCTTGCACTTTTGAATCAGGAGGTTGGACTAGGCCAAAAGATAATTGAAATTGAGATTTAAATGAAAATAATTTGGACAATAAGAGTACTAAAATTTTCCAAGAATGTAGCTAACAATCTTAAAGATGAACCTTGGCACCAAGAATGGCCTTCTAACTTGACAATTATTTCAAAGTGATTTCGTAAATCAAATGATGCTATCCCGGAGGACTAAAAACCAGAAATTTGGAGTCAAGACAGGTCTCAAACGTAAGGGTGAGAAGCCTACTCTAAGACCTAGCCTGATTAACAGCAACTGAAACTGACCAAAATTTAAGCACGACAGAATTTAACCAGGCGATATACTCCAGGCTACTGGGGCGATAAACTTATAACCACGCGATACTTCGCCCGAAGCCAGGTGATACTTCTTAGTACTAGCGGGCAATATACTCCAGGCAGGTCGGGCGATAGTCCGTCAGGGGTGAACTATCGTGCAATATTTCTCTTCAAAGCAGGCGATATTTCTAGCAAGCGCGAAGTATCGCGCGACACTTCACTTTGCAGGGCGCGATACTGTTGCAGAATTGTTTAACTCTTGACCAGAATTGTGTAAAATTTGCATTTTTGGGTCTGTTTGGTCAAAACTTCCAGTTTGAGGATTGATGTTTTCGATTTTAGTCACAATATCAGCAGAATTTTGGCAGGTTTGCAAATAGTAAGGGATCAAAACATGGTCTCAAACACTTGAAACAAGGGCAAAAGCAACCTTGCCAAGACAAACACTTGTGATATCAGAATTGAAACAACACCCTATGAATGCTACCGATTGTTTGTATGTAAGAACGTTTGCACTGGTATCACACAATCGAAGACACTTCAAGCAAATCTATCTTAAAAAGTCAAGGCTCAATACTTACCAACTTAGCCCACAACTTGATGCCCCCTCGCCTCACACCAAGTGGTTACCCACAAGAGATGTTGGCTTTGTCATAGAAATGTCAAATGACACAACCAAAGGGACACATATGGTGAGTATCTTAAGGTGATCCAGGTAAACCACTTGGATCAATCCTTGCACTAAGAAGATAAGTGGCTAAAATAAGGTGGCTTCTACCTAATGGTTCTTAATAAGGATTTCCATTCACAACACCCCTCTTGCTCCTCGTAAAGGACTAGGACCTCGTGGCCTCAAGAGTACCTTAAGCATTATTGTTCAATGTTTTCCCCATGGTCGCAATCCCATGAGCTACTCACATCAAACGAAGACAAGTGTTATGTCTACCAAGGTTTTTGGTGTCCTTGATAGCCTTGAGATTATAGTGAGTTGGAATCACTTGCCACCAAGGAAAATGATGACAAGGTTGTCCCCACTTGAGTCGTTCCTCTTGATTGCTCAAGAGCAAGCCCGCTAAAGGATCCTAAACTAAACAAAGAATAGATCAACTCTTGGGGTTCAAGGTTTTGGGTTCACCACAAGGGTGAAGAGCATACTCCCCTATCTCAAGAATCTCTCCCAAACACACCAAGCAAAAGAGGTTCAATTACTCCCTTGCTTCCAAAACTTTAAGATGGGTCAAGATTTTCTGGTTCACCTAAAGGTGAAGAGCATACTTCTCCTACCACCTCAAGATCCCTTTCACAAGGTATTAAGATTCCTAATACAATTAGTGAATGCCACACTTGAAAAGAAAGCAAATAAACAAGCAAAATTTTTATTTTTATTTTTTTTTATGCTTGGGCAGCCCTGCAAAAACTGTTAGTTATAGCCCTCTTTGACATGCGTTTTTAGCAATTTTCAAGTAAATGAGAGCACCTACAAACATAACTTGTTAGACCCACAAGGTTAGAAAAATCAAAATCCAAATGTAAACATGCAATAAACTGATAGATTTAAGCTAAAAGATGCAGGTTAGACCTATCTAAACACAACAAACTAAAATGATCAAATTCGGATGAGAAAACTGGAAATGCAAGTCTCTGTCAGACCAGGCGATATTTCTCAGACTTCACCAGTATCATGCGACACAGTTTCCTACAGTCGTGCGATATTTCTCAGTCTGGGCGATACTTCTCACTATGGGCGGGCGATACTTCACCCGATAACAGGTGATATTTCTCAGTATTGGCGGGCGATTCTTCTCTCGTGCGAAGTATCGCACTGCTATACAAAGGTATATCGCGCGATATTTCTGAGAAGTATCGCGCGATACTCTGAGAAAAAAACAAAAAACCAGAGACTGAAAATCAAGCCGAAAATTGATGAAAATTTGACGAAAAATGCAGAATTAAAGGGACAAAGCTAATCTACTCTACCCCATGGTGGGCGCCAAAAATGTACACACTAAAATGGTGCACTTCTATGAACCATTATATGCAAGGTTGCTCAAGAATGAGGCCTCACAAAGCGGCTCATAGCTCTCTATGCATGGAGTTGCAAGGGACTATGATGTGTTTGCTCTCAGCTAGAGCTACAAACTTGTGACCTTGCTAGTCAACCACACAATAAGAGATTCAAGTGAAGATAAGGGAAACAATGCCAATATCTCCAAGAATCACTATGAAATGCAATGCAATGCAACTAAAATGAAGATGCAAATGTGCAAGCTATGCTATGAAAATGGAAGTACAAACTAAGCTATGAAATAGAAAAATCAATGGATTACAAATCCTTCCTATTTAGACTATGTGAGCTTATTCTATTGCATAAAAGAAAACTAAGTTAATATGCCATTATCATGCAACTATGAAAGGAAATATGCAACTACAATGAAATGCAACAAGTCTTCAATGTCTTCAAACTCCAAATGCACCTAAAACCTGCAGCATAACATTAGCATAAAACAAGTGGTATGCAAATGGAGGAGAGAGCTCTCCTTTTATAAGAAATGCAAAGAAATGGACCATTGAGATTAAGAGGCAAAAAGTCTTAATCAGCGGTGGAGCTTGAAAAAGGAGCAATCTATGTGCACAAGTATCCTCCAATGAGAGTGAAGTGTTGACTTTTGAGCCTCATGTGAGACAAAAAGTGCTTTTTTCCTTTTTGTAAAATAGGAATAATGCTTTATTTGTGCAACTTAGGATAAAAGGGAAAGGTGGGCTTTTTATTTAATCAAAAGGGGAGGAAATATTCCTTTTGAATAAATAAAGACTTAGGATAAATGGTTAGCCCATAGGATAAAATCCAATATATGATCAAATTTTAAGATTTGATCAAGAGATTGATATTGTTGAAAATATTGATTTATTGATAAAAAATGATTCAGGATTGATAAATCAAATAAATGGGGCCCAAAGTCTAGGCGACCATTTTAGGGTGCATACACTAATTGTGTTAGTTTTTATCTTGATCAATGGTTGTGTTATGCATCATGATGACAGAGGGCCAATCCTATTTTTTGAAGGAGAAGAAACAATTTCAACGAGAGATTTATCTATCTTTGTTTGATCTATTTCCTTCTTGTCTCTGTGCCACATTTTGGTTGGCTCCCTGAGGAATGTACACACATGTTCCAAAGCTCTCGTTCTATTAGGGGTGATGAGGACTGTAGCATAGAATTTAACTTACATATGATAATTGTTTTATCTTAATAGTTTGCAAAGAATTTTCTAAAATCTCGTATCCAGTACATATTCGGCGAACATGGCATTCTATGACATCACTTTGCTTTCAATTGTCTTTCTACAAATAGATTGTCTACCTTGTAAAGTCCATTACTCTAATTTTCTTTGGATGCTTACATTCTTGACATCATGAATCAGGTGTAATTTGTAAATGGTCTAAGCTAAGTTTGTAGCATTTTTATTTACAAGGTATATGCTTTAAATTCATTAGTGGACATCGAGTTTACAGTGTAAGTGTTCTATTGGATACATGACCTTTGTGCCATAGTTTTTTTGGGTTTATAGTTATACATATGTTAGTTTGCTAGCTGCAGGGTGTGTTATTATTATTTTTAATTTCAAGATTATTGGTTATGCTCATGAGTCTTCAATAGTCAAGGCAACATATTAGAGTTTTCTTCGTTGACAAGTCATTTATTTTTAAGGTGTCTAGTTTTTTTGCAACATGTTTTGTTGGAGTTGATGAGAAAACAACCCACAACTTCCTAGACCACCTGCATGCAAACACTTGTCACAAAAAGAGAGAGAAATAAGAAGCTACAATGGCCTGGATGCATTGATCCATGAGAGAGGAGACATCCTTGATGTGCAAAAACAAAAGTTGCAGCAATCACAATAAAATATTATTTTGTTGAATGATGTTAAGAATACAAAAGAGATCAATCATTGTGAAGGAGATATGAAACCCTAAAAGGGTGGACAAACCTAGGTTGCATGATAATAATTAATTATTATATGCCTAAAGTTTAGCTTAAATAGAAAGAGATAATAAGTGACTTAATAATTAAATCAATACGATTTAATTAATAAGCAAACAACTTATTACTCTAACACCCCCCTTAAGATAAACTTCGGGAGAAGCTAAAAATTTTAAAAAAACTACTGAAAGCAAATGGGTCCCGACAACAAAGGCCTGATCAGGTACCAAGTACAAAAGAGTCTCTATAAAGCGGAGAAATAGACAAAATCACATGAGAAAAACTCTACTCCAAAAAGAGACAAACACTAGTCTGAAGGACTAAAAAGCCTCCAAAACTAGGGAATGTTCTAGAAAATAGGAACAAAGATGAACATGTAGAACATCACTAAAGCAAGAAGCTACAAACTTTGTCAAGAATTAACTGTTAATATGAAGATCCTCAATTAAAATATGATCAGGTAGAGAAGAATTTAATCTGCATGAGTGCCCTCAAATGACACTACTCGAATTAGGAGACAAACAAAGGAAAACACCTAAACTCGAAGATACAAATGGCATAAAAATATCGAATTCTGAAGAGACGATCAATCAAAGCTGGAAGAGTGCTTCCAAAAACAAGATAGAAAGAGTGTCCATATGGTAAATGATTCATCTCATCGGAATGCATAGGTACCTAGCCACTGCATCCGCCTAGTACATAGGGAGAAATACTGAATACATAGCTCATACTATCAAACCAAGGAAGCAGAAGAACCAATAGTAGAAACCCCTCCATAATGCTGACAAGAGAGAAATGACAGGTACATTGAAAAGAACGTCCAATATGAACTACATGATGAAAAAGAACCAAAAAACATTGAAGGTGTAGAGAGAGTACAAACACAAATAGAGATACCCGAGGCTAATGTCATTGGAAGAACGCTCATGTGACAAAAGTAGATGGCAAACAAAGACAAAACATCAAACCCCCCATGACACTTTATAATTGAGTACGAGTACAAAAAGCACAAACATGTGCAAGATCCCATACATGCAATAGAATGACACTTTATCTTAGTGAGTGTGCATTAAAGAATGCTACAAAATGATGTATACACTTCTCAAAGAAGTGAAAAAGGCTATTGAAACAAAAGAACAACCAAAGAAGAGTCATTCCACAAAATGAAGAGATCCCAAGACCTGAAACATCCAAGATATTCATCAGAGTGTAGAAATATAAAAAAATGAATAAAATATACCTATAGAAGAATCTACAAAAATGACTCACAAACACTGGAAAGTTCACAAAACAAACTTTTCAACAATATATCATTTTCTAAAAACGGAGCTCGGATGCGCAAGATATGGCTCCCAGAGTGTGAAAATGAACTTCTAGCTTCGATAGAAAAAACACCATTAAAAAAGAAAAATAAGTAATTCAAACCTCTAGATCTGGATAGAGCTCAAAAAGAGATTTTCGACGATATCTCGTTTGTCTGATTTCGACACCGTATGTGAAAGTTATGGGCAAAAAACCACAAGTTGCTCTTTATGACAAAAGAATCAAAGAGATTGATAGGTTGATGACCGTCAAATTTTGGCCCGCACATTATGACATCAATACCTACACATGTAGGTGTACCGACCTACACATGCAACGTACTTCCAAAAAGGTATGCATGCTTTTCAAAAAAAAATTGCATGCTTTTTTTTAAAAAAAAATTGGGAAAAAACTTTTGACAAATAAATTTTTTTATTAAATTTTGTTTTTGCTGATTTTTTTAATAATTTTATTTGCTCATGCACCTCAGGAAGTGTGCCAGGTTCGTATGATCCGATACAAAATTTTTACCCCAAAATGCAAAGTTGTCCAAATTGGACAATTTTTTTTTATGGAACTAGAGGTTCTTGGGTGGTTTGAACGCAACCGTGAGGTCTGTTTGAGCCCAAAATGACCAGAAAAGAAGGTACCCCCAAATCCAACAGAAAATCTTCTGAAAATTATAGATATGACGAACAAGGCCGAATTTCTCAAGAAGAGAACAGGGGCAAGAAGATCTGAAGCTCTGATATCATGTTGGAGTTGATGAGAAAATAACCCACAACTCCCAAGAACACCTACATGCAAACACTTGTCACAGAAAGAGAGAGAAACAAGAAGCTACAGAGGCCTGAATGCATTGATCCATAAGAGAGGAGACATCCTTGACGTGTAAAAACAAAAGTTGCAGCAATCACAATGAAATATTATTGTGTTGAATGATGTTAAGAATACAAAGGAGATCAATCCTTATGAAAGAGATCTAAAACTCTAAAAAGGTGGACAAACTTAGGTTGCATGATAATAATTAATAAAATAATTAATTATCATATGCCTAAAGTTTAGCTTAAGTAAAAAGAGATAATAAGTGACTTAATAATTAAATCAATATGATTTAATTAATAAGCAAACAACTTATTACTCTAACATGTTTCAATACACAATTCTCATATGTTATCATTTTTGTATTCTCGTGTTTGCTTATCATATCTTTGTTAATGTTTTCCTATTTAAAAGAGGGTAAAGAGGCTTGTCAATTTTTAAAATTTGTAGACTGTCGAGTTTCCACAGACAAAATAAATTTTCATTTATATTCTTTCGAGTCAAAAAAGTGTCAACAAAGAGCATTAATTTTTGTTTCTTCTTATGTATTTTATAGATGGTATCCAAATAAGGAACATTGCTTATATATGTATTTTGAGCTTTCAATTTCTGAAATTTTAGTTGTTTTTATTTTCTAACTTTATATTTGATACTAGATTATTATTATTCTCATATTTATGTTACAACATTAAATTAAACAAGGTTCTCATTAAAATTTAAGCTAACACTAATTCCATCTTATTTTTGTCTTAATATATAGCTAATTATAATCTTAAATCACTAGTAATTGATATATATATATATATATATATATATATATATATATATATATATATATATATATATATATATATAATCAAATTGTATTTAAAAATTGAAAATACTTTTATATATATATATATATATATATATATATATATATATATATATATATATATATAATCAAATTGTATTTAAAAATTGAAAATACTTAAAATTTATATATTAAGTTTCATTAAAATATATTTCTTGCTCATAAATTACACTTCAATTATTATAACTTCGTACTAATTAACTTTCAACACATTGCATCTTTATTAAATGACATGTCTACTAGCTTCATGTAAAAAAACCAAATATTTTCCTAATTGATAATCAATATATATTCGACGTACATATTGCCCACCCAGATGCAAGTAAAATATATAAAATCCACGTAACTAAACTTTCCTGCATACAACCGTGCCTTACATTTTAGGGTTTCTAGGGTTTTATTTCAAAACTACTGCTTTTTTTTCTCTCTTTTACGCTAGAAGGAAGAACAGGCATAATACAAGAAGCGGCGGATATCAGGCACTTGAGATCTCAGATTGAGAGGCTTGGAACACTTTACAATGGTAAGAATTGTCTCTGATGCAATCGTATTTTCTTCAATCTTCTCTTTAACAAGACCTTGATTAAATTCGTTATTAGTCTGTTTCCGTCCAGTTTGCTATTACCCTTCTATCGGTCCAGCGTGAATAAGTATTCTCACGCATGATGATTCTAATCGGAATGAATCTCAGTGAAAACATGTAATTCTTAATGGACATGGACTTTTCACTGCTTCAGTTTCGTCAAGTGTATGCATTATTAGGGTTTACTTGTTTTTGAGAGCATGGGCATTTCTAATTGCTCGTATTAACAATTTTTTCATTTTTTATTCAGTCTGGGAAGAAGAAGACCAGAGAAGTTAAGGAGGAAAATGTTACTCTTGGACCAGCAGTTAGGGAAGGAGAACATGTGTTTGGTGTAGCCCACATATTTGCTTCTTTTAATGATACATTTGTGGTAAGCTATAATCTGTTGCATGTGTCATCCAGCAGCTTGGATTTCCTGTAGTATTATATCATCCTAATTTTCTTTCCTGTACAGCATGTGACTGATTTGTCTGGAAAGGAAACACTTGCCCGTGTTACTGGTAAAAGCTCTCTGCCAACACATTCTGGTTTTAATATGACATGATTACCTTTTAGAAGTTTTTGTAAGATAACAAGCTGGCATTGTTTAATCTTTGAATCGCTAATAATTGCCGTACCTGGTGCTATTAGGTGGTATGAAGGTCAAAGCTGACAGAGATGAATCATCGCCATATGCTGCAATGCTTGCTGCACAAGATGTGGCACAAAGATGCAAGGTATATTTCAGTTGGTTTTATCAACACAAGGTTTTCACATAATTTCCATATTGAAGTACACAGTTTTAATACCAAGTACATGACATATAATCTTGTTTTCAGGAGCTTGGCATAACAGCCTTGCATATTAAGCTTCGGGCAACAGGAGGGAATAAGACAAAGACTCCTGGACCTGGAGCACAATCAGCTCTTCGTGCTCTAGCTCGATCTGGAATGAGAATTGGTCGCATAGGTGAAGCTGATTGCTATTATTCGATTTTTGTTTTGAAATCATTTGGTTTAGGATGATGCCAAAAACACGGAAAATTGTAGATATAACTTAGTTGTCTTTTTTGACAGAGGATGTGACTCCCATTCCAACGGACAGTACCAGAAGAAAGGGTGGACGAAGAGGAAGAAGACTGTAGTATTTCTGTTGGATGCTATTATTTGTTTTGACAGTTCACAAGTTAGTGTTATTTGGCGGAAGATGAGGTCAAGAGGACTTTTCTCTTCTTAAGTTTGCTCTATAACATTGCATGATTTGCAAATACAAGAGTAGATGATTCAATTCCAGTACTTTGGGCCTATTTTTGCATAATTCAGTTGTATGGGTGGTATTTAATTTTATTCTGTAAAAGAACTAGGAAATATGGTGTTTAGTTATAGAACAACTTTTTGGGGCAAAATTCTTTGCATTTCAATTGGAATTTTTTTTTAGTTTATAGAATTTAGTAATGCTTTTGTACTCTAATCTTGTATGGTTTGTTTATTTGTAATAATTTCAGCCTTGGTGGTACATGACTGCGATTGCTTCTGTAAATTATAATTTGTGTTCTTATTTAACTGATAATCTGTGCATTGGGAAGCATCAAAACAATTTTATTTTCTTCTTCCGTGCCCACTTTCTTCACTTAATTGTTGGACTACTTGCTAGCCTTTTATTTGCCCATAGGTTATGAATATAGGTGCCAATCACCTTTTCTTCCTCTTCGAATGCATCTCCAATTATTGGTCTATGGAGTCGGACATAAAGATTCTGATGATCCAGAGAAGTTGAAAATGGAGAGAATATGGGAAATTTCATTGTATTCCTTTAAGAGTTGAATACGATCAGACATAGGTTTTGTGTGACTGCTGACGAGGATAAATATTTTGATGATTCAGACAAGTTAAAACTGAAAAACACAGGCAACTCAATAGTTAATTTAAGGTTGTTACTTCTAGAGCTAAATATGAACAGACATGTAATGTTGTGCGACTGTTAAAGAGAAATTTCCTGATGATTTGGAGAAGTTTAAATTCGAGATTAAAGGAAATTTCACAATTTATTTGAGGCGAATTCTAGTGTGGAATATGAACCGACATGTAATGCTTTTGATTAGAGCAGCAGAATAATAGGGTCCCAAGTCTTTACACAGTGCCCAAAGGCAAGACAAAACAGGCCCTTACTGGCTTAAAACAGCAAAGCAGCACTAACACAACAAACTAACAGAACAAAAAAGCACCAACAACAAAATCGTCCCAGTAACATAGCCTAGGGAGTAGGAACATTCCCCAATCATCCAACATAAATCAATGCAAATTATTGTCAGACTTTGTTTTTCATAGGCTTCTCCAAACCAGAGATGGTGGAACCATGTTTCTTTTTGAATCTTGTCAGTTTCCCGCAGCAAAAAAAAGCTATTGGCAGATCTGTGCATTAGTTTTGAGCTAAACTTAATCATATTATTTATTTTACTTAACATCTTAACCATTCTTTTCTGTAAGGCATTGATCTGGTTGATATTGGTTCACAGAGAAAACAACGAATCTGCTTCTCGTTGCTTGAGGGAGCCTGTGAGCATTCAGTATAATCAGAGTCTGTGTAGGGAGCATTCATTTCACCGAGAAGCTATTGCCCTCCCACTTCATAGTGGTCCTCATATTTCTCCAGATCAGATTTGTCCATGGACAATTCAATTTCTTTCATGTTTAGGGGTTTAGATCTATCCAAACGGCTAGATCTTTACATCACCACACCTTGTTTGGCTTTAGACCCTAGAGCCCAGTCATCGCAAGTCACTTCTTTATTAGCTTTTTCATGTTCGGATTCAAACACTGCAATTCCAACAAGTTGAGTAATATCTCCAAATGTACCTCCATCATCCTTAGGGTGTGAGTAGCTGTTTTGGTCATGGACTTCTCAAGAGAAAGCAGTTTTCCTTTTTCCACCCTTTTTGTTATGGCGGCCTTAAATAATATATTAGTGATGTGCTAATGGTATGAGTGTTGTGTTCATCCTATGTATGTTATGGAGGTTTATTACCTCCTTTTCGGTTTTTTTAAATAATTTTTCCTCTTACTATATTATCCCTCTTTGGGCGTTATTCATTTTTGAGTTGTGTGAATGCTATAGTGAAAGAGCAAGCACATTGATATGATTCCAAAAGAAAGCGAGCGAAGAAGGCAATGCATTTGTAACCTGCAAGAGCTCAATAGAGTTAGAAAATATTTAAGTGAGACTTGCATGTAGTCTTCTAGGTTAATTAGTATGTAACATCTCTGATCAAATTGTATTCTATGTTGTGGCAATGTTGTATATCATATTTGTACAAATTGGGGAAAGATAAAGTGGAAATGTTAGTGGATGCTGTTGAACACACCACAAGACTCAGAAGGGGTGGTGAATCAGTCTTGACTAGATCTTTAAACTTTTTTGTCACACACACTTATTAATTATCTTTATCCAACTTAATCTTCAAAGAAAGATATTGCAATGACAACACAAACGTATGAACACTAGATTTTATGTGGAACCCTAATGTGGGCAAAAGCACGGTGAGAATCACTCTCACAATATAAATAACTGATTACAAATGTTGTAGGCACATAGGCTAAGGAGTGCATTGCACCTCAAAGGAACTTGCAGGTTGAGGCACCAACCTTGGGGAAAGATACAAAGGACTTGCAAATCTCTGAAAGGAACAATTCCTATAGTGAAGATATAGGTTTGCACAAGCTGCCAAAAGAGCCACTATCTTCTAGCAGGTATAGGAATATGACAAACTAAAGGGATGTATGATCTCTTGATCAACCACTGCAACAACTCTATCAAACTTGCACACTTTCACCTTTGCTCTTGCACATTTGCATTACACTGGTTTCACATTCGATCCCAATATAACCCAAGTTAATCCACATTTCAACTCAAACATCTGCACATCTATATGTATCAATTTGATCATTCACAAACACAACTAGGTTGGCCAAGGTAGAGATGAGCATCATTTACACAAGGTTGGCCACCAGGAACATCTACTCTCAACGCAGTCCACCTGTGGAGATAAAAGGGACCCAAATACATCACAACCTGTCCCCACAAATGATATAATCAAAGCGCAAGCACCACAACACTCTCCAAAGTCAGTGCCAAATGTAACGTGTAGCCAAACATAAGAACACGTTAACCACTCAGGCCAAAAACAATCTTCGATGCTCAACTCCATGAGAAGCACAACACGCCATGGCAAGATCCATAGCAACCTCTTAACTCTTCCCCCAAACCACATCCAAACCAACAAGTCATAAATTAAATCACCAAAATCAACTAAGCCGGCCAGAGAACAACAGACAACAATGTCGCACTCAGAACAACACAACTTCACCTGCAGAGCAAGCCAACATAAGATATCTGAATTGGAACACTGCACAAATATTAGGAACATGTCTACCAAATTGTACACCTGGAAACATCAATGCAGAGCATTTTCTGGACCAATCTTGACTATGCCTGACAGTCACCCGCATTGTCAGCAAGCAACAAAACACTACACTCCAACCTCTGTGGACCCAAAAATAGGATAGTGCAATATTCACACATCATACATGATAGTACCAAATCACATGTCTTCTTCTTATGCATAGCATTTTCCCATAAGGACTTTAAATACTCTTTCTTTCATATACCAGCTTCCCATACTTGTCACCTTCCCGATATTCAACATACGGACTTATCATCATCATTAGACATCAGAACAACATCTGAATAACAAAACTTCAAATACTCTGCCCTGCATACCCTAGTTTTCCATAGACTAGGCATATTTTGCGCACACAGTAGGTTGACAATCATGATAACACTGAATACTTCTCTCGTAGACGGACTTGCAAATCTCTGAAAGGAACAATTCCTATAGTGAAGATATAGGTTTGCACAAGCTGCCAAAAGAGCCACTATCTTCTAGCAGGTATAGGAATATGACAAACTAAAGGGATGTATGATCTCTTGATCAACCACTGCAACAACTCTATCAAACTTGCACACTTTCACCTTTGCTCTTGCGCATTTGCATTACACTGGTTTCACATTCGATCCCAATATAACCCAAGTTAATCCACATTTCAACTCAAACATCCGCACATCTATATGTATCAATTTGATCATTCACAAACACAACTAGGTTGGCCAAGGTAGAGATGAGCATCATTTACACAAGGTTGGCCACCAGGAACATCTACTTTCAACGCAGTCCACCTGTGGAGATAAAAGGGACCCAAATACATCACAACCTGTCTCCACAAATGATATAATCAAAGCGCAAGCACCACAACACTCTCCAAAGTCAGTGCCAAATGTAACGTGTAGCCAAACATAAGAACACGTTAACCACTCAGGCCAAAAACAATCTTCGATGCTCAACTCCATGTGAAGCACAACACGCCATGGCAAGATCCATAGCAACCTCTTAACTCTTCCCCCAAACCACATCCAAACCAACAAGTCATAAATTAAATCACCAAAATCAACTAAGCCGGCCAGAGAACAACAGACAACAATGTCGCACTCAGAACAACACAACTTCACCTGCAGAGCAAGCCAACATACGATATCTGAATTGGAACACTGCACAAATATTAGGAACATGTCTACCAAATTGTACATCTGGAAACATCAATGCAGAGCATTTTCTGGACCAATCTTGACTATGCCTGACAGTCACCCGCATTGTCAGCAAGCAACAAAACACTACACTCCAACCTCTGTGGACCCACATTGTCAGCAAGCAACAAAACACTACACTCCAACCTCTGTGGACCCAAAAATAGGATAGTGCAATATTCACACATCATACATGATAGTACCAAATCACAAGTCTTCTTCTTATGCATAGCATTTTCCCATAAGGACTTTAAATACTCTTTCTTTCATATACCAGCTTCCCATACTTGTCACCTTCCAGATATTCAACATACGGACTTATCATCATCATTAGACATCAGAACAACATCTGAATAACAAAACTTCAAATACTCTGCCCTGCATACCCTAGTTTTCCATAGACTAGGCATATTTTGCGCACACAGTAGGTTGACAATCATGATAACACTGAATACTTCTCTCGTAGACACACTTCTCTTCATCAGGTATAATACAAAACTCAATACACTTCTGCATCAGCTTGACATCAATACACACAGCAGGTTGACATCAATCACAACATTGAACACATAACACTAACAAAAGCTTACCAAACAATCCAAGTTACCTGAGACAACTAATTGCTTTTATTAATAATAAAAGCAATGCTTTCAAAAATAACAAACATTTCCTTGTTGTTGGTTGTTTAAGATACTGGGTGAATGGGCTTCGGTTAACTTGATGCAAAAATGTTAGTGGAAGATTACTGAACAATCCAAGTTAGCCAAGACAACTAATTGCTTTTATTATTAATAAAAGCAATGATGTCGAAAGTATCAAACGTTTCCTTGCTGTTAGTTGGTTAAGATAATGGGTGAATGGGCTTCCATTAACCTGTTGAAGTCACACTGGTGTGAAGGTAAGATGCAAGGCTCCTGTAACTTAGAAAGGGAATACTTTTCTCCTGTAATCAGTGTATATCCTTTATATCTTCCTAAAGTTAGATTCTCACTACAGGCTGTTGCTCAGGTACAAGCATCACCCTGGTTATGTGTGGGCTTATAGTTTGAAAACTGTCTCATGCCATCAAAATGTGCTGGTAATCAGTCAGTGATCAAATTGCCTGCCCTGTAAGCTTTTTATATGAAATCTGAGAAAAATCTGAAACATTCATTGCCTTGTGCCTGAAAGCAAAATTATGACTCACATTTAATATTGAGATCTCTGAATCAAATTGTATCTCTGACGCTCATGTGAAATCATGGTTAGCCATAAAGCCCCCAATATTTTCATATCTTTTTACTTCACTATGAATAGATTGAAGCAGCAGCTGTATGGAGATTGGTTTTGGTTCATCTCCTTCAAAAAAAATTCTATTGCGGTAATTTTTAAGTATTTCCTGCATACTTTGCCCATTTTATTCTTTGGTATCGTTGATGACGGCATGGTTCACAGGCAAGTTGTCTCACGCTGGGCCAAATGACTACCGGGAAGTTGAAATATTCTTCTCCGCACACCAGAAACAAACTTTGACTTGCAACCAATATTTTCATTTAAAAGGGTGCCAAAATCTTGTCTCAAGTTCAAGAATCAACAAGCTCCAGAACCCTGATATTTTTAGGTATATTTTTAATTTATTGCAAATAGATAGAAGCAACAGATGAGGGTGTATTGGTTCTGGTTCGTCTCTTTTTTTATTTATTTCTGCTCTGCTAGGGTTTCATAATATTTTTCCTATAAATTCTGTCTGTGTTTTCTTGTGGAATGAAACAATTTGTGCAGAATCTTAATGTAAGTCGTCTGCCATGGTTTCAATAAGTTTTTTTGGGCTTTTTTCCTGTGAACTTTGTGCAAAGTTATTCACAGACCAATTAGATGTAGTTCATGTGTTATCAAGCAGAAAGGGTGCAGATTAAGTGGTGACCCTGTAAACATGACTGTGCAAGGTATAGGGCACTTTTGTACGGTAAAACAAAAATTGTATACGTACCCATAAACTATCAGAAAATGAAATAATTACAGGTTTGGGAAGGATTATGCTCTAGAGACAGACAGGCATATGGAAGATGCTTGTGTTAAAATTGGGGCAAGATGTATCTATTCGTCCCATAGATAGATTGTTAATGTCTCCTGGACACTAATAAAAGTCAACTATTCCAGGAAGCAATTTTTTGTCACCTATACTTCCAGAACTTAGCTCGATTGCTCCTTTTATATATATAATGTGAAGCCTGTAAAACTTCTACCTGCATTTTGTAAATGCTCCTTTAATATGTTTTAATGCAAAAATCCATGTTTACTTTGCAGATCTAAAATTTAAAGATATCCCAAATCCACAGGTTTTGTTAACACTTCCATGGATACTGATTGAAAAAACAAATGAAGAATCTAGTAGATACTGCCAAAATTATAATTTGATATCTAGCCCCACGTTCTTAAAAGACAATCTCTTGGATTAATAAGCCTCTGAATTGTTTTGACTTCATCTTTATTGCATATTCAGATTTGGTTTGACGAAACTTTTATAATCTATTATTGCACTTTGTAAGAACCTTTCAAGTGGACACTTTATAGATCATCGTAATAACATTTAGGTTGTAAGTTTTAATCTTTTGGGCAATATTATCGATCTGTATGATTTATTAAAAAATAAATCATCGACTGATTTTATTTGATTGTGTATATTTAATATAGACAATAATCAAATGTTGCGAAAGATTTGTGTTGGCATTCAAAAATGGAAATTTTTGCTTTGAAATAAAATTCAACATTGATAATACATCCTATCAACCAGGAAGGTCAGTGATGGAGGATCAGAATTGAATGTTCAACAAAATAACTGTTACCCTAAGGGCCTGTTTGGGTGCTGGAATTAGACTGGATATTTTGGAATTAGATTTCCGATGCAATTAGATTTCCGGATAATGTCAATTCCATGTTTGTGTCCATCCAAAAAATTGGAATTGGAATTTCGAAATTTCGATTTTGCCCCCAAAATGGGCATATCATCTTCCACTCAAATAGGTGGAATTGGAATTTTGAATTCCAATTCCAATTTTTATAAAACCAAATTTAATAGTTTGGGGGATCCGTGACTATAAGGATGTATATTATATTGCTATAAGGATGTGTATATATACATGTGTATATACATACACATGTATATGTATGTACACACAAATGTGTGTGTGTATATATATATATATATACATGTGTATGTGTATACATGTGTATATACACACATGTATGTGTATATGTGTAGTATATGTATACACATTGTATGTGTATATATATACATGTGTGTGTGTATACACGTGTGTATGTGTGTATACATGTGTATACACGTGTGTGTGTATACACGTGTATATATACACATGTGCACGTGTATATACACACATGTATACACATACACGTGTGTATATACACATACACGTGTGTATATACACATACACGTGTGCATATATGTATATATACAGACATATACACCATATTTAAGAAATTAAAATGAAGAATTAAAATTCCATATGCACTTTCTTAGTCATCTTCCAAATGAACCAAATGGATCAGGCCATATTCTAGAAATCATTTTCAAGAGTTGTATCTTCCAGAATTGCAGCATCTTCCAGAATTGACTGGAATTGGCATTTGGTATTCCAGCACCAAACGGGCAAGGGAGAAAACCATGGATGTCTTTGACGACGGCCACAACTTTATGACGTGGGCACTAAGAACGGATATCATTAAGCTGCAGAATGGCTGTCAATTATATATGAACCATTAAAACAAAGTGCAAAAGAAGACATTACTAATCGAATGTGCTTTTTTTTCTCTAGAGATAATTGTGAGTCACTTCATGCAGAACACATGTATATCACAATTAACATAAATACTCTCTAGAAAATCTTTCAAGTATCTTAAGATGTGATACAAATTAGAAAGAAAATGTTAGCACATGATATTGATCTTATTTGTAAAAGCAGAGCTTTCTAAATTCTTTGGTTTTTTATTAATTGGTATATATGTTTACAAACACAAGACAGCAGGTCAAGTGCAGGTATTACGCTTTATGAGATCATTAACTATGGTGTAGCTGTCATTTCTAACCACATTAATAAGAGAGGAGAACCCAGTAGGGATACTAAGATTTTTAAACATGGTCAGTCACTTGATTGTTCTGTTTTTCATTATCACATAGAAATTAGTCATTAAATAATTAAGAAAAAAATGTTATCATTCTAATGGTAGCATCTTGACTCAGAAGCATAGAAGCATATCAACTGTCTTTGCATAACCCTTTGGCTTTCTCTATGTAATTGGTTTTAGTAGTCTAATATATATTTAATGTTTATATTGACTGTGCTAACTTTAAGTCACCCTTAATTCTAGTTTTTTTTTTTTTTTTTTCCTCACTTTGATGCTATATGTTCATTTTGGCTACTAAATGGAAGCAGCCTATAATTTAACATGGTTTTGGTAAATATTTCTTAGAATCTAAGGCACATGCTTGTTTTTAAACTTCTAAGGTTACTCAATTTCTTTGAAATTGCAGCACTTAATCTTTAGACATAGTTATGTCCATATAAGGCCCAATAATATGCACAAATAGGATCTTGTTAATTACAAGTGTTTGGGATAATGGGCGGGTTGAACAAATGGATCAAGACCACTAATGATAGAGGCATGTTGAAATGTGATGTTGATGCTATCATTGTTGTTGTCATTAATGGTTGTAATTGATGTCAACACATCTTAGTTTAGATGTGGATTTCGATGCTTTTATGTTTGCTCTTGATGATGTGCTATGAAGATCTATCTTTAGTCATGTTTGTGTTGGTCTCCATTCATCTTGCAACATAATGTGGTTCATTTATTTGAATCTGGTCCTATTTAGAAAGTGCTTGTGCTTTGGATCAAGTGTTTGCTTTGTAACATAATAGATCCCATCTCTTTGTCCCAGATATTATGGTAAAAGTGTAGCGTGTTGTGTGAGAGACATGTTGAATTGAGTGATAAGAATTGGTGTGGTCCGTTTCATTTGTTACCACTGTGAGAACTTTTCGGTGTGACCTATTTCAAATTGCATTAGGTCAACTTTAAAGTTTATATGGCATGGCGTGGTACAAGTTAAGACTTATCATTTGATCAGAGGTATAGATGCGAGTGTGATTAATGTGAATCTAACAAGGAAAGATCCGTGTATTGATGTGTATGCGAATTTGTGTAATCGGTAGTAGATTGCTATATCATTCCAATATTGCTATTGTTGGTGACAATTATTTCAGTGGTGGATTCCTATTCATTAGTCTTCTATTTGGCAATGAGCCTTTATCTATTTGGCAGTGAGTCTTATTATTTCTAGGTAGTTAGCTTAACCAAAAGTGAGCTTTACTTGTAGTGAGCAAACTGGCAGTGAGTCTTACCTGGAGGGAGCAAATCAGCAGTGAGCCCTTGTTGAATCATCTTAACCAATGTTTATATTCATGAGAATTAGCTTCTCCATGACTTTTCCTATTTTGGGTTTCCACGTAAATCCTGGTGTTCATTGTGTTTGGTGTTGATGTGTTTTCATGTTCATATTTGTTTTTGTTATCAAATTGCTTTAAAATCTCATCAGATTAAATAAGGTTAAGGAAATTGTTTTATGATAATTGATTCATCTCCCCTTTTAGTTATTCGGTCTGTTCAACAATTGGTATCAGAGCTTTAGTTCCTTGGAGAAGAGTTTAATTGCTTGAGGTAGATTTGATGGCACATAAATTGACTATTCCTATGCTTGATGGATCCAATTATAGTTACTAGAAAGTGCAGATGAGAGGTAACATGGCTTTTATAAGTTACACCACTTGGAAAGTTGTTGAGAAGAAATGTGTTGCACCTCAGAATGACCCTCCTATTGTAGATGAGATTTTAGCCTATGAGGAGGATGAAAAAGAAGGGTAAGTGTCAATATGAGAACTTGAGAATGGAAGAAGGTGAAGATATTGCAAGCTACTTTCAGAGAGTTGTAAATGAAATCAAGAATCAAGGTGGCACTTTGGCTGATGAAGATGTTATGGAGAAGATCTTGATGACCTCACCGAAAAGCTACAGTGACAAGATCTCGGCTATTGAGGAAGTTTATGATCCAAATAAGTTTACCATAGAACAACTATTTGGCACCCTGACCGCGTTTGAGTTGAGGAAATTCAGAAAAGAAAAGAACATATCCAAGACAACCTTTAAAGCCACAAAGACGGAAAGTGATTCAGATGATGACAGTTCAATTAATTGGAAGCAAACTTTACACGGAAGTTGAAGAAAGGTATTGACAAATATAATTGTGTGTTACCTCTTGAATGTTTTTCATGTGGAAAGATTGGTCATTTAGCAACTAGATTTTCGGAAAAAGGAAAAAGATTATTTAATTGAATATTGCTTACGATGTTTGACAGTTCAAATATTTGGAAGCAAATTTTACAAGGAAGTTGAAGAAAGGTATTGACAAATATAAAGGTGAATTAGCTCTTAAATATTTTAGATGTGGAAAGATTGGTCATTTAGCAACTAGATGTTTGGAAAAAGGAACAAGATAAAAGTTTAATAAATTCAATAAGAAGGCCTATTATGTTAATGAAAATGCTAGTATATCAGATAATGAATCAAATCAAGAGGATTGTTTATTTTTGGCAAAACAAGAATAACCTAGAGTTTATATCTCTAACATTTGTCCGGATGATAACACTGAGACTGCATTGTTTGTTAGAAGGAATATAATGAATAGTTGATTGATAGTGGATGTTCAAAATCATGACTGATGATAAAAACAAATTTGTGAAATTTGAGAAATATGATGGAGGTCTTGTTAGATTTAGTGAAGATAAAGCAACACATATTGTTGAAATTGGTTCTATTACTTTTGATGGAAAACACAACATTGACAATATTTACTATGTGAAGGGTTTATATAATAATTTTTTGAATGTTGGATAGATGTGCAAAAATGGCTATAATGTTGTATTTTAGAATGATGGTTGTGAGATTCAAAAGAAATCCAGAATTGTTATTGTTGTTGGCAAAAGAATAGGAGGAAACATGTATCAATTTGAAGGAGCTACAAAGAGTTTCTTATTATCTCGGTCTGATGACAACTGACTTTAGCATTGGAGGATGTGTCACATTAACTTTGACAACTTGGTAAGGATAAGTTCAACAAGTGCATTAAGAGTTTTACCAAGACTATGTAAACCAAACAACATTATTTGCAAGGGATGTCAAGAAGGAAAGTAGACAAGGGAGTCATTCAAAAGAAAAGATAATTCATCTACTGGATTGTTGGATCTTGTGTACATTGAGCTATGTGGTCCAACCAGAACAAGAAGCTTACAAGGTGAGAGATATTTCATGTTTTTTGTTAATGATTATTCCAGAATATCTTGGGAGGAGGGATTTCAAAAGCTTTTGAGAAATTCAAAATATTCAAAGCAAGAGTTGAGAATGAAGTTGGTAGGAAGATTAGGTTTTTGAGATTCGATAGAGGATGAGAGTTTACTTTTGATGAATTTAACAATTTTTGTGAGAAACATGGCATTAAAAGATAGTTATCGGGCCTTAGAACACCACAACAAAATGTAGTCAAAAGAATGAATCAGATAGTTCAAGAAGCAACAAGGACAATGATCAAGGAAGCAGATTTACTAGAGAGAAGCAATACATACATTATTATATACACTTAAAAAGTTCTTTCTCGGAAGAAATATGACAAGACATCATATGAGCTGGTATGAAAGGGTTCCTACAATGAAATACTTCAAGATTTTTGGAAGCAAGTGCTATATTTGGAGAGTTGAAGAAAATCTTGGAAAGTTTGACAACAGAGCTAATGAAGGCATATTTTGGGATATTCCACAAAGAGCAAAGCACACTGGTTTTACAACAAGAGACTAAACAAGATAGTGAAAAGTGTGAATGTAAAGGTTGATGAAGATATTTAAAGAATTCTTAATAAGCATATTGAATATGAATTTGATACAAAGGACAAAAGAAAAGAAGACAGGAAAGAGGAACAAGAGGCGAAGTAGACTCCAACATCTACCACTAAAATCCCAATGTATGTGCAAAGAAATCATTTAGAGAATCAGATTATAGGAGATCAAAGTAAAGGAATTATCACAAGAAGTAGCGAAGCTCAGGAACATGTATTATGATGTTTACTTTTAGAGATTGAACCAAAGATTGTAGAAGAAGCATGTAATGATCAAAATTGGGTAAAAGCAATAAAAGAACTTGATTAGATAGAGAAAAATCAAACTTTGGAACTTGTGGCTAGACCAACAAACAAGAATGTGATTGCTACAAAGTGGGCATCCTAAAACAAGCTGGATGAGAATGGAAAGGTAATGAGAAACAAAGCTTGATTGGTTTGCAAGGGTTATACTCATATTGAAGGTATTGACTTTGATGAAACTTATGCCCTTGTTGCCATGGTGGAAGCGATCCGATTATTCTTATCTTTTGCAACATTTAAAAATTTCAAAGTTTCTCAGATGGATGTTAAGTCAACATTCTTGAATGAACTGAAGGAAGAAGTCTACATTGAACAATTGGAAAGATATAAGTTTGGAAGTGATCCCAATGTTGTTTACAGGTTGAAGAAATTATTGTATGGATTGAAGCAACCAACTAGAGCCTGGTATGATAGATTGGATAAGTATATGATTGGACATGGATTTCAAAAGGGATATGCTGACAGTAATTTGTATTATAGAGTTTATTTAGACTAGATCTTAATTATTTTTTATTAATGAAAAAATAGGTTTTGAAGGGCTCCTGAAACCCTGTACATTAGAAATGAGGGGGAAAAAGAACCCCACAAAGACAAATCATTGCCACAGATAAAACCCTTACAGTCTAGCAGCCCAAAACTAACTAACAAACAACAACCTAGAAAAGATAGATCAACAAAGCACCAACTACCATAAAAATTCAACAATCGATAGTCAAGAAATAAGACAAACAAAGCCCAAATTTCCCCTGGGGGTTTTGATAGTAGGCTCTCGCAACTTGGAATAAATAGTGCACTAAAAGAACACATTAAGATTTCCCTTTGGCTCCCTTCTTATGGGAACAAAGGGTCATATCAAAAGAAGGCAAAGACTTCTTAGAGTATTTACCTTTAACCAAAATCCAACCATCTTACACCTTAGTAGCCATATTCTGCCAAGCCAACGAATCCAAAACAGAGATCTCGACACCCATGAAGAGGCCATCACGCTACGTAGAGCCAGTAGAGCAAGAGCTAGATAGAGGGCCAAAGATAGAAAAAGTCACCTGGGCAGTGTCAACAAACTCACCAGTAGGAGCCCTATCATCCACCGAATTAGGTTCAACATGAACATGCCCAACACAATCAACCAAAACCACATAAAAAACACCAGTTGACCTAGGAAAAATTAAATCAGGAACAATCGTAGAATCGACAGAAGGAGCATCACCATCAACTACAACCACAGGGGCTGAGATCGAAACCAACCCAAGATCCTTAGGATTAGAACCAACAACTACATCAGACCCTTGTGAACCATTAACATGAAGATATTTCTCAACCACTTGGGAAGAGCGCTTAAATATCGTATAATGTTGATTGTTATGGTTTATGTTGATGACTTAATTTTTGGAGGAAATGATGATTTGTGCAGGAAATTTGCAAAAGAGATGCAAAAGGAATTCAAGATGTCCGTGATTGGTGAGTTAAAATTTTTTCCTTGGATTATAGGTAAATTGGAACAGTAAAGGAATTTTCATTTCTCAGTCCAAGTATACTAGAGAATTATTGAGGAACTTTGGATTGGAGAACTCTAAACTGATATGTACACATATTTTTATCGAATGTAAGTTGAAAAATAAGATGATTCACCAAAACTTGATGCAAGTAAATATAGGTCAATGATTAGAGGTTTGTTATATTTGATTGCTACTAGACCAGATATTATGTATGTCATTTTCTTAGCAACCAAAGTTCAACAAGAACCAAAAAAATCACATGCTATGGCAGTAAAAAGAATTAGATATTTGAAGGGTACAAAAGATTTTGGATTATGTTATTCATGACAACTTACACTAATGGTTTTGATTAAGGTAAAAACAAGTTTTCAAGGGAACCCGAAACCCTTTACATGCTAGGAAAATAAAAAAGCATAGCACAACAACACATAAACAACTTCTGCCACAAAAGAGAGGTGGAACCAAAGAAATGCCTAAATAAAGATACTACATTTAAAAGACACCAACCAACAAAAAAAGACACCTTTCAGCACAACTACCAACAGACAAAACAAAAAATAACTAGCATCAATAATGAGTCCAAAATATTTAGGAACTCCTCGAAAGCCTCTTGCAAAGCCTAGATCTTTTGAATTGACTCTTTAAGACTCATCAACTCCTTTGGCAGTGACACAATCCTCTTCTTAATGCTCGCTCTAGTTCTAGTGCCAGGACCAGTAGCCTAACCTTGCAGCTTCACTGGGTCATCATCAACCAGAATAGCATTTTTTTTCCAAGTAGTTTCCCTCCAGCAGAGAGTAAAGCGCATTAAGATTAATTACAATTGCTTTCATGCCTTTGTTGTTGTGGGAAAGAAGCTTCCCAAGCATATTCTCATTATTTTTGACTCTGCTGTAGAGGGGAGAAAGCTTCTCTTCAATGATACTTGAGATTTTCTCTTCCTGCATGCTAAAATTATCCATCTCCTCAATCAAAACATTTTTACCTTTGTTGTTACCCATGACTGTGTCATTCCTCATCTTGTCCAAAGTCTCCTCCAACACATCATATTTCGCATCCAAAGCTCTGTACTTGAGGCTCAACACTTTAATTTCATGGAAAGCCCATTATCTAAATTAAAGGCCAAGATCGCTTTTGTCCTGGCCGCATTGAGTACTCCCATAGTAGGCACTTTTTTATTATTAAAATCTTCCTCTTCCAATGATGTGGCCTCCCCTTTACTCTAGGTTTTATTCTTCTTCTCCTTCTTAGCATCCAAATCCAAATCCACTTTTTGAAAAACAGGGGTTTTGTTCATATGGTTATCAACCCCTGATCTAATAGTAGTCACCACCACCCTTGTTGAGTTCTCCTTGAGAGAAGAATCTTGATCAACAACTCCCTCCTCAACTGCCTCAGAATTGTCTTCCTTCTCCATATCTTCTCTTTCCCCTTCACTCTTAACATCATCTTTGTTCTCATCATCACCCCTATCATCATTCTCTCTTTTCATGTTCTCATTATCTGAAGGACTTTGGGTCATCATATTCTCAACAACTTACACTAATGTTGATTAGGTCATATGTATTGATAACCAATAGAGTACTAGTGGTGGAGCTTATTTCCTTGGCTCTCGAGTGGTTGCATGGTGAAGTAAGAAATTAGGTGAGATTTAAGATCTCATCGGATGTAAGAAATTAGGTAAGTACTCATGATTCGCTTTTCTATCCTATTGAAAATGGTTATGCAAAATGTCCATTCCACCCGCCTTCTAGATTAGGTCTAAATGAAAGAGCTTATCATGCCCCCATTTGCTCCTTGAGGGTTCCAAAAGTCTTATTCCAATTATCATTCCTCGACATGCTCAATCCTCTGTGCATCTACTCCAATGTAACCTTCCCACTTGACTGGTGAAAGCTTGCCTTGTTGAATAGCTCAAATAGTTGAGAGGGAGGGTGAATCAGTTATTATAAAATAATTTCCTTAACCTTATTTAATCTGATGAGATCTTACCTCTCATCTCTCTAGTGGTTGCATGGTGAAGTAAGAGATTAGGTGAGATTTAAACTTAGAAAGGAAGAGGTGAAGACTCTCTATTGGAGAACCTTCAAATAGGAAAGAGAAGAATCAAGATGCGGTTGGGGAAAAGGAGAAACCAATAGAGGAGACAAAAATTCCAAATGATAACCTTTGGGAACAAGTGTTGGGAAACCATGAGATAGTTACAATGGACATGAGGAAGGACAACAATCAGAACTTAACTATGGAATATGAACCCATAAGTGTCCCTCAAAATGTGGAGAACAAGGAGGAGAAGGGGAAGTAGAAGTAGATAAAAATGATAATGTCTTAGACAAAGATCTACTAAAGGAAAACATGGAGCTGATAAACATACTAATGATGAAATAGAAAAGGGCACCACCCTTATTAATACTCAAGATGGATACACAAGCCCTAAAATGGAAGAGGAAGTGGACATTGAGTTGGATTGAGAGGATGCAACTTATGAGGAGGAAGAGGGGGAAATACTTGTAGATAAAAGTGTTGAGAAATCTTAGTCCAAGTTGAAAAATCCCAATATCAAACTTAAAGGTAAGAGGGGACCAAAATCCAACAAAGTAAAATTAGAGTTGGTCACCAATGCTAAAGGTCAAAGATTAGGGAAGGAGATCCTCCTTCCTAAATGACAATGAGGGTCTTAACGTAGAATGCTAGGGGCATACATGCCTCTACAAATGGTGTTTGGTCAAGCACTAAATTGACCAAAATAGAGATGACATAGTTATGCTATAGGAGATAAAATGGAGTGTGAATGAAAGCATGAAAGGATTAAGTGTCTGGAGACAATGTAGTAGCCACTTTGTACAATCAATAGGAGCTTTAGGTGGATTGCAAGCAATTTGGAATCCTCTTACCATAACATGTATCCTAAAGGAAGAAAATTAGAATTGGATGATGATGAGATGCAAATCCTTGCAGAAGAGTGAAAGATTATTTTTATTTATCAATGTGTATGGGCTAGTTTCCACCATTGACAAAAAAGAATTATAGAAACAAATAACAAATAAGTTGAGGAAATTCAATACAAAGAAAGGGCTAATAGGAGGAGACTTTAATGCAACATTAAACAATACATAAAATTGGGGACATCTCTACAATCTCTTCTAAGTTTAGTTGGATTTCCAAACCTTTGTAGATCAAAATATGCTCATAGATATGCAATCCAAGAATGACACCTTCACCTATAAAACTTGAAGGAAAATATTCACTAACATTGCAAAGATATTGGACA
The DNA here is from genome assembly GCA_027943335.1 of Chamaecyparis obtusa. Classification (NCBI taxonomy): domain Eukaryota; kingdom Viridiplantae; phylum Streptophyta; class Pinopsida; order Cupressales; family Cupressaceae; genus Chamaecyparis; species Chamaecyparis obtusa. Next base: position 812,432 of record BSBK01002247.1, on the reverse strand, counting down.
ACTTTTTGTTTGGGGATTGGGAAAAATAGCAGAGACTACCATTTTTCCCTTCACTAGGGCTAATCACTTCCTTGTTCATTTAACCATAAGGCCAAAGTACCCTCTTGCAGGAAGCCCATTCAAATATGAGAACATGTAGCTTAATGATCAAAGTTTGCATGACTTTATTGATGGCTAGTGGAATAATATAAAAATAGGCAATCACTCCCATCTTTATCAACAAAATAAGAGGTTAGGTTACATGAACAACAAACCTAGGATTTGGAATAAGGAGCATTTCAAGAATGTATTTGAAGAGAAAGACAGAGTTGAGAAAGAATTGGCAGCCCTCAATGAATTTGTGATTGAAAAAGCCATGAGTGCAGACCAAAATGAGACAAAAAAGAGTATAAAATGGGAATGATTAGAACTTCTTGCCAAGGAGGAATGTTTTTGGTAGAAAAAATCAAGAACAGTTTGGTTGAAAGGAGACAAGAACACACGATCCTTTCATAGAACTTCAATAGTCAATAGGAACAAGAAGAGGATATGGAGATGAGTAAAGAAGACGAAACTATAAAACAATCTCTAGAGGAAGTGTACCAAAAGGTTGTTAGGTACTTTGATGCAATCCTATATAGAGAAATCCAATAACATAGAGAATAAAGATATAAAATTCTATAATGTATTTTAGAAATAATCAGTGCAAAGGAAAATGCACAACTATTAAAGAAATCATGAAGGAATAAGTTAGGAGAGCCACCTTTCATCTTGACAAAGCTCACGGGATGGACAACTTCCAGACCAACTTTTCCCAACGCTTTTGGGATATAGTTTGTGAACACTTATATAGGGTTGCAGAGAAATCAAGAAATAAAACCTTTATGCTTGGAGCTTTGAGTCATATCGTCCTAGCCCTAATCCCCAAGGAAAAAAATGCTCAGGCATGAATGACTTCAAACTAACTGCTTTACACAACATTGTTTATAAAATTATCACAAAGACAATAGCCAATAGATTGAAAGGGCTACTCAAGAATACCATATTAGAAGAAAAAATTGGTTTTTCCTGAGGAGGTCAATAGTGGAGGGAAAGATTGTTGCACATGAAGCAATACACTTAGAAAGAAAAGCTAGAACATCAAGTATGATTATTGAACTTGACATCTTAAAGGCCTATAATCTAGTTGATAAATGATTTCTATTGAGTGCCCTGGAAAAGTTTGGTTTCAATAGTACGAAGATAACATAAATCAAGAGATGCATCACTACCTAAACTCAATCCTAATGAATGGTGCATCACAAGGTTTTTTTGCCTCTTGAAGAGGAATAAGGCAAGGCAATTATTGAATGCTAGCACAAAAATGGCAAAAAAAGAAAAAGAAAACTGACAAGGAGTTATTTTTCACAAGTCAAATTGTGATATTGCTATTAGGATTCAATGAATCAACTTTATAGTTTTTGAATCAAACTCATTGACCCATTTGTTATCACAATTTGACTTCTTGTGGAAAATAACTCCTACTTATCAATTGATGAGATAAAGGGGCTCTATAATGAATGGTTAATAAGGCACAACACTTGCTACAGGTTTTGCAAATGGGGTTGCAAACTTAGTGGGCTTAACCTTGGAGGAAACTCCAAAGTTAAAGGTGCTTGAGTTGGAGTAGTACTGGGATGAGTGACCTCCGACAAAGGCCCAATGTCTCACCTTTCAAAGCATCACCTAGATGCAATGAGTGCTAAGTGTTCCATTCATTCTTATGAGAGATGGGTTCTTGTGAACCACTACTAATGAAACATGGTGTAATGTCAAAAATTTGCACTCTTGTGTAATTTACAATAACACAATGTACCTACCTTAGCCTAAACAAAAAATTCAATGTCAACCCTTACATCACTCTCCACTTAGCCTTGTCACCATCCAATTATATTTTTGGCCACATGACATATTCAGCCAAGGATGCATGCATGCCATGGAGATGTTCGCGATGTGCACTCATCCAACAAATCCACTAACAAGCAATGAGTTGTTGAAGTATTACAAATGCCACCTTTGTAGCGAAACACCTCATACCATCACCTAGTGACACCAAGATTTGACTTCTTGCCATTATAATCCCATTTTTAGCTTCATTTGGTATTCTTCTTCACACTTCTTCACTAACTTTTCTCTCTCTCAAGCTTCACTTTTGGTTTCCTACGCACTTCACTCACTTCACGCTTTGTTTTCATAGCTATCTCATTGTGTTCTTGAGCTCTTTGTTGTACTGGGATAACTTATTCTTGATCTCTCGGTCATCCTTGCCTTCACTCTGTCAAGCTTTGGCTTCGTAGAGGTGAAGGGGAATTACACACTCTCATTTCGTGTTTGCTTAGGATATTACATTTCTTTATCTTTATCTCCCAACATCATTATTTTGATCACTTTGTTTGTTATCTTTAGGGTTATCTATCATCATTTAACTTGTCGACTCAACTATTGTGGAGGTGGAAACACTAAAGAATGGATATGACTAAGGTAGGCTCCCAAAAAACCACCCAACAATTTTCCTTGTTTCCATGTGTGCAAGTTCGTTGGACAAAGAGGTAGAGTGACTTATTGGCTTCGTCAACCTTTGCTATTTGTAAGCTTCTCTCGTCTCATTTTCATCTATATTGCATTTACTTTTTTAGTCTGGTTGTCTTTTTCATTTCCTTGTAGTTGGCTTAGTCTATTTTTTGTCATCTTGGTTTTATTGTTTCCTGTCTCGACTTTGACACTCTGTCTATATGGCATGCACGTGCGCTATGCTAACGTCCTATACTTGTACGTGTCTTAGACAGGAGCTTGCAGAGCTAGACAATTTGTTGTGATAGTTAGCTCTTTTTTTTATAATAGTTAAAATACTTTTATTTATTGTCATAGCATTGATATTTTATATTCTCATATTTTTTTTAGTTAATTAAAGCTATTTATCACCTACTTGTCTTGATCCTCTACCTCACTAAAGTGCTAGGTGAAGTGAGGTGGCCCAACAAGTAGTTCATCCCTTAAGACTTCAATTGATCTTGAGGTTAGTGAATTTTCCTTTATGCATAATTTGGTGAACACGACATGAATTAGGAACCTCTACATTGAACCTTCCCCATTCCTTTTGAGTGACAGTCTTTTCATAGAGATAACAACGATCACTCCTATCTCACCACCTTCCTAGAGGGTGTCTAAAACAAATATTACTTTCACCCCTCTAGATGAGTCATATAGCGGGGAACACTACCCCCTTTATATCTCGAAACTATTCAATGTCACCTAATGAGTCCATTAATTAGTGTCTTTTTGAAGACTTTTGGCTTAGTTTCATGGTGTTTTATCATGCTTTCCTAAAGACTTGGTGATAGTTAAACTTTTTATGATGGATCTATTATGGTACTTATATGCATAATATAATGGTATATATTATAGTTATAACTCTGTGTGAAGTAGTAATCAATTCTAATTTATGTGATGTTTTAAGACGATTCAGTACATTTTTTTAATCTCCCCTATGTTTGAGCTAACTTGTAGATTCAAGACATAAAAGTTGAGCTTCAAGTAGTGGATGGATGTTATTGTCATAAAAAAGGATGCAGTCAAAGTCATTATCAATGAACCTCCATGTAGCACAATTCTCTTGAATTCACTACTTCCACGCATAGTTTGAGTTGAGACTTTATATCTGGTCATGATAGTCCAACCAAGGATAGTCATGTTCCTATATGACTACATGTTCCATGATGCATGTTGAATTGTATTCAACACTACATGTTTCTAGTTCTGTTTAAATACTTTTATGTTCTAGAATAAGTCAATTTCTTCTTGAGAAATGACATGTGTAAATAAAACTTTAAAAGCTTCTGTTATTGTTGCTCTGAGGATTTTCCTATAAATACAGGAAATTCCTATGAGCGATAGTTAGTTGAACAAAGAATATAGTAATAGATTTTGTGTTAGATTCTAGTTGATGTTACAGTTTACTAATTTTGTAAGTTGATGGCGACTTTCAATTAAGCAAGTTGTTGTGTTGGTCTGAGGTTACGAATCTTGAAACAAGGGCCACTTGAGGTGACAAAACTCTCTATTAGAATTAGAGTAGCCAATTGTTATTTTGAATTCATTTTAAATAAGTAGCTAACTTAGCATAGTTCATTTCTGCTAAGTTTTTCTTTTGATAAATTACATGATTAATTTGGCATTGTGATTTAGTTAATTTGTATGGTTAATGTAGTGCATGTTAAATTTTGTTAAGGTTCCTTCATTAAATTTCTATTCAGTATTTAATCTTAGTTAGATTTTTGCACAAGTTATTATATTCTGTTATATGTAGCCACACTACCTCACCTGCAACCAAAGTTGTATGAATAGAGTTAGTGATTTTGATTGAGGAAAAAATAGGTTTTGAGGGGACCCAAAACCCAATACAAAGCGAAAGCTAAAGATATTACATGAAATCCTATTAAAACAAAGAAGATCGGAACCAAGACAACAATGAAGTTCTTATCAACATGATCCTACAACTTGAAATAAAGACTGCACAAAAAACTAGCAAGTAGCCAGGAACCGCAGATAGGACCAGAGAAACTCTAACCCAATCACCAACAAGGCCTCATCAAAATTTTCCTTTAGTACCTCCCTTGTGAGATCAAAGAGTCATGTCAAAAGAGGATGGCGAAGTATTTTATTTCTTTCCTTTTATAGTAATCCATCCCTCTTCAACCTTAGTAGCAACATTCTACCAAACTAGCGAGCCCATCGCTAGAAAATCATAATTTTGAGAAGTAAGATAAAAAAACACCCATCAAATCAAAAGTAGCGGCAACCATAACACCCAAGGAGCCACCAAGAGCGGGAAAAACATAACTATCCCTACACCCGACCAAAGGAAATGACTGTGAACTAGCCTCCAAAGCCACATCACAAGTAGTCAAATCAGCCAGAGAAGAACCAACAGGTGAATAGAATTAGTGTTAATTTACTTTCAACATAAATTTTGTTAGGATTTTCTTCATTGAATTTCTATTCAATAGTTAATCTAAGTTAGATTTTTGCACAAGTTATTTTATTTTGTTATATGTAGCTACACTACATCACCCACAACCAAAGCTTTGTGATTAGAATTAGTGTTAATTTACTTTTAGCATACATGTTTTTAGTTTCATTTATATGCTTTGATAAAATCTAGATTGACTTTGATGCACATATAGTGTAGGTGCCAAACAAGAAGATTTGTTTATAGTCAATAATTAAATTATCTTCTATTAGGATGAATAGTTACTTAATAGAAGATTAGTTGGTTTAATAGGAGATTGTATTGAGTTATCTACACCAACTGATAATCCCTAGTAGAAACCAATCAACGCCTTTATCAGGGGTGCTATGGTTGATCCGACATGTCAAGTTGATCTTATAACTAAGGAGGTTCTCTTTGTCAATGGTCTAAACCATGTGACAATGAGTGCTCTACCACTACTCGAATTCATGACAGACTATCACTTCCCCCTTTGGGGACTACCACCTTGACAGTCCAAGTAGGACCCAAGGCAATATTTTTGACTTTTTTCATTATTTTGGAATCAGACCTCTTCAAGGTCAAGCTGGGTATCCCCTGACTAGTATTCATGGGAGTGGTCCCTTCAATTGTGCATAAGTGTTTGAAGTTTTCCCATAAGGGCATTATCCCTATGATCTAAGACACTGGTTATCATCCTCTAGTGTCATGTGCATAATTGTTTTGGCTTGCTCTGGTAGGGCCCTTGCATCCATGGAAGGGAGCTTAATTTTTAGCATATCAAAAGCATAATTCTAAGGAATTATCTTTCAAATCTATAGTGCCTATCCCCTCGCTTCAAATTGCTCATCTTGTTCAACACTCTCATCTGGCTTAGCACACCTCATCTTTTTTCCATTTTTCATCAAGGGTCCTAGGTATGCACGTGCCTTAGGGGAAGCCCCTTTGTTCACCTTAGAATTTTGTACCCATGTTAGTGTCTTTTATTCCCACATCTACACCTAGTGCAAATAAAGGAAATACACTCGTGTTACCAAAGCCAAGTTGCACATGCCTTTTCTCATCCCGATCCTTGTGAACATGCCTTGCCCTATTGTCTATGGTAAGGGTAACATGTCGCATAAAATTGCACCTTCCCCTTTTTCACTTTCTCCTTAACCTTTGACGAAATCCTCAGTTCCTCCTACTAGCCACAAGGCAAAAAGAGAAAGGGCACCCATGATTTAGCCAACAACTATTGTGTCAGCAATACTTCCTCCATTGGTGGGGCCTTCTCCTTTTCCAACAATAGTATTGACGACCACCCCTTTAGAGAAGGATGTCATTGGCCCTTGTAGGCTTCTCAACCCTATCCAATCTACATTGGAACCAACTTGCACATGCATGTAAGTGTCGTTAATGGGAAAGGGCTTTGGTACGTGAAGTCGTTGACTAGCCTCTCTAAGTGCAATAGATTGGTGCAAACAACTTAATGTACACACATAATAAGACAACTAATCCTTCATTAAGTAGCCCATTTCCCTAGAGAGGATCATTAAATTATCAACTAGGGAAACACAAATTTGCAATGATTTTTCATTGTATGTGCACTGTGCGAAACTCCAAGCTATCCTATCAATTGCATAAAATGAAAATAAACTAAAAGAAATATCTTCATTAAAAAGATACAATGTTGGAAATTAAACTACTTGCACAGTAGTGGTTGTAGGCTGACTAGTTAATTGTTATAGTAGTGGCTACAGATGGTGCAGAACTACTGAAACTAACTTTGCTGCAAAAACCTAATCCCGAACAACACATTACTGATTATTAAACATCTAAGGAACAAACAAAACTACCCTAAACAACTATAGACTCATAGTACCTCAAGTGGCCCTTGCTTGAGTGACTACAATATTAGCTATTAGTATTCAATTTTCAATATACAAGATCAATTGATGAAATCATCTTTTTATTGCAAATCAAATGAATTACATAACTAATATCAGACTTGTTGATTGAACAAAGATGCTACTAACAAGACTTCGCCTGTACTAGATACTCTCCCCTAATTATTCTCAACTCAAACAAGCTTATACATATACATGAGGCTTGCGAGTTGGCTTAATTAACATCTCAATGACTTGTGAAAAATGTCATTTCTCCCACAACATCAAGAAGATGATTTATTCCTCAACAAACTAATAATAAAAACTAAACTGAAATAATTATGACATGATTTATTATTTCCACAAGTTACTTCATTTTTATTTGAAATCAATAACTCCATATCCACAAGATCGTCAAGAGGTGGAAGAGTCCAAACCAAACTACAAGTCATTCCTTAACTGTTGCCTCCAAACTTGCCACTTTTGACTTAGTCAACTTCAAATGAGTGTTGCTCATTAACTATTGTGAATTAACTCAAAAGATCAAAAGGGTTTTTGGTCCTCCTTTTCAGCTTTCCAAATCATTTTTAAATCTTAATTTCATTAATAAATGAGTGGATATGCTTGTTTTAATGAAACTAGGTTTTTGACCTTTTCAATATTTCTAGCAACACCTAAATATTGAAAAGTTTCAACTTGTCTTCTCTTCTTTCTAGCTGCTTGAACGACTCAAATATCTCAAAAATAACATGCTAATCATCTCAAAACACTTAACATCTAATAATAATTATTTATCATGATAAGTCATCACAATTTAGCATTAGCTAGCTAGACATACGAATGCTTGTCAATAAATCATTTATTATAGTTAATACTTCATAAATCAAGGTAATGTATGAAAATGAATTTGAAAGATAATGTAAATATGGGGTGAAGTGCTATAAATAAATGATAAAAACATGACATTTATAGGCTCATTATTCCCCCTAGTTGAAATCTCACTTGTCCTCAAGCAAGGGATAGGCATTAGTTAATCATGAAGACTTCCAAACTGAAATCCTATGACTGTTTTTTTCTTTGTTTCTTTAGGGAATTTTTTTCCTATTATCATTGTATTTTCTGCTATAAAGGATCTACAAATCTTGTTTCCACACTTTTCTAGTTATCGTCATTCCTTTATCTTTGTTCTTGTGCTATCATCCATTCTAACTGGTCTTTATCTTAAGGAGTTCTAGAACATTGTTGTCCTCTACTATGTTGCAATTAAAATCATGGTTGGCATTGTCTTCTTTTCCATCTCACTATCATGCTTTATTCTCTTTCAAATATCTTCATAAGAATGCTCATTTTCATTGTACTTTCCATTGTTGATTGTTTCCCTTATTATTTTTTAATCTTTTGTCATTTTGAATCTTGCATATAGTTTTTGTCATTTTAGAGCAATAATGACAAAGGAAAGTCAATAGAACAAAATAATCAAATGAAGAAAACACAATCACCATGTATGTAGGAGGTAGGTATGAAAAATATAAGCAAGGTCATCCTCCTATGGTGTATGAAAACAACACAAGGCATACACATTCCCCCCTAGCTGAAAGGTCATTTTTCCTCAAATGACAATGTATGTATGAGGGTGGAATAATAAATCAATTATGAAGCATATAATTATAATAATGATGTTTGATAAAATATTGCAATGCATAAATAATAAATTAATAAAAATGATAAATATTACTAATAAATGAGAGTCATAAATGTACTATGGTCATTTGTGTTATTGTAAAAGTTGTAAACTTGATGAATAGCTGAAAGTACAGTTCCCTGAACATGTCCCTTTGAGAGTGCTACATATTTAACATCAAGAGTTGTTGTAGATTACCTCATAGTTTGTGCAAGTTGATTGTTTGCTCACACAACAATTGCTACAAGATGACTATTCAATCACAACAATGTCTATGGACTGACTGTTAAATTAGAGAACAATTGTTGTAGGTAACTTGCAAAAAATATCTATCCATTCAATGACTTATGATAAAAAAAACTTATGTCCATTTACCATTAGATAAAATCTAATTAGACCAATTGGACAATACCATTGAATAAACATTCTTGGCATCCTGAAGACCCAACTACCTAATATATACAAAGTGTCTTCCAAAATTAAAGACTTGAATCACTCACAACCTTGAAAGATATATGACCAAACAACCAATTATTAACACCTCTAAAATAGTCATCTAAATAAGAAAAAACTTAGGAAACAAATTACACTAGACAATTACTAACTAACTATACATCAATAAAACAAGAACAAAGACATCTAAGACATTGTGCAACAACACTTATTGAATGAAAAACATATCCTAACCTACCCTAACCTACACTAACCAACAAACAAGACTTTCTCATACAAGACCATTGACTGGTTCTCTGAAATAGCTTCCTTTCCTCAATAACTTGTAAAGGTTTGAGGGATCTCTGATAGAGATAAACTAAATCTCTTTTGATGTAATATCAATATATTGATATAGACTTATTAGTACTATATATATATATATATATATATATATATATATATATATATATATATATATATATATATATATATATATATATATATATATATATATATAACACAACTGGATCTGATTCTGATTACTAGTAATAACGATGTGCTCTTGATATGGTAAGTATATTGACAATATTTCTGATCATAGTCCGAACTATATATATCTTTGACAGAGTTGAATATGGCAACGCTACTACTTGTTTATTATCGCTGGAGAAGAGCAGGTCATTGCCGTGTGATTGATGATGCAATTCATCCAGGGATCGGTGATTATGTATGAGGAAGTAGAGGTGCATGTCCCATAGGGACATGACTATACGTGGCCAATGGCCACGTAGGGTCATGGCCCTACGGGGTCATGCACTTCTAATTAACTAATTGTTTCAATAACAAACTAATATTAATTAGGCACCGATAAAAACTATGATTAAGTATATGACGATTAGTAAACACATATTAGAGATTATATATATATATATATATATATATATATATATATATATATATATATTTGTGTGAGGAAATCACAGATCATATACTTAACATATATGCAAATTTCACTTCTTCTGAAGCTACACATTAACACTCCCTCTTAGCAAGGGAGAAGTGAAATATCAATCATATCTCAAGAGACTTAACAAGATATCAATATTAATGATATCCATACAAATAACAGATTATCTGACTTTAAAACTCTAAAATAGTGTCTTGTCAAATAACCCTAATCACAATGTTATGAACAATATCATAACATGTATTATGATCTCCAACATTTCCGCATCAACAATTAGAGTGATCATAATACGTTAGTTTATCAATGACTTCTAGCGTATCCGAAACAATAACATAATTTATCACGATAACAAGCCTATCATTTGTAAGATCGTCACCTTACAATGATTACCTTCTGAATACATGTCTATATAAGATTGTCATCTTTCATTACATATTTGATGCAACTATTCAATTAGAAGCATAAACACACATAAAATTGAAATTGAAATTCAATATTTACAATTTGATCATACCAAGTTTTCCTTTGAAATATTCCAATTTAATCTTGGCAAGAGGTTTGGTAAGAACATCTAATGTTTTCTCATTTGTACTTATGTACTCTAGTTTTATAACATCTTGATCTACCATATCCCTAATATAATGATAAGGTATCTCAATATGTTTAGATCGATTGTGGAAATTTGGATTTGCTAAAAGCTTGATACAACTTTGATTATCGCAATGAATGATAGTTGGCTTCAAAGGTTTCTTGAACAACCCAACTAGCAACTTCTGCAACCATACTGCTTCTCTGGCTCCCATGGACGAGGCTATATGTTAGACTTCAGTGGAGCTTAAGGCGATTGAAGATTGTTTCCTACCAAACCAAAAAATCATTGTAGATCCAAGATTGAAACAACATCCTATAGTACTCTTACGTTTAGTAGAGCTGTTGACCCAGTCAAAATCTGAATATCCACGAAGATTGATTTCAACTTGATCATATTTGAGTCCCATACTAACTAAACCTCTTAGGTATCGTAAGATGTGCTTAGCTTCCATAAGATGTATCTTCTTTGGTTCACACATGAATTGACTTAACGTATTAGTTGCATAACAGATATCAAGACGAGTATTAACCAAGTACATTAGTGATCCAATGATCTGCCTGTAGTAAGTAGGATTAGTAGGTTCAGATTCAAATCCATCATTCTTTAGTTTATGTAAGTTAGCTTCCATAGGAGTAGTAACTAGTTTACAATCCATCATTCCAAACTTAGTCAAAATATCAACAGTGTATTTTCCTTGATTTAAGAAAATGTAGTTCTCCTTTTGCCAAACTTCTAGACGTAGGAAGTAATGAAGAAGTCCTAGGGCTTTCATATCAAATTATGTTGTTAGTTCCTATTTGCATTTAGCTATGAGATGTTCTTCACCTATTATTAGCAAGTCATCAACATATAATACAAGAATAATCATATCATCTCCATTTATTTTGAAGTATATGTTAGGATCAACTTCATTCTTGGAATACCCTAATTTTGTGAGATAGCTGTCTATTCTTTCATACCATGCCCTGGGTGCTTGTTTAAGGCCATATAGTGCTTTCTTTAATTTACACACATGAGAATTTTTGTCATGAGTGATGAATCCTTCTAGTTTCTCAATATATACTTCTTCAATTTCACCATTTAGGAATGTTGTTTTGACATCCATTTGATGTATCTTCCACCCTTTGGATGCTGCAATTGCTATGATAGTTCTAACATATGTGTACTGGGTGACTGGAGAAAATGTTTCTTCATAATCAATTCCTTCCTTCTACGAGAATCTGTGAGCTACAAATCTAGCTTTGTATTTTTCAATGTTGTTGTCAGGTGCATCCTTGATTTTGTATAGACATTTAGAAGAGACAACTGATTTATTCTTTGGTCTGGGTACAACATCCCACACATCATTTTTTAGTATTGATTGATATTCTTCAATCATTGCATCTTTCCAAGATTTGCTTGATAAGGCTTCTTTGACATTTGAAGGCTCTGTTTTGATAAGTTCAGAGAGTAGTGCTACATAGCATGATTGATTTCTTATTCTCTTGCTTTCTTTGACTACTTCATTAGGTTCTATATGATTTTATTCTATTATTTTTCTAGCCCAAAGTGGTCTCTTTTTGTTGTTAGGATTTTCAGTATTCTCTGAATTTGGAATAATAGGTGTAATATGTTCAATATCATTCTCCCTCTCATTCTCTACTGAATGATCCTCATCTAGTTTAGTAGTAGGTTCTGCGTATGATTCATCAATGTTATTTGAAAGATTAAAGGCAATGTCTTCTTCAAATTTTGCATCGCTACTGACTTCGATGGTTCTTTGACCAGGGACATAGATCCAGTAACCTTTGGTTGATTCACTGTATCCGATGAGTATACCCTTCTTTCTAGATGGTTCTAATTTTGTTCTCTTTTCTTTAGGAATATGAATATAATCAGGACACCCAAATATTCTTAGGCAACTTAAGTCTGGTTTGATTCCTGTAAATACTTCTTCAGGAGTTGTATTTTTCAATATTGAGTGAGGACATCTATTTCGAATATAAACTGCAGTATTAGAAGCTTCAACCTAAAAAGAGGTATGAAGATTTTGGTCATGCAACATAGCTCTGGATGATTCTATAATGGATCTATTTTTTCATTCTGCAACTCCATTCCGTTGAGGATTATATGGTACAGAAAACTCCCTCTTAATCCCAATAGTAATGCAAAGATCTTTAAAGATTTCTGAGATGTATTCACCTCCATTATCTGATCTTAGGGTTTTGATTTTATGTCCAGACTGATTGTCAACAAGGGCTTTGAATTCTTTGAATTTAGATAACACTTCAATTGATTCCTTTTGTTTAAGGAAGTAGATCCAAGTTCTCCTAGAATAGTCATCTATAAGGATCACATAATAGAGGCATCCATTTAGGGAAGGTACAAACATAGGACCACATAGATCAATATGAATAAGTTCAAGTATATAATTTGATTTGTGTACACTTTTGGGAAAGGATTTTTTTGTATTTTTACCTAGGGAGCATCCTTTGCAAATGCCTAAATGATCAAGTTTGAGGCTAAGTAACCCTGTTACAATTTTTCCTATCAATGATAAAGTATGAAAATGAAGGTGACCTTGTCTTCTATGCCATATTTCATTTGTGCTTGATGTTTCATAATTTGGAGCTAAATTTTTTTGGTTACAAAGTTTATATAAACTTCCATCTCTAAATCCAATGGATATAGCTTTCTTGATATTTGAATTCTTTGGCCAAGATAGAACTTTATCTTCTTGGAAGGTGATTTGATACCCTTGATCAGCAAGACCAGAGATAGAGACCAAATTTATTTTTATACCAGGTACAAATAAAACATTCTTAAGTTGGAGAGTAATACTTGAATTTAGTTGAATTGAACATGATCCAATACCTTTAACCGGGTGTGTAGAGTTGTCTCCAATGGTTACTTCTTCAGAGGAGTATCCTTCGAAGCTTTCAAATTTATCTCTAAAGCCTATGATATGACATGATGCTCCATTGTCTATAATCCAAGTATTTTTGTTGGAGTTTAATTCACTTGAGAGTGCTAGATAAAATGTGAATTTTTCTTCTTTTTCATCTTTTTCCTCTTTGATTTCTGCTAGAGCTGCTTGAATTTTCTTTCGTTCTGGACAAAAGTTATTGTTATCATTATTTTTCTCATTTGAGGAGGACTAGTTACTAAGTGAAGCTACAGTACCCTAGTTTGTGTTATTAGGTGATCTTGCTTAATATTTGTGTTCATTTCATTGCAAAGTACATGAAAGTGAAAGGAAATGAATTGTATCTAAGATTACATGAGCATGTATCAATGATAAGTATGCTGTACAAAAGGGAAAAGAACTGAAAAGAACATCTATTTGAGCTCACACATGCCGTGAGCATATCCATTTCTAGAATTGCATAAATGAATGCAAATATACATATATAATGAGCATAGATACAGGGGTACCAGACATTTCCTGGTAATGAGTCTATCTCCATGGTGTTCTCGGTACGCTCCAGTGATCCTAAACCTGCAGATAAGAGAAGAGAAGTGGGTTAGATCCAATGGATGTAAACAATGCCTGGTATCAGAGTATTTACAAGCATGCATACATTCACTCAGCTATACACCTCTAACACGGGCTGTGCTTAGGACATGTACATAAAGGAGGCTCTAAAAATGAGAAAAATACCATTGTTTTTCACTAATGTGTTTGTTCCATGTGTAGATGAACGACCTTGACCTATGATGTAGTCGATGCCAGGAAAACCTCATTTCCTTGGCAGTGGCTACATCATAGGGCAAGAACACCCATGATCAACAGGGAAACAACCAGAGGATGTAGTATCAGTAGGACACTCAGGAACCATTAATCCATATCAAGTGAAGCACTATAAACATGGCACTGGCAGATTCAAAGAGTATACATCATTAGCATGACAGAGAACAAGATAATGTCATCAACTGTACATTCAGCAAATGGGCATGAAAATGGGCACTGTGAGGTTCATATAACAACAGGTGATGAGGTGACACTTCCAAGAACAAGTCACCATGAATCAAGCTAATAAAAGGTCATAAGCCAGCAGGCTTGACTCCAAGTTCAAATAGCAGGTTCAATAAAAATGATCCATTACTTTGTGCTTTCGGCCTATGGAAGAAACCAGTCAACCATGGAGAAGTAACAGATGATAACATGAAGACATCAAATAAGGTTATCAATGGTACAACCACAATGCAATAATAAGAATGCAATCATCATGTTGTAACAACATTACTATATCAACAGCAAGCATGGAGATATCAGATGGTGCCACAGTGAGCTATGTATGAAAAACCTGTGAGTATCATGGCAATGAAGGGTAAACATCAATAAACATGATGCCTAGCTTGCAGCCGATGATAGAGACTGATTTATGGATTATGCATGGCCTTCATGCTAGAAGGAATAGCAACAACACTCATACGTATCAGTGTGTATGAAATCAGTGGTTCATGGATTCAAGCGGTAAACAATAGTATACAAAATGATAATGCTATATGTGCTGGCATGGAAGCAATAAGAAATTGATGATACCCTATTCTTAGTCACGGGTCATGGGTCACCGGGCTTTCCCCAAAATAATGAATTCATAATATGCCTCAGTAAGGCTTGGAGGTTGTCAACCAAGAGTTCATGTATTAGCATAGAATAAGTTTTTCAAGTGCACAACAGAATGCCAGTAGATAAAAGTTCATAAACACAAAAGCCCAATAGCATACGGGCTATGCACAGTAAGCATCGACAGGAAATACCGCATGAAACATGAGCAAGCTGGCCAAAACATCAACAGTGAGTTCAATGCATATTTCAAAGGTAACTAGCAAATGAATAATGAACTAGTATAGCTCACGGGCCCCATGAAAGTTTGAATTGCAGCATGGATGAAGACATACAACAAAGAGACGTGAGGCAATGTTGCGGATGAGAAGAGCTCACGTTTGACCTAGGCAGCATAAATAACATGAGATGTTGATCCCCTAGCTTGATCACGAGCTTTGTATCCGATTCAAGGAGCCAAGGATAAACAACTGTACAATAGGGAGCTAGGATGATTCACAATGAAGTGATGCCATGCAAAGGCAGGATGAGTCGATATGCCCTGTTCTTTTTCATAGGCTGAGGGTGTAATGCCTTAGCTCAAGCCAAACAAGGCGACACCAAAGCAATGAATAAATTGACATGATACCCGAGTTCACAGGAGGGTGGCCAGTATGTTAAACTGAGGCTCGGGTCTAGACTCAAGATGGCATGTGGCTGAGAAAGAGATAGTAAGCAAAATGGAAAAGACATGAGCAAACACTGCATGACTATGGATTCACGGTTTATACAGAAGATTGGAGAAGGAAACACATTTGTGAGTAAGTAATGACACCAAAGCATTTATACTCCAATGGCAACTATGACCCGCAGGTAGTATCAACATGCTTGATTTTAGATCACGGGCTACATGAAAGCAAAGACCCACAAGCATCCACAACTAGTGAGCATAGATGCCGTGGTAAGGATTTCTCAAAATAGGTTTGAATTGTCACGACATTAATCTAATCATACCTACGGGCTAGGATAATATGTACATGTCATTGCGAGATGTTGTGCTAAGAATTCCAAATAGGAAAGAGCAGTGCACATGATAGTGAGCATGTGATGATGCCCTAGCTTGATCGCGAGCTTCTAACCGTTCAAGTATCGAGCTCAAGCATAATGGCTCACAGTGCCCTCATCATTGCACATTCAGTGATTACATGATGCCTCATCATTCAATAATGGAATTGAAAATAACAGAGATACCGTGATGCTCAGAATGAAAGTCATTGAATCAAATACAGATAATTTCAAATGAACAATGCCAGTATTGTGCCCTAGCTCGAAAAAAGACATGAAATGGTTGAGAATCAACAACAGTGAGAACACATTGTGAGTGCCATATGCATGAGAATGAATATACACTCATAGGGGATACAATGCCAATGCGAGAATCAAATACAAATAAATTTTCCATCGCAGTGCCCTCGATGGAGCCAAGCACACAACCAATATGAAACAAAGAACAAAGAATGGCTAACAGTGCCCTCAAAATGGGAGATTTCCAAGAAATGAAATGTGGAAGAAAATCATGAATCATACCTCGATCAATAATGCCATGAAGGAAAAGACTGATGTTTCCAAAACTGATCTCAAGGATCCGGTGCAAAGAGTGCCGGTGAAGGGGAAAAATTGCCAAATGTCGAAGGAGAAAGCCCACAGTGCTGACAGTTTCCTTCTTTTTGTGAAGGAGGGTTTTGAAAGTGTTTGATTCTCCCCTTTTGCAAGGTCGAGTTTTATTAATCATTTTATATTTTTGCTATGTATTGTAATTGCAAGCATTGGACTTTATGTAAAGTCATTAAATGTGCTCTCCCCTTAATTGGGTTGAGAGTCATTTTTGACTTAGGAATAATAGAGGTTTAATCCATGTTTTTTTTCCAAAAAAACGTAAGTGGATTTAATTAAAGAATGTATATATTTTTGGATATGTTCTCCCCTTTTGAATTAATTCAAATTGGGTTGATAGACTATTCATAAATATGATTAATTAGCTTTTGAAATCCACATAGGGGTTAGATTTTAAATGTAAAAGTCATGGCTCATTCTTTATTGTAAGATATCGACAAGTGGTGTTTTTATAAACCATTGTCAAAATATCATTTATAGAGCATCACTTAGTGGGTAGGGTGGTTTCTTTGACTATCTATTTTTAGGGACCCCACTTTTTCCGTCACCCCTAAAAACTCAAGAATTGGGCATCCAAGTTAAGGAGGCATTCATGGGCCTATTTGGAGAGTTTTTCCATTTTTAGGAGATGAAGAGTTTCATGCAGATTCCTATAGTTTTCATTTATATACCTCTCACTTAGGTGATCGAAGTTAGTTCTTCTTTCCCTCTTTCTTGGAGGTGAATGTTTGTAGCTCTGGAGAAGCAAGCTGTATTTTGGCTCCCTTCAATTCAGTTCATATCAGTTGTCCTTCTTATTCCTACAGCTTTGTGAGTTATTTTGGTGGATTTGATGTCATGTATTGTGATAAAAATTAGTCCTTTACTTGATATTTTGTTCATTTTGATGTTCACAAGCACTATTATTTCTTAAAGTCTCAATCTGTGTGCATTTGAATGTATTTGGGTTTGTGGAATTCATTTTCCCTTCTCGTTTACAACTAGCACCTGGTTATTTCTAAGGGAAAAATCAGATTAGGGAGAAGTTGTGATGCTCAGGTTATGTTTTGAATCATATTGTGAGTTTGTTTTCAGTTTGTGGATCTATCAAAGTTTGGTGAATCACCTAGTTAGTTTCAATTTTCATGTACTCTCTCTCCCTTTTCCTTCAAAGTTCAGTCAAGTTTCAGGTGATTCAAGGGGAAGCTGGCCCCTAATCCAGAGGTCTACTCTCTGATAGGTTACCCACAGCCTGAGAGTAGTCCCATGTTTCACAGGATTGCTAGGTTCTACACTTAGCCATACTCAGGTGCAATCCCTAGTGACAACAATTATGAGTGTGGCCAAATTTGTTACATTTGAAACATTGTACTTTTGACCAATCCCATTTCTTGTATGATTTGTTGAATTCATTTCTATTTCACTTGAATTTACCTTTCTTTTCTTTATTGTTGGTATTTGCTTGAAGAGCTTGAATGTCTCCCTCTTGATTTACATTGATTCCTCTGGAAACTAATCTTGACTCTTCTTGAGTGCATTCATTTTTAAGTAGTTCAAATTTAGGAAGATTAGGTCGAGAGCTTAGACCACAGATAAAAGTTTCCCAAGATAGTGGTAGTCATTTTATGGCTATAATGCTAAATTCTTTGTCATCTACTTGACTTCCAATAGTCACAAGTTGATCTTTCAACTCATAAATTCTTAAGAAATAAGATGTAATTGATTCTCCATTGTTCATTTTGATATATAGAAGATCTTGCCTCAATGTTAGCAATCTACTAGTGTTGTTAATTTTGAAAGTATTCTTAATTGTAGAAAACATTTCAAAAGCTGTTTTAAGACTAGATATAGAGGGGAGAATGTGATCCTTCATAGAATCTATAATAATATTCATGGCTTTGTTGTTGTGCCTCTTCCATGTTATTTTATTTAGATCATTTTCTAGTATTGGTTTATTTGACTCTATATATTATTCTAATTCCATCTCTTGTAGTACAATCATAACTCTAATTTTCCATGATGCAAAATTTGAAGCTCCTTCAAGTCTATCCTCTAACCTTACGTGATTCACCATTTTGAATTGAAGATATTTAAAATCTGATATTAATAATTCCGAGATCGAGTTTCTCTATCAGGATGGCTCTGATACCATGTAAAGGTTTGATCTCTTTTGATGTAATATCAATATACTGATATAAACTTATCGGTACTGTATATATATGAACACAACTAGATCTGATTCTGATTACTAATAATAACGATGTGCTCTTGATATGGTAATTATATTGACAATATTTCTGATCACAGTCTAAACTATATATATCTTTGACAGAGTTGAATGTGGCAACACTATTACTTGTTTATTATCGCTAGAGAAGAGCAGGTCATTGCCGTGTGATTGATGATGCAATTCATCCAACGATCGATGATTATGTATGAGGAAGTAGAGGTGCATGTCCCATAGGGACATGACTATGCATGGCCAATGGCCACATAGGGTCATGGCCCTATGGGATCATGCACTTATAATTAACTAATTGTTTCAATAACAAACTAATATTAATCAGGCACCGATAACAACTATGATTAAGTATATGATGATTAGTAAACATATATTAGAGATTATATATATATATATATATATATATATATATATATATATATATATATATATATATATATATATATATATATATATATATATATATATATATATATATAGTTTTCGTTGCTTATATAGTTTTCGTTGCTCATAAGCATATGAAGCATTGTAAGTTATGTTAATGTGTAGCTTCAAAAGAAGTGAAGTTCGCATATATGTTAAGTATATGATCTGTGATTTCCTCACACAGATATATATATATATATATATATATATATATATATATATATATATATATATATATATATATATATATATATATATATATATATATATATATATATATATATATATATATATATCTGTGTGAGGAAATCACAGATCATATACTTAACATATATGCGAACTTCACTTCTTTTGAAGCTACACATTAACATAACTTACAATGCTTCATATGCTTATAAGCAACGAAAACTAGCTGCAACATCAGTAGAAACTTTATGAATAGCTGCAATATATTTTGAAATAAATAAGAAAAATTATTTACCACCTCATTTTGATCATATATGTTTTTGTTGTGAAGTGGATAAGTAGAATGAATCCATTCTTTTTTGTTGCAACTCCAAATTTAGTTTCATCTTCAAATGTAACATCATGCTTATGTGCAAGCATATAGGACACCCTCGTGAAAGAAACAAAATTGAACTCTCCTTGTTTATTATGTGTTGATGGGTTTCTTCTTTATCCTCTTCTTGATATGTAGACACCATTTTGTGTGACTGATTTTGTAGAAGTATAGAAATTTTTGCAATATGCTCATGTTTTGCATGGATTTTCTCTGCAAAAGATACTAGTTTAGTATCCAAATTTAAGAAAAATACATCCAAGTCATCCCAAAATTGGTCTTTAATCTCTTCTTCACTTTTTTGTATGAGAGGACTGATTTTTCCTTTATTGTAGCTCTTTTCTTGAAGTAGGAGTTATGATTTGCTATCATCTTCAACTTCCAAAATAAGGTTGTCCTGATTTCCCCCCTCATAAGCCAACACCTTATCATCAATACATGAACAAAATTCCTCTATGATGCTAGTGAACATGTCTTCATTGATGTCCAAACTTGTTGCAAATGACATTAGCTCTTGGTTATTTTCATTCATCGATCCAATATCCTTTCTTTTTCTACTACATCTGATTGTGGTAACTTATGAACTTTCTAAAAATTCTAAGCACTTTTAATGAAAATTATGGTTCTAGGAATACAAGAAAGAACTTCTAAAAAACCTAGAGACTCTCATAGCTTGACAACATCCTTGGTAACAATGCAAAAAAATGATTGGCCTCTCTAAGTGAAATAGATTGGCATAGTCAACTGAATGCACACACATAATAAGGCAACTAATCCTTTATTAAGTAACACATTATCCTAGAGAGGATCATTAAATTATCAACTAGGGATGCATAAAATTGTGATGGGTCTGCATTGTATGTGCACTATGGGATTCTCCAAGCTATCTTATCAGTTGCATAAAAGGAAAAAAAACTAGAAGCAATAACCTAGTTGAAAAAATACAATGTTGGAAATTAATCCAGCTGCACAGTAGTGGTTGCAATTTGACTGGATAATTGTCACAAAAATGGTTCTAGATGGAGAAGAACTATTGAAACTAACTTTGTTGCTAACAATTGATCCCAAATGACACATTACTGATTTCTAAACATCTAAACAACAAACCAAACTACTCTAAACAACTATAGCATCATAGTACCTCAAGTGGCCCATGCTTGAGTGACTACAGTCTTAGCTATTCACATTCAATCTTCAATATACAAGATCAATTGATGAAATCATATTCTTATTGAAAATAAAATTGATTACATAACTGATATCATACTTTTTGATTGAACAAAGACTGTTAAGTTTTAGGATCGCTGCAAATGTAATAACATAAGTTTTAGGATCACTGCAAATGTAATAACATTGTCTCTTCGGTATATGTTTTCCAAGAGCAGTGATCTCTTATTTATATTGAGGAAAACACATTAAGAGACATGTCCCTTCATGGGACATGTCTATTCATTATTATTTATTTTATTTTATCAATTAATTAAATAGTTATTATAAGAATAATTATAATCTAATTATATATATATATATATATATATATATATATATATATATATATATATATATATATATATATATATATATATATATATATATATATATATATATATATATATATATATATATATATATATATATATATATAATATGTCATTTCTCATAATGATCATATTATTGGTATTATTTATCTGACCGATGCTACAATCATCAACACTCCCTCTTAGCTAGGGAGGATAAATCAATCCAATGTCAACACTTAAGACACTTGTCAACATCAATCATATGATGTAAGCAATAAAGGCATCATACTCATGATGTAATCAATAGAAACATAGTCTCAAATGTAGATTGTCTCCATCGATGATTCTATCCACAAACTCTTGAGTATTGGCCTATCAGAATGTCAACACATGACATTCACCAAATACTCAATAAGGTACTGGCCTGTAGAATATCAACACATGATATTTCACCAGATACCTAAATATATCTATACAAACAACTCATAGACCGTCAATGACATCTAACACTTAGTTGTTGATTTACAAGATATATCTAAGCAAACAACTTATAGACCGTCAACTTAATGACATCTAACACTTAGTTGTTGCTTCTACAAGATGTATCTATACAAGCAACTTATAGACCGTCAATTTGACATCTAACACTTAGTTGTTGCTTTACAAGATATATTTATGCAAACAACTCATAGACCGTCAACTTAATGACATCTAACACTTAGTTGTTGCATTAATTCATCATGATCTGTTTCAACATTATAAATAATGTATATCATGATTTTAAGTCATTGTAAGATCGTCACCTTCCAATAACTTTTGCAAATACAAGTGATAATCATTTGGAAGTCGTCACTTCCTCATGATTTACACAAGGGGTAGGCCCATTAAAACATTCATGATTCATAAGTATAATAAACATTCATATCAAGTTTACCTCAAAGGTGTTTCACCTTCATTAGTGAACTCCCTCTCAATCAAAATGACCAAGATTATCAAAATTTGACTGAACCATATCATTTATCTTCTCCCTTTGAAGCTCAAGTTCATCAACCTCTTAACCTCCTTCTAGATTCTCAGACTCCTAAGAAGTATCCAAATCTGATCATCTATTTCATAAGGTTGTCTCCTTTCAGAGAGAATCACTTGGAATTCACAATCCTATAAAATATTGTCGTCCCTGTCACTCTATCCTTTCTTGGCAAGGTTCTGACTGAATAATCAATATTGATCTTCAACTAGCATATCTTCCTTTTTAGCATTGAATCAAACTTCAGTACAGCGAACATATATCCTTCTCAGAATTCATTGTCTTTTCAAACATTACCGACTCTTCACATCTTCAGGTCTCAGCATACGTCATTGTTTGTTTCATAATATCTTATGCATATCTTCATATAAAAATGCCTCCTTTCAATCTGAAACATGACTCCTATACACTGCACACATTCATTTTATTCACAAGTACACATAACCCCATTTGCATTGAGTTATATAATTTTGATTCAGTACCACATACTTTTCACTCACCAATGATACAATCTCACAACTTTCAACAGACATATATAATATGTATCAATTTTCAAATTCCAATCACACTATTCTATTTTCACATAGCCTTCGACTACCTTGTCTTCTTAAATAACTTCTCTTTATCTTCACCGGTTTGCATAGTTTTCCAATTAGTTCCCAACTGTTTGTAACCATATAGGAATCAGTTCAACAAACCAAACCAACAACAACATTCCCATATTACAAACTACAATATTATGAACTTTGAAATATGTTTCCGCCTTTTATCAAGCACATACAGAAAAGTTTTATCTGAGGAGGTGCGATTCTAAGGTCAAAATCGATGTGAATTGCCAGACTATTCATATGTTAACATTCAGCCCCCAATAAGAGTAACAATCACCAACTGCGAGCAATTGCAAGAAGACCGATTATACTTCTTCAGACATTTGAATTCAACATCATCCAATTGAGCATCACATATGAAAGCACCCGATGATTATATAATGAGATATCCAAGAATATCTACGATACAACTATATTGCTTCACCCATTCAAGCCGCCAATAATTGATTGCCTCAAACAATGATCTTTCTCCAATTATTATTCTTCAGTCACGCCAATAACTTTAGATCTTTCTCACATCTGTAGTCTGGCTCTGATACCATGTTAAGTTTTTGGATCGCTGCAAATGTAATAACATAAGTTTTAGGATCACTGCAAATGTAATAACATTGTCTCTTCGGTATATGTTTTCCAAGAGCAGTGATCTATTATTTATATTGAGGAAAACACATTAAGAGACATGTCCCTTCATGGGACATGTCTATTCATTATTATTTATTTTATTTTATCAATTAATTAAATAGTTATTATAAGAATAATTATAATCTAATTATATATATATATATATATATATATATATATATATAATATGTCATTTCTCATAATGATCATATTATTGGTATTATTTATCTGACCGATGCTACAATCATCAACAAGACACTACTAACAAGATTGTCCCCTAATTATTCTTGACTCAAACAAGCTCATACATATATATGTTGCTTGAGAGTTGGATTAATTACAATCTCAAAAAATTATAACAAATGTCATTTCTCCCACAAAATCAAGGAGATGACTTATTCCTCAACAAAATAATAATAAAGACTAAACTGAAATGAGTTAAGAGTGTTCTAATCCATTTCAAACTCTTACAACATAGTTGTGGCTGAAAATGTGCATAAACACATGTCATAATTATTGAGGACTCATGATTTATTATTTCCACAAGTTACTTCGTTGTTCTCTGACTTCAATGGCTCCACATTCACAAGATCGTCAAGAGGTAGAAGAGTCCAAACCAAACTAGAAGTCATTCCTTAATTGCTGCCTCCAAACTCGCCACTTTTGACTTGGTCAATTTTAGATGAGTGTTTCTTATTAACTATTATGAATGAACTCAAACGGTCAAAAGGATTCTTGGTCCTCCTTTTCAAATTTCCAAATAATTTTAAAAACCTTAATTTCATTAATAAATGAGTGAGATATGGTTGTTTTAGTGAAACTAGTTTTTTGACTTTTTCAACACTTCCAGCAACATCTGAATATTGACAAGTGTCAACTTGTCTTCTCTTTTTTCTAGTTGTGTGAACAAATCAAATATCTCACAAACAACATGCTAATTATCTCAAGATGAGTAATTTTTAATAATAACCATTTATCATAGAAAATCATCACAATTTAGCATTAACTAGCTAGACATACAAATGCTTGTTAATAAATCAGTTAGTGCTTCATAAATCAAGGTAATGTATGGAAATGACTTGGAAAGATATTGTAAACATGGGGTAAAGTGCTATAAAAAAGATACAAACATGACATTTTACAGGTTCATCAGTTGTCGCAAAGGCGTAAAATGAGTCATTAACACCTATGTTTGTTACTTCTGCTTGCACTCCTAGTCCTACTCCTATCACTATTCCTATTGCTCTAGCCTTCCACTCGATGAAATCTTCCATCTCACTTATGCTGCACCAAGAGTGGCTATTAGGCATCACGCCAAGTAGGTCCAAGTCTTTATCTCTTTGTTGTGGGAGTTATTTCTCATCACCTCCTTGTTAGATGTCTTGTCTTTTTTTGGACTAGTGAACATACTATGCACACACATGGTGTTCAACATTGTTATGTCCACCTAGCATGGGCCAATTCCATCTCTTGATCATAATCTTGGTATTCCAGGGTCTTGAAGGCTATTCTGAACAAAATTCTCCCCTCTATCCTTTAAAAAAAGTTTGACCAAGTCTTTGTGCCTAAAATCTATTGTTGCAAGCTTGTTATGGAACCTCCCCTTTTGGTTTTAGTTATCACAATGGAGAAAGTTCTAGATTCTCTTAAGGTTTCCTTGAACCTTCTCACAAATTTCAGTGGGGCATCTTCTTCATATGTACCTTAGCATGGGTTTTCTTGTGAGCTACGAGGTTTACATGTTTGACTCTCTTGAGGAAATTTGTGTGTTGAGGTGATTGGGGATTTTATAGCGGTTGTACCATTACAATATCGACCTCTCTCTCTCTCTCCATATGATCTGTTGGGATTATGGAAAGATAAGTACTGAGAGGGGAGGGGTGAATCAGTACCTTCAAAACTTTTCAAGACTAAAAACTTTGTAGATATAGATAGTATTTAACCGACTGAATCCATTGGCTAAAACATACATTCAAGTAACTAAAAATTTAATTTTCATGTAATCTAAACAATAAGCCATTCATGAAAATTCATACTTATAACACATATATTTTGGTAACGTAGAAACCCTTGTAAGAAGGTAAAAAATACAGTGGGGATGACACCCATAAAGCTTCACTACTACAGTAACAAAGTATGTTGATTAAGACTACAAATTGTGATCACTTCTGATGATCTTACCCTATTAGGAGTAATAATTAGATCGACTAGATCTACTTGGTTAAAGGATTTTAACAACACAATACATGTGTGTACTGGGTTAAAATATTTAGCTAAGAATGGTTAAGTCCACTCTGTTAAGAGATTTTGATTCTGCTACAATGGTTAAATGGTAACAGTAAATATATATGTAATTAGTAACTCTATCTTGCCTGATTCAGATCTGTAATATACCAAAAAGATATTACCTTCTTAGTGATGTATGTGTCCTTCTGTTCTACTCAGTAGCCTTGGGTGTATTCTGAAAAACTGAATGCCTCTTTCAAACCTTCTTTCAAAAACCCTTTTTTTGATCTCTTGATGTCCTTAGTGCAGCTACTCCTTCATGATACATATTCATAATGACATCTTTAGATATTTTATATAAAACTAACTTGACCTAATCAAGGTTTACAATATCTTAGAAAACCTAATATCAATGGTGTAACAAAATAACCCAGATCTAACATTACATAGGAATCATCAATAATTTAATGATTACATCCATATTAAGTTATGTCTCAATCTTGGTAAATAGTTTACTGATCGGTGTGAACCGTTTGCATAGATGTTTGTGCCATTTCAGATTACTATGTCATTTCCTATTTTACTCGCTATTCACTGCATTCTCCATTCGGTAATTAACTGGTGCCTAGTTCATATGAATGCTTAGTGATCAGTATGCTCGATACTCAATAATTATCTAGCACTCGGTGAGTGTACTTAGTCAAACCCTTGTTCAGTTATCTTAGAGATTTGTCTCATGTCTTTCTCGATGTGTAGGCTTTATGTGGTTGACCGACTGTCCTGTTTGTTTCCTTTACCGACTGAATAACTGATTGATACTAATGACAATCCATTAATGCTTAAATAGGAGTAACATTAGTATCAAAACATTATGTATATGTATCGAATGCCAAAATAAAATATATACAAACTCCAAAAATATACTAACTCCCCCTTTGTGCATGCTCTCGGTGTGAAGTACATATTGACATCTATATACATAGACTTTCCCCCTTTTTGAAATTAATGCCAACCAAAAATAATGTACTTACAACTTATCAAAAATATGCTAATGGGTTTTCTTGAGTGAATCCAAGAGGTTTTCCCATTCCTCTTTCAGGTTCTCAAGAGCAATGTGCTCTAAACTGACTTGTGCATGAATGTCAAAAATGTTTTCTAGTACAAAAATGTCTGGGGTGGCAACTAGATCTTTTGCCTTATTAACATGACACTCCATGATCTTAAGATGGGGAAGCAACTTAGCTTGAAGCTTGGTGATTTGATCACTTATTGTATCTTCTTGCTTCCTCAATTTAATTCTCAACTGTTGAAGTTCTTGAACCTTTGAAATATGCTTATGAAAAGCATTGGGCTCGGTTAAAGAATTATTTCCACTGACCTTTATTTCTTCATCAAGTTTCTTTATCTTTTCACTAATCTCGGTCATGAATTGGTCCATAGTGCATAACTTGTACTAAATTTGAGTTACCTGTTGTATTATGGTTTCAAGCTTGGTAACAACCTTTGAGAGCTTGACCTTATTTAGTGCCACTTCTAGGCTTATTTTCTCTTCTAGTTTTGTTTGTATTTTTGCTTCTGACTATTCCTCCATTCATTTCTTAGCATCTACATTAGGGGCATTGATGTGTCTGGTTAGAGTTGCAATTTGATCAATGATGGGAGTTTCCTCATCAACATTGATGTCGGGGACTACTTGCATGAGGATATCTCTAACTTCTTCCAAAATTTGTTTGCTTTTACTCTCCTTTTTCATTTTCTCCTGTGCAGCCTTCCTTGTGCACAATTCCCCATATCTTCTCAATGCTTCGGGGTCTAATGTCCTAGGGTCACATTTGGGAATTTCAATAACTTCATCAAGTGTGATAGGACTCTTACCATGTTTCTTTTTCTTCTTCTTCTCTGGTGTTGGTGATTTTGTGTAAGGAACTAGAGCTTTAGTCTCCAAATTTGGCTTTTCTGACTCAGTAGACACACTCTCTTCCTTTGCTTGCCCGGTGAATGGTGTCTTGGTATCTTGTCCTTAGGCATCTATTGTGGTGTCTACTGTAGTTGAGTCTACAAGAGTATTCTCTTCTAGTGCTTGTGTTTTTGTCTCTGTATTCTTAGGCTCATTGGAAGATTTATGCTCTATTGTACCTTGTCCCTCAGGTATATCCTTTGGTTTCTCAAGGGTTGATCCTTTGGGTTCCTTTTGTGTGACAATGTCAACTTCTTGTACCAATATAGGTAAGTCACCCGATATTTCATTTGTTGCTACCTCACTAGGTACATTCTCCTCGGTGGTGTTTGCGGCAGTGTTAATATACTCATCATCATTTATATCATCATGGTCTCCATTGGTGATTTCCTCAATCAAAACATCATATGTCCCTGGTGTTACTAACTATTTAGGAGAATCTTGTCTATGTTCTTCACTGTATCTGACCGAGTAAAAATTAATAGAAATAGTATCATCTGCTACCTCAGTATCAGATAAGTTGATTGGATCCTTGGTGGCTAAGTCTGCATCATCTGAGTGAACTCCTTTACCTTTCTCTATGTTTTTCTTCTTAGGAATGATAGCCAATGCAAGTTGATCAGCTTCTGCTTGGGATTTCAAAATTGTGGTCCATAGAAGCTTGTTGTTTTCATCAACTTCTTCAAGTTTTCCTACCAATATGTTAAGGGCTCTACCCTTCATTAGAAACTATTTAGATTATTGTTTCATTAATTCTTCTATCTTGGGAACCAATAGAGTAGGCATGGAAAAAATCAATGAATG
Organism: Chamaecyparis obtusa; assembly: GCA_027943335.1. Lineage (NCBI taxonomy): Eukaryota > Viridiplantae > Streptophyta > Pinopsida > Cupressales > Cupressaceae > Chamaecyparis > Chamaecyparis obtusa. The sequence goes on along the minus strand of BSBK01002247.1, from coordinate 783,713 downwards.
TTCCCTCATTTTCTTCTCAGTGTGCAGGGCATATGTCCACCCGCCTGACACTTTTTCATATAGCTCTTTAGGAACATAGCTAGAAAATTCAATAGGTACTCTTTTAAACTTAATCATCATTTATATGATAGCTTCTTCAACTTTTTCTTGATCCTCGGTAGTCATATATACATACCAACTTAACTTAGGGTGAGTTAGACTCCCTGTTTCCTTTATTCTATTTGCTAACTCATTTACTGTTTGACTTTTATTTACAACAACTTTAAATTTACCTTGATCCTCTTCTTCATCATCTTCTTCATCAATATCATCTTTATCTCTAATTAATCTTCTCCTCTTTTTAGGTTGCTTGGAGATGACTTGGGCACCTCTCTTTTTTTTTTGATATGTTTTGGTAGGAGTTGGCCTTGATATTTTTACTATTCCTTTCTTTAGGGGCAGAGAAGCAGCTATTGAGGACCTTTTGCTTGCTCTTGTAGGTGCTTCTCCTTGTTTTCTCTTCCCTGTGGCCTTTGTTAGTGTAGCTTGGATATCTTTATCCGACTCAGTCTCCTCCTCATCATGTTCTCTATTGCCTACAAGTAACTGTTCCCCGACCGCTTCTTCAACTAGATTAACTATTGATGTCTCTTCTTCTTCTGCTTCATCTCCAAACTGTTTTACCAAGGTATCCATCATCTTCTTGGATTTTCTACTGATTTTTACTCCGACTAGATCCATCTTTATTCTTAGTTTGGCCTCTTCATAGGTACCAAACCTAGTAGCCTTTGGATCTTTGGGCTCAACCAACAATGCCTGTATTGACTTAGAAGCTCGGTCAATATCTAATTCATAGCCCATAGGGGGTAACCAAGTAGTCCTTGGTTCAACTGCCTTGATTACTGTGGTGTCGATGTCCACTAGGAAGCAGATATCATCCTTATGTTTTTCTACCAGCTGACCTGGTATCCTGCTTCTTTGATGCATTCTTTCTTTAAATTGTTCAAAATAAACATCCATTACACTAACAAAATTCTGACCCAAACTTTGAATAAATTCACTAATTTGCATGAGAGTCAATTAGTTGACATCCTAGTCAACATTACCAACTAAGGGAAAGAATATCTACACAGAAAAATATACAAATCAGTAGGGAACCAAGCTTACAAGTGTTTGTCTTAGTTGTCCTTATGGTTCTCATATTCTCTTCCAATTGTTTTAGTAGTAGCTCGACTAGGTCAAATTGGAAACCTTTCTGTACAATTTTGTAGGCTATATCCACATCTCCACATGGTACATTGTTCGACCTGCTTGATTAAAATATTTTATAACCGACAACATAAGCTCCAAACCTTATCTCAGGATCAACAATCATGTTGACTCTCATACCTCTTCCATCCTGTTCTGCTCTAGTAAGCTTCTCGATTTCGGTCCTCAGTGCATTCCTAATGGCTTTAACTTTATCAGTAACAGGGTAACCGGTGACCGCATGTATAATGTCCTTTATGATTTTGACCAGTTTATCTAGCCATACCTTCCCTTCATGCACTCGACTCAAAACAACCCTAATCCACTCTATCTTGAACTCTCTCTTGAGAAATATAGGGCATTCATTAATCCCTTCACCTCCAAGTGTTTATTCTCATCCTTGAGCTTTTCATCCATACTCAACTCTTGGAAGGTGGATTGAATCTCAAAATATCCTATTTCAATGATTTGGTAGTGGATGTAAGTGTGAATGTCTTGAACCAACAGAACCCTAGGTAGAATACTTGAAAACACGCCGGTTTGGTCAATCTGTGATGCAATCTGAGGGTGTAATTTGTATTTCATTTCATCATAGGTTGCAAAATTTATCAAGGTGATGTTCTTGTCACTTCCAAACTTAGATTTCATGACCTTGGATGAGGATGCCATCATTTCAAAAATTTAGGGCTTCTCAAGTATACTGTAAAATAACTCAGTGGTTGTAGAACTTACTTTTGATCATGATGAACTTGCTTGGGAATCCTTTAAATGTTTTCTCAAAGCTTTGGAAATTCTTCACTCAAATCTGCTCAAGTCGCTCTGGTTCTTCATAATCACTATGTGGAAAAATGACTAAGTCCATTGTGTATTTATAGAAAAAATTTCATTTCCCGCTCAAACTTTCACATTTAATGCTTTACCTAACACAACTCGGTAGACATAGTTGCGCTCTATTTACACTTTAAAAGACATTATCTTAGTTAACACTTAGATATTACTCAGTTGATACCATGACTCGGTTAACCTTGCCAATATTTATCGACTAGCAAACATTTACTCGGTCATACTTTTACCGACTGTACACATGTAATCCCATAGTGCATCTTATTTCATGCTAATTTAGTGTGCATTCACTAGACATAAGGAATTATTTGTAAAATATAACTGATTTGAAATTCAGTTCCATCCACACCTTATTTGATTAGGTGGAGGTGGGGATATCACCCAATCCGATGGATGAGGTGTCATCGACAGCAGTGCTTGATCCAACATTGTCATTTGATGCTTTTCTCCACATTTGATTTCTTATCCTCATGATTTCTTCAATTGTATTGCCATTTGTATTTGTATGTGTCTTTGGTGCTCGGTCTCTACAATCCTTGCTTAGATAACTAACCTTGTGACAGTGCAAGCATTCCATACCAATACTTGTTCATTTACAAGATCTTCCTCTCCAGTTATTTCTCATGAAATTTGCTGCTACATGTCCATACCTACCACATGTGAAATTAAGCCAAGTATTGTAATCCAAAGCATATGCATTACCTTTCCTTCTCAGTTGATATGATTTGTTCTATTCTTTTAGTGTCCAGAATTGATTCATTTTTGTCCTACATTCTTGTGATATGTGTCCATGCATGTTGCAAGTGCGAAAATTTTTCTCCATATAAGGTTTCTTAGGTGTGCTATTCAACTTTGATCTGCATTCATGTGCCTGATGTCCATACTTATTACAGTTATAGTAATAACCATTAAACTTAGGAATGGATTTAGGAATACCTTGTGCTTTACTTCTACAAACATTTGATGTGTGGCCCAGTTTTCGACAATGATAACAAGATAGCTTCTTTGGTCTTGGATTACTATAGGTATTCTTCTATTCAGCTTGTCCTAATGACTCTCCCTATTCGGTGTAGCCTAAACCAGTTGTGCTATCAAGTCTTTTCTGACTAATCAGAAATTCATCCATTATTTTAGTACTTTCTTCAACTTTCTTGATCATCTCATTATGTTGTTGTTGCATTTTTACCTCATTTTTCAATCTTTCATTTTCTTCTCTTAATTCACCGATGTCTTCTAGTTTCCTTGTAAGCTCATTGTTTACTCGGTTGACTTCTTGACTTATGACAACCATCTAATTAGATATTTCAAAGTGATGGCCGGCGAGTCTCAGTATCCCAGATTCCTTCTCTTGCAACTTATCAGTCATTTGCCTCGTATCTTCAATAGCCAAGTTTCTTTCATGTTCTTCTTGCCTTTCATTTTTTATGACATCAATCATCCTAACCATTTGTGTCTCTTGACCGATCTGCAGAGCTTTCACTTGTTCAGTGAGATGTAGATTCTTTTCAGATAGATCTGATATGGTTCCTTCATATGCATCAGATATGCTACCAGATCTAGATCCAGATGCCTCAAATGGATCATCTATCTCTTCTGATAATCAGTTTCACTATACCAAATTTCCATATCCTTCCTCTTGATCAGTAACTTCTTTAGTTCTTCTTTGGCTTCTTTGAATTTCTCAATAAATATTTGCATATGTAACCTTTGATTCTCAATAGTCTTATCCAGCTTATATCTTTCCATCCTTAGATCTTTCTTCTTTAGTGATTAAACTTCCTTAACAAGAGATCTAGCTTTGATACCAATTGTTGGGATTATGGAAAGATAAGTACTGAGAGGGGAGGGGTGAATCAATACCTTCAAAACTTTTCAAGACTAAAAACTTTTTAGATATAGATAGTATTTAACTGACTGAATCCATTGTCTAAAACATACATTCAAGTAACTGAAAATGTAATTTGCATGTAATCTAAACAATAATCCATTCATGAAAATTCATACTCATAACACAGATATTTTGGTATCATAGAAACCCTTGTAAGAAGGTAAAAATTACGGTGGGGATGACACCCACAAATCTTCACTACTACAGTAACAAAGTAAGTCAGTTAAGGCTACAAATTGTGATCACTTCTGATGATCTTACCCTATTAGGATTAATAATTAGATTGACTAGATCTACCTTGTTAAAGGATTTTAACAACACAATACATGTGTGTACTCAGTTAAGAGATTTAGCTAAGAATGGTTAAGTCCACTTTGTTAAGAGATTTTGATTCTGCTACAATGGTTAAATGGTAACACTAAATATATCTATAATTAGAAACTCTATCTTGCCCGATTCAAATATGTAATATACCAAAAATATATCACCTTTTTAGTGATGTATGTGTCATTCTGTTCTACTTGGTACCCTTGTGTGTGTTATGAAAAATTGAATGCCTCTTTCAAACCTTCTATCAAAAACCCTTTGTCTGATCTCCTGATGTCCTTAGTGAGGCTACTTCTTCATGATACATATTCATAATGACATCTTTACATATTTTATATCAAACTAACTTAACCTAATTAGGGTTTACAATATCTTAGAAAACCTAAGATTAACGGTATAAAAAAATAACCTAGATCTAACATTACATAGGAATCATCAAAAATTTAATTATTACATCCATATTTAATTCTATGTTGATCTTGGTAAACCCTTTTCTGATCGGTGTGAACCATTTGCATAGATGTTTGTGCCATTTCAAATTACTATTTTGTTTCCTATTTTACTCAGTGCTCACTGCATTCTCCATTCGGTAATTAACTAGTGCTCACTTCATATGAATGCTCGATGATCAGTATGCTTGGTACTCGGTAATTGTCTAGTGCTCGGTCAAACCCCTGTTCGGTTATCTTAGAGTTATGCCTTTTATTTTGCTCGGTGTGTAGGATTTATGTGTTTGACCGACTACCCTGTTTTTCTCCTTTAATGACTGAATAACTAATTGATACTAATGAAAATCCATTAATGCTCAAATAGGAGTAACAATGATCAAGATTAGGAGGACAACAATCTGCTAGTAGACATTTGTGAAAGTAGTACTCGCTTCTACATCTTTAGATTAGATTGTATTCGTATGTGTTCCAAATTGGTTGTCTTTTAAAGTTGATCCCCTTGGAGGACCCTTGTACTTTGTTGGTACCTAGAAATAGAGGATTTCTTTCATGCCACCATCTTTTATTTTTTGTCTTATTCTTTTATTTTTCATGCTTTGACTTTCAACATTTGGGGACAATGCAAAGTGTTAGGAGCATTTAGGTTTCCCTTACATGTTGACCAAACTTTTTAATTTTTCTTTGTCTTCATGTTCTATTCTTCATATTTAAGCCATGTTGGCCCTAATGAAATACCCCCAAGAGGATTTATATCATATATTTTAATCCCTCTTCTAGGTTCTAACACCAACTCATTAGATCACCCTGTCTTTGTTTCGATGTTGTGGAAATCATGTGTCACCTATTGTTGGGTGACATTCCATAGAGACATCTCCTATGTTGACATGTCACAATATTGTATGCCCATCTATTTTATTTTACACATACACATGCGATCTAAGTCACCCTATTGCTACTTGTCTTGGCACATGAATTAAGCCTCCCTATCATGCAACTATCTATCTTTTTCTACTCACATCGACACATCATCTAAAGCTTCCCTATAATGTGACTATCTAACATTTTCTACTCACATCGGCACACTATCAAAATCTCTCTATTGTATGGCTATCTAGCATAACAACTTGCTACCCATCCTTGCATTCCATTGATGGTCTTTATTTGCAGGTTGTCTTTATCATGTAGCATGCACATATGTGGCTTTCATGTTAGATTCAACTCAGTAACAATTCAAGGTTTTCTCATTGGGGGCAACTCTATGTGGTCGAAAACCCCATGTATAATTTAGGTAAGTTTTCTCTACTTTAGCTTGCATCTATTATGATATTCTCACTAAAGTGGGGGAAAAATGTAATATTGTAAATTTGCACCCTTGTGTAATTTACCATTACACAATGTCCCTACCTTAGCCTAAACACAAAATTCCATGTCAACCCCTCCATCACTCTTTGTTTAGCCTTGTCACCACCCACTTAAATTCTTGACCACACAACCTAATAATCCTAGAATGTGTGCGTGCCACAGAAACCTCTGTGTGACCTGCTCTAGTCCTAGGAATTTGAAAATATGCCATGAGCAATTGAAGTGTTACAATTTCCACTTTTGTAGTGTAAAGCTTCATGACACCTCCCATTGATGCCAAGATTTGACCTCTTGCTCTTATTATCCTATTTTTGAGCTTCATTTGGTCTCCTTCTTCACACTTCTTCACTCACTTTTTGGCTCTCAATATTTACTTTTGGCCTCCTACACACTTCACTTGCTTCACACTTTGTTTTCATAGCTATCACATTGCATTCTTGAGCTCTTTGTTGTATTCAAACAACTTATTCACTATCTCTCAAGCATCCTTCACTCCATCAAGATTTGGCTTCGTAGTGGTGAAGGGAAGTTACACACACTATCTCATTTCATGTTTTCTCTTAGCATATTATATTTATTTGTCTTAATATCTCATTATAGTTATTTTGATCACTTTTTTTTATTATCTCAAGGGTTAACTATCATCATTTATCTCATGTATTTAGCTACTATGTAGGTGGAAACACTAAAACAAGGATCTGACTAAGGCATGTTCCCAAAAAATCACCCAACATTTTTTCTTGTTTCTGTGTGTGTGAGTTCATTGGACGAAGAGGCAAAGTGTGATCCCTAACAAGAATGAATGCTTGATCATGATTTTCTGTGACATAGGCTGACGAGTATGATCGCTCCTAGAATCCAACTAGTAGATGCATTTTTCAAATTCTCTCTAGGAGAAAAGGAAATTTGTAGACAAGAAATAGAAACAAAACAAATAAATATTTAATGTGGTGCACTATAGAGCAAAGTGCCAATACAACATGCCAGGAGTATGTCATCATGGCTAATTATGGAACTAACATGAGTTGATCGATATCACTGTCATAAACGCATATGAATCAAAACACTAACTAGAAGGCACCATGTAATCAAACCTATAAGGACCAATGAATGAACCCTATGAAAAGACAAACAAATATTAGAGAAAAAAATGTCTCGATTAAATGTATTTTGGGGTGATCTTTGATAGTGGAGAGTATTGGGGAGATGGAAAGTTTCACACCTACAAGAAATCATCATTTGTTAAAACAAATCTTGAGCACCATGAATATTTGAGATAAAAATAAATCAACGGAAACTTTCTCTATCACCCATACCCAACCACGCGAGGATCCAATTCAATGGGGATCCTACACCCTTGCCAAGAAACAAGGCACCAATCCACCATTATATTATTGAATTTGTCTTTTATTTCCCAATCCAATAGAAAATCTTGAGTTGAAAAAAATGAGCTCTATGTTCTCATCAATGGCTTTGTTAGCTAACATATCAACACATTTGTTAGCCTCCCTATAGCAGGGCACAACCTAATATTGATCAAAAGCTAGAGAAGATGATAAATTTCATCAAAAACCTACTTGAATTTCCAAGAAGTGATCGAGCTATGAATAACCGACTGCGCTTTAACCATTGAGTTCCCTTTAATACACTAAATTTTGAAACCAAATTCAATCGCTAGTGACAAGACAAATTAGAGTGCACAAAATTTTGCTACATTTTTGGTGACAAGAGAGAGGTCTTTGCAAATTACCTTTATCACATTTCCCTCATCATTCCTAAAAATGACACCAATACTTGAATCACCTAGATTCTCTCGAGAAGCCCCATCAAAGTTCATTTTTACCTATTTTAAGGGGAGGACTCCATTTATCTTGAAAATGAAGTTATTTTGAATCTTGTTGTTGGAAAGATACCTTGGAAGGGGGTGGTTTCAAAGGCTCCCATTTTTTCAATGTTGGAGTCCCATAAAGAAAATATCATTTTTGCCATATTAACATTGAATATGTGAGATGTAGTAACTTTAGAAATATTTTTTTTCAATTAAGGATATAACATTCTCCACCAAAGAATATGGTGCAACCAAGGATAGAGGGACCTCAATGAGATCTATCCAATCCTTGCAACAAGAGTAACACAATGGAAACAACAAAGAGTAAATCAGAGAATAGAAAGATCAACCTTCACATTAATGGAAAATCAATTACAATGGACTTGCAACATGCAGTCTTACATTTCAGACATACATGCCTGATTATACAATGAAATTGCTTAGCCTCGAGCTTCTAGAAGCTAACCTTCTTAGGGATACTCTTAAGCTACCTAAACTAGGAACAATAGCCTTTATTTATACAATATTTGCAAGCCTCAAGTCAGCCTAGATAGATCACACCTCCCAATGAGAAGAAAACATATTACAAAATATAGGTCAGGACCTAAGTCATAAGGATATCCTTCCAATTGTTAAAACATGAATTGTGGTCCCTCAAGTAGGTCATCCATAAGTTTAACAACATTGATAAATGTTCTCTAAAGCTTCGTCAATCGAAAAATTCCTCCGTGAGATCAAAAAACATAAACTGGCCCCAAAACGTGAAGAACAATTAAGTCCCACCAAGAATCCACTATATCTCATACATGAAGTAACAAAATGAGGTGTGGACCTAGGAATAGGTTCACCATGATGCCAAGAACACACCACAAGGTGTACAACTAAAAATGATTCGAATTGAAGGTGCATTGAAAGAAATTATACATGCATGCAAAACAAGAAACAAAATATTTTTGGTTGATGCAAGATTTCCAAGAACCCAAGATGCTCCTACATCTGAAGAAATCCTCCTAAATATCTAGTTATTTCTCTGCAGCCAAATGTTTCAAATAAGTATGGATGGGCTAAGTTCCCATATGCATGAAAAAGTAGAGTCTTTGTGGAGAAGTCGCAAACTTTGGAAATCTCCAAGGATATTATTTTGTAATGGAGAATAGAAATCCAACTTATATTTCAACCACAACCAACATTGTTGTGAGAAAGGGTAGAGGAGCAAGACACAATATAAAGTCTCAAAGCATCAAAGGCATGACATTCCAAACAATCTCTTGAATTTTTATTTTATTTTACATAAATATGGCTTATTTCATGAGATCATGATAGCCAAGAAACATATATCTTTAAACATGGTTCGGGTTTATCACCAATATGAAAAAAAATAGAGAAAAGAAAACCAAACCAATAGAGTCCTCAATTTCCCTAATACATGTATAATATGCATTATTTGTAAAAACTTGTGTAATTATCAATTGTCACAAAGTTTCTAATTATCTGGAACATAAATAATTTTTTTTATTGTAAGATATACAAATCTACTTCTTGTTTCACCCAAATCTTCTCTAGTGTGGGCTTATGCCTTCCTAGCTTTGACTAAAGAGAGTTGCAACACAAGAAAAACTCAAGAGATAACCAATCCCACAAAAAATTGGAAACTAATATCAAAGAAGTGGTGTTATTGGAGCATACACAATAAAATAATCATATAATTAAATCTCTCTTGAAAGTGAGTGATCCTTGGCTACCTTAGCTCCACCAACCATCACAAATTATTATTGTTGCAAACTGTAATCACCTAAATCAAGTCTCAACAAATACACCCTAGTAAGAGACAAGGAAAACCCCAAAAAGATACCCACCCCATTGCAAACATTATTTAATCTACCTTGGAGGACATGAACATGAAATAAAAAACCTTAATTAAGACCTTGGGCTTAAAATGGTTGTAGAGAAATGGCATACTTGTCACATCTAAATCTAATTTTGCATGCATTTTCAAAACCTATTTGGCGCCCCACATTAGTTTCTTATATGAGATTTAAACCTATGATTGTGTTGGATTTGTTTACTATTGAAGCTCTTTGTTGAAGATTTGGGGTAGGATTTGAACCTTCACATAGCGGTAGCCAAATGTTTAGTTTGATTGCTTATGTTTCTAAGCTTTCATCTCATAAAGTTTTTTTTTACACTTGATACAATTTTAACCTAGAAATGGGTCACTGTGGGATGTAACTCCCAATGTTTCACCTCTAATTCTAGGCATGAACAATGTATCATTAAACTTAGTTACTTTTGACTCCCATTTAATAGATATAAAGACTACTATTTTAGAATGTTTCAACAAAAAATGATCGAGCATGTACATATTCCTACAATATAATCTTATTGAAACCATTACTTCTTTTAGTTTCAACTTTAGAGAGAGGCATATGTGGATACATAAAATAGTACTAACATATTCCATATTAATGTTCCATCATCACTAGTTAATTAAACAATTATATAAGATCATGTAATGTCTCCTTCCGCTTAGCACACAAACATGATTAATTTTTCTAGCCTTTATTATTCCTGAAGTCTAGAGCAAAAATAAATTACAAGGGAATCATGGTATTAATTAAATATGAAAATTAAACAAGGCATAATTATAAATTGTTCATATTTAATTAAAAGAGTGAACCCTTTATAATGTTTGAAGAGAGCCTAAGTTAAATTTTATTAAGTCATTCAATGACTTGTTAAAAAGGGGGCGATTTAATTATATTGGGCAGCTTGAAGGATCCTAAGATAAAATATTAAAATGAAAATGTTAAGTTGATGGGAAGAATAAAGCTTAAAAGGGAGGAAAATCGATGTTTGGAAACAATTCATTATTCTCATTGTTATCTTTGTCATGAACATTTATGAGCATCATAGATTGGCATTTTCTAACCCTAGGACATAAACCCTAGTAGTTTGGGTGGTTTGGACAAGCATCTGGTTCATCAAATGACAGGTATTCACTTCAAAAATCATAGTTTCACTTCATTTCTTAGTCACAAGTGGATTTCAAGGTACTTGACTTGTAGAACTGAGCATGTTCTTTCACACGATCTATTGTTGCAAATATGAACTTGTGGAAGATTTTGGTATTTATCTTGGATGGATTCAAGGGTATTTCAATTATGCTCTATATTTTTAAGGACATACCATTCTTAATCTATAAGTTGCAATTCTATACAAAATGAGTCATGGTTTGTGTTGATATCACCTTGCTATTGAAGGGTTCAAAAATCTTTCAGGCCATTGAGAAATTTGTGATTTATAAAGTTATCGAGCATTGTATTTCATAGTAGTGACTCTAAGTTTGGGCATGTAATTTGTAGCTGATATTGTTAATCTAAAATCAAATACCAGACATGTTATAAAGATTTACTTCCCACTATTACGTTGAAACCAAGTTGAATTTATGAATATTTATAATCTGTATTAGTAGAAAATACTTTGTAATAGCTTTATGTTCTTCTATTTCAAACTAAATATTATTAGCTTCTTTAGCATTGTCCTCAAAAGGATTATTATTATGTTCCATTCATTATTCAACTATAATATTGTATGACCTATGTTTAATGCTTATAAACAAAATTCATACAAACAAAAAAACCCATTATCCATCAAACACAAATTCAAGACTAATAAATCATATTTTAGATAGTTTCACACCAATTGTTTGACGAAAAGTCAAACAACCCAAACTAAAAATTTAGGATAATTAACAAGGTCCCTTATGGATCACCTATACCACCATTTATTTTTACAACATATACTATGGTAGATGTCCTATAAATAGAATCACCAACATTCTCAATGACACAATAACCAAATAATGTTGATTCTTGGTGTAATTTTTTATAATATGCACTTGTTAATCATTGATGAGAATATAACATTCCTCATAAATCTAGTCATGCAGACACACCGACAACTATTGAATGCAATTGGTAATCTGAGGATCCAACAACTGCAAACATAAAATCAAGATAGGGAAGGTAGTGAGAAAGGTTGTGAAATTCCTATTGGATCAAACTCAATTAATATTAGGACAACAAATACAAGGTCTAATTGGCCACTGTGTCCTAAATTCTTGCCAAGAAGAAATAAAGATGAAGAGGCTCAGGAGGAATAGGCAGAAGAGACCTATATCATGGATGATGTCATGGTTTTTTATGATGATTACATGGCACTTCTAGATCAGGTTAGGGAATTAATTAATATGAATTAGTTCATGAATCAGTGAAAAGATAAGGACACATTCAATTAAAAAAGGTAGGACTAAGTGCCTAGAAGGAAAACTAGACAAGACACTCAACCCAAGGAATATAAGGAAGCTTTGAACAATGTCCCTTTACCAAATTTTGATGGAAGCAAAAAGACAAGTGCTAGAGCTTGGGTTCATAAATTAGACACATTCTTGTCACTTAAACCAATGGAGGAGGTTAAATCTATACAAAATTTTACAATTCATCTAGAGGGGGTAGCTTATAATTGGTGGCACCATGGACCTCTGTCACAAGATCATGGCATGATCTATTCCTACAAGGAATTTTTTGGCAATCTTATTTCTCGATTTGATATGAAAGAAATATAGGTATATTAAAAAGATTTGGCACAACTCAAGCAAGTGGGACACATGGAATCATATATCACCAAGTTCTAAAAGATTTATATCATGGTTCCAAATGTGAGAGAGAGGAGAGTCACAATATTATTTTTTGAAGGTTTGAGTGATAGTGCTAAAGGGGTTGGTCAAGGCCCATAAGCATATTACCTTGTAGGATGCCATTGGATTGGTTGTTGACCTTGAGACTACACCTCCTTTCCAACAAAAAAGGAAAAATTTCAACACATACAAACCAAACCAAAAGGGCTTCAAGAAACATAAGTACACATCACCAAAGGTTGATCAAGAGTCTAAGAATGAACTAAGGAGGAAGAATTTATGATTCTCGTGTAAGGAACCATGTGAGTTTGTACATTGGTTTCTTGGAAAAGACAAGGCTCATTTGATTGAGGTTATATCTGATGACAAAGATCATGAAGAGAAAGAGGCTAGTGAAGGAGAAGATAGTGATTGTGAGGATCAGTTGTTGTAGGTAGAATTGGAGGATACTAAAACCAAGAAAACTCCACACAACACTATTGTCATTTTATCTAGAGTTCCAAAAAGTAACCCTTTCTAAGTGAGAGGTGTCCATAAGGGGAAAAATATGGTTTTCTTAGTGGATATTGGAACCACACATAATTTTTGTAATAGTGTAAATATGACCCTACCAAAGGAAAACTATATTTCCTTGAGAGCAAGCTTCAGAACATACACCCAGATATCTCCAACTAGTCAAACCAATAGAAATATTTTATTATAGATAAAGAGATAATATTCTAGTTGTAATAATGAGAGGACCAAATGAGAAAGAGTCTTTGATCCAAATCTAACAGTCTCGGTTGAGAACACTAGCATGGCACACAAACATCTATGCGACACATTATAGTCCTGTACAGACTGACAAAAAATACTTAGAATGTGAAGAAAATCTAGGTATGTGCCTCAAATAACCTCATGCATTTGAATGTCTCTAATAAAACTGTACACAATCAAGAGAGACAAAAATGTTTGGGGTTGTTTGGAGACTTGCCTTAGTCAAGTCCCTGCTTTGGTGTTTCCACCTCCATAGTATCCAGATAGATAAATAGATTGGAAAGATAAATAAATGATAACCTTATAGAAATAAAACTTTCTTAATGGAGAAAAACCCCTATTACATGAGATATGCAAATAGAAACAAACCCCACTAGTGGAGGAAACCCCCTATTGCATGAGATAGATTATAGACAAAGGATGTGATAAATTTCAAGATGCTCAAAGACACAAGTGAGATAGAAGAATTTTACTGAATATGTTGTAAGAGATCATTGTAGAAAGTAAGAGAGAAAGAGATTTGTGAAATCCAAGACAATGCCAGAGCACAAGAGAGATTTTTCCTAGAATCACAGAGAGATATAACTTCTAGAGAGCTTGAATGGAGGTGAAAGAATGAATTTAAAAGGGGAAAAGAGGCTTCCATTTTATTCTAGAAGATTACAAGTCATTCCACCAATGAAAGAAAGTGATAAGTGGAAAGCATGCACAAAACCGACATTTGAACATTAAGATGTTGGTGGATGAGTGCCCAGTGCACGTGTTGGAAACTACAATTGAAGCAATTGTTGTATTGTCATTGATGTCAAATCTTAACTGGTAAGACTGTTGCTACTTAGGAAAGTACTATATCTATTGTGAGAAGGGAAAGAAAGGATGGTAACAATAGCACCTAGGGAAAGGTTGAGTTATCTTGATACTACAAAGTGTACTTGACTATGTTGTACAATGATGGGACAATGTATTGTTTATCTTAGTAAGATTAAAGACTAAATTGGTAGGCTTAACCAAGAAAAAATGAAGAAATCATGTTTAAGCCGAGTTATGTTAGTGTTGACCGAGTTAGTGTATGTCGAGCAAAAATCTAGTGTCGACCGAGTATTAGTTAATTACCGAGGAAGATAGTATATGCTGAGGAAACAATTTTAGTAGTGACCAAGCATTTTACATGAAGACCGAGTGGATGATCATAGTATTGACCGAGCATCAACATTTTTATATTTGAAGAGAATTCAGATTTGGAGCTGACATTGTTGAATTCTTGGATTATGTAAAACGTGTTGACTTTATTTATTGATTGAATGGAAGCATTTAATGCTTTGTAAAATGTTTTATTGTGAATCTTTATGAGATTTGAGATGATTCTAGAAGAGGAGATGAAGAACATGAAGCGGGTAGATTCAATAAATATGATCTAACCCTAAGATCTACGAAGGAGATTAAGCGGCAAAAGATAAGTTAACCTAACAGAGAAAAGTATTAAGGGAACCTAAACATTAGGTATTTGAATGCATGGGTGAAGTAGATGTTGGAAGAACAGTAAGTTTTATTGACTGTATAAGCGAAAAGGCTGAAGAAAAGTTCTGAGCAGATCAGAGATGAAGATGGAAAAGTTTCAAAGTCAGTAAACCAACATTTGTGTATGGAATCAGATCTAATATTTGCAAAGTGAGTTGTATATTTTTTAGATAATACTGCTGCTACTTTCTAACCATTGTAATAGTCAAAATCCTTTTAACAAATGTTGACCTAACAGTCATATGTTAAAATCCTTTGAACAAGGTTGCATTCTAATGGAGTGTATGTAAGTCCTGTAACAAGGCTCACTTTTAACAGGGTGATTGAAATCCTTTAACTGGGTCACACTTGAGAGTGTGTTTTCCATTATAAATCCTAGTGTCAATACTTGTGTGAATGTTTTGGTTTGAACATTTCTGTGTTTTACAAGTTAGTTACAGCTGGGTAGTGGACTACAGTGTTATATGTTTCTATTATTGAATCAGTGATGACCAAGTTTTTTTTGGTTGCTTGATCTGATTTAAGGAAAAGTTTTTGAAGTTATTTTATACATCAGGACCTAAGAACAACTGATTCACCCCCCCCTCTCTGTTGTTCTAAATCATATTAACAATTGGTATAAGAGATGTGTTGCTTATTGGTGTCTATAGAAAACAACTTTAAAAGGGCTTGAAGCAAATCATCAAGATGTATAAGAAGGAAGTACCGAAGCTAAACAAGGAAAAATTGTCTACATGGCAAAGCTTGATGAAGCTACATTTGGCTGGTATTGGTGATTCTGCAAAGTACTACATTGAGCATGACTATGTCACACCTGTTGCACCTTTGACTACTAAGGAAATGAGAGCTAAGCAAGAACATAATCAGGCAATGTTGGAAATTGCTTCTGCCCTAAGCTATCCAGAATTTGAGGATTTTAAGGACTGTACAACTACTAAAGATATGTGGGACACTCTTACAAAGATCTATGGTGGTGATCTATATGTGCTAAAAGCTAAAGCTGAGAGTCTCAGAGGTAAGTTTGATGAAATGAGAATGAATGAAGATGAAAACATTGCACAATATTGTGGTAGAATAAAAGAAGTTGTGAATGCTATTAGAGGAGCAAATGGAACTATTGATGATGAGACCATAATTGGAAAAGTGCTAAGAACTTTGCATCCTATATATGCTATTAAGATCTCAGCTATTCAGGAATCTAGATGTAACTCTAGAAATGTGCTTACCTTAGAAGGTTTGATTGGTAAACTGACTACTTTTGAACTGTCTAATTATGATAATTTCACTGTTGGTAGTATTGGAAATATTGAAATTGCTTTTAAGTCATAGTTAGTTCTGAACAAGCCTAAGAAAGAAAAAGAAAGATGCACCAATGATAGTGAAAGCAAAAGTGAAAGTGACAGTGACACTTCTGATGAAGATCTTGAAGATCTAGAAGCTCTTATGGCTAGAAGACTGAGAAGAGGAAAAGGAAAATATAAAGGTAAACTCCCTATTATATGTTTTGCATGTAATAAAGTCAGTCATATAGCTACTAGATGTCCTGACAAGAAGGATAAAGATGAAGAAAGAAATAATAGACACAAAGACAAAAGAGATGACAAAGGCTACCGAAGGTACAAAGACTACAAAGAAAAAGGTAAGAAATCTTGTTACATTGCTGAAGAAGAGACTGACACTGATAGTGATGATTTTGAAATTGAGGTAGTCTATGTTGCAATGAAAGATGAATCTGATGAGGATGAGAAAACTGCATTAATTTCTTATGTGAACAAGAATGACAAATGGATTATAGACAGTGGTTGTTCACATCACATGACTGGTGACAAAAGCAAGTTTGAGACCTTACATCATTATAAAGGTAAAAGTGTAACATTTGGTAATGATGCACCATGTCCTATTAGAGGAAAAGGATTGATTAAACTGATTGATGAAATCTCTTGTGAAAATGCTTATTGGGTTGAAGGATTGAATTATAATTTGCTAAGTGTTTCTCAGCTCAATAGAATTGGTTACCGAGTGGAATTTCATCACAAGAAAGCTAAGATATTTGATGCTACTAGTGAAATGATTGGAAGTGGTGAGCAGACTAGAGGTAATTTGTTCTATCTTGACCTATCTGAAGAAATATGTATGATTGCACAACTTGATGACATTTGGTTATGGCATAAGAGGCTATGTCATGTTAACTTTGACAATCTGGTAGAGATAAGTAAGAAGAAGAAAGTAAGAGGCCTACCTAGATTGAAGAAACCTGAGAATGTGATGTGCAAAGAATGCCAGTTAGGAAAAATGACTAAGTCAAGTTTTAAGAGAAAAACCTTTATTTCTAAACACATTTTAGATTTGGTTCATACTGACCTTTGTGGACCTATGGGTATACAAAGTTACTGTGGTGCTAGATATTTTATCTTGTTTGTTGATGATCATACTAGGATGATGCATGTAATGTTTCTAAAAGAAAAATCTGATGCTTTTCAATCTTTTAAGTGGTATTTGGCTAAGGTTGAGAAGGAGATAGGTAGGAACCTGAAATGTCTTAGATCTGACTGAGGTGGAGAATTTACATCAAATGAATTCAATCTATTTGCAATGATAGAGGAATCAAAAGATAGATGTCTGCACCTAGGACACCTCCATAGAATGGTATAGCAGAAAGAAGGAACATAACTATTTTGGATTGTACAAGGACATTATTGATTGAAAATAATGTGGCACAAAAATACTGGAAAGAAGCTATAAGTACAACTGTCTACACTCTTAACCGGGTACAGATCAAGAAAGGTACAAATCTGACACCCTATGAATTATGGTATGGGCATGCACCAAGTGTTAAATACTTTAGAATCTTTGGAAGCAAGTGTTACATATTGAAAGACAATAGGAATGGAAAGTTTGATGCCAAAAGTGATGAAGGCATATTCCTAGGCTAGTCCACAAAAATTAAGCTTATAAGTGTTTGAACTCTAACACTAACAAAATTGTGGAAAGTGTGAATGTAAAAATTGATGAGTATGCAGAAAGAAATGAAGCTGATAGCAAAAGAGAACCAGAAGATTATAGATCTTTTGTGTACATTAAAGAAATAAAAGAGGCAGGTAACATACTTGCACCTGAAGCTGAGTCTCAGGAAAGCAATGCCAAGCGACAAGAAATGATTGTTGAGCATTAGGAAAATAGTGCCAAGAGAGAACAAGAACATGTCATGCTACAAGATAATGCTGCCGAGTATCAGGAAGAGTTTGCCGAGCATTTAGAAGCTGAATTTGACAATCTTGTTGGGGAACCCGATGAAATAGAGGAGAAAAATGATGAACCTATTTTGGCAAAATATGTAAGAAGACATCACAAGCCTTCACAGATAATTGGAGATAAAGACACTGGAATTCAGACTGGAAGTAAGACCAAGGATCCAACATGCTTACTATGTGAGTTTGAACCTAAGACAACTAAAGAGGCATTAGAAAATGAAGACTAGATACAAGCAATGAATGAAGAAATTGACTAGATTGAGAAGAATGAAACCTGGACTCTGGTGCTGAGACCTATAGATAAAAATGTTATAGGGACAAAGTGGGTGTTTTGAAACAAGTTGAATGAAAAAGGTGAAATCACTAGGAACAAAGCTAGGCTAGTATGCAAAGGCTACACACAAGAAGAAAGAATAGATTATGGGGAGACATTTTCCCCTGTAGCTAGATTGGAAGGAGTAAGAACTCTGCTTGCATATGCTACTTATAAAGATTTCAAGGTATATCAAATGGATGTCAAGTCTGCATTTTTAAATGGTGTACTAGAAGAAGAAGTTTACATAGAACAACCAGAAGGTCTTATTGATCCAAACAAAAGACACATGGTATGCAAACTAAACAAAGCATTGTATGGATTGAAACAAGCTCCCAGAGCATGGTGTGAGAGGTTGTATAACTATTTGATGCAAATTGGATTTTCTAGAACAAATGACACAAGCAATATGTACTTGAAGGACGAAGAAGGAAAAGATATTCTATTGGCCAAAATTTTTGTTGATGACATTATTTTTGGTGGAAAAGATGCATTGTGTAAAAGTTTTTCAAAAGAAATGCAAACTAAATTTGAAATGAGTATGTTTGGTGAGATCAAATTCTTTGTTGGTTTACAAGTATATCAAATGAAGAAAGGAATTTTCATTACACAGTCTAAGTATGTTAATGAAATACTAAAAACTTTTGGAATGGAAGATGCTAGACCAGTGGGAACTCCTATGGTTATTGGACAAAAGTTATCTAAGAATGATGATGTTGCAGAAGTTAACCAGACTTTGTACAGATCCATGATTGGAAAATTGTAGTATGTTGTACATAGTAGACTAGATATTGCACTAGCTATTGGGATTGTGGCAAGATTCTCTGCCAATCCTAAGGAAACACACATGATGGTGGTAAAAAGAATCATGAGATAATTGAAAGAAACTGCTGACTATGGGTTATACTACAAGAAGAATGACAAATTTGAACTTAGAGTATACACTGATGTTGATTGGGCAGGAAATGTAGATGACAGAAATAGCACTAGTGGTGGAGCTTTCTTTCTTAGATAGCAATTAGTCTCCTGGACAAGCAAGAAACAAAATTGCATTTCCCAATCTACTGCTGAAGCTGAGTATGTTGCTGCTGCAGTAAACTATTCAAATTTGATATGGATAAAATAGTTGTTGATAGGCATGAAAGAAGAAATCACTGAACCTGTTGTTATTTTCTATGACAACAAAAGTGCCATCAATATTTCTAAGAATCCAGTGATGCACACTAATACCAAGCATATAGCAATCAAGTATCACTATTTGAGGGAATTGGTACAAGACAAGGAAGTCCAAATGGAATATGTGAATACAAAAGAACAATTGGTAGACATATTCACTAAAGCTTTACCTAAAGAAGCTCATGAGTATTTGAGAAGTCAATTAGGAGTCCTTCCCCTAACTGAGGCTGCCTAGTCAAGCTAGGAGCACTGCATCAAATATGCTACAATAGAATAATTGACAAATTGATGTAGAAGATTGTCACACTTTAGGACTGTCCTAGAGCTGTGAAGAAGAAGAAAAGACAACAAATCAGTCATAAGCAAGATGACACAGAGAGAAACACAGAGATGCACAAATATATCTACATCTGTTGGATGTAAGTTTTAGTTGTTGCTTTGGCATTTTTGTCAAAGAGGGAGATTGAACTAAAATGATAATATAACACATGAACTGAAGAGTGGGGATGATGAACAAAAATGAAAGATCAGGATAGAGGGAGATCTAGATACTTCTAACGGTCATAAAAGTGAGATTCACAGATTCTGAATTAGAATGAAGCTAAGGATATTATAAAATTTTCTCTGATGGACAGATAAGTTTTTTGGATTTCTTGATAATCCATGTGTTATTTAGGTGATATCATATGGTGTTGCCATCAATGCCAAAGAGGGAGATTGTTGGAAATTGCAATTGAAGCAATTGTTGTATTGTTATTGATGTCAAACCTTAACTGGTAAGATTTTTGCTACTTAGGAAAGTACTATATCTATTGTGAGAAGGGAAAGAAAGGATGGTAATAATAGCACCTAGGGAAAGGTTGAGTTATCTTGATACTACAAAGTGTACTTGACTATGTTGTACAATGATGGGACAATGTATTGTTTATCTTAGTAAGATTGAAGACTAAATTGGTAGGCTTAACTGAACAAAAATGAAGAAATCATGTTTAAGTCGAGTTATGTTAGTGTCGACCGAGTATCAGTTAATTGCTGAGGAAGACAATATATGTTGAGGAAACAGTTTTAGTAGTGACCGAGCGGATGATCATAGTATTGACCAAGCATCAGCATTTTTATATTTGAAGAGAATTTAGATTTTCTAGGGGAATGGACACTAAAGTGGTTACAAAAGTGTGACCTAAATTAAAAATGGGGTTATGCAATTTTTGACTCTATATTTTTCCCCCACTTAGTGGGTTTATGAATCTAAATAAATATGCATGCTAAAGGAAGTGTACTAAAAGAAAATAACATCATAATACCAAAAGGATACTATAGAGGAAGCATATAGCTCTTTTAACTACAAAAGAAGGCCCCTAGGGTGAAGACTTGCAAGAAAAATGCATTAGAGAAATAAGGTTGCATAAGACAACAAGGTTAGAACATGAAAGCGACAAATCCAAGGGGTTAGAACAAATAACATACAAACTAAAAGGTTTGGGTTAGCAATGTTAAAGAGACTTGATGAAAAATATTATCTTAATAAAATGCATCATCCCCAAAATATAAGAAACAACAAATAGAGGAATTCTAAACTAGGAGAGAATAAGTTAGGATTGATTTCTTCAAGGAAGAATGCGACCAATAGATAGGGAAGAAACCAATGTTAAAGAGACACCACATGACTAAGACACTAGCTTTCTCTATTGTTAGAGGTCATGTAGACAATCACAATTAGTAGAACCAACATTACTATAGAGGAAAGAAACTACCAAAAAAGACACTCAATGTAACTAACTTTGCTAGGGAAGAGGGTCACTATTGAGGAAATTACACCGGTATGGGTAGAAAATTGTGTTATGTTAGATATCTATAAAATAGGACAATTTTGATTGTGCTCTAACATTCATAGTGAATGCTAGATATGCATGTGATAGGGAGGCTTTAGATGGTGCGCCAAAATGTGTACCAATTGATAGATAGGTATGTGATAGGGTGGCTTTAGATGGTGCACTAAAATGTGTAGTGAATGCTAGATAGGCATGTGATAGCATGGCTTAAGTCATGCAGATACTCATAGTGTCAAGCTAGATAGGTGTACGATTTGGAAATATTTGATAAGATAGTGGATTAGGCCCCATAAAGGAAAATACAATAGATAGTGGATTTGGCACCACAAAGGTAGATAAGTCAAGATAATGGATTGGTCCCTATGAAGGAAGGTAAGAGAAGATAGTGGATTGGCCCCCATTAAGGCAGATAAGACAAGATAGTGAATTGGCCCCCACGAAGGCAGATGAAATAAGATAAGATCTTAAGATATATATGTAGAAAAGATAAGATAGAGGTAAAACTCAATATCACTTATCATGAATAGAAGAATAAGTAGGTCTATCAATAAGAGAATGATCGATGCCACCTAATTCATGAAGTTATTGTATTTTATCTTTCAAGGCCTTGCATCTACTAGTAGAATGACCCAACACTTGATGATGTGCACAAAAAGAGTGTCTTACTTTATTGTTCATGTAATGGAGATTCTTACATTTTGGAGGAGGAAGAGTGATCAAGTGGGATTTGAGAAGCTATAACAACATATGCTCTTATTTAGATAAAGAATGAGGAGCAAGAAGCAACCCTTTCTCTTGTGAATTAAGGTTTGACTGCTCATAAGAAGAGGACATAGAGATGTTGGATGATGGAAGAGTGAATGAAGACAAAGGAGAAGCTTGGTAAATTAAACCCATCATATAAGAGTGAGGCTTCAATTCCAAAGGGACCTTGACTCAAGTTGTTCCATGCATCCAAGGCCATTTTATTTATATTCATGCATATAAAGAATATTGAATCCTGGACCATAATGTGATTGTAATTCCTCAAGTGGGGGAGGATCAATATTATTGGCATAGTTGATAGAGTTAACATTATCCTATGATATAAAAGAGTAATCATCCTCAATAAAAGGTGTGAAAAAAATCTTTGGAATGTCAAGGAGGATAGGGTTGATTTTATATTTTCTAGTAAGGGAGCTTGTAGAATTCAAAGGACCCTGATCGTCCCTGAGACATGCATTCAATTGAGAAGGAAATTTAGCACCATCCTTAGGATTAGGAATTAATGATGGTGCAATAGTACTTGATGATGATGAAGAAATTGAATTTTTAAAAGTAGTACAACTTGAATATTGATTAGCCTTACCCTCAAAATAATAGTGGAGGGATGTAGGATCGATTTTTATTGTAACTACTTGATCATTATGAATAAATTTCATAGATTTATGCAATGTAGATGAGATTTCACCCATAGAATAAATCCATGGTCTACCAAAAAGAAGATTTTATTGTACACTACCTAGTATTACATGTACTAGAGTAGGTAAAGTAATGGGTCTAAGGTGCAGAGGGAGTGTTATACTACCTAGAGATTTTTGACCAATATTTTTGAACCCATGAATTGATAGAGAAGTAGCAAGAGAACTTGGATCCATTTTGATTTTAGGTAAAATATCACTTCTAAAAACATTGATTTCTAAACCAGTATCAGCGAGAGTATGTCTAATACCAATGTCTTTAAAAAATAAACTATCATTAATGGATCATCTTGATCTCATACTTCAGTGGATGGAATTTCATGATAATAGAATATAATATCTAGAGTACCAGATAATATACAATCCAATATAGAATTTTCATCACTAAGTCTAGTGGAAGATGGCATAAGGATCTTTTGTAGAGAATCCTGAAGATACTATGATAAAGGGAAGAAGTTTCAAGAAGATCCCAAAGAGAAATCTTAGTGGGACTAACATGAAGTTGCTCAATATGATCACACTCTACTAGGGAATGATATAATATTTTAGGAGTAGATGAAATAATAGGTTGAGAAGGCAGAAGAGGTGTAGGAACATTAATTCTTTGTCTAATTTCACTAGTATGATAAGTTTGAGCTACTTTTTGATAATTAGTAGCCATAGACTTCTCAAATTTTGGAGATAGACAACAATCAGAGAAAGGACGCGTAGGATGAACCATAGAAGTATCACATTTAGTGGTCATAACTTTATTTTACTTTGGTTGTGGGTCTTCTCTATTAACATATTTTATTGGTCTCTTAATATTTTTAGGGGCGGAAAAGACAACAATTACATTAACATATTTCTGACAACTTGTGAAAGAATTATTTGAACAAATATTCTCATCATCGACTCATGGGAGTTCAAATGTGAGATGAGATTCCTTATTTACTAGTGTCTTCTCTAGAATAAAATTCATTTGAATGAAGAGATGGTAAAGTAACATTAAGAAAATTATCAATGATCTCACCCTCTTGCATTGAAATTTCCTTACAAGTAGAAGAAACTTCAATAGTGGGGTCAACGAAGAATAATAAGAAAGGAGAAAAGAACTCACTTTCATAAAATTGCATGAGAAGCTTTTGAAGTTTATTAATGAAGTTGGAAAGATATATAAAGAAACACAATATAGAGTTCATTTTTAAGTAGAGATATAAACTAGTCAGTTGAAGGCTGATCTATATCTCTTTTGATGGCATAGAATGGGGTTTGGGGAGGTGCCCCCAAAAAAATTATGGGAAGGGGGAACCTATGAATTTTCCTTTTTTAAAAAGGTATAAGGAATACCCAAAGGAATGATAAAGAAGACTTTGAAAATAATGAAGGAAGAGTGTTCATGTCAGGTTCACCAAAATGTAAGTGTAAATATGACCCTGCCAAAGGAAAACTATATTTCCTTGAGAGCCAGGTTCGCAACATACACTTAGATATCTCCAACTAGTTAAACTAGTGGAAATATCTTATTATAGATAAAGAGAGAATATTATAGTTGTAGAAATGAGAGGACCAGATGACAAAGAGTCTTCAGTCCAAATTTGAGATTCTAGGTTGAGGACACCAACACGACATGTGGACATCTATGCAACACGATGTAGTCCTCTATGGAATGCAATAAAAAATACTTAGAACATGAAGAAAATCTAGGTATGTCCTTTAGATAAACCTCGTACATTTGAAAATCTCCAATAGACCTACACACAATCAAGAGAGAAAAAATGTTTGGGGCTATTCAGAGACTTGCCTCAGTTAAGTCCCTAATTTAGTGTTTCCACCTCTACAATAGCCAGATGGATAAATACATTTAAAAGATAAATAAATGATAATATAATAAAAACAAACTCCGCTTAATGGAGGAAAACCCCTATTACATAAGATATAAAAATAGAATCAATCCTTGCTAGTGGAGAAAAACCCCTATTGCATGAGATATATTATAGACAAAGGATGTGATAAATCCAAATATTTTCAAAGACACAAGTGAGATAGAATAATTTTACCAAATATGTCATAAGAAATCATTGTAGCAAGTAAGAGAGAAAGAGAGCTATGAAATCTAAGACAATGCAAGAGTGCAAGAGAGATTCTCCCCAAAGAGAGAGAGAGAGAGAGAGAGAGAGAGAGAGAGAGAGAGAGAGAGAGAGAGAGAGAGAGATAGAGCTTTAATGGAGGTGAAAGCATGGATTTAAAAGGGGAAAAGAGGTTTACAGGTCATTCTAGAAGATTCTGGGCCATTCTATCAATAAAGTGTGTGACAAGTGGAAAGCATGTACAAAATTGACATTTGAACGTGTTACCCTAATTTTTTAACGTGGAATTTTTAAAAGTTTTCACTTTCCCAAGTCATAGTTTTGTTATTGAAACATATCATGACTTTAGTCTTTATGTTTGCCTTAGTACGTAATTTTGAACGTTCAGATTGAACCCCACAGTTCAAAGGTTCAAAATTTCAAAAGTTCAAAGATTCAAACGTTCAAGAGTTCAAGGTTCACTCAACTTAAACCTCTACTAAATGTAAATTTTGAAAGTGTAACGAAAGTTGGCAGATATTGAACTTGAACCATCGTACTTATTTTTTCTTTAAAGTTCAAGGTTCATCACGCACAAGAATGTAAAGGAAAAGTGATTAATGAAGGAGAATGATTGAAAGATGAAATCTTTAATTTTGAACCTTTTGATTGAACCCGTGGCTCAAAGGTTCAAGGTTCAATGGTTCAGTCTTAGACAGACCAATTCTACACACATATCCATCAATCTAAAAATGTATCCAAAAAAAATTGCAGATTATTTAGGTCTGAGGACAACCCACCTAATGATTTGGTCTTAAATGTTTCTAGAATTAATTTTATAACCATGTGAGCTTATATGATATATTATTTTAATACTTTCTCAATGCAACAAAATGGTTGGCAGAGTCAGCTTGCAAAGGAAGTACCTCGACTTTGTGAGCTGTTAAAAAAGGTTAAAAAACCATCTATAATTTTAATTATCATAACTTCTCACAAATTTTCACGGCCCCAAAATACTTGGTTAACATGTGAATTTAATAAAAAATACTTGTAGGTGAAATTTAAAAATTTCTCTCTTTTATGTACTGTAAAATGAATAAAATGTAATGGATTAAAATGGTTTGGTGTGTGCAAAAATGTATGATAACAAAGTGTAAGGATGTAAATATGTGATGGAAAATGATATGGACATACAAACTTAATAAAATAGGAATACTTATCTTGAAAAGAGGCTGATGTAGAAATCACTATTTTCTGATGTCTGTGTTCAATTTCAGGGAATTCTATAACCTGATCCAGCCTGGAAATGTAGAGATAGAGAAAACCCCCAAAAATTATGTCTTTTGTAGCAAGGTCGACCTTAACCTTAGGATCGGGATACAATCTTACCCCGGGGTACAATCTTGACCCCCACTGAAAGTCATCCTTGACTTGAAATAGCTCCGACAAAAATTCTATTCACAGATCCTAGAAGTTTTCCGAAAAGGGTACCCAGATCTAAATTGCAATTCATTGTCCTGCACCTGTACCTACAAGCAAAAGAGAATTTGTTGTTGGGATGAGGGGTTTCCCTTG
Organism: Chamaecyparis obtusa; assembly: GCA_027943335.1. Classification (NCBI taxonomy): domain Eukaryota; kingdom Viridiplantae; phylum Streptophyta; class Pinopsida; order Cupressales; family Cupressaceae; genus Chamaecyparis; species Chamaecyparis obtusa. The sequence goes on along the minus strand of BSBK01002247.1, from coordinate 757,164 downwards.
GTCAAACCCTAGTTTGGAATCAACCTTAATAATGAATTTGAAATGGAGAATGCTAGCAAGTAGTAGAAGTAGATCTAACAACGAAGCTATGATATTCAATAGATATGCAATTGTATTTCAAATGTAAACAAGTATTTTGATATGAAAGCTTGGACTCAACACTAAAAACCATAAATGTAAATCAAAACCTCCATGATTGCATGCTTAGAATCCACCTTGAGGGAAGAATGAATGGATCTTGAAGATGAACAAAGGATCTTGAAGGAAGATCATACCACCATGATGAATAGATCTAGGGTTTGAATGATGAATCTTGAATGCTTGAACCAAATTTCTTCAAAGGCTTGAATACTTGAATCCTTGATCTTCAATAGAGAACTTGAATGTTTGAATGTATGATAATGGCTTGAATGCTTCCTTGATTAAAAATGCTTGCTTGATTGTGAATGTCTCCTTGAGTGTGATCTCATGAAGTTGCTTGGTAATGGATGTCAAAATGAGAGAGGAAGGCTTCCTTTTATACTAGTCTAGGGCACGAACTTCTAGAGAGGCCAAAATAGGAGAATTAAATTCCAATTAAGACTTAACCCCTAGAAATGGACCTAGATTAAATATAATTTAAGAATTTACCATTTTAAAATCCGAAATAGTCAACCCGAAAGTGGGAAAACAAATCTTTCCGAAACCCGACATCTGGAAATCATGGAATCTTGAAATTTGGACCTTGGGTCAAGGTCAAGGTTGAATTTGACCTATTTCAGAGTTGAGGGTGACCTTGACCTAGAAGGTTGACCTTGATCCTGAAGTCAGAGATTTAAGGATCTCAGTCCATAATGCCAAAAAAGTGCAGAATGAGGGTGGAAAAAGCGGGAGAGTGAGGAGAAAATCCAGATTCAAGCCAAGGACCTAATTGAGGCATTTGACATGACCCCACATTACCTACTTGGAGGGATAAATGTTCTTAACATGGAAGTGCTTCCATTTTAAGACGATACATTAAGCCCCCACTTTAGCAAGAGTATGGATTCAATGCAAACTCTTGGTAAGGGAGAAGAAAGAAGAGATCCAAGTGGATTCAGAATGAGATAAAATAACACTTAGCTAAGGACACAAGCCACCAAGCTAAGGATTCTAACTCAACATACACGCACGAGGGTGCAAAAATAAAAACAAAAAGACACAAAAGAGGGGTTAGTACTAAAACAAACCCAAATCAACTAGTAGAGGAAACCTTGCTAAGAAATGTTTCCTATACTAATATCATATTTGGAAAGCTATCATAAAAGCATAAATGATTACATAAGAAAGACAAGAGAAACACTATAAATAACATAGCTTCATGATCCAGTCCTACTAGCATGAAAGTGAAAAGAGAGAAAAGAGAAAGTGATTACCTCGCCTAGTAAGATGCCCACCTTATCGTGAATCACCAAGGAGGGAGAGCCAAACAGGTGGCCAAACCTAATAGCTCATCCATAAATTATGCCCTGAAATTATAATGCATCTTCTGACAGCTTCTAGAATACCCATAGATCCATCTTCTTGTATCACCATGGATATAAAATGTGTTCCCCCTCAGGATTTAGAAACTTATGTGTGTTACCTTCAGAAGATTTAGCATATTGAAAATTAAAAAATGCATGTCTCTTTAGGATTTAGCAACTTATGTGCGTTACCTTCAGAGGATTTAGCATATTGGAAATTGAAAAATGTGTGTCTCTTCAAGATTTAGCAACTTATGTGCATTACCTTCAGAGGATTTAGCATATAAATGAAAAACTATAGTACAAGGGAGACCCTATATATGCCCCCCTCCTTATTGTGGCTGTCTACTAGACATGATAAGAAAGAGAAAGAGGATACCTACTTCACAACGTAAGGAGATATCCTGTTAAAAACAATGTATAATATATTCCTAGCGAAGGGCATTGACCCCTACATCCAAGAGTATAGATAATCGTGAAAAGGATATGTCACTCATGGAAAAAGGATCCTCAAAGAAAGATATCTTATCGACAAGACCCCCACCATAGAGGAGTGCTTTTAGATAAAATATCATCTTTCAAAGATAAACCAGGCGAGAATAAAGATTTAATCACCAAGCTATTGGAAATATATATGTAGTAACTGAGAGGGGGGGGGTGAATCAGTTAACCATAAAATATTACCACTGATCCCTTAGATGTCCTATTAAATTATTTACTGCTGACATATAGAGAAATGCTAAAACTCGGTAATTGCAGAGTGTTAATTATAACTGTTCTTAAGCATTCATCAGTGATTAACATGCATGAATAAAGAAAATACCATGAACACAAGAGACACCAAATTTAACGTGGAAACCCAATATGGGAAAAACCACCAATGTAACTAGTTACTAATTTTCACTCTTCTGAACTGATGCCCTGTTAGGAGCCAACCTGGTAAAAGGTTACAAAACACACTATTAGGTGTGACCTTGTTAGAAGATTTAATCACCCTGCTAGGAGTGGCCTTGTAAGAGGTCTTGAAACAATTCAATAGAACTGTCACCTTGTTAGAGGATTTACAAAATGGCTGTTAAACCAACTCAGTTAGGAGATTTTGAAATCACTACTACAATGGTAAGAAAGTAACAATGAAGTGACCTGAATAGTGATGCAGCTGAATTGCTGATTACAGATCTCTGTTCTGCTTCACTAGATCCTTCCTGATCAAATATATCTCTGCTGCTCTTCAAGGATATCTAACCATCCTTCAAAATTCGCTCATACTATTCTTCTCTTTCTTCTTTTTTCTTGCTCATAATTCACAACTTGACCTTCTATATATATACCATTCAGATTGTCAAGTTGGCACTAATAATTATTACAAACATCTCTAATCATTACAATAGTCGGCTGGAATAAACCAACTTTATTTCTAAAATTGACAAAATCCTTTACTGGGCCGACCTTTCTTGATAAACATTATTCCAAAAAAGATTTCCTTTGGCGACTGAGAGTACTCAGTAAGTACTATGAATTCTTCAACATCCTTTGGAGACTGAGTGAACTCGGTAGACACTAACTTTCCTTCGATAACCGAGGAAGCTCGGTTAACACTGTTTTCTGCCATACTTTTCTTTTGACACTTGAGAGGTCTCAGTAGACACTGGTAACTACTTTGCTGACCGACTGAGCTTGGTAGACACTGGGAACTGCTTTGTTGACTGACTGAGCTGATAATTGATATGACATCTGTGTGACATCAAAGACAACACGTAATCATTCCAACAATCTCCTTCAGACAATTGTATCCAATAATCACCCTCTTTGGCATTGATGGCAACACAATATGTCATAGCACAATGAAATTTCACAGCAAACATAGAATAAGGAACATATCCTTAGCTTCATTCTGATTCTCATCTCTGTCTGTCAGCAAACTTCTCTCTTTGACAGAAAACTCTCCCTCTTTTTTTTTTTTAAAAAAAAAAACCTCTTTCTTAGAAATTTCATGAAATAATGTCAACAAACAACAAACTCTCCCTCTTTGACAACACATGCCAAAGATAACACACTTCCGTTGAATACCAATGTACCTTAAGTACTGATTCATATGCAATGATTCCTTGACTATGCTGCATCAACTGACTGATCTTCAATATGCTTTGGTTGATGCATTACTAAAACTCAATTTAGTGAGCCTCGGATAGGGGAATGACCCCTAACTTACCTCTTAGATACAAGAATGCATCCTTAGGTAGTGGCTTGGTGAAGATATCCCTAACTTACCTCTTAGATACAAGAATGCATCCTTAGGTAATGGCTTGGTGAAGATATCTGCAATTTGTTCTTTTGTATGAACATATTCCAATCTGATTTCCTTGTCCTGCACCAATTCTCTGACAAAGTGATATTTTATAGCAATGTGTTTGGTTTTGGAATGCATTACTGGATTCTTTGAAATACTTATTGCACTTGTATTATCACAGAACATAACAACTGGTTCTTTGATCTCAACTTTCATGCCTTCCAATAACTATTTGAACCAAACAATATTAGAGCAGTTTACTATTGTAGCAACGTATTCTGCTTCTGTTGTGGATTGGGATGTGCAATTTTGCTTTTTATTGGTCCAAGATACTAACCTTTTGCCAATAAAAAATGCTCCACCACTTGTACTCTTTTTGTCATCAATGTTTCCTGCCCAATCAGCATCAGTAAACACTTTTAAGTCCAGATTGCCTCCAAATTTATACCACAAGCCATAATCTTCAGTTCCTCTCAAGTACCTCAAGATTCTTTTGATTGCCATCATGTGATTTTCTCTGGGTTTTGCAAAGAATCTTGCTACTATACCAACTGATAAGGCAATATCAAGCCTTGTATGTACTACATATTGTAATTTTCCAATCATTGATCTGTATAAGGTCTGATCTACTTCTTTTGAATCATCATCTTTGGTAAGCTTCATTCTAGTACACATGGGTGTACCAACTAGTTTTGAATCTTCCATACCAAACTTCTTAAGTATTTTCTTGATGTATTTTGACTGAGTAATGTAGATACCATTCTTGCTCTGCTAAATTTGAAGTCCAACAAAGAATTTTATTTGACCAAACATAGACATTTCAAATTCTTTGTTCATTTGCTCTGAAAATTCTTTGCACTGATCATCATTCCCTGTAAACATAGTATCATCCACAAATATTTTTTCCAAAACAATTTTGTTATCTGGTCCTTCTTTGATGTATAAATTACTATTGTCATTGGCTCTTTTGAAATCAATCTGAGTTAGATAGTTATGTAATCTTTCATACCATGCTCTAGGGGCTTGTTTCAGACCATACAGTGCTTTGTGTAACTTGCAGACCATATCCCTTTTGTCTGGATCCATAAAACCTTCAGGTTGCTCAATGTAGACTTCTTCATCAAGAATACCATTGAGAAATGCAGATTTTATATCCATTTGATATACCTTAAATCCTTTATGTGCTACATATGCAAGTAGAGTCCTTACACCTTCTAATCTTGCAATAGGAGCAAAAGTCTCTCCATAATCTATACATTCTTCTTGAGAATATCCTTTACATACCAATCTTACTTTGTTTCTTGATACTTGACCATCTTCATTCAACTTATTTCTGAATACCCATTTTGTCCCAATTACATTTTTATCTTTAGGCCTAGGTACAAGAGTCCATGTCTTATTTTTCTCTATTTTCTCTATTTCTTCATTCATAGCCCAATCCAACTTTCATTTTCCAATGCATCTTTGACATTTTTAGGTTCAAAATCAGCAAGTAAACATGTACCTTTTAGTTTATTCCTTGTCATAGTGCCATCTGATTTGTTTCCAATAATCTGATCTAGTGTATGATGCTTCCTGACATACTTGGCCAATACAAGTTCCTTTCTTCTTGAATGAGTTACATTGTCATCTTCTTGAATTTCATCTTCAGGTTCAGTTTTCTCGGGCTTGGTAGATATTTGCTCGGTAACTTCAGGCTGAGACTTAGTTTCTTGTGACTCAATCTGAATTTCTTCTTGTGACTCAGTTACTATACTGGGCTCGGTTGATGTAGTCTCCTCATTGACAGATGTGTCTGGCAATGTATCAAGTTCAATGTAAACAAATCTTCTGTAATCCTCTGGTTCCCTTTTGCTTTCTTCTTTAGTCTTTTCTACAAACTCATCTACTTTCACATGTGCACTTTCTATGATTTTATGAGTAGACAAATTTAGACATTTATATGCCTTACTTTTGCAAGAATATCCCAAAAATATTCCTTCATCACCTTTTGCATCAAGTTTGCCTTTTCTAGATTCTTTCAAGATGTAACATTTACTACCAAATACTTTTAGGTAACTTACATTGGGTTTATAGCCATACCATAACTCATAAGGAGTTTTGAATGTGTCTTTCCTCAACTGTACTCAGTTCAAGGTATGAACTGCAGTGCTAATAGCTTCCTTCCAGTATTTCATAGCAATGTTCTTTTCAATCATTAGAGTCCTTGCACAATCCATGATAGATCTGTTCCTCCTTTCAGCTATTCCATTCTGCTCAGGAGTTCTTGGAGCTGATACCTATCTTTTGATTCCTCTTTCAATGTAGAAATTATTGAATTCATGGGAGATGAATTCACCACCTCTATCTGATCTCAAGCACTTCATTCTTTTTCCTATTTCTTTTTCTACTCTTGCCAAATACCATTTGAATTTCTCAAATGCTTCTGACTTTTCTCTTAAATACATAACAGTCATCATTCTAGAGTAATCATCAACAAAGAGAATAAAGAATTTTTCTCCAGTATAGCTTTCAATTCCAATAGGTCCACATAAGTCAGTATGCACAATATCCAAAATATCTTCAGACTGATAGTTTTTACTTTTAAAGCTAGTCTTTCCCATTTTACCAATCTGACAATTCTTGCATAGACCAATATCAGGTTTCTTCAAAGTAGGAATACCTCTTACTTTCTTGAATTTTCTTATTTTCACCATATTATCAAAATTTACATGACATAACCTTTTGTGCCATAACCAACTTTCTTCAATTTGAGCAATAAAACATGAGCATTCACCGAGATCAAGATAAAATAGGTTACCTTTGGTTTGTTTGCCTGAACCAATCAATTTTCCTTTGTCATTCAGCAGTCTTGCTTTGCCATTCATGAATTCAACCTTGAGTCCATTGTTGATTAGCTGTGCTACACTTAGAAGATTATGTTTTAGTCTTTCAACCCAATATGCATTATCACATATAAGTTCTTTGTTTAATGAAATTCATCCTCTTCCTTTTATACAACAAGGTTCATTATTTCCAAACCTTACACTACCACCATCATAGTCTTCAAAATGTTCAAACTTAGTTTTGTCACCAGTCATATGATGTGAGCATCCACTGTCTATAATCCATGTATAATTTTTGCTTATAGGAGAGATAAGTTCCATCTCATCTTCATCATCATCAGATTCATCTTTTACAACAATGAAGACAATTTCTTCTTCACTATCAGAATCCTTAGCCAAAAAACATGTTTTCTTATCTTTATCCTTGAATGACTTGAAATTTTTCTTGCCATTGTACTTGTGACCTTTCTTCTCATCTTTGCTTTGTTTGTTTGGGCACCTAGCTGCAATATGACCAATTTCTTCACATGAAAAATAGATTAAGGGAGTTTTACCTTTGTATTTACCTCTGCCTCTAGTATATTTCTTTGCAAGTAATGCTTCAATAACTTCAAGATCACTGTTTGAACTTTCCTCTGATTCTTCTTCACTTTCTGACTAGATTTTCTTGCCCTTCTTAAGTGAGAGTTTGGCCTCAAATGCTGATTCAATATTTTTAGAAGTTGGAACATAGTGATCATAGTTGTCCAATTCAAAAGCTGTCAATCTTCCAACTAAGGCATCCAAAGTTATATTGTGATTTTGTTCACATCTTCTTTCTTGAATAGCAGATACTCTTATTGCATAGATAGGAAGCAATGTTATAAGAACCTTACTTATAACAGTTTCATCATCAATTTTTCCTCCAGAAGCTCTGATTGCACTAACACTCACCTTGATTCTTTCAACATATTTTGCAATGTTTTCATCTTCTTTCATCTTCATCTGATCAAATTGTCCTCTTAGGCTTTCTGCTTTGGCTCTTTTCACATTGTCATCACCACCATAAATTTTCTTCAGCGTGTTCCACATTTCATAGGTAGTTGTGTAGTCTTTAATCTCATCAAATTCTTCATAGCTAAGGGCTGATGCAATATCTATCATCATGGTGTTATGGTTCTTTTTCTCGGCAATGTCTTCAATAGTTAATGTGCCAGTAGGAATAGTATATTCTTGATTAATATATTTGCATCCTGAATCACCAATGGAAGCCATATGAAGTCTCATGAGACCTTGCCATGCTAAAAATTTATCTCTGTTGAGCCTCGGAATTTCTCTCTTGTAAGACATCCTGATCTTTAGCTTAGGTCCTTAAAACCCTTCCTGCAAGCACCAAAAGCTCTGATACCAATTGTTGGAAATATAGATGTAGTAACTAAGAGGGGGGGGGGGGGTGAATCAGTTAACCAAAAAATATTACCACTGATCCCTTAGATGTCCTATTAAATTATTTACTACTGACATACAGAGAAATGCTAAAACTCGGTAATTGCAGAGAGTGTTAATTATAACTGTTCTTAAGCATTCATCAGTGATTAACATGCATGAATAAAGAAAATATCATGAACACAAGAGACACTAGATTTAACGTGGAAACCCAATATGGGAAAAACCACCAATGTAACTAGTTACTAATTTTCACTCTTCTGAACTGATGCCCTGTTAGGAGCCAACCCGGTAAAAGGTTACAAAACACACTGTTAGGTGTGACCTTGTTAGAGGATTTAATCACCCTGCTAGGAGTGGCCTTGTAAGAGGTCTTGAAATAATTCAATAGAACTGTCACCTTGTTAGAGGATTTACAAAATGGCTATTAAACCAACTCGGTTAGGATATTTTGAAATCACTGCTACAATGGTAAGAAAGTAACAATGAAGTGACCTGAATAGTGATGCAACTGAATTGCTGATTACAGATCTCTGTTCTGCTTCACTAGATCCTTCCTAATCAAATATATCTCTACTACTCTTCAAGGATATCTAACCATCCTTCAAAATTCGCTCATACTATTCTTCTTTTTCTTCTTTTTGCTTGCTCATAATTCACAACTTGACCTTCTATATATATACCATTCAGATTGTCAAGTCAGAACTAATAATTATTACAAACATCACTAATCATTACAACAGTTGGCTAGAATAAACTAACTTTATTTCTCAAATTGACAAAATCCTTTACTGGGCCGACCTTGCTCGGTAAGCATTAATTCAAAAAAGATTTCCTTTGGCAACTGAGAGAACTCGGTAAGTACTGCAAATTCTTCAACATCCTTTGGAGATTGAGTGAACTCAGTAGACACTAACTTTCCTTCGATAACCGAGGAAGCTTGGTTAACACTATTTTCTGCCATACTTTTCTTTTGACACCCAAGAGGTCTCGGTAGACACTGGTAACTGCTTTGCTGACCGACTGAGTTCGGTAGACACTGGGAACTACTTTGCTAACTGACTGAGCTGACAATTGATATGACATCTGTGTGACATCAAAGACAACATGTAATCATTCAAACAATCTCCTTCAAAAAATTGTATCCAACACAAGCCCCCTGAAATCAAGAGGAAGAGGAATCTTTGAAATGAGGGAAACAACTCTAATCACCAGAGAAAGGGCAAGAGTTTATAATGAACATAATTTGCAAAATAGAGAAGAGGTGATGACCTAGGACAACAACCTCTCATATAAAAGGATATCCATAGTCAAAACATCGGTCAGTATAATGAAATAATATTTCAAGATAAACAAATGCCACTAAGCTAAGGAAAGAAGATCCCTAGACAAAGAGAAAGAAGGAAGAACCTTGCCTCCCAGGGATGAAAGCAAGGGACATCTTTGCAAAACAAATGTCTTAGAAAAGATATCTTGAATATATAATAAAATCTATGGATGATTATAAACATAATACAAGAACCATAGAGAAAAAGGGAAGAAAGAATACCAATTACACCCAGGATAAAATATATGCCAAGAGCCTAATGGATTCTATAAGACTAGATTACATGCCTCTTGCCCCCCCAGTCTTGAGAAAAGAGAAGAAGAAATCTATATTATATCAGAATGAGGGGTATCGCCTATATCAAAATTATGAAGGAATTTTAAAACTGCACGAGAGTGAGATATAATTCCTAAAGCAGCTCTTTCCCTAACATATAACTTGAAATTCTTACAATCAGCAAGTAAATGTGTATTACTACAATGAAAAGGACATTTGTATTTGAATAAAGTATCTTTCGGTATAGGTTTAAAGATTTATTTCTTGGAATTCATCAACTAAACATACACCTTCTTAGCTACATCTTGATGAATATTAGGGTTATCTAAGGTAGGTGTAGGGAGAAGAGGACAATGATCAACATCAACCACCTTGAATTGAGAGTGTGAAAAACCAACACCATGCATATCTTGTTTAGGGGTTATATGAACCAAAAATTTAATACCATGCTCATTAACTCCAAGCCCTAAACCTCTATAACCTTGTTTAGTCATCATATTGAATCTTGTAGTGTACATATCATGTAAAGCTTCTACAGGAGGTGATTGTTTATCATGTTCATGAGTAAAGGTTGTATAAGGTGGAATAATAGGTTTTGAAGAAGTTTCTTTACCCTTTCCTTTAATATCATCATGAATCAGAGGAGAAGATAAGTCAAAGAACTCTTGCACATCTACATCATGAACTATAGCTTGAATCCCATCATAAGTATGGGAAGAACTAAGATTAGCAAATGGAGAATTAGGCATATTAGGCATTGGATTAGGATTAGGAAGGTTAGGAATCAAATTAAGGATGATCAGATTAGGATTAGGAAGAATAGGAGATGGTGTATCATCTACCAAATTCTTCACATAATCCAAAAGAGTAATAAGTCTGCCACATAAATCTTTAATGAAAGTTTTGAAAGTAGGAAAGACTAGTATCAGTCAATTTCACAAAAGCATAGGCAAGTGCAAAATGAAGGGTCACCAACATAATGAAGTGAATGATACTCTCATAAACATCATAGGTATGGTAAAGATATGCTAAGAGAAGGGTAATAAATAAAATAATCACACACCAAAGCATCTTAAAAATCTTCATAGTAGATGAAATGCAAGAAATATTTTTGGATTTTGTTGAATATATAGATTTTTTTTTGTTTTGAATGTTAAAATGCAAGAGCATAAAAGAAATCTAATCTTGATGCAAGAAAACAAAAGATCTAACACCAAAAAGAAGGAATTGTCTATTGCGGGTTCACCAAAAATGTAAAATGAAGGTGAACACACAAGATAATACAAAGGGAAATCTAACACAATAGGGCATCTAAATCCAAAAAAGATAGGGGTTAAGTTTGTCAGGTTCATGAAAATGTAAAATGTAATGGATTAAAATGGTTTTGTGTGTGCCAAAATGTATGATAACAAAGTGTAAGGATGTAAATATGTGATGGAAAATGTTATGGACATACAAACTTAATAAAACAAGAATACTTATCTTGAAAAGAGGCTTATGCGGAAATCACTATTTTCTGATGTCTGTGTTGAGTTTCAAAAAATTTTGCAACCTGATTCGACCTGGAAATTCAGAGATAGAAAAAACCCAGAAAACTTTTGTCTTTCGGAGCAAGGTTGACCTTGACCTTAGGATTGGGGTACAATCTTACCCCAGGGTACAATCTTGACCCCCATTGAAAGTCATCCTTGACCTGAAACAGCTCTAACGAAAATTTTGTTTGTGGATCTCAGAAGTTTACTGAAAAGGGTACTTGGATCTGAACTGCAATTCACTGTCCCGCACTTGTACCTACAAGAAAAAGAGGATTTATTGTTGGGATGAGGGGTTTGCCTTGGTCAAACCCTAGTTTGGAATCAACCTTAATAATGAATTTGAAATGGAGAATGCTAGCAAGTAGTAGAAGTAGATCTAACAATGAAGCTATGATATTCAATAGATATGCAATTGTATTTCAAATGTAAACAAGTATGTTAATATGAAAGCTTGGACTCAACACTAAAAACCATAAATGTAAATCAAAACCTCCATGATTGCATGCTTGGAATCCACCTTGAGGGAAGAATGAATGGATCTTGAAGATGAACAAAGGATCTTGAAGGAAGATCATACCACCATGATGAATAGATCTAGGGTTTGAATGATGAATCTTGAATGCTTGAACCAAATTCCTTCAAAGGCTTGAATACTTGAATCCTTGATCTTCAATAGAGAACTTGAATGCTTGAATGGATGATAATTTCTTGAATGATTCCTTGATTGAAAATGCTTTCTTGATCGTGAATGTCTCCTAGAGTGTGATCTCGTGAAGTTGCTTAGTAATGGATGTCAAAATGAGAGAGGAAGGCTTCCTTTTATACTAGTCTAGGGCACAAATTTCTAGAGAGGCCGACATAGGAGAATTAAATTCTAATTAAGCCTTAACCCTTAGAAATGGACCTAGATTAAATATAATTTAAGAGTTTACCATTCTGAAATCTGAAACAGCCGACTCGGAAGCGGGAAATCAAATCTTTCTGAAACCCGACATTCAGAAATCATGGAATCTTGAAATTTGGACCTTGGGTCAAGGTCGAGGTCGAGGTCAACTTTGACCTAGGTTAGAGTCAAGGTTGAATTTGACCTAGGTTAGAGTCAAGGTCAACCTTGACCTAGAAGGTCCACCTTGACCCTAAAGTTAAAGAATTCAGGATCTCAATCCAAAATGCCAGAAAAGTGCAGAAAGAGGGTGGAAAAAGGGGGAGAGTGAGGAGAAAAGCCAGATTCAAGTCAAGGACCTACCTGAGGCATTTGACATGACCCCACACTACCTACTCGGAGGGCTAAACATTCTTAACATGGAAGTGCTTCCATTTTAAGACGATACATGTACACTAATTTAAATTTTTTTAATAATGTTTTAAATTAGTTTGAGAGCAACAATTAGAGGGGAATTATTTCATTTCCTTGATCAAGAAATAGTTATTAAAAATAAATTGAAAGTCTCAACAAGAGAGAGGCTATATATGTAATTGATAGAGAAAGAAAAGGGTTAATGATTCTTTTTTTTTCTATTGTGAAGAAGAGGGCAACATAATTCTTTAGGCTGCACAATTTTTATTTTACACAAATATGGAGTCTCTGAGCTCATTTTTGTGTTGAGAAATAACAGAGATACAAATTAATTTATGTGTTTATTTGTGTCTTCTTTAGATTGCAAATTCATGTGTGTTTATGTAATCTTTTTCAATGCAAGTTTTGTTATATCAACCTGTATGGATTATTAATTCTTAATCTTTGAATTTAAATTAATTAATCTGTTGAGAAGAATTGTTGCTTGTTCTTTTCTTTTTTCTCATCCATAAGTGTTAGAGAAGTGATCTGTGTGTTAATTTTTTTGCATTTATTTAATCCTAAATTTAAACTTTTACATCTATTTCATGGCTATGAGTATATGGTAATGTGCCTTCTTTTCTTTTTGGCTAAAGGCATACAATATATTTCCATTCATTGTATAACTTTTGAAGGTAGTTGCACCTTTTAAAATAAGTAGAGAGAACTTGTAGTTGACATTAAAAGTGACTCAAATGTTGGTTGTCTTTTATCTTTCAAATATGGGCATTGTGAGTCAAGTTTGAAGATATTTTAAGAAAGACAAATCTATTAACCAACAGATTTTTTGCAACTCTGCTAGGGAAGAAATTGAAGTGTTGGTGCGTTTTATATTTTTCCAAAAATTTGAAGGTGCCTCCCCGAGGATGGAGGTTGGTGACTTTGTGTTTTATTTAAAAATATCTTGGTAGAATAATTTCAGTGTGTGTTATGGCTTTGGTTGTAGCCCATCCATGGGTAGCTCAAATTGGACCTTTGGCTTTGCCCCAATACTCAACTTTACCTAAAAGATCAAGAGAATGCTTTCCTAAGTTTTCTAGAGATAAGCCCCAAGACCCAAATGATCATATTAAATAAGTTATTGTTTCTTGTGGAATTCTTGGAGTGCAACAAGATGTATTTGTGAGATTTTTTGTTGAAAGCCTCATTGGAAATGCTACATAGTGATTTCAAAATTTGGAATATGGATGTATTACTAGTTGAGATGATTTAAAGGTAAAATTTCTTGAAATATTTAAACATGTGGTTGATACTTATGAATTATTTTTGAATTTATTTCAAATTCAAAAGAAAGAAGAAGAATCTATTAGAGTTTTCATTGAAAGACTCAATCAGTGTTTTGGAAAAAATCCCTAAAAAATATCAACCAAGTGAAAGGAACTAGTTATGTGTGTTCATTGTTGTATTACACCCTGAGGTTAAGTTTTTATTGACACATAAGAAGGTGAAAAATCTAGAAGATGCACATAAAGAACTTGTTGAGATAGAGAATGATATGATTTTGAGTAGAATGAAATGCATGAGTAAATGTATTGTGAAAGTTTTAGGATCTGAAATTTACTTTCATAATCAAAACTTTTCTCAAGAAAGAATCTTGTCACAAAAGAAATAAAGCTAGTATCATCTATTTCTTATTGTCAAAAGTTGACTATTTTTAATGAAAAATATTTTTGAGCATCTTCTGAGACTAAGAATACAACTTCTAACATTGCAATCTAGTTTATTAATTTCTTCTAACATTGCAAGATTTTTGAGCATCTCCTACTTATCAGAGTTTATTATTTTCATGCTGATGGGTTTGATCCTTCTAAAGAAGTAGATGATCATGTCATTCAACCAAAAGAATTGGCGGCTTGCCCAACCACATCTACTATTAAAAAAAAAATTAATGATATGTATAATGAGGAATTAAACAAAAGTTTTTTGGAAAATTTTTCTTCTTTTGATTTCAAATCTTTCACATTTGAAATTTCTAACGCATTTTTTGCAAATGATCAAGAAAGCATAAAGGACTAGCATGGGGAAGAAATGGATAGCTGTGAACAACTGAATGTCGATATGAAAATAGATTATGAATCTTTTCAATTCATTTGCAGTGATGATGAAGGATACTTGCGGACTGAGTGTTTGGGAAATTATGGGAGTGTTAGAAAACAAGTGGAAGATGATGAATTATCTACTGTTGATACAATATCTCATATGCAAAAAGAATTTGAAACATTCAAATTTGGTGATGAGAATTTTGATAATAGATTGTACCTAGAAGAGTCAAGAAGTTACCCGATGTTGTAGTCTTTTTATTTTGAGAATGATATCATGTCATCTCTTTCTGAGAAACTAGCACATGAGGATGAGTGTTTCTTTCAAAATTGTTATAGAAGCTGCCCAGTTTAGAGTCTGGTTAATTATTTAGAAAATCTGCCACAATATTTTGATATGTTTAATGCAAATTTAGATCAACATGTACAACATAATGTCAAGGCATGTAATGTCCCCGCTAGGGAACCCATAAGGAATCAAGTCTTTTAACCTAAAATAGCAACTAACAATTTTTTTCTAACATTATATCATTTCATTATTACACTCACAAGTACATTCCTTAAGGTTGCCTTATTGATTTCATTTACTAGTACATAAGCATTGCATTAATATTCAAATTGAATTCTATTTCCTTTTTCTTTTCTTTTCTTTTACTTTTACATTTCAGAATATAAGAGAAAGGGTAATAAAGTAAACATTTCATTTACAACTATATCTCTTACTTCCTAAATCATTTTCATTTCTCTTTCCTACACATTGAATAACTATCCTTTTCAATTTTAATTAAACCTTAATATTCTGATACTACTTTTAATTCCACATAGAAGAGATAGAGAACTTAATTCAACATTACACTTTTCATTTCAACTTTTGAACTTTCAAAGATTATCCCTTGAAAACCCCTAGAACTATCCATCCTTGATTATATTGCTTTGTTCTTTCAAATACAATTTCTAATAATGAATCCAATTACAATAATAAGTAGATGAATGACCTAAGGCTTTACAAAATATCTTTACATCTTCCTTTTCAATAATACATGATACAAAATTGAGAGATATTTATCATTGCATGAAAACTGAATGCATCCAAGCCACGAACCATGAATAGTACCTTGGATGATATTTTCCACCCAACCATGTGAAACTAAGAAGTTCCACTCCCCATGCTAGGAGATAGAACCAAGATACTCACAAGGCCTAAAGCAACCTAGAGCTTTACAAAATCAAAAATTGAAACACAAATACAAGACATTAACAATTTATCACTTTACTAAGCACAAAGGTTAAGTTTCTAGCATATCCACTAGGTGAGTGTCATCACATATCCTATTTATTGGGATCCTCCCTGGCAACCATGTAACCCCAATACCCCCTTTATGAATAGGGATCCTCCTTGGAAGTTACCTATGATCTCGGTACTCCAACAGGACTATGTAGACTTAATTAGGTGTCTTTCATTATCTTTTGAATCCCTCCTTTCCCAAGTTCATTATTAGGTTATCACTTTTTACTAACCCACCCATAAGATCATCTGGCAACCACTTTAGGGTTCCAAAACCTATGGTGAGACACTCACCTAGGGTACCTAGTCCCCTACCCACATACAAAATCCATGAAACCATAAAGTACTTCAAAAGATTCATCTTGCAGGTCTAGGGAACCCTCTTGTGCACTTAAGCCACCAAAACGAGTCCTAGCCTCATAATATGAATACAAACATAAGCCAAGTACTGAAAAAAAACAAGTAACAGCTTTTAATACCAAAAAACCATATATGGACATACATAAGTGATAATAATTGCAACCCAATCATAAGGAACAAGTTATATAAGTCAAAAACCCAAAAACTGCCAATTTTGAGCCCCTAGAACCTACTAAAACCCCAAACAACATACTGTAACTACACATACAAAAATGAAAGCATGATCATACAAAATTTGACCAGGTTTCATATGGGTACTAGTACAAACATGTATGACATTCCAAGATGCTCATACGAGAGTATACCCAAAATTTCCCAAAAATGCCTGAAATTGAGATTTTTAGGTGTGGAGAGTGCCTGGGAAAGGTTCCCTAAGGTCTACCTAATTAAGGGACCTCAATACCACTTCCAAAACACATCCTCAACACAAAATATCCCCAAGAATAAGATAATAAAACCAAACCTTCAAATTAATAGTGAAAGCCTGCAAAAATAAAGAAGGGGAAAATTGACTGCATCCCTTCCCTAAACCTTCCTAATCTTTCCTAAACCTTCCTAAACTTCCCCTAACTATTAATTAACAATAAAATACACCTTAATACATGATCACTAGCATTCATAAACTTCTAGGAAGGATTTTTACAATAAAAACCATACAAACATACACAATTAACTTCCCAGATGCATAGTTTGAAATACATGGAAAAAAAATCATATAAATTCCATCTCTAATCCATAGTTTATCTACCATATACAAGTCATACTACATAGAAACCACATACAAAACACATAGGAAAAAATAGAGATTCATCTCAGTTTTAGACCCTACCTAGAGTCCTGTGGAGAATCCTCTTCAAAGGCTAGAGCACACCTCTGCAAATCCTCCAAGCTTTGAGAAATGGTGAGATGGAAGCCTCCTAGATAGATTTTCCTCTGGAAACCAATCCTCACTTCTTCCTCAAAAAATCTCCACACTTTCCCTCATAAAACTAGAGAAACACTCAACCTCACAAAAAACCTCAAAATAAACTTCCCGAAATAATAATTGCAGAAATCTTGAAAAATCTCTCAAAACCTTGAATCTCTGAAATCCTCCCAAAACCAAATAATTTATCTTCCAGCTATATGGTTGGAGGAGTTTCTTTACGGGAAGAAACTTCTCTAACTTCCATAGTTGGTTGAGAAATTAACCAAAAACTTCTCATAACCACATAATAAAGCCTTTAATTATTTTAATCAAAATAGCCTCCAAAGAAACCTATACCAAGCAAAATAGACATAAAGCTCTCAAGTAAAACACATAGCACACTTGGAATCAAATTAGCCTAAATTCTATTATTATTTCTTATCATTACTTTTACTTTTATTTATTAAAATTTATTTAAGCATTAAAGAAGCCACTAAACAACAAATCAAAACACATAAATAATAATATGTATATATGCATGGGTACATGTGTGTGCACCTACATATACACATTCATATATAAGACACATTAATTTATAACACAAATATATATATATATATATATATATATATATATATATATATATATATATATATATATATATATATATATATATATATATATATATATATATATATATATATATATATATATATATATATATATATTCAAGGATAAATCTAACTTACAACATAAATCTTAGAACAACATCAAAACATAATCCATAAGACAACATGATAAAACTGCATTCAAATCCCTCAACTAGGGTAACCTCCTAACATGAATCTAAGTCCACATGTAACCTTGAGAGTAGCATGTTAAAATCTCCACACAATAATAGCTCGAGGATTTTGAAGGCATGCTCAAACCTATGTAACCGGGTGGAGTCGATGTCTAGTACCTCCATCCTGCATCACCAACTGACATGTATATACTCTTATATATATAAACAAATACTGGAAAACAAGGAGGGAGAGTGCGACATCGTGTGGATCTCTTGTAGGAGTAACTACGAATGCCTTTCCTCATTCTACACTCACATCAATCAGTGTAATCATCAAAACATAATGGGATTAGTAGGGTTAGATCCATTATAAACATAAACATAAATATATAAACCAAATATGAAACATTTCACAATAAGTTCATCTCTAATCATTCATCATTTAATGCCAAATCATTCATTATTTCCATAACAAATTCTATTACCCAAACATATATAAAAACCAAATGTCCCATCATGAAATGAAATAGTCCAAAAAATATAATCCAAAGTACCAAAGTAATAGTCCTGCCAGTCTAACATATGAAGATTCTAGGGTGGGCATTACATCCCCCCCCTAGGATTAGGTTTACTCCTGGAAGCCTAGAAATAAGTATGGATATGCAGATCTGAGTCTGCTAGCATCCTCCCAAGTGGCATAGGTCTCATCACTAGGGTCCCATAGGACCCTTACATGCTCTATGTTGTGACCCCTAAGGGTCAAAGTCTATTGTTGGAGTATACGCACTGGCTCCAAAGCTAGCTACTTGTCCTCTACCTGTAAAGTGTTCCAATCCAAAACATGAGTCAAATAAGGAATATACACTCTAAGAATGGATATGTGAAACACATCATGCACATGTGCAAGGCTGGGTGGTAGGGAGAGTCGGTAAGCAACCCATCCTATCCTCTCAAGGATCTTAAACAGACCCACAAATCTCAGTGCCAACTTAGAACCTTTTCTGTAATGGATAGGTCTTTTCCATGGGCAGACTCTCAAAAATACCTTATCTCCAATAGAAAACTACCTATCGATCCTGTGAGCATCATCATACTTCTTCTACCTATCCTGAGCTATCACAAGATGCTCTCTGATCCTCTGAACCTACTACACCATATCATGTAACATCTCGGGTCAAGTAGTACTCTATGCTCTAAGTGATCCCAACTCAGAGGGGTACAACAAGGATGACCATAAAGAGCCTAAAAAGGGGACATTCCTATAGAACTGTGATAGCCATTATTGTATGAAAACTCCACTAGGTACAAATAATCTTCCCAATGGGTCTATCAGTCCATCACATACATTCTAAGCATGTCATCAAGCACCTAATTAACTCACTCTTTCTAACCATCAGTCTCTAGATGATATGCTGAATTAAAATTCAACTGAGTCCCTAAGGCATGTTACAATGAGGTCTAGAACTCTGAAGTGAACATTGGATCTCTATCTGAGATAAATTTTCTAGGAACACCATGCCACCTAACTATATCCTTCATGAAGACTTTGGCTATTGAGGTGGCAATATAGGATGACTACATAGGAGGAAAATGTGCTACCTTAGTTAACTTATCCACCATGACCATGATAACATCATGTCTCTGATAAGTGACTAGGAGTCCCACAATAAAATCCATAGATATCGTATCTCATTTCCATTTGGGAATCAAATATGGTTAAAGGAGGCATATTTGATGATGATGCTCGGCCTTAACCCTCTGACATTCTAAACACCTAGCCACAAAATTTTCTATATCTCTCTTCATACCTAACCAAAAGTATAACTGTCATAGATCTGAATACATCTTCTTAACTCCTGGATGAGCTGAATAGGGAGCATGATGTGCTTCCTCCAGGATAAATTTTTGAAGATCACCTAAAATTGATACATAGATTCTACCTTGCTGCCTTAATAATCCATCTGAATCTAAGGAATACCCTGAGAACCTTCCTTCTAAGGCCCTTCCTGACTCAATTTCAACCTTAACTTCTTGATACAAAGTATGTGAAGGAAGTATCTACAAAATCTTACCTCTCAAATCAATAGAGAGGGAGAGCATGGATAACTCATGTCTCCTTCTACTCAAAGCATCCTCTACCACATTCTCTTTACCTTGGATATATCTAACCTCAAAATCATATTCACAAAGGAACTTCATCCATCGATGCTACCTAGCATTGAGATTAGGTTGTGTAAATATGTATTGAAGGCTTCGGTGATCAGTGTGTAACTCAAACCGATGCCCCAATAAGAAGTGTTTCCAATGATTCAAGGCATGAAATACAACTGATAACTCCAAATCATGTGTAGGGTAGTTAAGATCATGGTCCTTAATCTTTGTAGACTCATAAGTAATAAATCTTCCTTCTTGCATCAACACTGCCCTTATACCTTCCAAGGAGGCATCAATGCAGACCACAAAATTTTCAGTGGGGTTAGGTACCACCAAAATTGGGGCACTGGTCAGTTTAACCTTAAGGATCTGAAAAGATTCTAAACATTTCTCAGTCCAAGTGAACTTCTTCCCTTTCCTTTGCAAGGAAGTGATGGAATAAGCTATTCTAGAGAATCCTTGGATGAAACATCTATAGTATCTAGCTAAACCCATGAAACTACAAACATCTAAGACATTGGTGGGGGTTGGCCATTCAACTATAGCTTGTATCTTGGTAGAATCAACTGCTATACCTTCTCCTAAGAAAACATGACCAAAATACTTAACTTCAGTTTGAAAGAATTCACACTTATCCAAGTTTGCAAATAACTAATTCTTGCCAAGGCATTGTAACACTTGTCGAAGATGTTGCTCATGTTCTTCCACTGACTTAGAGTATACCAAAATATTATCTAGAAAAATTATGACAATTTTTTCCAAGAATGTCCTAAATACCCCATTCATGAGACTCGTGAATACTGAAGGTGTATTTGCGAGACCAAAAGGTACTACGATAAATTCATATTGCCCATACTGAGTACAAAAAGATATTCAGTGAATGTCGGCTTCATGAATCCTTAACTTATGATAGCCTAACTTCATATCAATCTTGGAAAATACCTTAGCTCCTTTCATCTGATCAAAAAAATCATCAATCCTCAGCCAAGGGTACCGATTCTTAATGGTTACTTTGTTGAGTTGACAATAGTCAATGCACAACCTAAGTGAGCCATCCTTCTTCTTAACAAAGATAATCAGAGCTCCCCAAGGTGATACACTTGGTCTGGTTACGTGGTCTGATCAAAACTTTTTCCAAGAGTTCTTCTATTTGAACTTTTAACTCACTTAGCTCTTGAGTGGTCATACTATAAGGAGCTTTGGAGATGGGTTCGGCTCCTAGCACCAATTCTATGCGAACATCAATGTCTCTTTTGGGAGGCATTCCAAGTATCTCAGCTGGATAAACATCTACAAATTCTTGAAGTAAAGGGTGTTCAAGTGTTATTTCTCTATCTTCTTTGTCAACCAAGTCATTAACTATGACTACAAGAAGTTGACATCCCTTTCTCATGCATTTCTTAAGTTGCATGGATGATATCATCCAAAGTGATATAGGCCATTGGATTCCCACAATGGTGTTGGGATTTCCCAAATCATCTAAGAAATGGATGAACTTATTTTTGTAGTCTATCCTAGCTTCATGAGATGCTAACCAATCCATTCCTAGGACAACTCCATACGATTCAAGTGGAATTACTCAAAGATCGACATTGGTAGAGAAAGGTCCTAATCCCAAGTTGCAATTTTGAACACACAAATATGTGGTCATTTTAGCCCCTAAGGCTAGCTCTACCTATCACTTAATTCCTTTCCCTACTACCTCTAGCCCGCACTTTTCTATCAAAGAAGGAGATATGAAGGATTCGGTTGCTCCTGAGTCAAAGAGAATAGAAATAGTGTTACCCTTTAACAAACTTGAAGTCTCTATGACCATGTTCTAGTGATTAGCCTGTCTATGCTCAACTGTGGAAAACACTCTGTGAGACCGGCCAACATCTCCCACTATTGGTTCTGAAACTACCTGATTCTGATTGATGAAATTAATGCACTAAGAGCAGTGAATTGCAATGTTCCCTTGTTGCCCGCAAGAATAACACCCAGTATTCCTTCCAAATCTCTTTGCAGGAGGTGCGTTGGTTTGTTGATAATCTCCTCTATTGAAATTTTGAGAATTTTGGGATTGTGGAGGAGGAATCCTTTGTTGTGTTTGATAATTGCTTCGGTTTTGGGGTTGTTGAAACTTCCCATTACCTTGGTTGTTATTCTAGAATTTATTTTTAGCGAAGTTTTGTCCTCCTTTAAAAGATGATTGTTGGTTCTTGGAATTGGAATTCCCTTGCTCAAAGTTTCCTTTAGAACCTGATCTAGCATTGAATGTTTGGCCATTGAAATAACCACCTTTTTCTTTAGCCTTTCTTTCTACTAGGTACTTAGTGATAGCATCTCAAATATTTTTGGGTTCTAAGACTGCCACATCTCCTGAAATACAGTCATTCAAACCTCTGATGAAATGTTGTACAAGAATGGGGTCATCATATTTATAACCCGAGAAAGGCTTAAGTTCATAAAATATTTTTTCATATTCCTCCACTGACATCTTTTCTTGTCTAAGGTGGTGAAACTCTCCTGTCCTTCCTTGTCTCCATTGATCGGACATGAACCGATCATTAAAGCTCTCTAGGAACAATTCCCAAGAAACAATGTTAATGGTGACTTGAAGTTTGTCCTCTTCCATGCTCCACCAGGTAGATGCAAATTCTCTTAGATTCATAATAACACATCTAGCCTTGACATTACTGCTAAAGGGGTGCATAGAGAAATACCTCTCAAGGTCAAACAACCAAGTTTCCATTGTAGATCTCCATTCATTTCCATAGAAAAGGGGTACCTTGACCTTGAGTAAGTCCCTCATGTGAGCAGTATCCATGTCCTCAGATTTTGACATATCTTTCCTTCTCCTAGGGCTCTTATCCATTTCCCTGTCTTGGTGATGAGCTTGGTTTCCTTCTTCAAAATTGACTCTATTTTTGAGGTTGTCAAGTCTATGCACGAGCTGTTGCATAAGTTGTTTAAGTTGGGCTCCTTCAGAGTGATTACTCTAACTCTAATTTCTATGATTGTCTTGATTACATTCTCCCTCATATTCCCCATGGGAACTCTCTGGGTGAGATCTCAAGGAAGATTCTTGAACTCTATCCTTAGCTCATCCACGGGTAACGAGAGGTATCCTGGAAGACTAGTGCAACATAAGTTTTAGGTGCTAGTTTCAAATGAAAATTCAATGTGTTGAAGAGTTTAATTTTTAAATGTAAATAGACCTTGAGCTCCTAGTGTGGCAACTAGGGCTATAATACCAAATGTAATGTCCCCACCAGGGAACCCATAAGGAATCAATTCTTTTAACCTAAAATAGAAACTAAATTTTTTTTTCTAACATTATATCATTTCATTGTAATATTCACAAGTACATTCCTTAAGGTTCCCTTATTGATTTCATTTACCAGTATATAAGCTTTGCATTACTATTCAAATT
Organism: Chamaecyparis obtusa; assembly: GCA_027943335.1. Taxonomy (NCBI): domain Eukaryota; kingdom Viridiplantae; phylum Streptophyta; class Pinopsida; order Cupressales; family Cupressaceae; genus Chamaecyparis; species Chamaecyparis obtusa. The sequence continues at coordinate 733,662 of BSBK01002247.1, read as the reverse complement.
GAATTCCATTTCCTTTTTTTCTTTTACTTTTACATTTTAGAATATAAGAGAAAGGGTAACAAAGTACACATTTCATTTCCAAATATATCTCTTAATTCCTAAATCATTTTCATTTATCTTTCCTACACATTGAATAACTATCCTTTTCAATTTCAATTAAACCTTAATATTGTGATACTAATTTTCATTCCACATAGAAGAGATAGAGGAGTTAATTCAACATTACATTTTTCATTTCAACTTTTGAACTTTCAAATAACATCCCTTGAAAACCCCTAGAACTATCCCTCCTTGATTACATTGCTTTGTTCCTTCAAATACAATTTATAATAATGAATCCAATTACAATAATAAGTACATGAATGACCTAAAGGTTTTACAAAATATCTTTACATCTTCCTTTTCAATAATACATGATACAAAATTAAGAGATCTTTATCATTGCATGAAAACTGAACGCATCCAAGCCATGAACCACAAACAATACCTTGAAAGATATTTTCCACCCAACCATGTGAAACTAAGAAGTTCCACTCCCCCCATGCTAGGAGATAGAACCAAGATACTCATAAGGCCTAAAGCAACCTGGGGCTTTACAAAACCAAAACTTGAAATACAAATACAAGACATTAACAAGTTATCACTTTACTAAGCGCAAAGGTTAGGTTTCTAGCATACCCACTAGGTGAGTGTCATCACATATCCTGTATATTGGGATCCTCCCTAGAAACCATGTAACCCTAGTACCCTCTTTATGAATAGGGATCCTCCCTGATAGTTGCCTATGGTCCCGGTACTCCAACATGACTATGTGGACTTGTTTAGGTGTCTTTCATTATCTTTTGAATCCCCCCTTTCCCAAGTTTATTATTAGGTTATCACTTTTTACTAACCCACCCATAGGATCATCTAGCAACCACTTTAGGGTTCCAACACCTATGGTGAGCCACTCACCTAGGGTACCTAGTCCCCTACCCACATACAAAATCCATGAAACCATAAAGTACTTCAAAAGTTTCATCTTATAGGTCTAGGGAACCCTCCAGTGTATTCAAGCCACCAAAATGAGTCCTAGCCTCATAATATGAATACAAAAATAGGACAAGTACTGAAATAATTTAAGTAACACCTTGTAATTCCAAAAAAACCATATATGGACATACATAAGTGATACTAATTGCAACCCAATCATAAGGAACAAGTTATAGAGGTCAAAAGCTCAAAAACTGCCAATTTTGAGCCCCTAGAACCTACTAAAACCCCAAATGACATACTATAACTACCCATACAGAAATGAAAGCATGCTCATACAAAATTTGACCAAGTTTTGTATGGGTACTAGTAAAAAATTGTACGACATTCTAGGATGCTCATACGAGACTGTACCCAAAACTTCCCAGAAATGCCTGAAACTGAGATTTTTAGGTGTGGAGAGTGCCTGGGAAAGGTTTCCTGAGGTATACCTTATGCAAGGACCTCAATACCACTTCCATAGTTGGTTGAGAAATTAACCAAAAACTTCATGTAACCACATAATAAAGCCTTTAATTATTTTAATCAAAATAGCCTCCAAAGAAACCTATAACAAGAAAAATAGACATAAAGCTCTCAAGTAAAACACATAGCACACTTGGAATCAAACTAGCCTAACTTCTAGGACGTCTTGAGTTCAAATCCCCTAGATATCTAGTTTTACCAAAATAAACTTTCTTTTATTATTTCTTATTATTATTTTTACTTTTATTTATTAAACTTTATTTAAGCATTAAAGAAGCCACTGAACAACAAATAAAAACACATAAATAATAATATGTATATATGCATGGGTATATGTGTGTGCACCCACATATACACATTCATATATAACATACATTCATTTATAACATAGATATTATATATATATATATATATATATATATATATATATATATATATATATATATATATATATATATATATATATATATATATATATATATATATATATATATATATATATATATATATATATATATATATATATATATATATATATATATATAACTTACAACATAAATCTCAAAACAACATCAAAACATAATCCACAAGAAAACATCATAAAATTGCATTCAAATCCCCCAACTAGGGTAACCTCCTAACATGAATCTAAGTCCACGGGTAACCTTGAGAGTATCTCGGTAAAATTTCCACACAACAACAGTTCGAGGATTTTGAAGAAATTCTCAGACCTGTGTAACCAAGTGGAGTCGATGCTTGGTACCTCCATCCTGCATCACCAACCGAAATGTATATACTCTTATATATATAAACAGGTAGTGGTAAACAAGGAGGGAGAGTGTGAAATCGTGTGGATCTCCAGTAGGAGTAACTACGATTGCCTCTTCCCATCCTACACTCACATCAATCAGTGTAATCATCAAAACATAATGGGATTAGTAGGGTTAGATCCATTATAAACATAAACATAAAAATATAAACCAAATATAAAACATTTCACAATTAGTTCATCTCTAACCATTCATCATTTTATGCCAAATCATTCATTATTTCAATAACAAATTTTATTACCCAAACATATATAAAAACCAAATGTCCCATCATGAAATGAAATATTCCAAACAATATAATACAAAGTACCAAAGTAATAGTCTTCAGTCTAACATATGAAGATGCTAGGGTGGGCATTACAAGGCATCTCAGTTTACTTCAAAAGTTTTTGATGCAAAGTGGCTCTTTAGATATAAGGTGTTATTTGAAGAATTTTTGCAAAACATTGGCACTGGATCTTTCTTATTAATGGTTGCAAGTTGGCAGCTGAGAATGATGATTTTTGTTTGCCAACCATTTTTCACATTGGCTCATATTTTTTCTAGCCAAAATATGGTCTCACTTGAGAAGCCTGGTGTACTTCTTGAGGTAAGGGGCTTCTTTCCCTATGCATATTGTAAATAATTTTTTGTTGTGATGTAGGTCTAGGTGGCTTGGCTTTCTAGTTTTGGGTTGTTAGTTTTTTTTGCTTTTTCCCTACTCCCCTCCGCCCTCTGCAAGCAACACCCTTTATTCCCACAATTTCTATAATTCTATTGCCCAATGGATAAAGCATTGGTCTTTCGTAGAGATTTTTTGAATTCTCTTCATCCTTTCAGTCCTTGTCCCCTTCAAAGCCTATTGTTACCCAATTTTTGAACTTGTAATTTTTAAAAGTTTTCACTTTCCCAAGTCATAGTTTTGTTATTGAAAAATCTCATGACTATAGTCTTTATGTTTGCTGAAGTACGCAACTTTGAACCTTTAGATTGAACCCCATAGTTCAAATGTCTAAAAGTTCAAAATTTTAAAGGTTCAATGGTTCAAGGTTCATTGAACTTTAACCTCTACTAAATGTAAATTTGGAAAGTGCAAAGCAGGTTGCCAGATATTGAACTTGTACCATCATACTTATTTTTGGCTTAAAGTTCATGGTTCATTGTGCAGGAGAATGTAAAGACAAAATGATTAATGAAGGATAATTATTGAAAGGTGAAGTTTTTAATTTTTAACCTTCTGATTTAACCCCGTAGTTCAAAGGTTCAAGGTTCAACAATTCAGTCTAAGACAATCCAATTCTGTACACATATCTGTCAATCCAAAAATGCATCCAAAAACAAGTTGTAGATTATTTAACTCTGAGGACAACCCACCTAATTTTTTGGTCTTAAATGTTCCTAAATTTAATTTTATAACCTTACGAGCTCATATGATATTATTTTAATACTTTCTTAATGCAGTAAGCAATATGGTTGGCATTGGCAGTTTACAAAGGAAGTACCCCGATTTTGTGAGCTATTAAAAAATGGTTAAAAACCCATATGTAATTTTAATTATCATAACTTCTTGCAAATTTTCATGGCCCTGAGATGCCTAACTAACCTATGGTGAATTTAATAAAAACTGGCTGCTCGTGAAATCAAATTTTTTATCTCTTTTATGTACAGTAATGTAAAACATTTTAATAATGTTTTAAATTAGTTTGAGAGCAACAAGAGAGAGGCTATATATGTAATTGAAAGAGAAAGAACACAGTTAATGATTATTTTATTTCTGTCGTAAAGAAAAGGACAACATATTTCTTTAGACTACATAATTTTTATTTTATAGAAATATGGTGTCTGTAAACTTGGTTTTGTGTTGAGAAATAAAAGAGATAAAGATAAATATGTGTATTTATCTATGTCTTCTTTATATTGCAAATTCCTGAGTGTTTATGTTATCTTTTTCAATGTAATTTCTAGTATATCAAATAGTGTAGATTATTAATTTTGAATCATTGAATTTAAATTAATTAATTTGTTGAGAAGAATTATTGCTCATTCTTTACTTGTTTCTTGTCCATGAGTGTTGGACAAGTGATCTGTGTGTTACTTTTCTGCATTTATTTAATTATGAGTTTAGAATTTTACATCTATTTCATGGCTATGAGTAGATGGTAATGTGTCTTCTTTACCTTCTGGTTAAAAGCATATAATATAATTTCATTCATTGTATAAATTTTGAAGTTAGTTGCACCTTGTAAAACAAGAAGAGAGCACTTGCAATTGACATTACAAATGACTCAGTTGTTAATTGTCTTTTGTCTTTCAAATATGGGCATTGTGAGTCAAGTTTGAAGATATTTTAAGAAAGACAAATTTGTTAACCAATAGAATATTAAGATGTTTATGGATGACTATGTGGTACATGGATGTGCGTGCAATGTACTAGTGCCCAAAAAAATCACACTAAAAAATGATAGGGGGCAAAGGAAACATGTATATAATGCAAAATTGATATTGACATATAGTTATTAACAATGATTTTGAGTATCCTGATAGGGAAAAGAATAATGCAAGGGCTCAAATGGACCTACACAAATGTTAGGGGAATGGACACTAAAGTGGTTACAAAAGTGTGGCCTAAATTTCAAATGGGGGTATGCATTTTTTGACTCTAAAATTTATTCATAAAGGATTAGTGGTGGAGTGGGCACTATAGCTTGAGGACTTTCCAAGATTTGGTGTCACTTTTGCTAATAAATTTACATTGAGTTGCACTAGGGTGGTTCCCTAGCTAAGCATTTAGATTGGAGAATACACCTTAACATATGACTTTTATGTGTTAAGGCTTGGCATGAATATAGATGTCATCTCAAAACTCCAATGGTTAGCATCACTCAATATAGATGTCATATTAGGACTCCAATGGTTAGAGTTACTCAAGTGTTACATACAAGACTTCCACTAAATGCAACTTAAATTTACGGTGGATGGTAAGAAATTGGTGCTTAAGGCTATGCCTAATAATGGTCCTTGAGTACTTTTAGTGGTGTAGGAGAAAAAAGTACAAGCACATTGTAGGAAGTCAAGGATCATGACAAGATCCATTTTAGTCATATTTGAGTTTTTAATGTCCATTTAATTCACAAGGAACAAAGATGTAAATGCTATACAAGCTATTTGAAAAGTTGTCATAGTTGTCCATTCAAGGCCTGAGTTGGTCAAATAGGTCGAATAATGTAAAAAAATCCATGGAATGGTGTAAATAATGTAAAAATTCATTAATGGGTTTGTTTGACATGTTTCTAAAGTTATTACAAAGTTTCAAGGTCATAGGATGAAAGTTACAAAAGTTGTCAAGCAAGAAAAGTTGCAAAAATGCAAGAAAGTGTGGAAACATAGTTTCCATCGATTGTAAGGGTAGTTTGAGAGGTTTGAAACCTAAAAATTCTTTAAATATCATTGTATGTATAGACCAAAGGAGATTGGATAGTAAGGAGAAGGAGGAAAAGCCTTTTGTGTAAGATTGTGCATTCAAAGTGGTCTACAAGGGTTTGATAATAACTTGAGTTTTACCTGATGGAAAAATGTGATTCTTTGTTTTTATAAAATTAGATTCACAATAATTTTAAATGGATTTGGTTTTTAATTGAATGGTTAAGTATTCTTTGAGATATTTGATGCCCCAGATGATTGTTTCTCTTATTTTTCTACAAATTTGGGACAGTAAAAATATGTCTCTATACGGGGATTATAACTTACACTTTCACTGTTGGATCTTCCCAAGTTTTGGATATGATTTACCAACCCTAGTTTCACAAAACTACACTGAACCAATTTTCAATTTGAGATCTAGAAAATAAATGGTGAATAACAGAATATAAGATAGGCAAACTACCATGACAGGGCAGTCACAGTCATGGCAGACTATGTTTGTGCTATTTGGTCCTTGTCCAAAGGATGAACAATGATATGAAAGGGTTTTTCCATGTTTTAAATTAACTTTTAAGGAGTATGTGTGGATTCCTATATTTGGATGAATATTTTTATTTGGTTCTTGAATGTGAAAGGGTAGTAACAGTCTTGTGGACAATGAAATCTTCTATTGTGCAATGATTTTAAATGTCATATTGATATGTTCCTTGGAAGCATTACATTGAATGATATGGTGTGATTATTTAATTGATTGGATGCTTATGTAATTTTTGGTTGATTGGATCCTACATGGTTTTGAGAATCCCAATGTGATTTGGTGAAGACATTGTGTTGATAAGGGAGGTTGTTCATTGTTTATGCCTCTAAATATGTTGACTATGATAGTACAAGAGAGTTGATGGCCTAATCCTCATGGTTGATTTGTGGATTAAGGTCTGGTTGCATGATGCTCTACATCATTTAGCAAGGAGGATGAAGGCTCTATTCAATCATGAAGATATGAATTGGGTAGTTCAGTGTTTTGTATCTACTAAACCTACCTCCACCAATGAGTTGTGGTATCATGTTGATATTTAGACAATACTATATTATCATAGTGTTGCGTTTGAGGATATTCATCTAAGAATGTCACTTGATTGTGGGTTTTATCATATCATTGAGCAGGTAATTGAGCTAGTTATTAATAAGCCCTACTAATATTTATACCATTTAAGGAGGAGATTGAAAAAATAATCATGGAATTATTGAGCATGGATCATATATGTCCTAGCTCTTGTCCCTGCATTTTGCCAGTTGTTCTGGTTAAAAAGAAGGATGGTGCTATGCGCATGCACATAATTTACAAGGTCATAAAAAAGAAAACCATAAAGAACACGTACCCCATCCCTAGGATCGATGAGTTTCTTGATTAGTTTTACAGGTTGCGTATTTGTCTAAGATTGATCTTTATTTGGGCTATCGCCATATTATTGTTCGTAAAGAAGACATATAAAAGATTTCATTTCACTACCACTACAAACATTTTGAGTTCTTGGTCACACCATTTAGACATACTAATGCACCACTGAAATTCTAATCTTTTATGAATCACACCTTTTGAGATCAATTGGGGAAATTTATATTAGTTTATTTGATGACATCTCGATATTTAGTAAATCTTGGGAGGCTAAACTTCAACACTTGGATGTTGTATTAGGAATAATGGAGGATCAGTCCCTTTATGCTAAGGCTTCAAAGTGTGAATTCAGGATGACTTAGATTCTCTACCTTGGGCATTTGATTAGAGCAGATAGTGTTAAGGTACATTAGGAAAATATTTAGGCTATCCTAGATTAGCCACCACCTAAAAATATTTAAGAGTTGAGAGGATTCTATGGTTTATATTTATATTATAGGAGGTTTGTGAAGGGCTTCTCATAATTGGCATTACCTCTTATAGATATCACACAAAAGGAAGCATTCCAATGGACAAATGATACATAGGTGACATTCAATAAGCTCAAGGAGTTCACAAGTTCATGTCTAGTATTGGGATTTCCTGACTTCATGTAGCCTTTCATTGTTGAGTGTGATGCATCAAGACATGGAATTGGAGAAGTCTCAATATAGGATAGGCATCTTATTGAATTTGAGATAAGAGAGCTGAGAGAGGTTGAAAAGTTGTACTCTATTAATATGATTTAGAACAACAGAGAGGGGGGGGGTGAATAAGTTGTTCTCAGGTCCAGATGTATCAATTAAACTTTTAAACACTTCAACAATCTCAAATCTAATAACCAACACTACTCGGTCATTAAAGAATGTATGCCAAAAACATATAACAATGCAGTCCACTATCCAACAATATTTAACTTGCAAAACATAGAAATGTTCAAACCAAAACATTCACACAAGTATGACACCAGGATTTATAGTGGAAACCCAATTTGGGAAAAACCACTTTGTAACATGTTACTAATATTTTCACTCTTCTGAAGTGAGCTCTATGAAAAGCCAACCCTGTCAAAGGTTTACAAACACACTGTTAGTTGTGACCCTATTAAAGGATTTCAACCACCCTATTAGGAGTGCACCTTGTTAGAGGACTTAAGTACATTCCATCCGAATGCAACCTTGATTAAAGGATTTAAACAATGACTGTTAGGTCAACCTTGATTAAAGGATTTAGACTGATACAATGGTTAGAAAGTAGCAATAGTATCTGATCTAAAAAACATACAACTCACTTTGCAAATAACAGATCCAATTTGCACATGTATGCTAGCTTACTGACTAAGTTCCATTTCTATCTCCATCATTGATCTACTTGGAAATCCCTTCAAGAAATCACAACTCTGATCAACTCCTTCACCTTCAACCTTTCTGCTTTATCAGTCAATAACATCAACAACTCCAGCATCCCTCTTTAACCTCACACTTAGGTTTTCCTTTATACCTCTTCAATAGGTCGATCCATCTTTTTCCGCTTCATCTCCTCCGTAGATCTTAGGTTTAGGTCAAATTCATCAAATCCTTCCACCATTCATGTTCTTCATCCATCCTTCCAGAAACATCTTCAATCTCTTTATTGAAATCATAATAAAATGGTTTACTGTGCATTACATGCTCCATACAGTCAATTAATAAAGTCAACATGATTTACATAATCCAAGAATTCAACTAAGTCGGCTAGGAATCTGAATTCTTCCTCAAATGTAAATTACTGATGCTTGGTCAATACTATGTTCAACTCCTCGATCATCACTGCAAAGCTCGGTCATCTCTTCAAAATGTCTCCCTCAACTAATGCTGTCACTCAGCAATAAATTGATGTTCGGTCAACACTGAATTTACTCGGCCTATACTGGCTCTCAGTCGACACTAACATCACTCAGCTTAAACTAGATTTCTTCACTTTTTCTCAGTTAATCCTACTTGTTCAGTCTTGCTTCTTACTTAGATAAACAATACATTATCTTATCATTGTGCCACATAATCAAGTACTCGTTGAAGTATCAAATAACTCAACCTTTCTCTAGGTTCTAATGTTTTCACCCTTGCCCTAATCCTTCTCATCAATCAATAGATATAGTACTTTCTTAGATAGCAACTGTCTTACCAGTTAAGGTTTGACATCAATGACAATACAACAATTGCTTCAATTACAGTTTCCAACAATCTTCCTCTTTGGCATTGATGGGAACACCATATGAATAACACATGATTCACCAACCAATCCAAAACTTTGTCATTTCATCAAAAACATTTGTAATATCCTTAGCTTCATTTTGATTCTGAATCACTTATCCTAACTTTCTTGACCATCCATACAGTTACTCTCTCTGAATCTTTTATGTGTCTCTTTTCCTCTGATTCTCTGAATTATTTCCTCTTTTATGTGTTTTCATCTGAATCTCTCCCTCTTTGACAATAATGCCAAAGCAATATCTAAAACTTGCATCTTTCAGATGTAGATGTCATCTTGTGAGTTCAGTAAAAAATATTTCTCCCTCTGTCATCTTTCTTATGACTGATTATAGCTTTGCTGTACTTTTCACAACTCTAGGCTGCTCCTAAAGTGTGACCTTTTCTGCATCAATTTTTTAGATACTTTGTGCATCACATTTGATGTAATGCTCCTAGCTTGACTAGGTAGCCTCAGTTAGGGGAAGCACCCCTAATTTACCTCTAATATATTTATGAGCATCCTTAGGTAAATATTTTGTGAATATGTCTGCTTGTTGTTCCTTTGTATTCACATATTCCATTCTCACCTCTTTATCTTGTACCAATTCCCTCAAGTAATGATACTTGGTAGCAATCTGTTTGGTCTTTGTGTGCATCACTGGGTTCTTTGATATGTTGATAGCACTTGTGTTGTCACAGTATATCACAACTGGTTCAGTGATCTCCTCTTTCATGCCTTTCAACAATTGCTTAATCCATACCAGATTTGAACAGATCACTACAGCTGCTACATACTTGACTTCAGCTATAGATTGGGAAATGCAATTTTGTTTCTTGCTCATCCAGGAAACTAATCTCTGTCCAAGAAAGAAAGCTCCACCACTAGTACTTTTTCTATCATCAACATTTCCTACCCAATCTGCATCAGTGTATACTTTCAGTTCAAATTTCTCATGCTTCTTGAAGTACAGTCCATAGTCTTCTGTCCCTTTCAAATATCTCATTATTCTCTTCACAACCATCATATGACTTTCCTTAGGATTGGCAGAGAATCTTGCCACAATCTCAACTGCTAGGGCTATATCTGGTCTGCTGTGAACAACATATTGCAGCTTTCCAATCATGGATCTATACAGAGTTTGGTTTACTTCAACAGTATCATCATTTTTAGATAGTTTCTGTCTAGTAGCCATGGGAGTACTTACTAGCCTTGAATCCTCCATACCAAAGGTTTTCAGTATCTATTTGACATATTTAGACTGTGTGATAAAAATACCTTTTTCCATCTAATAGACTTGCAAACCAATGAAGAATTTTATCTCATCAAACATAGACATCTCAAACTCAGTTTGCATCTCATTTGAAAATTTCTTACATAGGGCATCTTGTCCTCCAAATATGATATCATCTACAATAATTTTAGCTAACAAAATCCCTTTACCTTCTTCATCTTTCATGTACAGATTGATGTTGTCATTTGTCCTTTAAAATCCAATTTGTATCAAGTAATTGTGCAACCTCTCATACCATGCTCTGGGGGATTTCTTCAATCCATACAATGCCTTGTTCAGCTTGCAAACCATATTTCTCTTGTTTGGATCAACAAATCCTTTAGGTTTCCCAATGTACACTTCTTCTTCTAATATACCATTAAAAAATGCAGACTTGACATCCATATGCAAGCAGAGTTCTCACTCCTAATCTTTCTACAGGGGAAAATGTCTTCCCATAGTCTATTCCTTCTTCTTGTGCATAAACCTTGCATACCAGCCTTGCTTTGTTCCTTGTGATTTGTCCATGTTCATTAAGCTTGTTTCTAAATACCCATTTTGTTCCAATGACATTTTTGTTTTCTGGTCTTGGCACCAGTGTCTAGGTATCATTCTTTTCTATTTGGTCTATTTCCTCATTCATAGCTTGAATCCAATGTTCATTTTCTAATGCCTCTCTTGTTGTCTTAGGCTCAAACTCACACAATAAACATGTAGGATCTTTCAACTTGCTTCTGGTTAGAACTCTAGTTTCTTTATCTCCAATGATTTGCTCAGGATTGTGATGTCTTCTTACATACTGTGCCAAAGTAGGTTTAGATTTATTTTCCCCTTGCTCTTCAAGTTCACCAATAAGATTATCAAATTTAGCCTCTGATTGCTCGACAGCCTCTTCCTGATGCTCGATAGCATCCTCTTGATGCTCAGTAGCATCCTCCCAATGCTCGACATTATCTTCCTGATGCTCAACAGTATCTTCCTGATGCTCAACATTGCTTACCTGTGACTCTGCATCAGGTGCAAGTGTTTTACTCACCTCTCCTTCTTCTATATAGACAAAAGATCTATAATCTTCAAGTTCTCTTTTGCATTCCTATTCATTCTTCTCTGCATATTCATAAACTTTCACATTTACACTTTCCATAACTATTTTACTGTTAGAGTTCAAACACTTGTAAGCTTAACTCTTTGTGGAATAACCTAGGAATATGCCCTCATCACTTTTTGCATCAAGCTTTCCATTCCTATTATCTTTTAATATATAGAATTTTCTCCCAAAAATTCTAAAGTATTTTACATTAGGTCCATAACCATGTCATAATTCATAAGGTGTAACATTTGTACCTTTTTTTATTTGTACTCAGTTTAAGGTATAAAAAGTTGTACTTACAGCTTCTTTCTAGTACTTTTGTGCAACATTTTTCTCAATCATTAGTGTCCTTGCACAATCCATGATAGATTTGTTCCTTCTCTCAGCTATACCATTCTATGGAGGTGTTCTAGGTGTAGACATATGTCTCTTGATTCCTCTATCATTGCAGAACAGATTGAACTCATTTGATATAAACTCTCCACCTCAGTCAGATCTCAAACATTTCAAGTTTCTACCTATTTCTTTTTCAACCTTAGCCAAATACCACTTAAACAACTAAAATGCATCAGATTTTTATTTTAAAAACATTACAGTCATCATCCTAGTGTAATCATCAACAAACAAAATAAAGTATTTATCACCATAATAGCTTTGTACACCCATAGGTCCACAAAGGTCAATATGAACTAGATCTAAAGCATTTTTAGAAGTAAAAGTCTTGCTCTTGAAACTAGACTTTGTCATTTTACCCAATTGGCATTGTTTGCACATCACATTATCAGGTTTCTTCAATCTCGACAAACCTCTAACTTTCTTCTTTTTACTAATATTTACTAGATTGTCAAAGTTAACATGGCATAGCCTCTTATGCCATAACCACATATCATCAAATTGTGCAATCAAGCATGTCTCTTCAGATAGATCTAGATAGAACAAATTACCTTTAGTCTGTTCGCCACTTCCAATCAGTTCACCAGTGGCAACAAATATTTTAGCCTTTCTGTGATGAAACTCCACTTGGTAACTAGTGTTATTAAGTTGTGCAACACTTAGCAAATTATAGTTAATACCTTCAACCCAATAAGAATTTTCACAAGTGATCTTATCAGTCAGCTTAATTAATCCTTTACCCTTTACAAGACATGGTGCATCATTACCAAACTTAACACTTCTACCTTTGTAATGATCTAGGGTTTCAAATTTACTTTTGTCACCAGTCATGTGATGTGACCAACCACTATCAATAATCCATTTATCACCTTTTCTCACATAAGAAATAAGTGCAATTTTCTCATCTTCATCAAAATCATCTTTCATAGCAACATAAACTACTTCAATTTTAAAATCATCATTATCAGTATCAGTTTCTTCTTCAGCATTATAACAGGATTTCTTACCTTTATCCTTGTCATCCTTGTACCTTCGGTAACCTCTATTTTCTCTCTTATCCTTGCAGTTGCTTTCTCTTTCCTCATCCTTGTCATTCCTGTTAGGACATCTTGTAGCTATATGGCCAACTTTATTACATGAAACACATATGATAGGAAGTTTACCTTTATATTTGCCTTTTCCTCTTTTCAATCTTCTGGCCATAAGAGCTTCAAGATCTTCTAGTTCCTCATCAGAAGTGTCACTATCACTTATACATTTTTCTTTTTCCCTCTTAGATTTATGCAGAACCATTTGTGACTTGAATGCAGGTTCAACATTAGCAATAGTGTAGTTATCACAGTTAGAAAGCTCAAAAGCAGTAATCTTACCAACAAGACTTTCCAGTGTTAGAACATTACCAGGGTTACATCTAGATTCTTGAATTGCTGAAATTCTGATGGCATATATAGGAAGCAAAGTTCTCAATACCTTTCCAATAACAATTTCATCCTCAATAGTTCCATTAGCTCCTCTAATAGCATTTAGTACCTCCTTGATTCTACGACAATATTGAGCAATATTTTCACCTTCTTGCATTTTCATTTCATCAAACTTACCTCTTAGGCTTTCAACTTTTTCCCTTAGTACATTTACATCACCACCATAGATATTTGCAAGAATGTTCCACATTTTCTTTGCATTTTTGCAATCTTTAATGTCTTCAAATTTAGGATAGCTTAAGGTAGATGCAATCTCCAACATTGCTTGGTTGTGTTCCTGTTTAGCTCTCATCTCCTCGGCAATCAAAGGTGCAGTAGGTGTAACATAGTCATGTTCAACATAATATTTTGCTAAGTTACTAATACTAGCTAGATGCAGTTTCATTAGACTCTGTGATGTAGGGAAGTTCTCCTTATTCAACTTCGGTACCTCCTTTTTATACATCTTGATCATTTGCTTCAAGTACCTTCAAACTTGTTTTGTGAAAGCACCAACCGCTCTGATACCAATTGTTAATATGATTTAGAACAATAAAGAGGGGGGGTGAATCAATTGTTCTCAGGTCTAGATGTATCAATTAAACTTTTAAACACTTCAACAATCTTAGATCTAATAACCAACACTACTTGGTCATTAAAGAATGTATGCCAGAAACATATAACAACGCAGTCCACTATCCAATAGTATTTAACTTGCAAAACATAGAAATGTTCAAACCAAAACATTCACACAAGTATGACACCAGGATTTATAGAGGAAATTCAATTTGGGAAAAACCACTTTCTAACATGTTACTGATATTTTCACTCTTCTAAAGTGAGCTCTATGAAAAGCCAACCCCGTCAAAGGTTTACAAACACACTGTTAGGTGTGACCCTGTTAAAGGATTTCAACCACCTTGTTAGGAATGCGCCTTGTGTGTGTGATTTTGTGACCTAAAACACAACACTTCAATAGGATAATAACATCACTTGTTAGAGGAAAATAAAGATCTAATTGCAAAAACTAACAAGCAAAAGCATCATATTGCTCTCTAGTTAGTGTGAGTATGAAATAGGGTTAATTGCTCTTAGATTTGACCCTAAACAGTGACAATCTACACTAAAATGAGAGATTTAAGAGTGCATGTAAACAACTAAAAATGAAAGCATGAAATCTTAATTCCTTCCATTATAACCCAAATTGAAGTGTTTTCTACTTAATAAAAGCTTGAAAACATGGAAAACAACTATCAATCTAAGCCTTAATTAGCAAATTCTCCAAGAAGCATGAGAGTTCATAATCATGGATCATGAAGCCTCAAATTCCTGAGCAAATAGGAGTCTAAGCATCAAAATTAGAAGCATGTAGGTGTATGTGGAAGAAGAAGAAAAGCCTTTTGAAAATTCTATTTTATAGGATTTGGAAGAGAATCGATGGTTGAGATGCATCCATGAGGAGTGGTTGAGATGCATCTTGGCTTGATCCTTGATCCATGTGCAAGCCTCCTAATCATAAAGTGTGTTTGTTGTGTTTTTTTGATTTAGGAGGTATTTATGCATTTGTTTTAATTAATAACTCTAGCCTTTGCATTTTAGTGGGATTTGATTAATTAAATAGGCCTAGAGTTAATAACCTTGATTTTTGCTTGAACCTTAGTAATGAATGCTTGATCTAGGATTTTGATGGGGTTTATTGAATTTTTGAGAGTTCATGCTAATAATCAAAGATTGAATTAACATAATTAAGGTTATATGCCGAATTAAGGGCAAATAGGGCCTTAGGTTCTATTAGCCCAATTTTAGATGATTACATTTGTCCCCCTTTGAATTGCTTTGCGAACAACACATGGATTCAAAGAAAATCTGATTCAAGAAGTGATTCAGGAGATTTATAGAGCAGCGAGAACTACTCTAAAGTGGAGAATTTTGAGCTTGATTGAATGAAATCCTACTTGGTTTGAAAAGCTGTCAATTCTAAACTTGCTTGAACTCAAATTGACATTACCGATTCGAAGCTTGATTGAATGAAGACCGATAAAAGAATCTTGAGCTTGATCGAATGAAATTCTGTTTGATTTAGAAACTATCAATTATGATCTTGATTGGATAGGAATTGACAATAATGACTCTGAGCTTGATTGAACAAAGGTCGATATGAGATTTTGAAAAGAATTTTTAGTTGAAAATAACAGTCTCAGCTTGATTGAAGAGAACTATCGTGTCCCTGGTGTTGAAGAATTAGATTCAAAGTATTAGATTTTGGTATGATTATGCCCCCTCAGGACCGAAATTGGAACAAATTCGAATGAAATCATTAGGTTCAAGCATTTAGAAAGATTTTTCATAATTGAATTAGTGTTAGATCAAGCATAGATCAATTGAATATAGTTTCCAAGCCATTTAGATCGATTTTAGTGTCTCAAAAGCACTATTTGACCAAGAATTTGAGAGAGTTGACCAAGTTTGACTTATGTGGAAATGATATCCCAGCATATGAATCTGATGTTGTACTGAGAGAACTACTTCCTGCTCACTTTTGCCCATGTTTGACTGCAATTTGACCATTTTGACTTTTTGGCTTCTGGATGTTGACTTTGCATTGTAACTTTGTTTTTATTGCATTTGGATGATATAAATCACCTGTTGCAATTTTGGTCCCAATATTAATCCTCCTGGATGTCTTATAGAGAAATGTCCCTTACGGTTCCAAGGCCCCCAGGAGGCTTAAATAGGTTAAAAATTGACTTTTAACTATTCATTTTCACTTTTACCCTTTGAGAATTCACTGAGCTCTGAGCAACCATTGTCTTCCCAATGAAGAAGCATAGATTCGAGGTGGCTAGATGACATGACCACCTGAGGCATTACACAACACCTGTGACTATTCGATAACACATCTTGTCAATTTGAAAAATTTAATTTTCATGCATTTTTATGCATTTTATAGGCAAAATAGTTTTGAGTCGCATCCCATATACAGGATCACATCCAATCCATCCCGTGTCACCTCCCAGATTCTGGATCGCATCGAGGATTTTGGGGATCGCACCCCAACGGGTCACGTCTAATGAAATTTGAATTCTCCTTAGCTTTTTAAGTCCATTTTAGAAACAGGTCCGCATTCGGGATACCGGATCGCATCCCGGATTTCTTGGTCCACATCTGGGATTTCTAGGATCACATCATGTTTTAGGGTCACATCCTAAATTTCTTAATCTGCATCCAGTATTCTGAATCGCATTTGGTTTTTTGGATTTCTGTGCCAAGTATACTTAATTTTTTTTTAACTTTGAGCATTTTTTTTTGTCAATTTTTTGTGTCTAACTCTGACACAATGCCCCTATTTTCTATTGTGTAGGTTGATTTTCTAGTTGTGTCATTCAAATTCCTGAGGCCAGCCTAGGTCTTGGCTCTGCATGATTAGTTGAACAAGGAGGATCAACACATCGTTAGGCGATGTGATCTTTGGAGTCTAGGTGATTTTCCTCACATTCAGGTAAATCGCGGGCTTCTCACAGCTTTGGCAGAGAGGTGGCACTTAGAGCACAACACCTTCCACTTACCAGCCGATGAGATGATGATGACACCTAAGGACATGTGGAGGATCCTACATGTATATATTATGGGACACCATATAGAGTATGAGGCATCTGAGCGTGTGGTGATTGTTGATGCTAGGAGAGTCTTTGGAGACAAGACCATTGCTAGCCGTTACCTGAGTTGGGACCGCATGGTCACCAACTATGCCCCTCTTCCCATATATTTAGCTAGTTTGATATGAGGCATCATGATGCCAAATAGGGGTCAGCATGGTTTTATGTGTGGCTGGTCCCACATGATAGGCCAGGTGATCCAGTCCCCTGGGAGGTATGCCTGGGGTAGTTGTATACTTGCTCACATGTATCATGAGCTTCATGAGATCATCTACTAGCACTCCTGCTCCATGACTGTAGGGAGCATTGTGTTGCAGATCTGGGCATGGGAGCACATCCTTATGACTCATTCTATTGTTGATAGGCATTGCAACACCAGTTTGCTATATATTTACATGTATTCTAGATTCATTAAGCAACCCCACCTGGGCAAGTTAGAGTACTGGCACTATTTGCTGGATGATGTTACTGAGGTGGAGTGGTAACCTTATCATGATTACAAGGCCTAGCCCTCAGATGTCAGACAGATGCTCTTCTTCTTTCAGACTAGGTACCTTGTCGGGCGGACCCGCTATGTGATTGAGCGGTTTTTGATCACCCAAGTTTGTCGTCAGTATGGATGTGTACATGGCCTATCATAGAAGACTTGTTTATATGCTCATATCAAGAGTGAGGAGGCTCAGTGGGGAGCCCAATTAGTATATGAGACAACCATTTATGAGATCACACACATGTAGCGTGTGGATTGGAATTATCAAGTAGCTATTCGTAATGCCGATGTCACCGATGATTACCATGATTACTACTTGAGGCACCCTTATCCTCAATTTACTACTCCCGATGATGCCATTCCTTGGATCGAGGATGCTCTTTATTATGATCCTAATGATGATGTTGGAGGGTGAGCCTAAGAAGCTAGAGGAGGTGATGGAGGGAGAGGTCACGATGGAGCTTGCAGAGGTAGAGGTAGGGATGGAGATGGGGCCCATTGGGGTAGAGGTGATGGAGGAGATGGAGATGATGGAGGAGATGATAGGGGTGGAGGTGGTGCAGCAGTGGGTGGTAGCACACGTCGAGCCTCTGGAGGTGACACTAGTCATAGGTAGCGCAGGGTATAGATCACTCCTCCTTGGAGGGATATAGGACCATTATTACATAGAGATCAACACACACAGAGACTTACTAGAGGGGATTAGGACTAGTAGCAGGTACCCCAGGATCAGCAATAGGCATGGTAGGATCCTCCTACAGGTGGTGATGGTGACAGGATTTCATAGTGTGAGTAGGAGAGAGCTGCTCTGAGATTACAGGTGGCTACCCTCATAGTGCAGTTATCAGAGAGGGACTCACAGCTAGCGCAAGTCAGAGCTGAGAGATATACATAGATAGCTCAGTTGAGAGAAGACATGGATGCTCAGTTGACACAACTAAGAGCTTGCAGAGGCACATAGTTGGCATAGTTGAGAGCAGAGTGTGATAGGTATGCGCATACAGCTACCCACCAAGGATAGTGAGCCACATATTACTTCACTTTATATTGCGGTGTTGTTCCTGCCCATCAGAGGGCTCCACTTTATTCAATTATTGCATAGCAGTCAGAGGGTGCCATGCCACCTCCACCACCACCTAGCAGAGTAGATGCACCCCCTCTCGATCCTCCTGTTGAGGATGAGGGGGCCAGTGAGGTGTAGACCTCATGTTATATTCAGATTTTGTACCTCTAGACATATTGTATAT
This sequence comes from Chamaecyparis obtusa, assembly GCA_027943335.1. Classification (NCBI taxonomy): domain Eukaryota; kingdom Viridiplantae; phylum Streptophyta; class Pinopsida; order Cupressales; family Cupressaceae; genus Chamaecyparis; species Chamaecyparis obtusa. Next base: position 714,663 of record BSBK01002247.1, on the reverse strand, counting down.
CATGGCATATCTCGTATCTGTACCATTTTTTATCATTGTACTCTCATACCTCCTAGACTTTGTATTTTTGTTTATATGCTATTTCATGCTTTGATATACTGATACTCTGATTCATTGATGATCTTTGATAGAAATTCTTGCTTATGGACATTTCTGATTATATATTGATGCTCGTACTAATTCTACCATTGATACTCTTTATCTGATTCCTCATGTGTTGCCATTTCTGATGTCTAATCTTTCATGGTTTCAATTTCTGCACATGTGATATATGATGTTTGAGTTATGCTTGGGATATTTGATGTGATAGTCATACTTGGTCAAGATTAGATAAAGTGATGATAAAATAAGATATATGCTCATGTTTTTGTTATTTTCAAAGTTTCATGAATGTATGGATGTATGAGATGTATTGCGATACAATGTATGGATCAATATGGATGCAAAATGCAAGTGGTTTTATGATATGAAATGGTTTATGAATGTAAATGGATATCAGTGATTTATACTCTATCATTTTAGATTCAATTGTTTATGATTCCATGATGTACTTGGCCATACATGTCAAATGGTTAACATTGAATGCTTAATGCTCTGAATTTTTAGCTTATGTCATAAATGCTTTGAACAGATCTCAGTTTATATCATTGCTTCAGATAGTTGAATCCACATTTTCATGCTTATGCAAGACTAAAATGAATGCAACTAAGTTAAAATGAATGCAATTTTAAAATGAACTTCAATGCAACTAAAGACAATGAAATGCATCTAAATGAACCTAATGCAAACTAATATGATATGCAACTAAAATGAACCTTAATGCAATTAACCAATGAAATGCACCTAAGACACCTAGGATAGTCATTGTTTATTCAAAGTGGGTTGTTTTTCATCATAGAGCCTCTGTTAGCCAGACCTCATTAGGATAGTACAATTTTCATGAATAGATTTGGAAATCCTGAAAATATGAATACATCCTTTTTATTTGGTCATGTTGGAAGACAACCTAAACATTAAAGCACCTAGCTATAAATGTCTTGTCAGTTACTTCCTATTTGATATAAACAATTTCTTTTCTAGTGCATAATGTGTAAATGTATACCCGCAATGACCTTTCATTTTGTATTCATATCCTTGGGTATAATCTGATTTACCATGCACTTTACTAGGAACTAGTTTATCTTTGTTAGCTTTTAAACAGGTAAGGAAATAGATCCAACCTCACTAAGGCTTTCATAGGAAATAGGTCGAGGTATACATGGCGTTCCACTACAAGGTGGAGGAACTTATAAGTAGACACCCATTCCCCATGATCACCGAAGATCATTGGATTTATTACCATAAACAGAAAACAAAGAAAATGTTATGCCCCCAGTCTTTGTTTCTCTTAGTCCATAGACATCATCGAGTTACTCGTGGAAGCATAACTATCAAAAATTAATAATAAGAAAAAGAAAGTTCTTTATCCCTTAGCATGGTCATGGTATTTACAGAATATAGACAGTTGTGATTATAGTGTTGAGAAACACTGTTGATTCATCCTTTCAAACACACGCTTAGGAATTATTATCAATCAAAAATTTGTTTCTCCATCCATAAGTGTCTCACCTATTTTAGTGTTTAGAAACACTATTTTTATCATGACGTTGTGTTGAGAAACACATTTTTAGATCCACGTAATTGGTGTTGAAAAACACTATTTTCATAGTTTATAGTCAATTGCGGACAAAGGTGGTATTGAGAAATACCATTGTTTGTAGTTAATTGTCATTGCAGACGCATCATCCTGTCAAAAAATGTGATTTGATCAATGCCCCCTAGGGAAAAATAGTTTACCTAGGACCCTAATGTGGACAGATTCCAGTTTTAGGAAGGCACAATTCTCTGAAAGTTCTCTTAGGACTTGGCGTGTCACGAAAGAGAGAGGGATATATACAAACTAATATTTACATAGGCTCAAGGTGCAAGTGTCATCTTGATAGATAGAGTGTCAATTACAAGTAGCACCTATTTACCAGGTTTTCACCACTTGGCCAAAGTTTCATTCAATTTTTGCTATCATGGTGCCTATTTACCAGGTTTTCACTAAGACACTTTTTCCTTTTTCAATTTTTTTGTTCTTTTTGCTTTTCTATTTTTTTTGTATTTTTCTCTTTTTTGATTTTTTTGTTGACACATTAAGGTGCCTATTGCTAGGTTTTCACCAAGATAGTCATTTTTTCAAGATCCATATTTGCTTTTTTTTTTTAAAAACTTTTTTAGGACTCTTTTCACTGTACAGGAGCTTTCTCCAGAATGTCAGGCATAAAACCTTTTCAGATGTAGGGTATTGATTGGATCTAGGAAAACATCTCCTTCAGGTGTAGCCAATTGATAGGCTCCTGAGCCAAATACTACTGTAATGACAAAGGGACCCAACCAGTTGGGTTCAAATTTTCCCTTTTGTTCTCGATGTTGTTGGTTTTTAGGATTTTCTCTGAGAACTAGATCTCCTATTTGAAAGCTTCTGGGTTTTACCTTCTTGTTGTATCCTCTTGACATCCTTTTCTAGTAAGCTTTGAGATGATCAAATGCCTATTGTCTGTGCTCATCTAACAATTCAAGCTCTTGCAGTCTAGAGATTCTATAGTCTTCATCAGTTACTAGATATTTCAGTGATACTCTTAGTGACGAAATCTCTACCTCAACTAGTAAGACTACCTCTGATCCATAGACTAGTGCGAATGGAGTTGCACCAGTTGGAGTTCTTATGCTTGTTTTGTAAGCCCACAATGTTGGATTGATTTGCAAGTGCCAATCCCTTCTTGATTTGTTTACTATCCTATGCAAGATTTTAAGAATATTTTTGTTTGATGCCTCAACCTATCTATTACCTTGAGGGTAATAGATTGAGGAACAATGCTGAGTGATTTTGAATTGCAAACACAACTCATCTATGTCTTCATTCTTGAATTTTCCCCCATTGTCAGTCACAATCGATGAGGGTTCACCATAACGTCAAATGATGTAATTCAAGATGAACATTGAAACTTGTTTTCCTGTTGCATTAGACAGTGGGACAGCCTCCACCCATTTTGTGAAATATTCAGTTGCGGTGATGATATATTTATGTCTACTTGATGAATTGGGGTAGATTTGACCAACCAAATCAAAGGCCCATTGCTGAAATGGCCAATGTGTTATAAAAGGAATCAGCTCTCTAGCTGGTGCATGTATGAGGTTGCCATGAATCTGGCATTTCTTACAAGTTTTTGCAAAATGAATAGCATCTTTCTCCATAGTGGGCCAATAGTATCCAACCCTTAGGAGTTTCTTGGCTAATGAAAAACCATTCGAGTGTGATCCACACACACCTTCATGAACTTATTTTAATACATGATTAGACTCTTCATGTTATAAACACCTAAGAAGCATGCCATCTAGACTACGTCTAAATAAGTCATTAGTGATGATCACATAGCGGGATGCTACTCTTATGAGGGATCTCTTTTCATTTCTAGAATAGCCTTCAGGAATGATTTGGTCTTTGAGATGGGAGTAGATAGAGGCATATCTGGATAACACTTGCATTTCAAGGGCACAAACAATTTGGCATTCAGGAGAGTCATAAGCTGGGAAAGGGAGTTCTTCCACCAGGAAGTCATAGCGAAATTGGTGTTCTTCCAATTGTAACATAGATGCTAAAGTAGCCATCGCATCAGTTGCTCTATTTTTTGACCTAGGAATTTGTTGAAATGTGATGAAGACAAAGTACTTTTTCAAGTCATCCACCATTTTTCTATAGGGCATTAGCTTTTCATCCTTAGTCTGATAATCACCATTCACTTGGTTGATAATAAGCTGTGAATCCCCATAGATTTGTAATTCAATGATTTTCCACTCTATTGCAAGCTTAAGCCCATTCACAAGAGCTTCATATTCTTCCATATTATTGGTACATGGAAAGATCATCTTATAAGCTTTTGGGATCTTATATCCTTGTGGTGTAATGAATAAGCATCCAGCTCTTGATCCTTGCTGTGTGAAGGATCCATCAAAGTACATTTTCCAGGGGTGTTCCGTTAGATGCATGATAGATTCATCTCAAAATTCCTCAAGTAATGGCTTATCATCAGTTAATGGTGTCTCTACAAGTTGATCAGCAATAGCCTACCCTTTAATGGCTTTCATGTCCACATATTCAATGTCAAATTCACTTAGAATCAGGACCCACTTAGCAAGTCTTCTTGTCAGCATTTCTTTGTTCAATAAGTACTTAAGTGGATCAATTTTAGCCATTAGTTTCACCTTGTGGGCTAGCATATAGTGTCTCAGCTTCTAGGATGCAAACACCACTACTAAGCATGCCTTCTCAATCATTGAATAGTTTAGCTCATATGTGACCAAAGTTCTACTGATATAATATATGGATCGTTCTTTCTTGGCCTCATCCTCTTGTGCAATCAATACTCCTAGTGATGTATCTATTGCTGATATGTAGAGCAACAAGGGTTTTCCATAAATTGGCACCATTAGGATTGGAGGATTCATCAGATAATTCTTGACTTGGGAAAAATTCTCCTCACATTGTGCATCCCAAGTGAATGTGGTTCCCTTCCTCATCCATTTTGTGAAAGGTTGTGCTTTATCAACCAACTGAGATATGAAACTTCTTATGGATTATAGCTTGCCCTATAAGGTTCTCATTTGACAAATGTTCTTTGGTGGTTTCATTTCTAGAATTGCCTTCACCTTCACTAGATCCACTTCAATTCCCTTAGCTGAAACTATGAATCCTAAGAGTTTTCCAGATGACACACCAAATGTGCACTTCTTAGGATTAAGCCTTAAAAGGAATTGTTCCATTCTGTCAAAGATCCTCCTTAGATCCTCTATTTGTGTAGTCCTTATTCTTGATTTTGCCAAAGTGTCATCAACATAGTCTTCCATGTTCTTGTACATCATATCGTGGAAGATTGTGGTCATTGCCCTTTGATATGTGGCACCTATATTTTTGAGACCAAATGGCATCACATTCCAACAGTAGGTTCCCCATGCACAGGTGAATGTTGTTTTCTCTTGGTCTTTAGGAGCAATTTTGATCTGGTTATATCTTGAAAATTCATCCATTAGGGAGTACATCTCATAATCTGTTGTTAAGTCCACAATCATGTCTATGTTTGGGAGTGGAAAATCATCTTTATGACAAGCCTTGTTGAGATCCCTAAAGTCTGTGCATACTCTTATTGATTTTTCCACCTTAGAAATGGGAACTATATTGGAGATCCACTCTACATAATCAATTTCTCTAATGAATCCAGCTTTCAATAGTTTTTCCAGTTCTGCTTTCACTAGCAATGCCACATGTGGATTCATTTTTCTAAGTTTTTGCTTGACAGGTTTTACATCTGGTGAAATAGACAAATGATGCATAATCAAATCTATATCCAATCTGGGCATATCTGAGTAAGACCAAGTGAATTTGATCTTCTTTGCTTTGAAGAAATCAGTGAATTGGATTTTCTCATCTTCTGTCAATGATTGAGCTATGTGGACTAGCTGAGGAGCTTCTACTGTTCCCAAATTAATGGGTTGTGTTGGTTCAATCAAAACCAAGGACCTTTCTTGGAAATGATCTGGGAGGATATCAAGCATCCCATCCTTTGGTGCCTCAAGGAGGTTTTCACCATTAGATACATCTTTTTCTTTTTCTCTTTTAGGATCTGATACCGCTACTAAGTGGTTTTCACCATCAGACATCTTGTTCTTTTTGTTTTTCTTTTTAAGACTGAGAAACTTGATATCCTCTTCATTCATGTTTTCGCTCATTACGCTGGTGGAAGAATGGAATGGTTCACAAGAATTAAGATAATAGGCTATGGAATAGTCATTTTCAAAGGATAGCAAGCTTGTGTTTGTAGGTTCATCCCAGTCTATCAAGTCAGGGTGTTTCAAGGGAAAAGATTCAATAGGTTCAAGAGATAGCACTGCATTGTTATCACTATTCATAACTTGCAAGATATCATCTATTAAGTTTGCCTCTAGATAAGTGTTAGGATTATTAGAGTCATATTTTTTATTATTAGAGTTCATGTTAATGTTATGCAGATCTAACTCTAGTGATATAACATTAGAACTTTCTCCTTCTTCAATCAAGATCCTAGGAGCAAACTTGTGTATCACATCTATTTCTATGTCCATGGTTGCATTAGAGAGTACATCCCATTCATACTCATGTGAATCTACTTGACTATAATCTGAGACTCCCGAAAAGTTGGCAATAGTCATAGGCACCTCATTTTCTTCATTAACACAGTTTTGTTCTTCTTGCAATGGTTCTTGTGGATTCATTGCTTCAGATTCTTCATCAAAATGTGGTGTATCAATGACAAGGGGTTCTTGTTCTTGTTCTTCATCAGGTTCATCTGCTTGTTCTCTTTTTTATTTTTGTTCAAGACTTGTGCCAAGGAAGGTAACATCTGGGTCTCCTTGTAATATTAACAATCTTTCATAAGGAATGGGTTGTCCTTCCACTTCTTCTTCATCATCAGAATCTCCTGATCTATCAAATACAAGACCTTTTTCTGCTGTGGGATGAAATCTAGCCTCTCTAAAGCCTAGTCCAGTCTTATCCTTAGGATTTTTGAAATCCATGTGTAAGGGTACCACTAGTCCTTTGTTGTTTTGTCCCAATGGTCCTTTGCCTTTGTATCCCATTCATTTCATAAGATCATATCCTTTCTCATATTTTCTTGAAGATATTTCAACATGTTTAACATTCCCATCTTCTTTGGGTTCTTTATAAAGCCATTGCAAAACAACTTTTTCTTCATTCTCTTCCTCTAGGGATACCTTTGCTTTCACCATTCTAGTTCCTTCATGTATAGTCAAAGCACTTCCATTAGAAGGTGTAAATGTAGATGAGGGAATTCCTTGTGTCCTAGGAGATATAGGAAGATCTGTCAAAGATGCTACAGGATCTATTTTGTACTCTCCCATGTTTGTTTCTTGGATATTGATCTTCTTAGGAAAGCTCCTCAAGACCATTTATTTAGATGTCTCTGCTTTGGTGGACCCTTCTTTGTTATGAGGAACCATGCTTTCAATTTTTTTGAGGTTATTACAAGTATATGTGGTATCCGCTGGAATAGTCACCTCCACTCCATTATGAGGAAACTTTAGGCATTGATGATATGTGGAAGGCACTACTTGCATTGAATGTATCCATGGTCTCCCAAGAAGAATGTTGTTAGCAAGGGGTAAATCAAGAACTTGACAAAGAACATCTTTCTCTATAGGCCCTACTCTGATGGGTAAGACAACCAATCCTTTAGAGGATCTCTCTTCCTCATCATATGCCTTGATTGTTATTTTTCTCCTAGGATCTATTGCATGCTTTGAGAAACCCAGTTGTTTTACCAAATTATAAGTACAAGTGTTCAAACCGGTGCCTCCATCTATCAAGACACACTTTTATGAATGAGGAATTCTAAATGAAGGGGCTGATTATGTGGTTGATTTAATGATTTATCATCCTCTTCTAAAAAATATAGGTAATGTGGGGAACTCATGTGACCAACCATGGCCTGGAATCTATCCACATCTAAGTATTTTGGTACATTGGTGCTCAATAGGGCATGATCAAGAACCTCCCTATGACTAGGGGAGATTTTCAACAACTCTAGAATAGATATCTATGCAGGTGTCTTTTGCAATTGTTCCACAAGATTGAACTTTGGAGATGGCACCACTTGTTTAGACATTGTTGTTGTAGGTAGTGTTTTAGATGTTGAGACTCCTTTAAGAGTAAGCTCTGCTTGGCTTCGTGTTATAGCATTTGAAGATTCAAATTTATTTCTCACTCCTTTGAGAGTGATCATGTTGATGGAATATTGACAAGGTTCCATCATGTTAATTACATTGTCACCATCAGTGTACGTGTAATTAATCTTATTGCTTTTAGAAGCTTCTCCTTTTTCATAGTTAGGTAGTGGAGTTTGCAATGCTTTGTGATCATTGTTCGTGTGGTGTCCATCTACCTTGACTTTACCTTGTTCAATAAGATCTTGAATAACATGTCTTAATTTCAAGAAATTATTAGTGGTGTGTCCTTTATTATGATGGCAATCGCAATATTCATTATCATTCCACCACTTGGGTTTGTTTTCAGGATCCAAAGGCTTGCTAGGCTCAGGAATTGTAATAATGTTGTTTTCCACAATTGATTTCATAACCACTTCCAAGGTGTCTCCCAATGGAGTAAATTCTCTCTTAGGCCATGGTGCCCAAGGTTCTCTTCGAGGTTTGTTGAAATTATTGTTTGTCTTTGGAGTCTCAATAGGATTTGGACCCTTTTTCATTTGGAGACTTATTGTTAGATTGAAAACATCTGGTTTGGGTTTTGGATTAGGAGTATAAACCACTCCATCATTAACCACATGTTTGTTCTTGTTTTCATATTTATACTTGTCCTTAGTGGGATAGGACTTGTCTTTTTGTTCCTTGTTAATGACAATGTCACCTTTCTTGATTAGAACTTCCTCTATCTTGAGAGAATTATTGATCATTTTGTCAAAGCTAGGTGGTCCTTGTAATTGAATTGGGAAATTCATTTCTAGAACCAAGTTGTTAATGAAGATATCCATTTTTTCATTCTCACGTATTTCCCTAGCATATCGTGCAAATATTTTTCTCCATCTCTGTAGGAAACTCAGGAATGATTCTCTTGTCTTCTATTTGGTATTGCATAAATCCAACATTGTGACTGTGTGTTGGATGTTGTATGAATTTTTGCACTAATTCATCAAATGTTTTGATTCCAATAGGTAATTTGGAGAACCACTCTATAGATTTTCCACCTAGGCTTCACAGAAATAGCCTCATGAGGTATGTTTGTTCATGCATGAATTCCATACTAGTTTTACAAAACTCCCTCACATGATCTTGAGGGTCAAAATCTCCCATGTATTTGTCATACTTTGGTATTGTAACATTTTTGGGAAATGGAACCATTGTGAGTCCCTTATCAAAAGGGAAAGGACATATGTGCTCTAGAGAATATTGTTGTTTTGGTTTGTCCTTTGATTCCTTGAGTTCTTGAATTTATGCTTTCATGAGAAGGTATTGTCTATTTAGAATTGACATGGGACTAATATCCACCTTTTTTTGAGTTTCTCCACATCATAGTCCTTAGGTAATTTCACACCTCGGGAAGCAAGTTCTAAGAAGTACTTTTCTTTGTTATCTTCCAAGACTCTTTCAAGGATTTTGTGAAATCATTTGCTGCTTAAAGCTCTATTGTATTATTTTTTAGTAGGGTTTGCATCATCATCAATATCATCCTCATCATCATCATCATATTGGGCTTTTTGTTTTTGTCTCTCACATTCTAGTTCTTCCTTTTGTGCATGGAATCTTTCATCCCATCGGTATTCACCTTGATCATTCATGTTTATTTGTTCGGGTGTTGCTGTATAAGTAGTACTAGGTGTAGCACCATACAAGGGATTGATTCTTGAAGTTTCTCTCATTTCCAATGTGAATATGGGTTTCATCCAAGAACGGGTTTGTTTCAAAATTGTAAGTTTTGTTCCTGGTAACAACCATGAAATCCAGATTGAGTAACTAATGAGTATCTTGTGTTTAAGAGTGGGTGTGATAGTTTTCAATGTCTAGTTGTGAATCCAAGGATGTAAGAGTGGGTTTGAAATGTTTTTATGGATCCAACATCAAATGGGGTTAGAATGCCTTGCTTATGAGTTGGGAACCAAAATGCAAGTGGGTTTGAAGGTGAAAGTTTCAATGTCAAAGGGTGTCAAAGTGCCCTATTTATGAGTTGAGAACTTGGTTGTAATTGATTGGGTAAGTTGACTCCATAATTAGACAATGCGGTTTTGGACCATGTAGGATGACAAGATGTTCTCAACAATGACTATTTCTGGGTATCAGATGACTGTGTTTTAGCAACAGGAACCTACTAATTGGCCAAATGGGTATCTGGAAATGTGAAATTTTTTCTTTTGGGATGTACAAAAATTCTCTCTATCCCAGATGCGATCCTGAACAATGACTAGTGAACAAATTGGAACCCTAGATGCGACCCCAGAAATATAGTATGCGACCCAGGAAATGGAATGTACACCGGATGCAACTCAAGAAATGGTGCAATTACCAAATGTGATCCAAGTTTGAACAGATGTGATCCGGGATATGGGGTGCGACTCTGGAATATTGGATGCAATCTTGTGATGACCAGGAATTTGCAATTTTAGTGTTTTTTTGAAAAATGTGTCATGTCTATCAGATTCCAATGACTGTCAAGTGTTTATAAATGCTTGAAAATGAAATGTGCTTGTTCATTTGGGGGAAATTAACTGAGTTTGTATTTAAGACACACCAAGAAATCATTTTTAGAGAAAACACACCTAACCTTCCTTATACTAGGTAGACATTGAAACCACTTGTTCACTGACTTAGGAACACACCCAAAGACTCCTCATAATATCACAGTCCAATAACATGCAATGGATATTGGAGGTCATATTTGCCAAGTGTTAACATTAATGGGGGCTCGATATGGTGAATTTATTGGGGTAATTACTATTTGCCTCGCACAAGTGATAACAACCTTTCGGGGGTGATCTGGGTGGCATTTAACATAGAGCTTTTAATGAAGGCATCCATTCACAATTATCTCCCATAGTCCCACAAGAAGGATTGAGGCTGTTAACCCTATAGGAACCTAAGTGTAGTCTTGAGAAGCGAGATTAAAGCGGCTCCACTCTACATGAAATCCAAGTCAGTCATTGGGATTGATCATCAATCTCCCAAGACAAGATAAATCATGTCTCCCAAGCCTTTAGCCTCAAAGGAGCGTCAAATTTTATAGTGGGGTGGAAGAGTCGACAAAAGACTTGTCCCCACTTGGGTCATTCCCGAGAGATTTTTTCCTCAACTAGTAGGCCCTCTAAAGGTGTACAATAAAGCAAATAGATGAATGATAACAAGCTCTAGATTTTTGGTTCTCCAAAAAGGAGAAGAGCATAATCTCCTAACTTATATCACAAATCCCAAACACATCATGCAATTTTAAGGTTTATTTACCCCAATTTGATGCCAAATAGTAAGCCAACATTTGAGTTTATGTTTCTCCCTCAAGGGGAAAAGAGCATAATCCTCTAGCTGATTTACAACTTGATCTCAAATTATTTTAAAATTCCTAAAATCAAACATAAAGTTCTTTTGTCAATTTTGCTTTAGAGGCAACCTGCATAACAAGCATTAGTAGTCTTTTTTATTTTTGGTCTTGGGAAAAATGTCCTGCAAACAATGGTTAGGCTGTCAAAATCAATCAAGAACACCAAGTCCACCCATTATCTTGTTAGTGGGTTAGAAAATCCAAAATTTGAAGATAAAACTTTAAGGAAAATTACATAAGCAAATTGTTAGCATTCATTTCTCAATCTAATTTCAAAACATAAGTCAATTTTTGAGTTTCTGATTTTCTCTCAAGGAGAAAAGAGCATAATCCTCTAACTGATTTATGTGGTGAAATGAAATTTCCATTAGGTGCTCAAAACAAGATGCATAAAGGTTCATTTTATCCTTAAAGTAAATCAAAATCACAAGTTAGCATTTGAATTTTCTATTTTTTCAAACCTCCAAACCACAGTTAGACTGTCAAAAACCAGAGAGACCAATAACACAATTCATTAGCAATCAAAAAATTTGAGAAATCAATAAAAATCACTAGATGCGATCCTAGATTTCCCCCCCCAAATTCCTAGAAATGACCCTATTTCCCAAATGCGACTCAATTTCCCAAAGGTGATCTAGATCTACAAGATGTGATCCTGTATTTCAAATAGGTGTGACCTTGTAACCAGATACGATCCGTGAATATGGTATGTGACCCTAGATTAACCAAATGCAAATGTTCTTCCCATATGTGATCCTCTGGCAAATTTTGGTATTGCGATAGTTAGTTGAAAATGCAAGAAAAATTAAAAATCTGAGGCTCAGCCCCACGGTGGGTGCCATAAATGTGTGTGTGAGTTTGTGACCTAAAAAACAACACTTCAATAGGATAATAACATCACTTGTTAGAGGAAAATAAAGATCTAATTGCAAAAACTAACAAGCAAAAGCATCATATTGCTCTCTAGTTAGTGTGAGTATGAAATAGGGTTAATTGCTCTTAGATTTGACCCTAAACAGTGACAATCTACACTAAAATGAGAGATTCAAGAGTGCATGTAAAAAACTAAAAATGAAAGCATGAAATCTTAATTCCTTCCATTATAACCCAAATTGAAGTGTTTTCTACTTAATAAAAGCTTGAAAACATGGAAAACAACTATCAATCTAAGCCTTAATTAGCAAATTCTCCAAGAAGCATGAGAGTTCATAATCATGGATCATGAAGCCTCAAATTTGTGATCAAATAGGAGTCTAAGCATCAAAATTAGAAGCATGTAGGTGTATGTGGAAGAAGAAGAAAATCCTTTTGAAAATTCTATTTTATAGGATTTGGAAGAGAATCGACGGTTGAGATGCATCAATGAGGAGTGGTTGAGATGCATCTTGGCTTGATCCTTGATCCATGTGCAAGCCTCCTAATCATAAAGTGTGTTTGTTGTGTTTGTTTGATTTAGGAGGTATTTATGCATTTGTTTTAATTAATAACTCTAGCCTTTGCATTTTAGTGGGATTTGATTAATTAAATAGGCCTAGAGTTAATAACCTTGATTTTTGCTTGAACCTTAGTAATGAATGCTTGATCTAGGATTTTGATGGGGTTTATTGAATTTTTGAGATTTCATGTTAATAATCAAAGATCGAATTAACATAATTAAGGTTATATGCCAAATTAAGGGCAAATCGGGCCTTAGGTTCTATTAGCCCAATTTTAGATGATTACACGTCTTGTTAGAGGAATTAAGTAAATTCCATCAGAATGCAACCTTGATTAAAGGATTTAAACAATGATTGTTAGGTCAACCTTGATTAAATGATTTAGACTGATACAATGGTTAGAAAGTAGCAGTAGTATTTGATTTGAAAAACATACAACTCACTTTCCAAATAATAGATCCAATTCGCACATGTATGTTGGCTTACTGACTGAGTTCCATTTCTATCTCCATCACTGATATGCTTGGAAATCCCTTCAAGCAATCACAACTCTGATCAACTCCTTCACCTTCAGCCTTTCTGCTTTATCAATCAATAACATCAACAACTCCAGCATCCCTCTTTAACCTCACACTTAGGTTTTCATTTATACCTCTTCAATAGGTCGATCCATCTTTTTTCGCTTCATCTCCTCTATAGATCTTAGGTTTAGGTCAAATTCATCAAATTTTTCCATCATTCATGTTCTTCATCCATCCTTCCAGAAACATCTTCAATCTCTTTATTGAAATCATAATAAAATGGTTTACTTTGCATTAAATGCTCCATACAATCAATTAATAAAGTCAACACGATTTAAATAATCCAAGAATTTAACTAAGTCAGCTAGAAATCTGAATTCTTCCTCAAATGTAAATTACTGGCTCGGTCAATACTGTGTTCAACTCCTAGGTCATCACTGTGAAGCTTGGTCATCTCTTCAAACTATCTCCCTCAGCTAATGTTGTCACTCGGCAATAAACTGATGTTCGGTCAACACTGAATTTACTCAGCATATATTGGCTCTCGGTCAATACTAACATCACTTGGCTTAAACTAGATTTCTTCACTTTTTCTCAGTTAAGCCTACTTGTTCAGTCTTGCTTCTTACTTAGATAAACAATACACTATCTTATCATTGTGCCACATAATCAAGTACTCATTGAAGTATCAAATAACTCAACCTTTCTCTAGGTTCTATTTGTTAGAAATAGGAAATACAGAGAGGGGGGGGGGGTGAATCAGTATTTCACAAACTTTTTCTTTTGCCCACTTATGGATATAACAGATTACTTTAGTGCATACAAAGATTATCAAGCTGATTAACAAACATAGCAGTAAATAGAAAGAACTCATAACACATGATATGTTCTCAAGGAAACCCTGGCCAAGGGAAAACCCCAGTGGGGATGGTACCCACAAAGATCACTAATCAAAAGTATCCTGTTAGGATATTGGACCCTGTTAGGAGTCAATTTACAATATATAGCAGATCTATCCTAGTTAAAGGACTTTAGGCCTTGTTAGAAGCCTTAACCTTGTTAGGAGTTAGATTACAAAACCTGATCACCAGCTGAGCTCACTGCCCAAACAGGTAATACAAAATGTTTCTGACTATAGTATGGTACTACTTACAACTTCACATCAATAGCCTTTGCTGCTATCACAATATACAACTATCGCAAGTTATCCTTTTCTTTCTTTTTACACATCACACACTTACACTTTTTCATTACATTTCAATTATGCCTAATATATGAGTTATTAGAGCTAATAACTTTATATGGTCGGCTTCCAAAATATTTATCCAAGAGAAAAAATCTAGGATGTCATCCCTTCATAATTTTAAGTCATTATTTTGACAAGAAAAAATAATCCCTTAACTCTTTCGCTAATACTGTCTCCAAAACTGTTCTATCTGCAAAAACTATCTTCGGTAAACTTTGAATAACTTCATTCGTACTGCTCCAAAATTTATGCGCACTAAGATGGGGTATCCTCATACTCTTTAGAAGCTTTAGTTAGCTACGCAAACAAAAATATTGCTCCAGTGGATGTCACCAACTAAATCTTCATCAGGTGCTCTATCAGGATCAATGTATCCATACGTAGACAATTTCTTCCTTCAACTTGCCATACTTGCATTCCAGATTATGTGCTCTCAATAGAGATCATATGTTGCCATAATGACAACATCTATGCATTCACATTAGCCAAATTGCCAACACTATTGTTATCACCCTTGCCCTAATCCTTCTCATTAATCAATAGATATAGTACTTTCTTAGATAGCAACTGTATTACCAATTAAGGTTTGACATCAATGACAATACAACAATTGCTTCTATTGTAGTTTCCAACATACTCCACTTATGTTAGAAATGTACAAAAAAGGAAAAGAGCTAAAGAAAAGAATCCAAGTGAGTGAGCAAATAAAGAGTTTTACCATAAATACAATGAAAGAGAGATTTCTTCAAGATCTTATCAAAACCATCAAGATGCTCCAAGATCAACACAATGAGACAAATATTTTGAAAGGGGAAAGAAAATAAAACCCCTTGTGAATATAATATTAATGAGGCAAAAAAGCTTAGAAAAAGAGAGAGAATATGAGCAAGAAGCTCATTACAATAATGAGAGAGCTCAGATGAGAAAGTGAGTAAAAGTGAGACAAAGTTCTCCTATGAAGTGTGTGGAGAAGCATCTATTAAATATAAATGAGTGATGGTATTAGAATGTAACTCCCATGCTCAATGAATGCCACATTCATATTAAGTGTGTGCCAAGTGTGAGAATCCTCATAAGGAGGAATAAACTAATTTCCTTAATAAAGGAAATACAAAATATGATTTTTCCTCCCACTTGGACTAGAGGAAAAATTACATTTAGGATACCTTTGCTTATCCAAATTTAAATAAAACACCAAGGAAAGATTATAAATTCTAACACCCCCCTTTAATCTTTACTTGGGGTGATTACATCAAAGGGTATCAAACCCAAATTTTTGCAATGAAACTCAATTTTTTCTTTAGAAAGAGGCTTTGTCAAAATATCCACAACTTGATCTTCACCCTTGCAATAGATGAGGGACACTTTCTTGTCTTCAATTTTATCTCTAATGAAGTGGTGGTGGAGAAAAATATGTTTTGACTTTTCATGGTAAACCAGATTATTTGCCAAGGCTATTGCACTTTGATCGTCACAAAATAAAGGTGTAGGTTCTTGTTGAGGTAGACCTAAATCTTCAAGTACTCTTCTAAGCCATAAAGCTTCTTTAGAGGAATTAGTACAACTTTTGTATTCAGCTTTGGTAGAACATAGAGAAATAGATTGATCTTTTTTACTTTTCCAAGATATAGCACTTGAACCAAGAAAGAAACAATACCCACAAGTGGATTTCCCATCATTGGGGTCTCCACCTAAATTTGAATCAGTAAAACCTTTTAAAGGAAAATCAAAATTTGTATCATAAAATAATCCTAAATAAAGAGTACCTTTAATGTATCGTAATGTTCTTTTAGCAATTTTGAAGTGTATTTGTTGAGGTTTGGACATAAATCTTGAACCTAAATCAACACTAAAAGATATATCAGGTCTAGTGAGAGTTAGAAAATTTAAACTACCTATGAGTTGTCTATAAGGAGTAGCATCTATAAATGGATATACCATATCTATCATTAACTTAATTCCTAATTCACATGGAATTGAAACATGATTAGCAGCATTCATATGAAATCTATCTAGAAGATCTTTAGCATATTTA
This sequence comes from Chamaecyparis obtusa, assembly GCA_027943335.1. Classification (NCBI taxonomy): domain Eukaryota; kingdom Viridiplantae; phylum Streptophyta; class Pinopsida; order Cupressales; family Cupressaceae; genus Chamaecyparis; species Chamaecyparis obtusa. The sequence continues at coordinate 698,249 of BSBK01002247.1, read as the reverse complement.
CTTTGAGAAATAAAAATACCCTTAGGGGTTTGCCAAATTTACATTCCTAAGAAATAATGTAGAAACCCTAAATTAGTCATTTTAATTTTTTGGTTAAGTTGAAACTTAATATCATAAATTAAATAGTTAGAGCTAGAAGTAAGAATTAAATCATCAACATATAGAATGACAATAACAATGTTATCTTCACTATGCTTGATATACAAGTTAGTATCATTTTTACTTCTATCAAAACCTTGAGAAATAAAGAAAGCATTGATTTTTGAATACCACTCTCTAGGAGATTGTTTTAAATCATAAATAGATTTCTTTAGTTTACATACTAGATGTTCATTACCTTCTTTAATAAAATCGGGAGGTTGAGACATATAGATATCTTCATGCAAATCACCATTTTAAAAAAGCACTTTTAACATCCATTTGGTGAATAGGCCAATTCATTTTAGAAGACAAAGCAATAACTACTTTAATGGTAGACATTTTTGCAACATGATAAAAGGTCTCATTATAGTCTAATCCTTCAATTTGAGAGAAACCTCTTGCTACTAACCTAGCTTTAAACTTACAAATTTCATTATTGACATTCAACTTAGTTTTATATAATCATTTACATGAAACCATATATTTATCATGAGGTAAAGGAACTAAATCCCAAGTATTATTAGAAATTAAAGTGTCATATTTCTCTTGCATAACTTTTTTCCAATGAGGTTGATTTTTATCTTGAGAAAAAGTTTGAGGATCATTAGAATTTATAAGAGAAGATATCAAAGCATAATTGCAATAATTAAGTCTCCTAGGTCTAAGTCCATCCATTCTAGTAATATAATCATCACCTTCATTAAGTAAATTTTTAAACCATTTAGGATTTCTCTTAGAAGTAACAAAAATATCACTATGAGGAGTAAACATATATCATTATCATCATGAACAAAATTATCACTATGAGGAGTAGATATATCTTTACCATCATCATCATCATCATTACTACTAGTACGAATATAAATAGATGCATTAGGAGTAGGGTTTAGAATAGGAGGTTGGTCCTCCACAATCTCAATAGTGCCTCCTTTAAATTCATCATCTTGGACCTTGGAACAACCATGGACTTCATTTTCTGCAATACAAACATCTCTTGCAATATGCACCTTGTTAGTAGTTGGATCATAAACTCTATAACTTTTAGTAAATTCATCATACCCAACAAAAGTAAATGGAGAAGATTTAGAATCTAGTTTTTGCCTTTTTTGTTTGGGTGTGTGGACATAAGCAATAGATCCAAAAATTCTCAAATGTTGTAAAATGGGTTTCCTAACAGACCACTCTTCCTCGGGAGTTATATCTTGCAAATCTTTAGTAGGAGTTCTATTAATAATATGAGTGGCACATGCCATAGTTTCAGCCCAAAACTTGTAATGTATATTATTTTTATGTAACATACATATAGCCATTTACACAATAGTTCTATGCTTCCTTTCCACCACACCATTTTGTTGTGGAGAATAAGGAATGGTAAGCTGATGTTTCATACCAAAAGATCTCAAGTAAGAATGAAAAGCATTATTAACATATTCAATACCATTATATGTTCTAATAATTTCATCTTAGAACCTGATTACCTTTCCACAAACATATGAAATTCAAAAAATGTGTCAAGAACTTGATCTTTACTTTGAAAGAAATAGATCCAAATTCTTCTAGTGAAATCATCAACAAAGGTAAGAGAATACTTTGAACCTTGAATGGAGGTGTTCTCCATTGGACCCAAGAGGTCATTATGAATAAGATGTAATTTATGAGATGCCCTCCATGAAGTACCATGAGGAAAGGGCTCCCTTTGCATTTTTCCACTCATGCACCATATTAATTTTAGATGGAACAATATGGGGTAATCCTTCAACCATGTTAGATTTTAGCATCAAAGAAAGATAACAATAATTCAAATGGTCGAGCCTTTCATGCCATATATTGAAATCAATATTAACTTTCAAAGAGTACCTTGAAGAGGCAAACTCATAAAATTTAAACAAGTTATCATGATCCATCTTAGCATTAGTACCAACATGATCAGTATTAGGATCAATAATAGAACACATGTCCTTATGAAATTCAGCTTTGTAATCTTGACATAATTGAGAAACTGAAAGAAGATTGGATTTTAATTCAGGAACATAAAGAACATTGTGTAACTTTCCATTTGGAACATTAACATCACCAAATCCATCAACTTTGTAGGTATGATTATCAACTAATTGATTAGGAATATGAGTAGTATCAAGTTGCAAAGAATCAAATACTTCTCTATGAGATGTAACATGGTGAGAATCCCCACTATCAATAATCCATTCTAATGCATGAGAAGCTTTGTAATAGGCAGTAAAAGCATGACAAGGTTGATTACCTTGAGATTTGTGATTATTTTGATTATTTTTATTCATAGGATTCTTATCATTTTATTTTTTTAAACAAGTAGTAATTAGGTGACCATATTTTCCATAATAAGTACTATTGAGCATCATTTTTACATGAGACAATGGCTAGGAATTTACGCAAGAAAATTCCCCTCTTGGAAGACTAATGTGAATCAATCTCAAGGTTCTTTCTAGGATGGGTCTCAACCACTTGGATAGCTCAACTAAAGACAAATGTGAATCTATTAACAAGGAGGCCTTTGTTGGTTCATATCTCAAGGAAGGCTGCAAAACAAACCTCAGAATACCACAATGTTTCTCTTTTTTTGGATTTTCAAATTTTAGAAAGAAAGAAATATTAATCTAACTAATTTACCGTAATTGATTTGCAAAGGAAAGTAAGAAGTAGGGTAACAAGAATTTGAAGGAAATTACTAAAATGAAACTAATGGAAATAAACCAACATCACACTACTTTGCAAATTAAAAGACCGAGAAGATGAGGAAACCCACAAAACAGAGATCAGAATAAATCACAATCTTCAGCTAAGCAAAGGCAATCATCAACAGAAATGAATGCAGACATATGATAAGCCAAAAATCATCAAATCATGAAGCCACCACAGATGTGCGCACATGCGAGACAATTTTATCTTTAAAGTACCAAAGAAAGATCTTCTTGATAATTCATCACAACAAAGCAATATAACACCAGCAAACACCAAACTAAGAATCGCAGATTTAAACCATCACACAATCAATTCGCTCTTTGAAATAAATAAATGAGCAATTCACACATTCATAAATCTTGCAAAGATAGTATAAATATCAAACTATGATTGAAACACCAACTGTATGTATTACATTAATGATTAAATATGACCCTTATTACATTGAGTTCTTACAATTTATAGAGCTAAGCTCTTATTTTCGCAGCTAGGGTTTCGACTGCATGAAACTTGTAAATAAATATAAACTAGATATTACATGAAAGAAACTATCTCTAAAACTAATTGAAAATACCCTAGCATGGAATTAAACCTCATGCATTACAAAAACTAGAGAAAATCATGCATCAAATGGCTCAAAATGCAGCTGGAACTCATACAAGTTCTTGATGAAACTTCACGATCCTGCCCTTAATCCTTTGTTATAGCTACTACAATAGATCCAACTGAAAGAGGCCCCAAAATCATGCAGAAATGATCCCATAAAAGAGATCTAGTTGACTGAAAAATCAAGTTTGAGATAACTAAAGTCGAACGACGGATGTGCCCCAAAAATCACAGATCCCGAAAGTTGCCCCAAAAAAATCAAGCTTCAAAATTGAATAAGTGTTAAGCCCTCTTTTCCCAAGTTTTGAACTTTGGACTTTTGGAGGCTGAATGTTCTTCTAGGGCTGAAAGGCCAAAAATTAGGGTCTGCAAAAATGACTAAGTACAAAAACTGCTTTTTCCTCTACACAAAATTTGGCTAAGTCCAAATTGGATGCTCAATGACTTGGGAGTATTTATGGATGGGCTTTGTGGAACCTATCCATAATTTCTAACACCTCTTAAAAGTCATCCATCTTTACCCCTTCGAGAAGTTCTTGTTGTCTCTTTTAGAAGGTGACCAACTCCAGTGCGAACCCCTGTATCTCCTCTTCCAGAGACAACATTTTCTGGATCTCTTCCTTCTGATAAAATATTTGTTGAAGGTCCTCTTTTGTTTTGACTCCTCTAAATATAATTAAGTATTGATTGATGATGAAATTTATAGAATGCATGGTTTTTCCATCATCCTCATCATACAAGTCTAAGTCCAATCCATCAAAGAACTTATGCATCTCCTCTACAAAAATAAGACTGGCATCCCTCCTCTTATCCATCCTTTTGAGAACCTTTTCAAAAATGGTTAGAGCTCTCATTATATCCTGGATCCACTTCTCAAATTTATCTAGCTCTGACCCTTCATATACCTTTACCAAAACTTGGAAGCGTTGCTTCCATATTACTACAAGGTCATCCAACACCCTTTGCCATTTCAAAATCTTCTCTTCCATCCCGTCCTCTTCACTCATGATCTCTACCAGGGAGGTTATTCCTTGAAGAATACCTTGAAAATGTCTCAAAATATTCTTGAGGGATTCCTTGGAAAACTCCTCAAAATCGGCCTTCCAATCCACACAAGCCTATACAAAAGAATGTGGAATATCTGTATTTATTTCACCCCTCTTCTCCAAAATGGCATGTAATGAGGCCTCAGGGTTATTAGGGTCAATGGGACCCACTATCTTAAGAATGAACTTCATCATGGCCTCATTTTTCTCCACTAGCACCTTTATCTTCTCTTCATCTTTGTCCTAGAGCATGCTTCAACCCAAGGGTGGCCAGAGTTTTACTTCCCTCTCTGGTTGGCTCTCCCAAATCAACCTCCTCCAACACATAGTCATCTGGAGTGACCTTAGTTGTACTGACACTCATTTTGGGAATGGCCACCTGAGCCTTCCATCTTCCTTCTTGATCTTGTGTTACATATGATAATGTCCTTGCTCGGGTGCTAGAGCTAGCTTGATGGAATGCTCACCCTAATGCAACCGTATTTTTTTCATCATCAGTGTATACCCTGCTCTTGGGCTGAATCTCCTTTGTGAACCAAGTGGGCTTTGAAAAAGTGTTGAGGGGTTCATAAGGAGTTGGTAGAGTCAAGGTAATCGTATGACATTCTATCTCCACTTCTTCATAACTCTCCTCCTCTCCTTCTCCTATTTCCTGCTCCTCCATTGCTTCCAGCTCTTCCTACCCCTATGTCTATTCCTCATCATTTGTTAGTTCTTCTTCATCATTTTGTTTCTCTAATCCAACATGTTCTTCTAATAACATCTTACTAGTTGCTGATGTTTCTTTCTCAGGCTCTTGAGATTCTTGTGCTACTATATCCTTCTGAACAAGTGGTGGAGTAGAGGAAACAAAGGGAGTGGGTGAGGGCAATGGTGGAGGAGGCGGAGTTGGCATGGGAACATGGAAAGGTGGAGGCTGTGGAGGTAATGGAGTGGTTTGAACTGGAGGTGGAAGTGGAGTGCTAGGTGGAGTTTGATGTGGAGGAGGAAGTGAATTCTAATGCGTAGGTAGAGGTGGAGGTGGAGCTAGGTGTGAAGTTAAAGGAACTTGTGCAGCCACATCCTCCTCATAGGTGACACCTAAAGAAGAGTCCCTTCTTGAATCTGTGGTTTCTTTTTGTATTTTAGCTAGCTCCTCCTCAATTGGCTCCTGAGACTTTCATGGAGCTTCTTCTCCCACACCATCAAGAGGATAAGTAAACCGTGTAGGGAAATAATCAAAAGACACCGATATTCCTGCAGCTGATGCCTCTTGCTCAGTTTCCTGGAAACCATGAAACCCTTGGAAAGCTGAGATGTCAAATTCATCATCACCCAGAGCATCAAGATTTATGGGCTCTCCCTAGGTTGCTCCTTCAACATCCTCTTGATCATCTTCCATTACTCTTCTTTTCTTCAAATATCCTATGGACCGGGTTCTTATTTTGAGGGGAACTTGATCCATAATATCCTCCTCTTCATCATCCTCCATGAGGGTGCCCATATGAGTAGGTGTTGAGCCTTTCTTCCTCTTGTATACATTCCCTTTAATTGCCCCAGCCAGCCTAGGTCCTGTTACCTTGAATCTTGGGGGCTTCTTCATTGCACTTGGAGGATCGGGGCCACTGGAAGAAGGAACATCTAGAGGTGCTATACTCCCTATCATTCTAGTCTTAGTCTTCTTAGAGTGAGTAGCTGAGCCATATGTTGTAGGATGCTCATGCCTATAAACTATCTTTGGCTTTTGTGGTGCAGCCTCTTTAAATTGTGGCTTCAACACTTTCTCCCCTTTCTTCTTCTTCTCTTTTGAAGGCTTCTCTAGTTGCTACTTCATCGGCATGGGCTCCATAGGAAATGGGCAGGTGACTCAAGCATTAGTCACTTTGACAACATGCCTAGCCTTGAAACCAATATCATCATTTTCATCTCTATCAACCTCTGCATTCATAATGACCCCGATGTATACCTTGTCTAGATTATAAATGGGATCCAAGATATCCTCAGAGTCAGTCGCTTTCACCTTGGGAGGGATCTTTAGTAGTAGAGTGGTTTGTGCTAGCTCCAAAATCATTCAACAGTAGTCACGGATCCTAACTTCATAGTCATCTACACAATTCATCCAATGGTCTTCAATATGTGGTGCATGTACATAATGCCTTCCCATTATGTGATTATATGTACCAATTGCATCAAAATGGGCTCTTATGAGGTTGTAGTTTGAAAGAGGGAATTCATCCCATTCAAAGGATAGAGACTTACAAATCTTCATATCTAGTACACAATGGGGGCCTATGGAAATTGGGAAGTCCCAACAATGTTTCTTCTTGTGTCAGATGTGCTCATGGGCGTCGAACAATTGTCTTTCTATCTCCAATAGGATCACTCTATCAGATGGATACTTCGGCAATTTCTTAGGGGCTAGGGTGCATCCCACCACTCGGATGTACGTAAAGGTTTTGAATTGAATATAAAATGCCACAAGGGCCTTCACCTTTGTAGTAGCTTCATTTGACATCCTCTTAGCATAGTCTCCCTGTATGGAGCATATGATGGCAAACACAAAGGCATCATTAACGATGCAGAAGTTACAACTGTTCTGCGGTTAGTATTCTTTCCTGACCAGTTGTGGGTACATTGTGAATGGCCATGTATTAGGATCACCTATAACACCAACTTTTACCAATCTCAGGTACACTGCTCTTGCAGCTAATAGATACATAGCATAGGATGTCATATAGAAGTGAGTGTCACTCCTTACCCTGGTAAGTTGCTCATCCAAGTTGTCACTAAGGATAGTGTCCCAATCAAATCTTGCTTGCCTCTCCTTAATTTTCTCAATAAGTAGGATCATCCATGGTTCCTGCTGAATAGATTTGGGTAGTCCATACACCCGACTGATCATGGTGATGGCTTCTTAGATATCTACTTTCATGTAGCCCCTCCACATATCTATTCGATCTAGCTTATTCTTGGGTTGAGACTCCATGAGGTACTCTCTATTCACAATCTCATGAGATAATGAGATATCTTAATTGTAGAACTCCATCCCTTTGTTGATGTAGAAGTTGTAGAACTTATCAACCCCTTTGGGCAAGTGAAAGGCATCCTCAATATTATCTGGCCTTGGGTCTAGGACCACTTTTCCCATGCTATTTTTTACCATTCTCTCATTTGGTACATAATGGCTTACCAAGGTATTGATCAGATCTGAAGACAAGATTGAAACTAGGTGTGCCACTACATTTACCAGAGAAAAATACACTAAAGAAGTGCAGTGCTTGGATCTTCCTGCTGGCTGTACGCATTTGACCAAATAGTCATTCCAACTGACATTGCCAATGTCAACACCTATGATTTTAGAATGTAGGTTGCTCACTTTGGAGGGCGGATGATAACCCTTGAACTGGTACTTCATAGTTGGTGACATAATCCTTTCTGCCATTCCTACAAAGAGAAAAGAACATGAATCAGTAAACATGAAATCACATGGAAGAGAGGGAAATCTAAAAAAAAAAAATTGCTCTGAAAGAACTAAGCCTAAAAAGGCTCTGAGAAGTTAATTCCAGCCTTTCAGACTTTTGGGTGTACAAGACCTCCGAAATGCTGAAAGGGTCAAAACATCGAAAAGAAAACTAGTCAATTTGAATTGGTTGTTTCAGAGATGTTATTTTCAGACCTTGGCAAATCAGAGGTAAAGGAGTTTTGGAGTGCAAAACCTCTAAAACATCAAAGAGGAGCCTTGGTGTCTTGACAAAATTAGAGATAGTCTTTGGACTCCACAGTTTTGGAAAATCAGACAATGGATTTTCTTAGGGTGCGAAAATGCCCAAATGCTGAAGGCTTGGTACTTAGTCAAATTTCTATTGGAAAAAACCTAGAGTTTCAGACTGCAAAATTCTGAAACCCTGATACCTGAAAAATGTCAAAACAAGGGTTTTACATCAAGACTCGAAAACAAGTCCGATGATGAGTTCAACCACAAACTCGGGGCTAGGGGATTGAAGGGGATGACCTTGTGATCCTTGAGGTGAGACCAGATGGAATAACCCACCTAAACCTAGCGACAGACCAGAACCCTAGCTAGACCTAAACAAAAAACCCTACCTAAGAGACCGAAAGAAAACAAACAAAATGAAAGAAAGAAAATAAAGGAAAGAGAGGGCACCGACCTTAAATAGGATGGAAGACAACTACGAGCCAAAAGAAAAGACTAAAAGAATAACGCATGATAAAACTCTAAAAACCATCAATCTGTGTAAAGGACAAGTGAGGGTAAAAGACCCTCTCACCGCCTTATATAGGCAACTGGTGGGGGTGACATCAGCCACCCTCGCCGATCGGCCTTTCAGGGTCTTGGACCTCCGAAAGTCCAAAATGCTGAAAGGTCGACTCTTTTTGGAGAGTCAGACCTTTCGTTGCATGGACATCTAAAAGTTCGAAACCCATGGGTTTCAGAAGTGCCCAAGGCTTGATCAACCTCTTCGCCTTTTCAAACCTTTTGCACTTTCAGATCTTCGAATGTGTGACATTGCGACACAACAAAAAACTTAAAAACAACTAGACCTAAAAAAAAATTGACAAACAAACAAGCAACTAAGGACAAGCTAAAAAAAAAGAGCGGGGACCCTAAAGCTGAGAGGCAAAAAGGGGAGCGTGGTTGTGGAACCACAACAAGTACAATGAGGTTTCTTATTAGGAGTATTTTGTTGATTATTATGAGTATTATTATGATTAGTATTATTTTTATATGAGGGCCTAGGATTAAATTTATTATTTGAATAATTATTATAATGATTATTATTATGATGATGATTATAATTATTATTACGATTATTATGATTATTATTAGAAGCATTATGATTATATGATCTATTATTTTGATTGTGTTGCTTAGACATAAAAGCATGTTCATAAGATCTAAGAGTACCAAATTACAATAACTTAGCTTCCTCTTGACGTAATAAATTTTGAAAAATAGCATAACTTTATTGAGGAGATAAACTAGGAATAGCAAGTTGAGAATGAATGTTAGTAATAAATTGTTGAAATTCTTTAGTAAGAGATTTCTTTAGAATAATAGTAATTAATCTAATATCAATTAAAGTAACATTTACACCACTTAATTGAGTTTTAATAGCATCAAATTTAAGTAAGAATTCATCCATTGATTTGAAATCGATATACCTCAAGTCTTCCAAGTTGTCTTGGAGTTGAATCTTTTGTGATTCGGTGGAGCTATCATAAGTTTGTTGCAAAATCTCTCATGCTTGATGGGCTTTGGTGCAATGTTCACTCAAGACATATATATCAAGAACAATAGAAAGGCCAATGAATCCAAGAGCTTCGTCATTTTTAACTTGACATGCTTCTTTGTCAGTTTGAGAAGCACTAGCAGCCGGTTCAAGAGAGGCATCTGTAGCAACTTGGAGCAAATGCTTAAAATAAAATATAAAGGAAATATGCGCCTTCCATTGATGATAGTTAGAACTGTTCAATTTGATTTCAGGAATGAAGGTGGACATGATTAATTAAGAAAAATGAAAGATTAAACAAAACAAAATGAAATACAATGAAGATATAATGATAATGGTCAAGAATAATAAATTTAACTTAAATGTTACTGGTTAAATTGTACGAAAATTAAAATTTTAAAAAGTTTAAATTTTTTGTTTAAATGAGAAAATAAATTTTTAGTGCAACTAATTATCAAAATGGCAATTAAAATATGTTTATAGTGATTAAAAGAATATATCTTTAAAACGATATTAAAAAATATTGAGCAAAAAATTTATTTTAACATTTAAAGTTTTTTATGATAAACAAATTTTGAATAAAATTGTGTTAAATATAGAAAAGAATCTAATGATTAAAAAAAATGATTGATAATAGAGCTGCAATAAACCAGAAAAATGTTATAATAATAAGGTGAAATGATTATATTACAAATAAAGAAAAAGATGAATAATTATAAACTACAACTTTTTTAAAATGTTATGATTACCTACAACGTTATATTAAGAATAAAATAATGATATAAACGAACACAAGAATACTGATATAATAGAATAACAAAGAAATAGAATAATTATATAATAGAATAATAAAGAATAATGTTATAATAGAGTAACAGGGAATAATGCTAAGTTGAGGAACAAACAAAGCAAGAAATGACAAAGAATAATCTTCTCTGTAAATTGAAGTTCCTGTAACAAATTTCCTTTGAGAAACTACTCACATAGGTAATACTCTTTAACAAAATTACATGCAAGCTTTTGAATAAACCATGCAGAAGGCTACGCAAGAGGAGATAGTTGTGCCAGGAACAAAAAAATCTAACATTTCATTTATAATGGCAAGAGGAGATAGCTTATAAATCTAACATTTCATTTATTATGGAAAGAGGAGATAGTTGGGATAAATGGGAGATAACGTAGGGTAGGAAAGTAACGCAGCCAAGGGCAAGGTTACGCAAGGGGAGGAAGAACAGGTCAGTGTGAGGCTGCCAAGAGTTGTGCAAGGATAGAAGGTAGATGTATTAAATGATAAAAAATCATAAAGAGTTGTGCATAAGGGATGGAGGTATGTAGATAAGGAAGAGTAGGCTATGTGGATGAAGGGAGAGAGTACCTCCAATATCAAAGAAATACCAAGAAAAAAGCTTGTTGATATACTGGTCAACATATATAATAGGCTATGTGGGAGAATATGTTAAATTATGTGTATATATATATATATATACACACACACACACACACACACACACACACACACACACACACACACACACACAGATATATATATATATATATATATATATATATATATATATATATATATATATATATATATATATATATATATAACAGCAGATAGAGATATATAAAAACAATGATATTTAATCTACAACCAGATAAATAAACAGAGATATGGAGATATGAACAGAGATTAGATTATACTAGATTTGATATTAGATTAAATGTACAGATGAAGATATAAAATAGATCCTGTAGCAGACGGTCAGACAAAATCTATTATAGATTCAAAATCTATTATCAAACAAAGATTTGTGAATCCTATATTATAAACAAATGTTAGAAAACCAATATAATGAAACCTGTAAGAACAAACGAATAGAGTTTAAACAAAGATGATTAAAATATCCTGCAAAGAATGTTAGAGAAATCAAATGAAAATCTCTAACGGCAAGCCAACCAAAGAGGGTGTAGTTAGATCTTTAAAAAAACTTGAAAAGGAGATTAAAAAACTTAGATCTGGCGGTAAACCATCAAAAATTAGTTAAAAAATCAAATCTAAAATAATAAAGGATATAAGGAGATGTAACAAATGTTAGATTTATAAACAATGAAAACCCTGCAGCAAAAAGTTAAACTAAACAAAAAGACATTCTTCTTCTCAAATGAGATATCCTTCGAACGACACCTTCATGCAACAATAAAAATAAAGATTTAGCTAGCTCTGATACCATGTTAGAAACATATAAAAATGGAAAAGAGATAAAGGAAAGAATCCAAGTGAGTGAGCAAATTAAGCATTTTACCATAAACACAATGAAAGAGAGATTGCTTTAAGATCTTATAAAACCATCAATATGATCCAAGATCAACACGATGAGACAAGGATTTTGAAAGGGGAAAGAAAAGAAAATCCCTTGTGAATATAATATGAATGAGGCAAAAAAACTTAGAAAAAAAGAGAGAATATGAGCAAGAATCTCATTACAATAATGAGAGAGCTAAGATGAGAAAGTGAGTAAAAGTGAGATAAATTTCTCCTATGAAGTGTGTGGAGAAACATATCTTAAATAGAGATGAGTGATGGAGTTAGAATGTAACTCCCATGCTCAATGAATGCCACATTCATATTAAGTGTGTGCCAAGTGTGAGAATCCTCATAAGGATGAATAAACTAATTTCCTTAATAAAGGAAATACAAAATATGAGTTGTCCTCCCACTTGGACTAGAGGAAAAATTACATTTAGGATACCTTGGCTTATCCAAATTTAAATAAAACACCAAGGAAAGATTATAAATTCTAACAACTTATGATAAGGAGATGTTAACCACTACACATGCACTAGAAAAATTTAGGTAATATCTAGTGGGTACCAAATTCATGGTCAAGATTGATCACAACAACCTTATATATTTTTTAGAGTAGAAAGATCTCAATGAATGGGAAAAAAAAGTGGGAAAGTGAGATTCAGCATATGACTTTGATGAGGAGTATGTTAAGGGGAAAAAAATATTTTTGTTAATGCTCTTTCCAGGAAACCTGCCCTTTGCTCTCTGACCGAAATTTTAACTGATTGGAAATCTTAATTATTGGTTGTGTATTCTAAAAATACTTTTTCTTGCAAGTTAATTGATGGAAGAGTATAGGATTACATATATTCTATAGTTGATGATATCATATATTATAAGAACAAAATATCTTGTGCCAACATCTAATTTGAAGGATAAAATCCTGAGAGCAATTCATGATACACCTCTAGTTGGGCATCCAAGATTTTTCAATACATATCAACAAATAAAAGAGAGATTAACTATGAAGGGCTTGAAATATGATGTTTTTTAGCATCTTAGGGAGTGTTTGAATTCTCAACAAAACAAGTGTGTGCATACCTTCCCTATAGATCTACTTCAGTCATTGTCAATATTGGAACAAAAGTGGGAAGGAATATCCATGGATTTTATTACATGGTTTCCACGAGTTTAGGGAAGAGATTGCATATTTGTGGTTGTTGAAAAATTGACTAAATATGCACTTTTATTTTCTATACCTATAGATTATTCAACAACTTAGGTTGCAATTTTTTTTCAGAGGTGTTCAAGTTGCATGGGCTCCCTAAAATCACTGTGAGTGATCAGAACGACCAATTGTGTGAGCTATTTCACTTAGTAAGTACAAAGTTGACACCAAGCACCAGTTATCACCCTCAAACAGATGGTCAAGCATAAATTTTAAATAATTGGATTATGGAATATCTATGAAATTATGTGGCAAGATAGAAATGTGCTTATATTAAATGGCCATACTTAGGTGAGTATTGTTACAATACCACCTACCACATGTCGATTATCATGCCTCCATTCAAAGCCTTATATGGTTATGATGGTCTCTCATTTTTGGATTTAGCCTTCAATGATAGAAAGGTCTCTCAAGCTAAGGATATGATGCAGAGTTATTGGGACATTCTCAAGGCACTTAAAGATAACTTCCAACATGCTCAAAATCAACAAAAAATGTATGAAAATAGGCATCAAGTTGAGAGATTATTTGAGATTGGGGACTTAGTTTTATTGCATCTATAGCCATACAAGCAATCTACATTAAAGAAAAGTTGTGAAAAAAGGCTCAAGACACATTACTATGGGCCCTACAAGATATTGAGGAGAGTTTGAGAGGTTTCATATGAATTGGAGCTTCTAGAGGGTAGAAATATCCATAATGTATTTCATGTTTCATGCCTTAATAAGGCATTGGGACAACATACAACTTCATCTCTAGAATTGTCACCCCTTAACAAGGAAGGAAATGTGGTCCTAGTTCCTGACAATATTGTGGATATGAGGGAGAGGAAGTTAAGGAACAAAGTGATCTGTGAATATCTGGTCATGTGGAGAGACTTACCAGCTGAGAATGCAACATGGGAAGGAGAACATATTCTGCAACATCCCAATGTGTGATTGCTTGAGGACAAGCAATTTTGGGAAGGGGGACTGTAATGTCCCTTTCTGCATAGCACACAAACATGAATAATTTTTGCTAGCCTTTATTACTATAGGAGGGTAGAGAAAAAAATATAAGGGAGTTATATTATTAATTAAATATGAAAATTAAACCAAGGCATAAATTATAATTTTTTCATATTTAATTAAAAGGGTGGACCCTTTATAATGTTTGAAGAGTGCCTAACTTAAATTTTATCAAGTCATTGGATGAATTGCTAAAAAGGGGGTGATTTAATTATATTAGGCAACTTGAAGGATCTTAGGATAAAATATTAAAATGAACATGTTAAGTAGATGGGAATGATGAAGCTTTAAAGGAAGGGAAAATGATGTTGGGAAACAATTAATTATTTTCATTTTTATCTTTGTCATGAACATTTATGAGCATCAACTCTTGGCATTTTCTAACCCTAGGATGGAAACCCTAGTGGTTTGGGTGGTTTGGATGAGCATTCAGTCCATCAAACAAAAGGGATTCACTTCATTGCTCAGTTGCAGGTGGATTTCAAGGCATGTTACTTGTAGAACCAAGCACATGGTTTCATGTGATCTATAGTGTTGCAAATAGAAACTTGGGGAAGATTTTGGTATTTATCCTAGAGAGATTGTGACACATCTTACTAGGTGATAAGCTTAAGATTCAAGGGTATTTCAGTTACATTTGGTTGGGGCTTCTTCTTCATTAGTGGCAATTCACACCTACCACAAGTTTCTTGGACAACATATATTCATTAATCAATTGGAGTGAATTTTGTACCTGATATGTAGACACAACACTTCAGTAAAATATTAGAGGTTAGCAAAAATGAAATCATGAAATGAATTGAAAGCTAAACTAACCAGGTGATATGATGCCTTCTAATAGGTGTGAGTATGATGTTCTCAGATTGTTATCAAGATCAGTGACCTTGACGACACCTAAATGAAGGATTTGAATGCAAAATTGATATGAAATATGAATGCAATTAATCTTTTTTTTTTTTGGATTTTCTATGCAATGATATGATCAAAACTGATATGAAATCTAATCTATATGAAATTGATCTAACAATAATATGAAAACAAAAGTGATCTCACAAAACGTGGTTGATTTGCAAAGAAGCTCTGATTCTCCAGATAGCAATTCACCAGCATAAGTTTGCAAATTATGAGATTCTGTGGATTTGAGAGATGATTTATGAAGAGCTAAAGCCTTGATTTTATAGAAATCCAGGGCTTTGAGGATGCATGAAAGAAAGCCATAAATCACTCAAATAAACTCAACTTGATTTTTGAGTTATCTGAAAATAAAGATAATTTAATTCACAAAAATATGCAAATCATGCAAAAATAGCTTTTTAACTCAAATTAGACATTTAGATCAACTTTAAAACTCAAAAATGATGTTGAGTTCCAAAAAGTCTCAATAACTTGCATTGATTTTCTGATTTGGAGTTTAACTGCTATTTGATTGTGCACATGGATAATTATGAATTAATAAATAAATAAAGTGATTTATTCTCAACTTAACTAATTTTAAAAAAATAAAACAATTGATTTATGGGTTAATCAAACTTTTATTCAAAATTACAATATTAAAAATTGACAAAAATGATTTAATTAATTAAATAAAATATTTAATCAATTATTTGTAAGATTGTGGATTTATTGTCAAAATTAAATATCATAATTAGGAATAATAGAATTAAATTCAATTAAATAATTAAGTGGCCAAATTAAATCTAATTAATTAAATATTGAGAATATTCAATTAATCAAACTTTAGGATAAATATGATTTATCGCCAAATAATTATAAAATTAAAGATAATTAAGATAATTAGGAATATTACTAGGAATTTTCCCCGATGCAGAATTTAGGATAATCAATTAGGATTTGATGATGTTCAGATGTGCCTTTGGTTAGGACTTTGATGTCGATTTCGTTCGATGTGTCGATATAGAGGTTAATGAACTTATAGCCCATTTTTGGGGTATTACATTTTGCCCCTCTTTGAATTACTGTGCAAAGCGCAGTGGTTCAAAGATAGTCTGTGTTTGATAAAGATATGAAACTGATTCGAAATTGATAATTGATATGAGACAGAAATTGATTGAAATTGATATGAAAATAATAGGTCCTGAATGACCAAAGATAATGTTAACTATAGCAACGATGAACCAATGAAATAAAAGCGTCAAAATGCCTGATTCTGAACCTTATGATTATGAAGAAGTGAGTGACCGATTCTAGATTCGATTATCTTATAAGAACCACGTTGGTATCACATTTGAACCCTTCAGTTACCGAAGAATCAAGGAAATAACACAATTGAACCGATAGTTGTAAAAACTGATACAATTTACAAGATTAAGAGAATACCAAATTGATATGGATCTCGATGAATCTGATATGCCCCGAGTGATGATTGATTTGCCCCAAGCGATGAGGACTTTTGATGAATCAGTAACTAGACATGGTTGTTATCTTGATTACTGAGGAAAGATATGATATCAATAAAGATATGATTTCAAATTAGATTACAGACTTTGAATGATGTGCAATACCATGCCCCCTTTGGGATTAAAATTGAAATCTGAGAAGAAAAGTCAGCGTTGATAGTTTAGAAGCATGTTAATTGATTTGAGAAGTGGTTAAACACATTCGGGAATGCATTCTGCATCGTTTAGAGGTCCAAATGATCAAGTTTGACTAGGTTTGACCATGAGTTGACCATGGTTAAAATTTTGATAGTTTGATGGAAGATAATCAGTTAGGTTGAATTCTGGATTTCTGTGATGATTGAAGGTTGATTATGCAAGTAGTGAATAATATAAACGATCTCAGATTTTGATTTTGATCCCGAAAAAGGATTCTACTTGTTGTTTCATTAGAGGAACCTTCGTGTGAGATTCAGCTCTTGTTAGATTTGAACATGTGAAATGGAGAATTGTTTAAGCATTGAAGTTCATTTAGTCATTGTGAGATCATGCAAAGATGAAAAATGAAATGCAACCTAAGACCTAGGACCTAGTCACTGATCATGTGTCGATTTGTTATCATCATTGAACTTTTAGGTAACCGGATAAATCAATATAATGCCCACTAGTTATGAAACCATAGACATATGAATATCAATTTGTATGTGCAAGAATCAATACAACACCCACTGGTCAAAAACCATGGATATATGAATATTGATTTTGTTTTTGGAATGTCAGATTAGATATAAGCATCAAGGCACAAGCGCCAGGATGACCTGAATATCATGTCCATTTTGATATTGCAATTTGTATAAGCATCAGAACATAAACATCATGATGACCTGAATATGCCTTGCATTCAAACACATCAAACAGTCAAGAGATCATTCTAAATCCAGTGTGAATTACCCATAGTGACCCTTTATCATTCACATCCTTAGGCAAGATCGCGTTTCACAGTAGGAGAAAGAACTCACTCAAAAAGATAATAGTTAGATCAAAATTCCTTGAATTTTCTAGGTAATGGTTGAGGTACGCATGGCCATCCAATTCGAGATAGAGGCTCTTACAGTTAGACACCATTTCAATCTAGAATTTTCAAAGTTGTTAGATTTTCACATACAAGTAGAAGACAAAGAAAAGATTATGCCCGCAGTCATCACTCTCTAAATCCTATAAAGGAAATCATCGAAGAGCTCGAAGGGACACAATATGCAAAAATCTCAATGTGAATCAGTAAGCATACAAGGAGATAAAAGCATGTAAAAAGAATAGATTGTTTTCAGTTGAGTTTTGATGTTTGATTGCATTATTGATGCAAAATCCTTTCTAGAGACAAGACTGACTGACTTACTCCAAATGAAGCTTCAAAGGACTCTGACTGGATATGATACATCTAAGATACAATGGAGGCCATAGGATATGACGTTGATTGCCCCCAATTTTTAAGCATTGATAGGATACATACGCTTGAGCTGATTGGTGTACAAACTGACTTATTGAGAACAAGAATGCAGAAACAAACCAGGAGATATGTACAAACTAAAGCAAGACTAAAAGCTAGAAAAGACCAAGATTGCGCTAATAGATGGAGCATTTTGAAACAAGTGGCACCTATTTGCCAAGTTTTCACCATCTTGGTAGAGATTCTATTTTTGCTACCAAGGCGCCTATTTCCAGGTTTTCACCAAGGCACTTTTCCTTTTTCTCATTTTTTTGTACTTTTGATAGTTTTTTACTTTTTTTATGAATCATCAAGGTGCCTATTGCTAGGTTTTCACCAAGATGTTCATTTTTTTAGGACTTTTTCCAATTTTTAAGATTTTTTCAAAACATTTTACCATAGACTGAATGCCTTAGGCGTAGAATTTCTTCAGATGGAGAATGTTGATTGGTTCTTGGAGTTGTTCTCCTTCAATTGTTGAGAGTTGATAGGCACCAAAGCCAAAAGTAGCAGTGATTACAAAGGGACCCAGCCAATTGGGTTCAAACTTCCCCTTGCATTCTCGATGGGATTGATTTTTAGGATTTTCTCTCAAGACTAGATCACCAACCTGAAATTCTCTGTGTCTGACTTTCTTGTTGTAGCCTCTAGACATTCTCTTCTGATATACTCTGAGATGATCATACGTTTCTTGTCTGTGCTCATCTAGTAGTTCAAGTTCTTGCAACCTAGACACTCTATAGTCATCATCAATTACCAAACCATGCATTTTGATTTTTAGTGATGGGATTTCAACCTCAATAGGCAGGACCGCTTCAGACCCATAAACTAAAGCAAAAGGTGTAGCCCCTGTAGGTGTTCTGATACTTGTTCTGATACTGGTTCTGATACTGGTTCTGATACTTGTTCTAATACTTGCTATACTTGATAACATCTTTTTCCATTGCAAACTCCCAAGCAAGATCATATTGTGCAGTCCCAATGTCTAGCAAGGTGGAGAACAAGAGGCATGGGCAAGCTAGTGGAAGATATGGAAGATAAGAGAATAAAGGAGAATGAAGGGAATAAATCCTCAAGGGAAAACTCCTCAAGGGTACCCAAGCTAGGGAAAAATTGTCATTTAAAGCACATTTGGACAAGCAATGAAAGGCTAGCATGGGATAAGTCACAAAATCTCAATGCCAAAGAAGGACATGATGTAGTCCAAAGGAGTAGACATGTCAAGAGGCTTCATAGCATCGTGTTTTACTCTTTTTCTTTTTTTTTAATAGATCAAGACCAAAGGGGAAATGGATAATGATAAGCGAAAATGAATAGAGGAAGATGGCTATGAAGGCTGAACATGGAAGGAATGAAAGCAAGATCATCATAAGACAACTCATAAAATAGCCAAATGTTCATGTATAGATCAACATTGTCAAGATCAAAGAGAGAAGATGGAATGGATGAAATATGTAGAAGAACTACGCATGATGCCTGATTGCCAAGTTTTCATCATGGTACTTATCCAAGGGGCCACAAGGGAGTGGTTTTCACCATAGGACAAATTTATTTATATTTACTTTTGCTACCAAGGCGCCTGTTTCCAAGTTTTCACCAAGGCACATTTTTAATTTTTAATTTTTTAAAATGTATTTAGAAGAAGGCAAGCTCTTTAGATAATGATCCTTGAAAGGATAAACCATGATATGCCAAGGATTCAAAATGATATGCTCAAAGATGCTGATAGGAAAAAAGAAGATGGAAGAGGAAAATGGAGGATAAGGTTTTATGTAAAGCGAGTGAGGTTGGAAGATAAGAGGAATAGGCAAGTGAGGAAAAAGGATAGGAGGTAGAAGGATAACGAATGGAAGGACTGTGAAATGGTAGATGGAAAGGAAGGCAAGATCAACATCAACACACACTTTGAAGGGTGGTGAGAGGATGGAGGAAATGTGAATGAAGGAATATGGTGAATGGATAGTAGAGGTTGTGGTTTAGGTGCATGGAATGAAAGAATATTTTTGGAAGGAGATGAAGTGGAAGCCTTTGGAAGCTTGAATGTCAACTTCACTTTTTGCTCAACACCAGACTCTTTCAAGAGAGACTTTGGAATCCATATAGCCATAGGCTTTTTATTTCCTTTTGATGATCTAGAGAGAATATCTTCAATGATGGATTTTGGAACCCATACTTGTCTTGTAGTTTTTTTCTTAGATATCTCTTTTGACTTTATGCCTCTGTGT
Organism: Chamaecyparis obtusa; assembly: GCA_027943335.1. Classification (NCBI taxonomy): domain Eukaryota; kingdom Viridiplantae; phylum Streptophyta; class Pinopsida; order Cupressales; family Cupressaceae; genus Chamaecyparis; species Chamaecyparis obtusa. The sequence continues at coordinate 677,875 of BSBK01002247.1, read as the reverse complement.
CGATTAGAGGAGACACGATGATCTTTTTTTTTTATGAATTCTTGTATTGCTTCTTTTTCTTGGATTGAACATTCAAGCTACTTCCAAAAGACTTGGGACTTGTGGAGGAAAAAAGAGAATATGACTAGTTTAGAGGGGTGGGTGAATGAAAAGGATTCAAGGGTATGCATCTATGTTGATCTTGAGGAAAGATGGGAGATGGAGGGATGTAAGGACCCAAGATGGATGTCAAATTAGGAGAGTTAGGAGGGGAAAGTGAAGGGACATAAGGACCCAAGATGGAAGGTAGACGTGAAGCCCTTAGTAGTGGTGGAAGAGGTCCAAGGATGGACATTGAAGATACAAAAGGATAATCAATAAGTTCATCAGCATCTATATGACAACCAAGGATATCAGCATCTTTAGAGTGAGCATTAGAATTTTCAATAGAATCATGGACATCTTGAATATGAGCACCTTCTTTGATAGGATTGTTCAAAGCTTGCAAAGACTTAGGAAGAGTAGAAAGTGGAAATGAACATGGAGTGGTAGAATAAGAAGATGGAAGACTTTGATCTTGACAAGGATCTTTGGATAGCATAAGTGCATAATTTTTCTCTTGATTTTCAATAGGCTTAACATTGGAAGTAACAACACCATTTTTACCAACCTTAATGGAAGTATCATCTTTGGAAATTGGAAGTAGGGTAAGGTTATTTTGATTGTCAGTAAGCCCAACAGTGTAAGTAGGAGCTTGATCTTGCTTAGGAGAAGACTTAAGACATAGTGGAATGCATGAGAAAGGGCGCATGGGATCAAAAGAACCATGGAATGGATAAGAGACATCATGAAAAATATTGGATGACATGGAGGGTTCTTGATCTTGATCTTTCTTTATGTTCTTTTCTTTATCATTTTTGGAGTCCTCTTGACATGGAGCCACTTCTAAGGACAAGTAAGCATGTTGGGATTGTATGGAAGACTTTGGAAAGGATGGTGAAGGACTAGCTGGAGTAGGCATTATAGCGTAAAAGGTTTAGGCTCTTTAGGTTTAGCATTATTAAAAGTATTTGTAGCCAAGTGAAGGTTAGTTTGAGTTTCTTTAAGAGGTAGCCTTGGAGGATAACTATAGGGAACCATATGAAAAATATTAGGGCTTGTGTTAGATGAAGGTTCTGTGAAAGATTTGAAAGACTTAGAAGCTTTAGGAAATGTATGGGTATTGGAGGAAGTAGGGGATGGAAGGGAACCATCACAAGACAAAGGTCCAACATTAACATGATCTTTCTTGAGATTGTAATCTTTATTTTCATCCTGAGAGTTCTTAGAGGAGAGATTCTTATAGTATCTACTTTTGTAATCAACACGAAAAACTTTCTCTTCCTCAAGTGAAGTAGATGTGTCATCTAGGTATTGTCCACAGAAGTCATCAAAGTCTCTTTCAAAATTAGAATCATATGGATCACCCTCACGATCTATCCAATGTGACGGTCCATTTGTAGTAAGCAGGAACACACGACAAGGAGGATTCTTAGGAATAGAGGTGTCATAAGTATCATTATATTGTCCATCATCATAGTCATCATAGTATTCAAAGATAGATGTGTCACTCTCTGTGGAAGAGGTATCATAAGGGTTGTCACGTTGCTCACATTCTGTTCGAGGGCATGGTGATATGTACAAGTCTTTATCAAATGGAAAAGGGCATAGAGCTTCCATGGAGAACTCTTTAGGTTCCTTGTCTTTCTCAAGTTTGTTAAGTTTGACTTACATAGCGTGTATCTGTTTCATCATAGCTATGATTAGAATTTCTTCCTCATGTGTATTGATTCTTTGAGACATGTGTACTAATTCTCAATGGCTACTATTCTATTCTTGACATAGTGATTTGACAGATTCTAGAAATAGGCTGAAAAAGCTAAATATCTGGCAATTCTGACAACTTTCAAAAATTTCCCAAATGACACTCTGCAGACTCATACGATAGTGGGTATACTAAGAAATGATAGTTGAAAAACTCATACGATAGTTGAAAAACTCACATGACGGTGGGTATGCTATGAAACAACAGTTGAAAAACTTGTATGACAGTTGCTAGCAGGATTTGACTTTTTGAATTTGACTGGCAAAAAGACTCATACGACACTGGGTTCTCTATCATACGACAGATGGGCAGTAATGAAATGACACTTGATAGAAACTTGTATGACTTTTTGACCTCCTGAGATGACTTTTGACTCCAGAAAAGAATTTTACTTCAGATTTTGCAAATTTTGAGTTTTCAGATTCAGATTGTTTGCAAATTGTAATGTCTAGATTTAGGATTGTAATAGATTTGTTCATTTTTAGTAACCAGATAGATAAACAAGCACGCAAAATAGCAAGCAAGTGATTTCAAGCATGTCTGAAAATAATGAACAAGGGAAAAAGCAACCTTGCGCATGAATAATCAAGTGACTTATTCATTCTAATCCTCAAAAGCGCTAATTGTGTATGTTCCAAAATATTTTGCAATGACGCACATATACCCTAGAAAATAAAAATTTGGCCTCACTAGGGTTTTTAGTAATGGTTTGACTCTGCAACTTTTATGATCCAAAGGGGTGAACTCCAATCCCGGTGCACCAGGGTTTTGACATAGTCCGAGAATTTAATCAATTAGGAGTTGCTAGGGAGATCTGACAACCCAACAATGAACCACACCTATGAAGATTTCTTCCACAAGGACATTTATATAGCAATTGTTACTACCACGTCTGAAATGGCTATTACCGCTTGAGGTTCTGTCAATGCAGTTTGCCTTGTGAAGGGAGTGTCCGCTAAGGTTAACCCTCTCTAAAGGTGACTCACAATAGTATACCACAAAGGGACTTGGCTCTAGATCCAAGGGTTTGATGCCTTTTCACTTTTAACCCAAACAAAGCAGGCAGATAAATCTGACATGCTAAGATGAAAATTATCTCACCAAGGTCTACGATATCAACCCCACATGATCTATCAACCTCTCCACAGAGAGAATGTATCAATCAATAAGGGAAGATGCACAGACCAAGTAGAATATGAAACGCACTAAGTATCCTCCCTACCTACAAGGATTCCATCGTCAAGAAAGATTTCACTGGGAATCCAATCTCTCAAGAATCACAAATAGTGTTCATGGGGCCTAATTATTATGTGAGCACAGATATATTTCTGAAAGTAAATCTACCAAAAGTACCCAAAAGTAGAAAGAGGAACACTTAACGCTTAAAGAAAATATGAGGTGAGTCCACAAGGTGGAACAATTAACCCCTCACACAAGCTAAAAATGATTCCACAACTTAGAAAACAAGTGAGTTCCAAAAAGCACAAAAATGTTGCTTGGTGGAACAATTAACGCTTCTATCCTCTAGACCCCTCCCCTTTATGGCGCTGAGATTGCAACCAAAAGGTGGAACGAGGGGCCGATAGATTAGCAAGTCCAATAACTCAAGATAGAAATCTAGATCAATCACAAGTATCTAAGACTTCTTAAATGAATACCTAAGGTGTCATAACCTAGTATCAATTATGCAAGTGTGTAAAACAAAAGCATGAAAAGAAGCACTCAAGCTAGACACACGAGAGATTTATTTTAAGTCCAAATCAAAATATTATCAGAAAAAGTAGAATACTTGAGATCCTCATGACGATCTTAGTAGATATTTACTTATTTTTTATCTTTGTTAAGCAATCTCGTGCAAGCAAGCAACAAACTCTCCAATAAGAAAACAAGCAAACAAGCAAACAAGATATGCAACGTATCTTCAACTTATGAAAACCCTAGGGTTAGCTCAAAAAACAAATTATTATCAGTAATAATAACCAAAAATTAACCCAAATGACAACTCATATCATTCATTGAACCATGTAAAAAAAATAAGTGCATACCCATCACAAAATTTTATTTTTTTTGCTGCATTTGACCTAGTCAACAAGATCTGATTTTTTTGATATGATTTTGGCCACAAAAATAGAAATGAAAAATAGAGACCCCTACTAAAAAATAGAGAGATTTCCAAAAATGTAAAAATTTTAGAAAAATCTCTTCATTTGTGCCCTAGAGACCCGTTTTACCAAAAGAGACTAGTTTTTGTAAATTAACTATTTGAGCTATTATATTGTGTCCAAATTTAAAATACAAAGAATTGACCCCCTATAGAATTTAAAGATCTTTCTGAAAATATAAAAATTTCTAAAAAACATGCTGATTTTTGTTAGATATTGATTTTTTCCATAATTTCAAGAAAAAATTATTAAAAATTTAAAACATCTCAAAAAATTTTGAATTTTTTATTGTAGCTTCCCTGATATGTCTCCAACCTAAAAAAAAATTTCAAAGAAAAAATCCAAGCTTTTTGGGAGATAAAATTAAATCTTTAAAACTTTAGGGTTTTATCTCCCCAAAAAAATCAAAACTAGCATGTAAAGGTGGGTTGCCCCACGGTGGGTGCCAAAAATGTGTGTGTAAATTTTGTACCTGATCTATAGACACAACACTTCAGTAAAATATTAGAGGTTAGCAAAAATGAAATCGTGCAATGAATTGAAAGCTAAACTAACCAAACGATTTACTGCCTTCTAATAGGTGTGAGTATGATGTTCTCAGATTGTTATCAAGATCAGTGACCTTGACGACACCTTAATGAAGGATTTGAATGCAAAATTGATATGAAATATGAATGCAATTAATCTTTTTTTTTTTTGGATTTTTTATGCAATGATATGATCAAAACTGATATGAAATTGATCTAGCAATAATATGAAAACAAAAGTGATCTCACAAAATGTGGTTGATTCGCAAAGAAGCTCTGATTCTTCTAATAGCAATTCACCAGCATAAGTTTGCAAATTATGAGATTTTGTGGATTTGAGAGATGATTTGTGAAGAGCTAAAGCCTTGATTTTATAGAAATCCAGGGCTTTGAGGATGCATGAAAGAAAGCCATAAATCACTCAAATAAACTCAACTTGATTTTTGAGTTATCTAAAAATAAAGATAATTTAATTCACAAAAACATGCAAATCATGCAAAAACAACTTTAAAACTCAAAAATGATGTTGAGTTCCAAAAAGTCAATAACTTGCATTGATTTTCTGATTTGGAGTTTAACTGCTATTTGATTGTGCACTTGGATAATTATGAATTAATAAATAAATAAAGTGATTTATTCTCAACTTAACTGATTTTTTAAAAATAAAATAATTGATTTATGGGTTAATCAATCATTTAATCAAACTTTTATTCAAAATTACAATATTAAAAATTGACAAAAATGATTTAATTAATTAAATAAAATATTTAATCAATTATTTGTAAGATTGTGGATATAAATTAAATATTTTATCATTCGTAATTTGGAAGTTGCAATTCTACA